>CP106730.1:10230455-10830455 GCA_025506655.1 Gossypium rotundifolium | reverse complement strand
ATCCATCAATTGAGCCTTGACTTGGTTAAGAAATTATGAAAATCTATTACTTTTACAAAAAAAAAAAAAAATTATTATGAGAGATTTTTTTCATTATATATTTTGTAAAATCTAGAAAAATGAGTAAGTATAATGAAATTTGAACAAAGTCATCACGATAGCTAATGTCTCAACTCAATGAACTTTTTTTTCATGCTTTAATTTTTTTTTCAAATAATGGTTTTGCATACATATTGCTAGAATACTATAAAATGAACAAGAGGAAAAGGAAATTAGGAAGCTATTAAATAAATTAATTTAGTCATTCAGCCATAAAAATGAATAAAAAGAATTAAAGAAGCCAATTTTTTATGGTTGAGTAAATATTTTTATATAGTAAATGTTAACATTGTTATAATTTAAATTTATTTAATTTTTTAACAGTATAGAAATTAAATTGATTAATTTAATAATAAAGAAACTAATTTAATTCAATACTTTATTTGAATTATATGATAACAATTTTTTTTTTTCAATTCATAAATGACAGGTGGGACATGTGATATTTATAAGAATTGCTACATACTTTGCTTGAATACCCCTAACAACTATTGTAGTCCAAAGTCTCTTGCTCTCCTCATTATGAATACAATAATACTGGATTTCTTTGTGAGCACAAAATACAACCTGAAAACACTTCTAATTTGAAAAGCATTATTGTAGGTACGTAATGAGTTTACACTTGTTGTTAAAGTAGAATTATTTTGATTAGTTAATTATGTCAATTTAAATAGTAATTTATTTACTTTTGATTGCGTGATGCAATAACCGTTATTTATCATTAAATTTGTAAATATCAAAACAATGGATGATGCAATAAGGTTGTCTCAAAGTTCATTAAATGAATGGCTGTCAAATATGAATGAAACTTTATTGAAACATTTTCATGGTTTTTTAGCCTGTATTTTAATTTTCAAACTCACCTTTAACTATGTTTCTTATATCTATATAGGTTGCAGCACTAGTGTTGGGACACTATTTTACTACTCGCAACATGGAGTATGTACAAAGCCCTCGAAAGAAAGCAAAAAGCTTGCTGAAGCAGAAATACTTCAAAAGGAATGGAGGTTTGTTACTGCAACAACATTTATCTAGCTATGAAGGTAATGTTGAAAAATTAAGTCGTTTAATTCAAAAGAGATGGAAAAGGCGACTGATTATTATAATGAAAACCGAATCCTTGGTCAAGGAGGTCAAGGGACTGTTTATAAAGGAATGCTAATAGATGGAAGCATTGTGGCTATCAAGAAATCCAAAATGGTGGAAGAAAAAAAAATTGATGAAAACAAGGCAAAACAATTCATTAACGAGGTGATAATTTTATCTCAAATTAATCATAGGAACGTGGTTAAGCTTTTAGGGTGTTGTTTAGAGGCTGAAGTTCCTCTATTGGTGTATGAGTTCATCCCAAATGGTACATTATACGATCTCATTCATAACCAAAATGAAGAATTACCATTGACATGGGAAATGCGTTTACGAATTGCGGTTGAAATTGCCAATGCCTTGTTCTATTTGCATTCAGCTGCTTCTGCTCCTATTTATCATCGAGACATAAAATCTAGTAACATACTTTTGGATGATAAATATAGGGTAAAAGTATCAGATTTTGGAACTTCAAGATCAGTTGCACTTGATCAAACACATCTAATCACTCGCTCGGGTGCAGGGAACTTTTGGATACATGGATCCCGAATATTTTCGATAAAGTCAATTCACAGAGAAGGCTGATGTTTATAGCTTTGGAGTTGTTCTTATTGAGCTTTTAACAGGAAAAAAGCCCATCTCCGTAGAACAATCAGAGTCAGTGAAAAGCTTGGTATCTTATTTTTTGCAGTCAATGCAGGAGAATTCCTTATTTAACATTCTCGATCCAATGGTAGTAAAGGATGGTCAAGAAAAGGAGATTATAGTTGTGGCTCTGCTAGCAAAAAGATGCTTGAATCTTAATGGAAAGAAAAGACCCACCATGAAACAACTAGCAATGGAGCTGGAGTTGATTAACGCTTCAGGTGGAAATGTTATTGAAGACCATGGTGATGAAGAATCTGAAATAGATGACATAATCCATTCATGGGAGACCAACCCAAGTTGTTCAATGTCTAGGACAATTACAACCAACAGTGTAACTTTTCCATTAAATTCATCTTTCTAGTTTCCAGCACTCATGAAACAATTTCTCTTGACTGATAGCCTTTAGCTTCTCTATTTGTCACACTGGTGGAGTCTTGTGTTGCCCAGGAATTCATACTTGTTTCACTCAATGTTATTTAATCACTTGAAGGTATTTGTTTACAAGTTCAGGATATGTTTTTCTTTTCTTTTTGCTAAGTCGATAAAATCGTTAATAAAAAAGGACCTCCTTTTGCTCTTCTTCATCCTTGACCTTCTTCTTCTTCAGATATCTGAAGATGAAATAAGAAAAGGTAACTCATCATAGTAATAGCAAGCCTTTATTGAGCGAGAACAACTAAGAAAGCAAGGCATATTAACAAAATCCAACATACCGTTTATCGCCATTTTCCCCAACGCCATTACTGCTCTGTCAACAACTCTCCAACCAATCAAATCAACTTGGAGCAAATAAAATTTGAATATCTTAAATCATAATTTCAAAAAGCTTCAAATTCAAGTTGAATATTATATAATGTTTTTGGAATGGATAAGTGATTGAATCAATTACATCTTCCATTTTAGTATGTTAAGTGCATATCTAACAAATTATTAAAAAAATATAAAAATAAAAATATTAATAATTATAAAATATGATTCAATCAATTAAACTTTTTTTTTAACTCAATTCATGGGTAAATTGATTGTTTACCTTCCTCTAAATCAACATTTCGACAGACTTTTAGTTCAACTAGATAGTTCAACTAGAAAAGCAAACACCACTATCTTTTTGGAAGGCTTTTTCAAAGTCTTATTTTACAGGATTGATTACGATTTCATGGGAAGTATTAAATTAAATTTTATTTTGAACTCTTTTTTAGGAGATCTTGAAAGGTAATTAAAGAGGTTTTGGGCATGAAAAACAATGAAGAAGACTTTCACATTTTCTCCTGCTATTACTCTTCTCTTTATGGATTGTAGTCAATGGTTTTATCAAAAAAAATTATTCATTGTTGTAAATTAAATGGATGTCATAACCCCCTTTAAGAATATTAAAGTAATGAGATAAAACTCTTTAGTTTATTTATAATCAAGAGACCATTAAATGGAGTAATTAAGAAAACTTAGTTAATTAAATGCATTTATTGATTATGAAGGAGCCTATAAATAGCACCTTGTAAATGAAAATAAAGCAATGAAATTTTCTCGTATTTTCATCCTCTTTTATTTATTATTTTATTAATTTTTCTATAACATGTTATCAGCACGAGCTTCTACGAGTTCATAGTGAAGTTCACGTCATTTCGACTTTATATAATTTGCCCGTATAACTCCAGTTAAACTATGTACGGTATACACATTTTCATAATTCTTTTATTTTATTTTCTAGATAAAATATTTGCTTTGGGTAACATTTGCACATTTATTTTTACAAATAAAATATAATAATGATAATTATATATTCATAGTTTTTTATTAAAAGATATTTCAATTAATTTAATTTGTGTTAAGTTATTATTATGACTATTCCTCTTTATGCAAATATTTGATATACATATTATTATTTAGCAAATTTGGTATATATAATTGAATTATTTCACGATTGAGAATACTTACTATTTTCCTAATATTTTTTTTATTTTGATTCAAGTGATTATAATGTCAAGTCTTGCCAAACTTGAATTTGTGGCCTTAGACATCTCAGGCAAGAATTATTTGTCATGGGTGTTAGATGCTGAAATTCACCTAGATGCTAAAGGTCTAGGAAATACTATATTAGCAGATAAAGAAGCATCTAATCAAGACAAGGCAAAAGCAATGATTTTCATCCGTCATCATTTGCATGAAGGATTAAAAGTGGAATATCTCACTGTGAAAGACCCTCTTGAGTTGTGGAAAAAATTGAAAGAACGATTTGACCATCAGAAAACTGTGATACTCCCTAAAGCTCGTTATGATTGGATGCACTTACGGCTACAAGATTTTAAGCCTGTAAGTGAATACAATTCAGAACTTTTCAAAATTAGTTCTCAACTAAAATTATGTGGAGAAAACATAACTGATGAGGACTTGTTAGAGAAAACATTTTCAACCTTTCACGCTACTAATGTGCTCCTACAGCAGCAATACCGTGAAAAAAGTTTTAAAAGGTATTCTGAATTGATTTCATGCCTTTTGGTGGCTGAACAAAATAATGAGCTATTGATGAAAAATCATGGAATTCGTCCCACTAGTTCTGCACCATTCCCTGAAGTGAATGTAGCAGTACACAATAATTATGAAAATAGAAAATATAAAAGTCGCGGCCGTGGTCGTGGACGTAGTGGGGGATGTGGTCGAGGACGTATTAGTAATCGTTATCATGGTGGTCATAATAATGATACTTCTAACCACCAGAAAAAGAATAACAATGAAAGACAAGACAGAAGTGGTCAAAATAATCCTTCAAAGATTGTTGAGAATATATGCTACCGATGTGGTATGAAGGGGCATTGGTCACGTACCTGTCGTATGTCTGAGCATTTAGTGAAACTTTATCAAGCATCCATTAAAAGGAAGGGAAAGCATATGGAGACAAATTTTATATCCCAAAATGATGAAATGGAGGCAAAAGATGAAGATATTCACAATAATAATAAAACTAACCATGCCTATGAGGATGATAAATTTAATGACCTTAATAATATAACTCACCTAGATATGGCAGATTTCTTTGAGAATAATTAGAAAAATTGATGTTATTTTGACATTTTATGTTGTTTTAAGTATATTTTATTTTTTGCATAAAGAATAATTTATATATTTAATAAATAATTGCAATGTTTCTCATATTATATTTTTTTTGTTTTATGAAGAATATGAATATTCAACAAAATTTCTATGGACCCAAAATCAATGAAGACATGTGTCTGCTACAACACATGCGATACTCAAAGATAAAAAATATTTTTCTCATTTGACAATGAGTAATGCCCATGTTAATACAATATCGGGTAGTTCAAAACTTATTGAAGGCTCGGAAGAGCTATTATATTATTACCTAAAGGTACAAAATTTATCATTGACGATACTTTATATTCCACCAAGTCTCAAAGAAATTTATTGAGTTTTAAAGGTATTCGTCTTAATGGATATCATATTGAGACTATGAATGAGAAAAATGTTGAATATATATATATATATATATACAAATGTTGAATATGGAAAGAAATATATTTTGGAAAGGTTACCTGCTTTTTCATCAGGTTTATATTATACACATATTAGTGCAATTGAGTCACATGTTACTACAAACCAGAAGTTTGTAGAACTACATACTTTTACTAATTGGCTTGACCGATTAGGCCATCCCAGATCTATTATGATGCGAAGAATCATTGAGAATTCAATTGGACACCCATTAAAGAAACAAAAGATTCTTGAATTCAAGGATTTATCTTGTGTCGCTTGTTCTTAAGGAAAATTGATTATTAGACCATCACTAGCTAAAGTTGGGATTGAATCTTCAGCATTTCTGGAACGTATTCAAGGTGATATATGTGGGCCCATTCATCCACCATGTGGACCATTAAGATATTTTATGGTATTAATAGATGCATCTAGTAAGTGGTCACATGTGTGCTTATTATCGACTCGCAACCTGGCATTTACGAGACTACTTGCTCAAATAACTCGATTAAGAGCACAATTTCCAGATTATGCAATCAATACTATTCGTCTTGATAATGCTGGTGAGTTTACATCCCAAGCTTTTAATGATTATTGTATGTCAATTGGGATAAAAGTTGAACATCCTGTAGCTCATGTTCATACACAAAATGGTTTAGCTGAATCATTTATCAAACGCCTCCAACTAATAGCTCGACCATTGCTTATGAGAACAAATCTCCTCATTATGACTTAGGGATATGCTATTTTGCATGCAGCAGCACTTGTGCGCTTAAGGCCAACAAGTTATAATAAGTACTCCCCATTACAATTGGCTTTTGGTCAGGAGCCAAATATTTCCCATCTTAGAATTTTTGGATGTGCAGTATATGTTCCAATTGCTCCACCACAACGCAAAAAGATGGGTCCTCAAAGGAGATTGGGAATATATGTTGGTTATGAATCTCCTTCTATAATTAAATATGTTGAACCATTAACATGAGATTTATTTACTGCACGATTTATTGATTATCATTTTGATGAAACAACATTCCCAACATTAGGGGGAGAGAAAATAAAAGTGGTAAAAGAAATTACATGGAATGGATCACCATTATCTCAATTAGATCCTCGTACAAGTCAATGTGAACAAGAAGTTCAAAGGATTATACATTTGCAAAACATTGCAAATCAACTGCCAGATTCATTTACTAACCTAAAGAGAATTACAAAATCTCACATACCAGCTGAAAATGCTCCAATACGAATTGATATCCCACTAAAGCAAATTGTTAGTGCAAAAGAAAGTAATCCACGCCTGAAGCGTGGAAGACCAGTCAGTTCCAAAGATAAAAATCCTCGTAAAAAGAAAGGATCAATTATTCAAGATGGTAATATTGTGGAGGCAAGTGCCCCAGAAGAGGCCAAAGATATAACTAATCAAAAACCCCGAAGAGGTTCGTGCACGAAAATGGTGATAACGAAGAAATCTCAATAAGTTATGTTACTTCAGGAAAAAGATGGAACCGAAAAAATATAGTTGCCGACAACAATTTTGCTTATAATGTTGCTATTGAAACAACAAAAGAAAATGAGGATCCTGAGCCTAAATCTATTGAGGAATGTAGAAATAGAAAAGATTGGCCAAAATGGAAAGACGCAATTCAAAAATGTAATTAAATTCACTTTCTAAGTCGTGAGGTTTTTGGACCGTAGTCCAAACACCTAAATATGTAAAGTCGGTCATACGAGGCTGACCTGCTTTCTAAATGGGCCTCGTTTTTGCCCAGGATATAAATGGATATTTGTGTCCAAACGAAATGAGAAAAATGAAGACGTAACATATAAATCACGACTTGTAGCACAAGGATTTTCGTAAAGACCCGACATTGATTATGAAGAGACATATTCTCCTGTGCTGGATGCAATCACGTTTAGATACCTTATTAGTTTGGCAATATGTGAAAAACTTGACATGCGTCTAATGGATGTTGTTACAGCCTATTTGTATGGTACACTTGATAGTGAAATTTGTATGAAAATCCCAGAAGGATTTAAAATCCCTGAAGGATATAGTGTTTCTTGGGAAAATTGCTCAATCAGATTAAAGAAAAGTTTATATGGATTAAAACAATCTGGACGTATGTTGTACAATCGTCTTAGCGAATATTTATTAAAAGAATGTTATAAAAACGATCCAATCTACCCATGTGTTTTTATAAAAAGGTCTGAATCAAACTTTGTGATAATTTCTATTTATGTTGATGATCTAAATATTATTGGAACTCCTGAAGAGCTTCAAAATGCAGTAAATTATTTAAAGAAAGAATTTGAGATGAAAGATCTCGGAAAAACAAAATTTTGTCTTGGTCTGCAGATCGAGCATTTAAAAGATGGAATTCATGTCCATCAGTCAACTTATACGAAAAAGATCTTAAATAAATTTTATATGGATAAAGCACATCCATTGAGTACCCCAATGGTTGTACGATCGTTAGATGTGAATAAAGATCAATTTCGTCCTTGTGAGAATGATGAAGAGTTTCTTGGTCCTAAAGTACCATATCTAAGTGCCATAGGAGCATTGATGTATCTTGCAAATAACACAAGACCTGGTATAGCTTTTGCTGTAAACTTGT
The DNA here is from genome assembly GCA_025506655.1 of Gossypium rotundifolium. Lineage (NCBI taxonomy): Eukaryota > Viridiplantae > Streptophyta > Magnoliopsida > Malvales > Malvaceae > Gossypium > Gossypium rotundifolium. The sequence goes on along the minus strand of CP106730.1, from coordinate 10,822,518 downwards.
TAGCAAGATTTAGTTCCTCTCCAACACGTAGACATTGGAATGGAATTAAACATGTATTTAGATATCTTAGAGGGACCATTGATATCGGGTTATTTTATTCAAATGATTCAAAATCCCTATTAGTTGGTTATGCTGATGCTGGATATTTATCGGATCCACATAAAGGTCGATCTCAAATGGGATATTTATTTACATGTGGAGGTACTGCCATATCATGGTGGTCGACAAAGCAAACATTAGCTACTGCCTCTTCAAATCATGCTAAAATAATTGCAATGCATGAGGCAAGCCGAGAGTGTGTTTGGCTAAGGTTATTAACCCAACATATCCAGAAGATATGTAATTTGCCTTTATAGGAAAATATGCCAACTATCTTATATGAAGATAATGCAGCATGTATAGCTCAATTAAAGGGTGGTTATATTAAAGGTGACAGAGCGAAACATATTTCATTAAAATTATTCTTTACTCATGATCTTGAGAAGAAAGGTGATATAGAAGTTCAACAAATTCGTTCTAGTGATAATTTAACAAATCTTTTTACCAAGGCATTGCCAACTTCAACATTTGAAAGACTACGAAACAAGATTGGAATGCGTCAACTCAAAGATATAATGTGATGTCGCCATTAGGGGGCGTCTAAAACATGTTGTACTCTTTTCCTTTAACCAAGGTTTTGTCCCACTGGGTTTTCCTGGTAAAGGTTTTTAACGAGGCAACTTGTAATAGGAGATTGTATACTCTTTTTCCTTCATTAGGTTTTTATCCCACAGGGTTTTTCCTAATAAATGTTTTAATGAGGCACATTCTTATTTAAAAGACATCTAAGGGGGAGTGTTGTAAATTAAATGGATGTCATAACCCCCTTTAAGCATATTAAAGTAATGAGATAAAACTCTTTAGTTTATTTATAATCAAGAGACCATTAAATGGAGTAATTAAGAAAACTTAGTTAAGTAAATGCATTTATTGATTGTAAAGGAGCCTATAAATAGCACCTTGTAAATGAAAATAAAACAGTGAAATTCTCTCGTATTTTTCATCCTCTTTTATTTATTGTTTTATTAATTTTTCTATAACATTCATTGAATTATAACCAATTTATTCAAGAATTTTAAAAAACTATTTGCAAAATCATATATAACACAAGAGCTAGTTTAGAAACCAATCATGAAAGCATGAAAAACAATACCTAACAAGTGCATGGTATTTGAATATCACGGATTTCTATTTTGCCTCCAATATGGATTTCATGGTTCACAAGTTGTAACAATGAGATCATTCGAAAGGGAATACCTAAGGAGTTGAAAATATTAAAATGAAAGAAAATAAAACATTTGAAAAATGCATAGTTTTGAACTAGCATACACCTTTCTCTCATTTTGTTTCACTTTAGAATGTTTTTTTATGCATTAGGATGAAAAATGATCATCTTTCATATTTTCTTTCCACTCACTTTTCTTCTCTACCAAACACACTCAAATTTATTTTCTTTCCAAATTTCCATTCTTTCCTCACGTTCCACTTTTCTACTTAACCAAGCACACCCTAAATTTCGCGTTTTCTGAAAAGTTTAGACAATTATTAGTTTGCTAAGTGAAACTGTCAAAGCCATTGATCGTGTGTCAGAGTCTTAAAAGTTTAAAAAAAGAATGATCAAACCTGGAAACTAACTAAGACAACGATGGAGGCAAGTGCACCTATCGAACAGTAGTATAGTTAAGGCAAGACCGAATTGTCGAACTCAAAGGAACCAAAAGTACTAATACTAACTTTCTTTCTATTATTTAGCCTAAGAATTAAGAGAATTGTTTATCTAATCTAAAATTAACTAACTACTAAGCTAAAGATACGAAGACAAAGAGAAGGAATTGGGGAAATACTTGTGGGAAATACTTGGCTCCTTGGCCTAGCTGAACCGACCCATGAAGGTTGGCCTCTAGGGTGTTTATATAGACTTTTGGAATGCCTTTCTTTGCCTCTAAGTACCCTAATCCGACTAGAACTCTTCTTTTGAAGGAGAGATCTTTAGTCTTGAGTATGATTCTGGAGATGCAATTGGCTTTCTTCAGTGTAGGGACACGCTTATTTCTTTCTTGCTGCAAGGACACGCCTATGGCACACCAAATGTGTGAATCGAGGCCAGTGTGGTTGGGTCATTAAGGAGGCACTACTGTAAATTGGGACCAGTGCCGTGTAATTCATGTTAGGCCCATTTTCTCCGTTTTCGATTTGTTTCTCATTCTTTTCATCCTCCGGTGCTCTCCTGAGTATAAAACATGAAAACAAAGGATTAAGAGCACCTATTTCCATAATTAAAGGGATAAATCATCCAAAAGTATGTTGAATGTGGAATTAAAATATGTTATTATTATGGTTTATCAAATACCCCCACACTTAAGCTTTTACTTGTCCTCAAGCAAAATTATCAACTCACAATTAAAACGAATTTCCTCAATTCATAACTTTCATCAATGATGTTTCATCATAATTCATAGATAATTTATACATGGATAATTTAACTCAAAGACTCCTAAAGATTCAAACAATCAAAGTCATAGTTTTTATAGCATGAAAAATATAGGAATTTTCCCTTATCTAAATAATTACCTTTAATTCAAAATTGACAAGAGTTGACATCCTCACTAAAGATTCACTCAAATCACTCAAAGTGTTTAAGGTTCAAAGTTAAGTACTCAAAAGTCAAACATGAAAAGTTAATCCCATAGGCTTGCCTAAAAATTAAATCTCCACCACTACAATATGAGATGATACAAAAATCAAAAGGTCTTTAAAGGGTTGTAATGGGGCTATGGTTAAAGGTGTGGATAAAGGCTGAATTAGAAGGTTAAAATCGAGATTGAATTGACAAATTACCTAACTAGGCAGGTAAACTAATAACCTGAATAATTACATCAATTGAAAAACTAATAATACTAATAATACGAGCTTCTTCTTCAAGATGTTGAATTTAAACGTATAAGCTCACTTAACTACAGAACTAATAATGAATATACTTTGATTTTTTTTAAGAACAAATCATTAAATACATAATATAAGAAAAGAACTTTAACAACTGAAATAATAATTAGGCAACTGATCAAAACAAGTCTCGATAGAAGGCTAGTCAAAACAAATAGTGATAACAAATACAAGATGGGTTTTAGGTTAATATTAGCGGGTGAGTCAATAAAAAGGTTTGTTAGGATCAAAGGGTTCACTAGGGGTTAATTGTGAAGGTAGGCTTTTAGTGGAGTAAGTGGGTTAAATTCTAAGTGCCTTTTTCATCTCTGTATATCAAATAAAAATGTGGTCTTAACATGTATAATCGAAGCAAGTTCTAGAATAACAAATCAATGTTGACACACTCATAATCAATAAAGTGAGCACGAAGAATGTATGCTCTTAAGGCTCAAAATCTCACAAAAATTATGGGTTTTTGATAACAACCTTGTAAATTTCAAACTTCAAGGTAACAATTAGATTCCGGTAAACAACCTAAAAAAATTTAATTTTTGAAAATAGACTCATCATGCTTGATTCTCTAGTATCTTAATAGTTTAAATCATCATTGCACAATTATCAATGACTTATTCTAAAACATAACAGTAAAAATCATGAATCAGCAGGAATTTCATTCTAATTAGTGATATGAGAAAATTACTTAAGAATAAGACATAATTTAGGATTTGATAATAATGCCAAAAGTTAGGCACTTTTCCTAAATAGTTTTCACCCCAACACTTAAGATGTACATTGCCCTCAATGTACAAAAATAGATATAAACATGTAGTAAGAAAATCAAAAGAGAGGGAGAGAGGTGAAACTTCCTGAATTTTTGGATGGATGCCTTGAGTTGGAAGTGTGGAAACTTGATTCTGAGGTGAAAGATAAGTTGGAGGGGGCGCCTCTAATTTCTGCGCTAGATGAAAAAATTGGGGACCTTTTGAAGAGTTAGCCAGAAATAATAATACTAATTTAAATTATACTAATTATATAATTAAAGTAAATAAAGATAACAAGATGAAAATAAGAAGTAAAAAAAAGATTAAAAGAAAAGATTAATGGACTGAAAAGTCCTTATTGATGGATGGCTCACGAGGTAGGTGTGGTTTCTAAGGCCGTGGTGTGGTGATTCACTGGCAGCCTTTAGAACCTAAAATCAAGATACTAAAACAAAATGAACCAAATTTAGTATAAGAAAAATAAAGAAAAGGAAAATAAAGGAGAAGAGAGAACAAAAATAAAAGCTAAATGGCCTCAAAGACCCTTGGCTTGTCAAGTGGATGAAGCGGCCGGCATGAACTTATGTAGATTGGTCTCGCACGGGGAGACTGGGCTAGGATCTTTCTTTTTCTTTGACATGGGTGGATTGTAGATTGAGTTTTTTAGAAAATGAAAATGAAGGAAAGTGAAGAGTGAATGGGGAGTGGGTGGGAAGGAGAGAGGGGTGTTTTAAATAGAAATTTTTAGCTCTGGTACATCCCCACACCCGTGTATCGTGGGCATGTTGTGTCATACGGCCGTATCGCACAGCCATCTGGTGGTTCAATTGCTTCTCCCATGCCCTGTATTTAGATTGCCACGCCCGTGTTGGTTCAACAGTGTCAGCCACGGCTATGTCGCACGGTCGTGGTGTTAGTTTGAGCCCGTGACTCGAAGATATTTTTCTCGTCCTGTCTTGTATTATCTCTGCCATGCCAGTACTAACATCTGTAGTATCCACACGGCCACGGCCACGGCCATGTGTAAGGCCGTGTAGTGTGAAAATCTGCGCTTCATTAAATTGGTTAGTCTGTAGTTAGGTGTTAAAAGAGAAGAAATAAAAATAAAAATAATCAGGGTTAGTGCTCGGGTTGCCTCCCGAGAAGTGCTCATTTAAAGTCTTAAGCTAGACTTACCTCTCATTAGCACGGTCATGGTGGTTTGAGGAGTGAGAAATCCTTTCTCATGCTATCATTATATAATTTGAGTCGAGTGGCATTTACCTTAAAAGTACCGAATGTAGAATTACTTACCTCGACTGTTCCGTAAGGGAAAACATTGATTACTTCAAAAGATATTTCTTCGTTCCTCTTCAGGTTTAGTATGGTGATTCGTGGGTCTGTTTTATCTAACAGGACTTGATCTCCTATTTTGAAGTGATTTGATGTTCCTTTAAGCTCGTCTGCGAATTCCTTTGGTTTCACTTCGTGTGGTTTCAATTTCTCCTTGAAGTGTGTCTTCCACTCATCTAGCTCATCGATTTGAAGCCGTCGTTCCTCATGAGATATTTCCTTGTTGGTATGAGGTATATGATCTGCTTAGTGGTGTAGTTCCGTGGTGTTTCTTGCAAAGAAAGTTTAATCGGATGATTATCAATAGAATTTACGTCCTCACCTTTATCACTAGATGTCCTAGCTGAGTCGAGAGCTTGAAGACTGATTGATTCGTCACCTATATGAAGTATAAGTTCACCTGTACTAACATCAATTTTAGATCCGCGCTTTCTAGAAAGGGTCTTCCTAAAATTAAGGGATACTATTGTCTTCATCCATATCTAAAACAACAAAGTCTCATCGAATATGAATTTTCAATTTTAACTAGTACATCTTCAATTATACCCTAGGAATTTTAATTGTTTTATCAGCTAATTGAATACTCATCCTAGTTTTTTGGGTTTCCCTAGACCTAGCTATTTAAACATTTTAGAAGGCATGACATTAATGCTCGTCCCTAAATCAGCTAAAGCGTTATCAATAGATAAATTACCAATTAAACATGGAATTGTAAAACTCCCTGGGGCTTTTAGTTTTCGTGGTAGTCTGTTCTATAACATTGCCGAGGACATTGCGTTTAATTCCATATGCGACTCCTCGTCTAACTTTCGCTTGTTTGTTAAAAGCTCTTTTAAAAATTTCCTTGAATCTGGCATCTACGAAAGAGCTTCAAGAAATGGTAAGTTAATATGTAATTTTTTTAAAAGTTTAAGAAACTTTCTGAACTATTCATCCGTATCGTCATTCTTCATTGCATTGGGATAAGGTATACGAGGGTGGTATTCTTTAATTACCGATTTTGGCTTTTCTTGGCTTACCTCATCCTTACCTTCAGATTTAGTTTCTACTAACCCTTCACTATTTTGAGCAATTATGGCTTGAATTTGCTCCTTTGGGTTAGTCTCCGTGTTACTTGGCAAGCTACCTTGTGGTCGTTCGGAGATCAGCTTAGCAAGTTGCCCTAACTAGTTCTCGATTCCTTTAATTGATGCTTGTTGATTTTTAATTGTTGTCTCAGTGTTTTGGAAATGAGTTTTCGATGCCACGATAAATTTTGTCAGCATCTCTTCAAGGTTCGGCTATTGTTGGAAGTTTGGAGGGGGTTATTGTTGTCTCTGATTTTCTTGGTCACCCCACGAGAAATTGGGGTGGTTTCTCCAACTTGGATTATAAGTATTACTAAACGAGTTATTTTGAGATAGAAAATTGTTACCCATATAGTTCATTTGTTTGCTTTCCATGCCCAGATTATAGGGTGGGTACTCAAGATTCGCCACACCTCCTAGATTCGAGTCACATTGCATTACTGGGTGTACCTGCGAGAGACCATACAAACCATCAATCTTTTTATTCATCATCTCTACCTGATTTGATAGCATGGTGACTGCATCGAGATTGAAAACTCCGACTGCTTTAGTTGGCTTTGTCCTTGTAACTTGCCACTGATAGTTATTAAGTGACATCTCTTCTATAAACTCGTAAGTTGCCTCAGGAGTTTTGTTATTTAGGGTTCCACCAGTTGCTGAGTCAATTAACTACTGGGTTGAAGGGTTCACACCATTGTAAAAAGTTTGGACTTGTAGCCACAAGGGTAAACCATAGTGTGGACATCTTCTCAACAAATCCTTGTATCTCTCCCATGCATTGTATAATGTTTCTAATCCATTTGCACAAAAGAAGAGATATCATTCTTAATTTGGCCGTTTTGGCTGGCGAAAAATATTTTAGTAAAAATTTTTCGGTCATTTGATCCCATGTAGTGATTGATCCTCGTGGAAGAGAATTCAACCACTGTTTGGCTTTATTTCTCAATTTAAAGGGAAATAACCGAAGAAGAATGGCATCATCAGAAAATCCATTTATTTTGAAGGTATCACAGAATTCTAGAAAATTTGCTAAGCAATTATTCGGGTCTTCATCCTGCAAACCATCAAATTGAACAAACTGTTGAATCATTTGTATAGTGTTAGGTTTCAGTTCAAAATTATTAGCGGTTATAGCAGGCCTAACAATTCTCGATTCAGCTCCTGTTAAATTAGGTTTAGCATAATCATACATAGTTTGAGGAGCATGATGATCGGCCACATCCTGAGGTGGCGGATTATTCTCAGCCATTACTTCGGTAGGAGTAGTTTCGTCCTCTTGTTCTTCTTCTATGCAGTTTAAGCCTTACTTTATTTGTCTACGAGTTCTACGAACAGTTCCTTCAATATCACTATCGTAAATCAGGGGTCTCGTCGGGTTCCTTCTAGTCATAAACTAGAGGTACCTGCTAGGAAAAGAGAAAAAGAAAGCAATTTAGAAAAGTAAAAATAAAGCTTAATTACAAAAATAAAAAAATGGCTAAAGTAATAAAAATTGAGCGTTCTTAATATTTCAGTTCCCCGGCAATGGCGCCAAAAACTTGATCATGTGTCAGAGTCTTAAAAATTTATAAAAAGAATGATCGAACCTAGAAACTAACTAAGACAACGCTGGAGGCAAGCGCACCTATCGAACAGTAGTATAGTTAAGGCAAGGCCGGATTGTCAAACCCAAAGGAACTAAAAGTACTAATACTAACTTTCTTTCTATTATTTAGCCTAAGAATTAAGAGAATTGTTTATCTAATCTAAAATTAACTAACTACTAAGCTAAAGATGCTAAGACAAAGAGAAGGAATTGGGGAAATACTTGTGGGAAAAACCAATTGACTAAGACAATACTCGAGGAAGAATACACCTAGACTTTTCTTGTTATCTAACTTTGAACCAGACGATTTATTCACTTGGCTTGATCCGTAGGATTCCCTAATTTATATTAATACCTCTCTCGAGGGTACTAACGTCTAACCCTAGGTTGATTAATTGAAATCTCTTTCTAATTAAAACCCCTAGAATTGTATTAACTCGATCTATGGCCTCCCACATTAGGTTTGACCCTAATCCGACAGATTTTCGTCATACTATCTCTAGGGTTGCGATCAACTCCGCTTAACTATACTAGATCTACTCTTAAACAAGGTCTATTCCTCCTCTGCCTAAGAGAATAAATGCTTGAATCAATATCCGAAATACTGAAACAAGAAATAAGATCACAATAGTTAAGAACAAATCAAGTATTTATCATACAACTCAGAAAACAATAACAAGATCCGTCTTAGGTTTCATCCCCCTCAAGTATTTGAGAGGTTTAGTTCATAATTATAAAAGAATACATCTCAGAAGAAAAGATAAAACAAAACATAAGAAAAACCCTAAAACCCCTTAAGGAATTGAAGGAGAGATCTTTAGTCTTGAGTATGATTCTGGCTTCTTGAGATGAATCAATTGGCTTTCTTCGAGTGATTCCCACAATTTTGGCCGTCTGGCTTGGCTCCTTGGCCTAGTTGAACCGACCCCAAAGGTTGGCCTCTAGGGTGTTTATATAGACTTTTGGAATGTCTTTCTTTGCCTCTAAGTGCCCTAATCCGACTAGAACTCTTCTTTGCTGCGATAGGGACACGCCTATTGCACACGCCCGTGTGAATCGAGGCCAGGCCATGGTTGGGTTTGTTAAGGAGGCATGGCCGTGTAAATTGGGACCCATGCCGTGTGTAATTCATGTTAGGCCCATTTTCTCCGTTTTCGATTCGTTTCTCATTCTTTTCATCCTCCGGTGCTCTCCTGAGTATAAAACATGAAAACAAAGGATTAAAAGCACCTATTTCCATAATTAAAGGGATAAATCATCCAAAAGTATGCTGAATGTGGGATTAAAATATGTTATTATTATGGTTTATCAAATACCCCCACACTTAAGCTTTTGCTTGTCCTCAAGCAAAATTATCAACTCACAATTAAAATAAATTTCCTCAATTCATAACTTTCATCAATGATGTTTCATCATAATTCATAGATAATTTATACATGGATAATTTAACTCAAAGACTCCTAAAGATTCAAACAATCAAAATCATAGTTTTTATAGCATGAAAAATATAGGCGTTTTCCCTTATCTAAATAATTACCTTTAATTTAAAATCGACAAGAGTTGACATCCTCACTAAAGGTTCACTCAAATCACTCAAAGTGTTTAAGGTTCAAAGTTAAGTACTCAAAAGTCAAACATGAAAAGTTAATCCCATAGGCTTGCCTGAAAATCAAATCTCCACCACTATAATATGAGATGATACAAAAATCAAAAGGTCTTTAAAGGGTTGTAATGGGGCTATGGTTAAAGGTGTGGATAAAGGCTAAATTAGAAGGTTAAAATCGAGATTGAATTGACAAATTACCTAACTAGGCAGGTAAACTAATAGCCCTAATAATTACATCAATTGAAAAACTAATAATACTAATAATACGAGCTTCTTCTTCAAGATGTTGAATTTAAACGTATAAGCTCACTTAACAATAGAACTAATAATGAATATACTTTGAGTTTTTTTAAGAACAAATCATTAAATACATAATATAAGAAAAGAACTTTAACAACTGAAATAATAATTAGGCAACTGATCAAAACAAGTCTCGATAGAAGGGTAGTCAAAAGAAATAGTGATAACAAATACAAGATGGGTTTTAGGTTAATATTCGCGGGTGAGTCAATAAAAAGGTTTGTTAGGATCAAAGGGGTTCACTAGGGGTTAATTGTGAAGGTAGGCTTTTAGTGGAGTAAGTGGGTTAAATTCTAAGTGTCTTTTTCATCTCTATATATCAAATAAAAAATGTGGTCTTGACATGTATAATCGAAGCAATTTCTAGAATAACAAATTAATGTTGACACACTCATAATCAATAAAGTGAGCACGAAGAATGTATGTTCTTAAGGCTCAAAATCTTACAAAAATTATGAGTTTTTGATAACAACCTTTAAATTTCAAAATTCAAGGTAACAATTAGATTCCGATAAACAACCTAAAAAAAATTTAATTTTTGAAAATAGACTCATCATGCTTGATTCTCTAGTATCTTAATAGTTTAAATCATCATTGCACAATTATCAACGACTTATTCTAAAACATATCAGTAAAAATCATGAATCAGCAGGAATTTCATTCTAATTAGTGATATGAGAAAATTACTTAAGAATAAGACATAATTTGGGGATTTGAGAATAATGCCAAAAAGTTAGGCACTTTTTCTAAATAGTTTTCACCCCCCAACACTTAAGATGTACATTGCCCTCAATGTACAAAAATAGATAATAAACATGTAGTCAGAAAATCAAAAGAGAGGGAGAGAGGTGAAACTTCCTGAATTTTTGGATGGATGCCTTGAGTTGGAAGTGTGGAAACTTGATTCTGAGGTGAAAGATAAGTTAGAGGGGGCGCCTCTAATTTCTGCGCTAGATGAAAAAATTGGGAACCTCTTGAAGAGTTAGCCAGGAAATAATAATACTAATTTAAATTATACTAATTATATAATTAAAGTAAATAAAGATAACAAGACAGAAAATAAGAAGTAAAAAAAAGATTAAAAGAAAAGATTAATGGACTGAAAAGTCCTTATTGATGGATGGTTCGCGAGGTGGGTGTGGTTTCTAAGGCCGTGGTGTGGTGATTCCCTAGCATCCTTTAGAACCTAAAATCAAGAAACTAAAACAAAATGAACCAAATTTAGTATAAAAAAAATAAAGAAAAGGAAAATAAAAGGAAGAGAGAACAAAAATAAAAGCTAAATGGCCTCAAAGACCCATGGCTTGCCAAGTGGATGAAGCGGCCGGTATGAACTTATGTAGATTAGTCTCGCACAGGGAGACTGGGCTAGGATCTTTCTTTTTCTTCGACATGGGTGGATTGTAGATTGAGTTTTTTAGAAAATGAAGATGAAGGAAAGTGAAGAGTGAATGGGGAGTGGGTGGGAAGGAGAGAGGGGTGTTTTAAATAGAAATTTTCAGCTCTGGTACATCCCCACACCTGTATCGTGGGCATGTTATGTCATACGACCGTATCGCACGACCGTCTGATGGTTCAATTGCTTGTCCTATGCCCTGTATTTAGATTGCCACGCTCGTGTTGGTTCAACAGTGTCAGCCACGGCTATGTCGCACGGCCGTGGTGTTAGTTTGAGCCCGTGACTCGAAGATATTTTTCTTGAAGGAGTTGAAGGAGAGATCCCCAGCCTTGAGTATGATTCCGCTTCTTGAGATGAATCAATTGGCTTTCTTCGAGTGATTCCCACAATTCTGGCCCTCTGGCTTGGCTCTTTGGCATAGCTGAACCGCCCCCTAAAGGTTGGCCTCTAGAGTGTTTATATAGATTTTTGGAATGCCTTTCTTTGCCTCTAAGTACCCTAATCCGACTAGAACTCTTCTTTGCTGCGACAGGGACACGCCCATGGCACACACCCGTGTGAATCGAGGCCAGGCCGTGGTTGGGTCTGTTAAGGAGGCAAGGTCATGTGAATCGGGGCCCAGGCCATTTGTAATTTGTGTTAGGCCCATTTTCTCCATTTTCACCCGTTTCTCGTTCTTTTCATCCTCCGGTGCTCTCTTGAGTATAAAACATGAAAACTAAGGATTAAGAGCACCTATTTCCATAATTAAAGGGATAAATCATCCAAAAGTATGCTGAATGTGGAATTAAAATATGTTATTATTATGGTTTATCAACCATTCTTTATTTTTGATAAAAGGAGTTGACTTTAAAAACGAAAATGGAGTCGCCACCAATCCTTTTTTGAGGTGTGATCGGGTCACTTTGAGATTGATCATTTTAATAAAATTTTGATTTATTAAAACAATAATTTTGGTCTACGAAATTTGAGAAAATGGGTTCGGGAGTCAGTTACGCACGAGGAAGGGTTAGCACCCTCATAATGCCCAAAATTGGTACCTAATTGATTAATTAATATCTTAATTTCAAAAATTTTGAAAAGATTTTAGATTACAATCCTTTTATTTAAAATAACACTTGAATAAATTAAATTGGATGTTAAGACCCTCTTATTTCGAAGAAATAAAATGTCACACCTAGTGAGTTAGGATACGACATTTCATATCCTCGAAATTGAGCTTGTCTTTTGATTTTTAAAACTCATGCAGTGAAGTTTAAAAAGGATATTCAATTATTTGGATTAAATGAAAATTGGAACCCAAGAAGTTAGGGCACAATTTCTCGAAATTCAAACATAAAATATTGCCTTTATTTTTTAGAAATCCTTATCTTGAGATACAAAATGTCATATCCAGTGAGTTAGGACACAACACCTCGAATTCCCGAGAATAAGCTTTTATTTGAAAATGATACGTTTTGATTGAAAAATGGTACTCGGTTACTTAGATTCAACAAGGAAAATTGGAACCCAGTAAGTTAGGGCACAATCTTCTCGAAGATCCCAAATACCAATTATTGCCTTATTTTGAAAACTTTTGAATAAAATGATTTCAAAACTTAAACGATGTTAAAACATGACCTTTTAAGCAAATAGAATGCGATGGAATGATAATATACAATGCAAAGTAATAATTCATATACAAAATGTTACACTAATGAATCACAAATAGCCAATAAATACAAATTAAGAATTACAATGCACATAATAGCGATAATCACAGAACGCATAATTTCACTATTAACTATTAAAGAAAATGAAACAAAATGATATATATAAAAAATAAAAGTAAATGATATGAAAAGGTTTAGAATAAATAATAAATGAAACAATTTAAGGTAAAAATATAAAAGTTTAAAACAAATAATGTAAAAAAAACAAATAAAAGATTCTTTTTATAAAAAATAAATAATGTAAGTAAGTTTTAAATAAATAATATATAAAAGAAAGTTTAAAATAAACATTATAAATGGTAATAATATAAAATAGTTTAAAATGATTAATATACAAAGCGATTTAAAGTAAAATAACATATAAAGCCATTTAAAATAACTAATTTATAAAATAATTTAAATAACATATAAAAAGTTTAAACTAAATAGTATATAAAAAAAGAAATTTAAAATGAATAATATATAAGTTTAATATAAAATGGATCTACCCATTCTTATATAGCCTACTCTGTTTCTGAAAAGCTGGGGTTATCGGTTGAGAGCAATAAGAAGTGAGGTCACTATACTGAGTTCACTGGGGCAATTGGTTCTGGTTAGCAAATTGTATAGGGATGTTCCGCTAGAGGTTCAAGGGTTAATATTTCTGACTGGCTTGATGGAGCTTCCATTTGGGGAGTTTGATATGATATTGGGGATGGACTGGTTGGTCAAGCATCGTGTAAGCTTGGATTGTGTGACTAAGAGGGTCGTCTTGAGAACTAAGGAGGATGATAAGGTAGTCGCGATTGGAGAACGCCAGAACTACTTGGCTAACGTGATCTCTGCACTGGTAGTTGAGAAACTAGTTCACAAGGGATGTGAGGCATACTTGGCCTACATGAGTGTTTTCACTTTTGGGGACTTTACTGTAAAGAATATTCACAATGTAAGGGATTTTTTAGACTTTTTCCGAGAAGCTATCGGGTTTACCTCTGAATCAGGAAGTGAAGTTTAGGATTGAGCTTTTCCCTAGTATAGCTCCAATGTCTATCGCTCCCTATCGTATGACACCGAAAGAGCTTACAGAGCTTAAGTCTTAGATTCAAGAGTTGTTGGATCGTGGGTTCATTCGCCCTAGTGTGTCTCCATAGAGAGCACCGGTACCGTTTGTTAAGAAGAAGGATGGATACATGAGGATGTGTATTGACTATCGACAACTGAATAAGCTGACCATCAAGAATAAGTATCCGTTACCAAGATCGATGACCTGTTTGACCAGTTTTGAGGAGCTTCGATATTCTCTAAGATTGATCTCCAGTCTGGGTACACCAGTTGAGGGTTAAGGAGGCTGACGTACATAAGACAGCGCTTAGGACTCGTTATGGTCACTACGAGTTCCTAGTTATGCCATTTGGACTAGCTAATGCACCGGAAGCTTTCATATATCTGATGAACTGAGTATTTCAGCCCTACCTGGACCGGTTTGTGGTGGTGTTCATTGATGACATATTAATTTATTCGAGGACTAAGGATGAGCATGACGAGCACTTTAGTGTGGTTCTTCAAACTTTGATGGAAAAGTAGCTCTATTCTAAGTTCAGTAAGTACGAGTTCTGGTTACGTGAAGTAACATTTCTGGGTTATGTGGTGTCTGCGGAGGGGATTCGAGTCGATCATTGAAAGATTGAGGCGATATTAGATTGGAAGCAACATAAGAATATGTCTGAGATCCGCAGTTTTCTGGGTTTGGTAGGATATTACCAACAGTTTGTGGAAGGTTTCTCATTAATTGTAGCACCCTTAACTAAGTTGCTACATAAGGGTCTACATAAAGATTAAATGCAGTCGATGCAAGAAGAGAGCTTCGAGAAGCTCAATACTATATTGATTGAGGCTCCTGTTCTAATACAGCCTGAACCAGGAAAAGAGTTCACGATTTATAGTGATGCATCACATGTTGGTTTAGGATGTGTGTTGATATAGGATGGAAAAGTGGTAGCATATGCGTCACGTCAGCTTAAGATACATGAGGTGAACTACTCGACGCACGATTTGGAGTTGATCACCGTAATTTTTGCTCTAAAAATTTGGAGGCACTATCTTATAGTGAGAAGTGTGTCATCTATACTAATCACAAGAGCCTCAAATATCTCATTACTCAAAAGGAGCTAAATCTTAGGCAGAGTAGATGGGTTGAGCTGCTTAAGGATTACGACTGTACCATTGAGTACCATCCGGACAAGGCTAATGTGGTGGCCGATGCATTGAGCCGTAGAGCCATGAAAGATATGAGAGCGATGTTCACTCGACTTAGCTTGTTCGATGATGGAAGTTTGTTGGCTGAGTTGCAAGTCAAACTGACTTGGATTGAGCAGATTAGGGATAAACAACTGGAAGATGAGTATTTAGGTCTTCGATTTAGTCAGGTTGAGAGTGGTAGCATTACAGATTTTGGGCTAAATTCTGAGCGTGTGTTATGCTTTCGTGGATGGATTTGTGTACCAAACGATACTGATCTGAGGAAGTCTATTTTGAGGAAGGCGCATAGTAGCTCTTATGCTATGCATCCTAGTGGAAATAAGATGTATCGAGATCTTCGAGAATTGTGCTGGTGGCCAGGATTGAAACTAAAGGTTAGTGATTTTGTGGCACGGTGTTTGACATTCCAATAAGTTAAGGCTGAGCATCAGTTGCCTTCGGGTTTCTGCAGCCGGTTAAGATTCCGTTATGGAAATAGGAATGAGTAACGATGGATTTTGTTAGTAGGTTACCTTTAACACCCACTAAGAAGGATTTAGTATGGGTCATCATGGATTGATTGAGCAAGTCTACGCACTTCATACTAGTTAGGACAAATTATTCTCTGTAGAAACTGGCGAAGCTTTATATTTCTAAAATAGTGAGACTACATGGGGTATCAATTTCGATTATCTTTCATAGGGATCCTTGCTTCAAGTCTCGATTTTGGAAGAAGCTACATGAGGCTCTGGGTTCAAGGTTGGACTTCAGTACTGCATTCCATCCTCAGACCGATGGTTAATCAGAGAGGGTGATTCAAATACTGAAGGATATGTTAAGGATCTGTGCTATTGATTTCTGAGGCAATTGGGAGGATTATCAGCCATTAGCGGAGTTTGCCTATAATAACAGTTTTCATTCTAGCATTCAGATTGCACCTTACGAGGCTCTGTATGGTCATAAGTGTCGCATCCCTTGTGTTGGATTGAGTTGGGTGAACGACGTGTTCGGGTCTTGAGTTGGTTTGTGAGACTGAGGATAAGGTCAGATTGATTCAGGATCGACTGAAAGTGGCATCAGACAGATAGAAATCTTATGCAGATCTGAAAAGACACAAGATTGAGTATTCTGTGGGGGACTTCGTATTTCTCAAGGTCTCACCATGGAAAAAGATTTTAGGGTTCGATTGTAAAGGCAAGCTGAGCCTTAGGTTTATTGGGCCATACCGAGTTTTGAAACGAGTGGGAGTGGTTGCTTATTAGTTGGAGTTACCTCTGGAAAACTCCAGAGTTAGATCGTATCCATGACGTGTTTCACGTCTCTATGCTGAGGCGTTATCGCTCTGATCCTACTCATGTTGTCCCTGTTGAGGAGATTGAGGTTAGGCTTGACCTTTGAGGAGGAGTCGGTTCAGATTTTAGATCCCGACATAAAGGTTCTGAGGAGGAAGTCTATCTTATTAATGAAGGTGCTGTGACAGAATCACAACACTAAGGAGGCCACGTGGGAGCCTGAGGATACGATGCACCAGCAATATTCTCATCTGTTCTGATCAGGTAAATTTTGAGGTCAAAATTTTCTTTTAAGGGGTAGAGTTGTAACGCCCCGAATGTTATGTTATTGTATCTGTGAAATTTTGACACAACTGTGTATCTGCTTCAGTGGTTTTGTGTTTTGGGAGTGTATGAGAGGTCCAAAGTTCAAGCCTTACGTTAGGTAAATTTTGATATTTTTCTGAACTAAGACTTTCACTTGAAGAGCAGGTTTAAGTTTAATTAACTGTAAGTATACATCAGAATGGGGCTGCTGGTCTGGTGGTTAAGTGGAGTGTTAGTTTCTGAAGGTCCTGTGTTCGAATCCCTGCGTGGGCAAGGGAGATTATTTTTGTTCAGTTTGGTGGCTGAGAGTTTGAGTTGTATTGAAAATCTGAGTAGTGGGTGGTTGTAATAGTGTAGTTAGTGGGAAGTGGGGAGATAATTAAGGGATTTATTTTTTATTATTTTTTGGTTCATCCAAAATTCTATTCTCTCTTTCCTCAAAATTTTTTTGACGTCCTACTCTACTTTTCCATTTTATTTTTTCTATCGAATTTGTCTTAGGCTTCCCCTCTCTTTTTTTTGCTTCATTTTTCTGAATCCATTCATCTATTTTGTTTTTGAAACGTTGATCGTACTCACACGGGTTTGGTAAGTTTCGGTAAAAGTAGTAAGTGTAGTTATTTTGGATTTTGGGATATTGATTGATGGGTTTCGTTTTGTTTTTGGAAAAGGTTAAGGGCTGGAGTTTTTCTATCGGTATTGAAGTGGTGTAGAAACGTTATTCTCGATCAAAGGTAAGGTTTTTGATAGTTGACAGTTGATCATCTCATTGTATTTTCAATCAAGTTTTGTTAGTTTCAATGAAATTGGGCTTGAAATATCGATTTTTTGGTTCTGAAGTGATCATGGTTGCGATAGCATTGAAAACAAACTAGATGTGAACTCAATTGCACAGAAAATGAGGTTTCGACGAAAGTCGAGAACCTAACTGTCAACTCCACACGGGAGTATGGTCACCCGTGTGGTAGGCCGTGTGCTCTAACACGGGCATGTGTTCAACAAGGCCAGGCTGTGTGCGAATGACACGGCCGTGTGATGGCCAGGTAGGCCGTGTACGACACATGGGCTGGACTAATTTGGGTCGTGTGGGCCACACGAGCGTGTGGGTCCACATGGGTAAACCACACGAGCGTGTGGGATTTTGGGCCGACAAATTTAGGCCGTGTAGGACACACGGGCGTGTGGGCCCACATGGGCAGGCCATATGGGCGTGTGAGCCCATTTTCACTGATTGATTGCTAAGGTTGCACGGTTCGCCAAATCAACTATAAACCTACTATAGGGTTGATAAGCATTACTTAGACCCCTAATTGTGTGAACTGACTGATTGATGGATATATATATTGAGTATGATGATGTATGCATGTATACATTTACTGATTATATGTAATGATATCATGAGATAGCATGTCATGTATTGTATGTTGCATTGCATGGGGTTGGGTTGATTTTATTCAGAGGATGTGTACTGAAAGGCTCTTAAGCCTAATATACTAGCATTTCAATTTGCAAACTACTCTTGATGCAAAGATTCAAGACTACCTGGAGTGTAGGGATGGGTGAGTTGATTTAATCCCCACATGGAGTGTAGGGTTGGACGGAGATGGTGTGTAGAGGCTAGTTGGGTAGGACTTGGTTACTGAATACTGTATATATGTTACTGATACTGTGATGGGCTAAGGCCCTTATGCATACTGATACTGATACTGAAAGTGGCTTAGGCCCAAGATTGTTTTTGACTGTGTACTGTGTTTACTGTTGTTTGTTTTCTATGGGATTACACACTGAGTTTACGTAAACTCACCCCTCTTTGTTTAATGTGCACAGGTAATCCCCAGACCTAAACGGATCGGGCGGCAGGGGACTCAATAGTGACCACAGTTTTTGGACTTTTACGATTTATAAGTTATGATTTATGGTTTTATTTACCGTGGTTTCTCTGGATGTAATTTAGGGACATTTTGGGTCTTTTGCTTAAATTTAGTTTTTATTTATTTTTATGGATTTATAACTGATAGACGTAGGAAAACTCGGTTTTCAAAAAGGCAAAGTTTTCTCTAAGCACACGATTTCCTCAAAACGGTTTTAAAAGCTTCCGCAACGAATTATGTTTTAAACTATCGATTGAGCGAGTAAGGATTTTGGAGTTAATAAGATATAAGAAAAGTAATTAAACGGAAATGGATTTATCGTAGAAACTTAGTTTTCAAACACCCTATCATGTGATATCGCTAGATTCGCCATAATGTCTAGGCTAGGTTTAGGGTGTTACATGCATGCAGGCCAACTTCAACACTATCTCCAACCTTAATATTGGGCGCATCATAAATGTTAATTTTGGTGATGCTTCCGGCACTGTTACATGATATACCAGCCCACTTGCAATGTTGTGGAGTATCATTGCTATAGCTGCTCCACCAACCACTCTTTATCAACGCTTTAGCTTCAGACTCATATGGTGATTGATCTGCTGCCAACATGGTTGTAGCAAAGGAAAGAAGGATGGTAGCCCATAATACACCTAAAATAACAGAAATGGTTAAAGATGAGGACATGTTTAATTCGCTAAGCTTAATTATCAGCTAAAGGTTCACTAGTAGCATATATGTTATAGTTTCCAAACCCAAGAATTTAAGGAAACTCATTATAGGTCTTGTTGCCATTGTTGTAGGGCCAGCTGATGTCATGGAACATATAAAAATGTGTTCCAAACTTACCTCTTCACGCGGAATGATTTATTTTTTCATTGGAAATCTGTATGTTGCAATTGTTAAAAGTCTTTGCAATTGCTTGAGTTTCTTTTTGAAAAAAAAAATCAGTTTAATTTGAATTCAAAACTGCATAATGTTAAAACATGGTGTAGGTGTACTAAGTGCTAATTTAAAATTGATTAGCAAAATTGTGGATAATAAAAGTAGTAATTAATTAACAAAATTATTACTCATATATACTAACATGATTATAAATTGTCATAGATTGTTGATCCCATGACAATGACGATTCCATCTTTTCCATTAGGTGTCGAATTTTCCGCAAGATTATGACTCACCTGGAGCTACATAACTACTTGTGCCCATAATAATGGTCTGATTGGTTGATTCAAGATCCAGCATTTTAGCAATCCCAAAATCAGCTACAAAGGCCTCAGAGCTCGAGTTTAAAAGAACATTGTTACTTGATATGTCTCGATGAACTATTGGAGGGTTGCAATCATAGTGCAAGTAAGACAAAGCATGCGCTATGCTTTTGATGATCTCCACTCTTTTTGTCCAATCCATTTCCACAGCTTCCACTTCATCTCTTAGGTTGTAGAACAAACTCCCTTTTTCCATGTATTCATAGATCAAAAACATGGACCGTCCGTGTAAACAAAACCCATGAAGCTTCACGATGCTTCGATATCGTATTTCTGTTAGAAACTTGATCTCATTCCTGAAGCTCTTGTCAAAGGCTGGATTTTCAGCTTCTAAACGATGAAGTTTCTTCAAGGCAACTACTTTACCACAAGGTAGTTGTGCTCTGTAAACACTTCCATAACCACCAACTCCTATACAGTATCGAAAATCGAAATCCTCCGTTGCTGCAACAATATCCTCGTATGCTATCTTTCCATCATAGTTCCATACGGAACACAAATCCCCATTCTTCGTCGGTTGTACACCGACACGGTTATTCTTGAGCTTAAATCGTGAAAATAGAAAATATCCCAAAATGGAGAATGTGGAGAAGATGGCAATAGGGAGGAATATTTTGATATAGTAAAGAATTGTACTGCTGTTGGTTTTGTTGGTTACTGGAGGAGGACACATATAGGGTGATAGACGACTATTGTCTTCAAATGGATCGGGAGAAATCTTGTCACATTTATTTCCAGCATTGATAATGCGAAGCTTAGTGGCAGACAAGATAGGGACACTACCTGAGAGTTGGTTGAAGCTGAGGTTTAAATTTGATAGGTGAAAAAGCCTACCAATTTCTTCAGGGATAGGACCTGTTAATAGATTTGAATCAAGTTCTAAGGTATCCAAATTGGATAAATTGCCAATACAAGATGGGATTGAACCACTCAATTTGTTTTGGGAGAGTCTTAATGAAGTTAAATTTGCTAAATTCCCAATCTCTTCGGGAATAAGACCTTCTAATAGATTTGAATCAAGTTCTAAGGTATCCAAATTGGACAAAATGCCAAGACAAGAGGGGATTGAACCACTGATTTGATTTTTGTCAAGGTAAATATATTCCAATTTTGTCAAACGACACAAAGCCAGGGGAATATGACCAGTAAAACTATTATTAATTAGTGATGCTTAAAAAGTTGTTGTTCTTCAACTTTTCAATATTCTGAGGGATGGAACCTTCAAGTTGATTACTATCAAGGTACAAAGTTTCCAAATTGGTTAACTTGTACAAGGAAAAAGGTATTGAACCAACCAGTTTATTGTGGTAGAGATACAAAGCTGTCAAGTTTGATAGAAATCCAACTTCAAATGGGACAGATCCATTAATTTTGTTTCTCGAGAGACTCAAATATTTAAGATTTAACAACTGACCCAAAGCAGAAGGGATTGGACCAACAATTCCACAACGACTTAGGCATAAAGTCTCAAGACCCCTCAAATTCTACAAATTTTGAGGGATTGTATTATTACCATCATCAAATTGATTCCTATCCAAAAGTAGATGCCTAAGGTTGGTCAATAGCCCAAGAAACGGTGGAATGTTTCCACTAAGACTGGTCCAACTCAAATTTAAACTGACAAGGTTCATTAGATTCCCTAGTTGTGGAGGGATGGAACCGTTAATATTATCATTATTGGAAATGTCAAGGTACTCTAATTGGGTTAGGTTTCCTAGAGAAGGAGGTAACTCACCGGATGAACCACAAAAGAACAAGTCAAGGTGCTTCAATGCTGATAGATAACCTATCTGATGCGGCATTTTTCCACCAAGTTAACGATGGCGAAGATCAAGAAGGACAAGATTTGGAAATGATGAGAAATTCAATTTCCCAAATCTATCTCCAACCTCAATATTGAGCGCATCAGAAATGTCAATTAAGCCCTTGCGAACTTTTTTACACTCAACTGAGCCCTTAAACTAACAAAATTGACTTTTAGCGGCGTTTAGTGGCGCTTTAAGTAAAAACGCCGCAATTATTATACATAAGCGCTTTTTAAGGAAACCGCCGCTAAAAATGTGCAATGGCGGCTTATTTAAAAAGCGCGCTTTCCTAAAACGCCGCTATAAGTCCGACCTTTAGCGCTTATAAAGTCCGCTTTCCTAAAAACGCCGCTATAAGTCAGCCTTTAGCGGCTTTCTTTCCGCGCTAAAGTCCAACCTTTAGCGGCTTTCCTAAAACGCTATAAGTCCGACCTTTAGCGCTTTTCTAAAACGCCTATAAGTCCGACCTTTAAACTTTCTTAAAAAGCGCCATAAGTCGGCGGCTTTGTTAAAAACGCTATAAGTCCGACCTTTCTTTACCAATTTTTGGATTTTTAAAATGATATATTAAATAATTTATTATATAATCGTAAAAGATATATATTAATTTGAAAATATTAAATTGATATATATATATATATATAGTTTAGAGTGTAAGGTTTATTAGGGATGCATGTGTTAGGGTTTCATGAGTGTTAATATAGTTGAACCTAAAATGATAAATAAGAAAAGCAACGAGATTAAACTCCTAAAAATAAAAGCATATTGACCAAATTCCAAATTTGTGAATATAAAGAGTACTTATACCAAATTATAAGTATACTTTACATTATTTAAAAGATAATAGATAAGCTTTATATATATTTAAATGTTATTTAAATTTATTAAAATATTGAAAGAAATATTGTATAATATTCAAAACTTATCTAAATAATTTAAGGTTTAAGGCTTAATTACCTTATTAATTAAGGTTTAAGTGTTAATGGTTAGGGTTAAGGTCTAGGTTAAGGATTTAGGAGGAAATGGTTAATGGGTTATGGTTTTGGGTTTTGGGTTTTGGGTTTTGGGTTTATGGGTTTAGGGTTTATAGGTTTAGGTTAGGGGTTTAGAAAGAATGGTGAATGTGTTGGGTTTTTAGTTTAGGGTTTATGGTTTAAGTTTATAAGGGTTTAGGGTCTACTGGTTTAGGTTTTAGGGTTTAGGGTGTAGTGTAGGGTTTTAGGGTATTAGCTATAAGACCCAAAATCACGAAACTGAAATCTCTCATATGTGTTTAGATTTAGGGTTTAAGAATAGTGAATGTGTTTGGGTTTATTGTATAGTGGTTAATATATATGTCAGTGTTTAGCGGTATTGGGTTGATGGGTTGGGGTTTTAGGTTTAAGGTTTATAGATTATAGTGTATGGGTTTAGGGAAATGGTTGATGTGTTAGGTTTTTGATTTTAGAGGGTTTATGGTTCAAGTTTAGGAGTTTAGGATTTAGGGTTTAGGTTTAGGGCCCAAAATCCAAACCAAATCTCTCACGGGATTTATGGTTAATATTAAAATATATGTTTTGTACTACACTAACATTGGCGACTTGAATTCAATTTGTAAACTCTATTTTGATCCAAATTAAAACCCTACCAATATTTGTAAACTCAGAGAAGAAAGTATAGAAATGATTTGAAAAACTTCAAATAAGCTTAAATTAATATGTTAAAATGAAGTGTTTAAATAAATATTTAAATTAAACGATGGTTGTATTTAAATGTAATATTTCTTACTCAAAATATAGGTTGAAATAAGATAGAGGATATTACATGTATATATAATAAGATAAATATAGTTTTGTTAAAAAGTTTAAAAATTATAAAAATCTTGAAAAATTTGAAATTTTTTAAAAGTTTAATATTTAAAATTAAAAATAAAAAAATGATAATATAAGTAAAAAATATGTGAAAATAAAAATAAGTGAAAATAAAAAATGAAAATTGAGAATAGTGGCGTTTTAAAAAAAGCATAAATATGTTTATGTATTTTTATTTAAACGACGTAGTTTTCAATATTTTAGTGGCGCTTATCTTGAAAACGCCGCAATAAGTTATATATAGCGGTAACCGCAAAGTGCCGCAAGTATGTGTATGTAATATTAATTAAAACGACGTAGTTTTCCATTTTTAGTGGCGCTTATTTATAAAACGCCGCAATAAGTTAGATATAGCGCACTTTTAAAAACGCAAATATATGTATGTAATTTTAATTAAAACGATGTAGTTTCCCATTTTTAGTGGCGTTTATTTCAAAACGCCAATAAATGGATATAATGCGCTTTCAAAAACGCCGCAAGCATATGTATGTAATTTTAATCAAAAACGATGTAGTTTCCCATTTTTTAGTGGCGTTTATTTTTAAAACGCCGCAAAGCTTGTATTTTTTTTTGTGTAAACGTCGCCGTTTTGCTCTCATCCATTTCCCCACCCTTAAACCCGATTGAATGAATTTCCTTCCCCATCGTTTCTCTGCCAGAAAAATTTCCCCCGCTGAAATCCCTTGATTTCTTTGATTTCTCCCTTGATTTCTCCCTTGATTTCCCCCCTTCTGCTGAAAATTTCCCCCCTTTCTTTGATTTCTCCCTTGATTTCTCCCTAAAGTGCTGAAATCCCTCGCCGTTTTAGTCTGTTCGTCCTCCACGGCTCCACCTCTCTTCGTCCGCCACCAACGCCCCTTCGCCTTCAAGCTTTACCTCTCTTTCTCCCTTGCCTCCTCAACTTAACCACGGTGAATACGCAACGTTAGTGTGAGACAATCTGAACGAAGCCATCATCAGCAGGTAAATCGTCAGAAGGTAAATCGTTTCCATAATTCAACCTGCTAACATCATCAGCAGATATTTTGTCAGAAGTTTATTGTTTCCATAATTCATAGGAAGTTTTTGTTATAATTAGCTAAATGTATATTCTCCAGATTTTTTTGTATCTTGGTTGATTGTTTCAGTGTTGATAAAGCTTATTTTCTCTTTTCAGCGATGGGAACCCATATCACCTCAACAGCGGCATGGGAGTTCGATTGTGGAAGTTTATAGGATCGTTGAGGAGGTATGAACATTCAAGTGTCTTTTAATAGATTCCCAATCTCTTTAAATGAAGCAGCTTGATTATTTGATGAATGATATTTATCGAGATTCCTCCTCTAGTTTGCTATTTTTCGATTACTCTGAACATTGTGTGGTTCATTATTTGTTAAAATAATCTCAAGGAAACTATTCTCCATAACCCTTTTGCTTCCGAGAAGTGAGAACGACTTTTGTTGTTCATATTCCATTATTTTCCTCTCTTTAACATGTTTTCGCTTTTAATCATTCAAAACCTATTTTTCTGTTAGAAAACAATGGAAAGCCTTTTCACTCTGTCTAGAAAAAAGTTATTAGAACAAATAACTTGGTACAAGTCTACACATGTCCCAAACTTTTACACTTGCAATCATCCTTTTGTTTGTTTGTAAATATACATTTTAAGCACCAGATTACTGGATAGTTCTTGCGTATCCTCCTTATATTGTCTGCATCTACTTGCAATCATTCATCCCTTATGCATTTTCTTTTTCTACTATTTGCTAATTAGAGAAAGAAAAAGAATCTATGAATAAAATTCAAACTTATAGACATTTGCTATAGGTGGTTTTATTGTGTGGTGTCAAATTTGGAATTCACTATCCATTTAGAGTCAGATCACGATCCTCGGACAACAGTGTAGTCATTATGATTTTGCCTTATAAGATGGCTTTTAATCCTCTTGGAATATATAAGGTTTGCTTAGTACCAGCCTACTTGGACAAAATCAGCAGATATTTGCAAATAAAATCAATTTGCTGGAGTAACATTGGCTAGGTTCTAAACGAATTAAGTTTTACCTGCTAAAGCATTGCACTGCTTTCTAGATCAGGTTGTTGCAATGCTTTCTGCCAGGTATATTTATGACCAGTCATCGCCACTTATTCAAGGCTTTGAGTCCGAATAACATATCATCCTCTTTATTAAAGACTTGGTAAATTGATCGTAAAAGCTAGAACAATATTAATGATAGCCAGTTTGTTTAATGTAGCAGCTGTAATGATCGCAAATATGTTGATGTAAATTCAATTATTTACCTAATTTTACATTTTATTTAAATGCTTAAGTTATCAATTTAAATGCTTAAGTTACTTAAATTGATCCTTTTTTCTATATATATATTATGATAGATATGTTTGCATGTAAGTTATTGTTTCTAATTGTTTATGCTAAGTTATTCCTTTAATATCGTTTTTAATATATATTTGTATGAAGTAAATTGATCTCATGTTGTTTCTATGTCAGTTACTGCTTCCTACCGGTCCTGCAACTGTTGGATTGAATTTGGCGGTAATAACTTAACAGGTATGACATCATTATTATTATTATTTATATGTTGTTGGTTGCTGGAGGTTGTTAAACAGTTTTGTGAATATATATCCCTTTTCTGCTGCAAATTGATCAAATTAAATGTGTATTTTCATTAACTTCAAATTGAGGCATAACGCCATTACATATAATAGGGTGATAATAAACAAACAAATTTCACCTAAACATCTACCTATTACCACTACTTACATTGAAACTAAACTAAACTAAACTTGCACACTTGGTTAAGTTGAATTATCAGCTCAAATGTCAACAAAAAATACATCAAGTACATTAACAACTTGGTTCTAATTTAACTAAGTTAATGGTATGGAATGATATAAAGATTAACATAAACACAATATAAAATTTAATTGTTAAAAAATGTTATAAATTTGTTATATATTAAATTTAATTCTTGTTATATATAATAATAATAAAGATAATAATAAAGATAAAGATAATAATAAAGATAAAGATAATAATAAAGATAATAATAAAGATAAAGATAATAATAAAGATAATAATAAAGATAATAATAAAGATAATAATAATAATAAAGATAATACTAATAATAATAATAATAATAATAATAATAATATTAATAATAAAGATAATAATAAAGATAAAGATAATAATAAAGATAATAATAATTATAATAATAATAATCATAATAATAATAATAATAATAAAGATAATAATAAAGATAATAATAAAGATAAAGATAATAATAAAGATAATAATAAAAATGATAATAATAATAAACATAAAGATAAAGATAATAATAATGATAATAATAATTAATCGATGTCCAAAGAAATTAAATATAACATGACATAGCTACTTAAATTACAAATCTTGAATTAAACAACCAATAAGTCAATACAAAAACTAATTAAACGTAATTACATAAAGTTTTTCTTAAAATTCAAAACCCTAAAACTTAAACCCCTAAAATCCTTAAACCCTAAAACCTAAACCTTAAACCCTAAACCTTAAACCCTAAACCATAAAACCCTAAACCCTAAACCCTAAAACCATAAACCTTAAACCCTAAACCATAAACTCTAAACCCTAAACCATAAAACCCTAAACCCCTAACCCTTAACCCCTAACCTTTAAACCATAAACCCTAAACCCTAAACCCTTAACCTTTAAACCCTAAACCATTAACCCTAAAAGCCCTAACCCTTAAACCTTTAACCCCAAACCTTTAACCCCTAACCCCTAACCCCTAACCTTTAAACCCTAAACCCTAAACCTTAAACCCTAAACCCTTAACCCCTAACCTTAAACCTCTAAACCCTAAACCCTTAAGTCTTAACCTTTAACACTAAACCTTAACCCTAAACCCTTAACCCCTAACCCTTAACCCCTAACACTTAAATCTTTAACACTAAACCCCAAACCCCTAACCCTTAACCTTTAACCACTAACCTATAACATTTAACCACTAAAATTTTAAGTTAATATCAAACTTACATAAAACTTAAGAAAAAGATTCAAAGTATATAGGCTGGAAACCTGACGGGTTGCCTTATATCTCACTGTCAGATATAACGGATCCTCCCTAGGTGTAACAATGCCACGTACGATGGATCTTAAAGAATACTTAACCTACCTAATTTTAATATCAAATTGCATAAAATACATAAGTGGACGATTAAATTTAATAACTTACATAATTTTTCCTTAATATCAAACTTCATAACTTACATAAAACTTAAGAAAAGATTCAAAGTATATAAATTTGAAACTTGACGGGTTGCCTTATATCTCATTTATCAGATATAACGGATCCTCCCTAGGTGTAACAATGCCACGTCACGATGGATCTTAAAGAATACTTAACTTACCTAATTTTAATATCAAATTGCATAAAATACATAAGTGGACGATTAAATTTAATAACTTACATAATTTTTCCTTAATATCAAACTTCATAACTTACATAAAACTTAAGAAAAGATTCAAAGTATATAGGTTTGAAACTGACGGGTTGCCTTATATCTCATTGTCGATATAACGGATCCTCCCTAGGTGTAACAATGCCACGTCATTTATGGATCTTAAAGAATACTTAACTTACCTAATTTTAATATCAAATTGCATAAAATACATAAGTTGACGATTAAATTTAATAACTTACATAATTTTCCTTAATATCAAACTTCATAACTTACATAAAACTTAAGAAAAGATTCAAAGTATATAGGTTTGGAAACTTTGACGGGTTGCCTTATATCTCATTGTCGGATATAACGGATCCTCCTAGGTGTAACAATGCCACGTATGATGGATCTTAAAGAATACTTAACTTACCTAATTTTAATATCAAATTGCATAAAATACATAAGTTGACGATTAAATTTAATAACTTACATAATTTTCCTTAATATCAAACTTCATAACTTACATAAAACTTAAGAAAAAGATTCAAAGTATATAAATTGGAAACTGACGGGTTGCCTTATATCTCATCGGATATAACGGATCCTCCTAGGTGTAACAATGCCACGTCGATGGATCTTAAAGAATATTAACTTACCTAATTTTAATATCAAATTGCATAAAATACATAAGTTGACGATTAAATTTAATAACTTACATAATTTTCCTTAATATCAAACTTCATAACTTACATAAAACTTAAGAAAAAGATTCAAAGTATATAGGTTTGAAACTGACGGGTTGCCTTATATCTCACTCGGATATAACGGATCCTCCTAGGTGTAACAATGCCACGTCGATGGATCTTAAAGAATACTTAACTTACCTAATTTTAATATCAAATTGCATAAAATACATAAGTTGACGATTAAATTTAATAACTTACATAATTTTCCTTAATATCAAACTTCATAACTTACATAAAACTTAAGAAAAGATTCAAAGTATATAGGCTAGAAACTGACGGGTTGCCTTATATCTCATTGTCGATATAACGGATCCTCCCTAGGTGTAACAATGCCACGTCGATGGATCTTAAAGAATATAACTTACCTAATTTTAATATCAAATTGCATAAATTACTTACATAAATTATTAATTAACAAGTTAGCCGTATAATTTATTGTCAACTTTAGACTTCAACAACTACTGAAATGGATAGGAGTTGGATGAAATTGTCAAGGGTAAGCAACGGCTATCGAAATGGAGTAGAAACTTTTCCGAATTTCGCATTTCAAAATGCAAGCCAAGAGAATATGATTCTTTGCCTGTAAGAAGTGTTACAATATTAACGGCATTATCGTGAAGTGGTCTCTGAACATCTAGTTGTTGATGGTTTTGTCCGGGGTACAAAATATGGTTTTTCATGGCGAGTCTACATCTAGGGAGCATCTTCATCGATGAATCAGGGTATTCTCATACCGCTTTCAACCAGAATGTTAGTGACGATAACATGCAAAACATGTTGCGGGATGCTTTTAATATCTTGTGATGATGGTTTCGGGTTATTTCCACGACTTGGGTGCAACCGATGATCACAATTTTGGAGGAAATACTTTCACCGAAGGGAAAGAAGTGTACCGGATGAACGACCAAATGAAGAAGCTGCGAGGTTTTATCGTTACTTGGTGAAATGAATGAAGAACTGTATGAAGGATCAAAATTTTCCAAACTGTCATTACAGATTCGTCTTTTTCACTTGAAATGTTTGGGTGGGTGGACCGGAAACTCGTTCACAATGCTGTTAGAGTTACTGCAAGAAATGTTCCCGTTTGCAAAAATCCCTCGATCTTCCAAAGACATGAAGAAATTGATAAAGGATTTGGGCCTTGGATACAATAAAATTCACAGTTGCCCAAATGATCGTGCATGTTGTATTAGGGGCGACCGATAAACCAACAAAGGTTTGTCATGTATGCGGCCAATCCCGTTGGATTCATAGAAATACAGAGGACGGTAACGAGGACGAACATGGTACACAGTCAAAGAAGCAGCCAGTTAAGATTTTGCGATATTTTCCCCTAATACCGAGGCTTCAACGGCTTTTCATGTCGTCCAAGACAAAGAATCAATGACGTGGCACCGTGATGGACGAACCGATGATGGGTTGTTAAGGCATCCTGCAGATTCTTTAGCTTGAAATGTTTTGACTCTAAATTTCCAAGCTTTGCAAGCGATCCTCGCAGTGTGAGGCTTGGGCTAGCATCCGATGGATTTAACTCTTACAAACTTATGAGCACAACGTGATAAAGATTTGGCTTGTGGTGCTTGTTCCTACAATTTGCCTCCATGGGTTTGCATGAAACAATCTTCTTTTATCTTGTCTATGATTATACCGAGAGAAAGGGCGGGAATGATATTGACGCCTATTTGCAGCCACTTGTTGACGAGTTAAAACAACTATGGGTTGGTGTTCGGACATTCGATGCAATGAGAAAAGAGAACTTTAATTTACGCGGCATTAATGTGGACTATTAACGACTTTCCGCTTATGCTAATTTATCGGTTGGAGTACCAAGGGACGTTATGCTTGTCCGTGTTGTCTGCTTGAGACATGTTCGCAATGGTTATATAATGGGAAGAAGTTTTCTTACATGGGGCATCGCGGTGGTTACCGAAAAATCATACATTTAGATTTCGAGTGCTCAATTTGATGGTCTTGAAGAGTTTAGATCGCTCCTTCGCAGATAGGTGGATCCAAAATATTGTTAATGTTGAAAGATATGAATTTCATTTATGGAAGATGAATCAACCGCAAACCCGCATAGAAAAAGAGGATCTAGGGATGAATCGATGATGAATCGATGAAGAGGATGATCCTAATGAGGTGACTTGTGGAAAAAAAGAAGTATTTTTTGAGTTGCCTTATTGGGAGCATCAGCTTTTACGCCATAACCTTGATGTCATGCATATAGAGAAAAATGTCTGCGAGAACATCATTGGGACTATTTTGAATGTCGATGGAAAATCGAAAGATAATCTTCAGAGTAGACTTGATTTAGTCCACATGGGAATTCGGCGTGAGCTTCATCCCCGAGCACTTCCGAATATGAAATATCGATTGCCGCCTGCTATTTTTTCAATGTCGAAGACGGAGAAAGAAGTATTCTGTACGGTGTTGAAGGATATAAAGGTCCCGGATGCGTATGCATCAAATATATCGCGATGTGTGAGTCTTAAGGATCGAAGATTATATGGCTTAAAATCGCATGACTATCACATATTGATGCAAGACTTATCGCCAGCTTGCTTTGCGGTGTTGTATGTCGAAAAAGGTGGCGGCTCTGTAATTGAACTCAAATATAATGAAAGTCATTTGTGGTAAAGTTTTGAATGTTGAAGAACTTGAGAGACGCAAGATCGAGCGCATTAACTTTATGCAATCTGGAGAAGATATTCCGCCTTCCTTCTTCACTATCATGGTGTACTTGTTAATTCATCTCCGCGTGAAGCAATTCTTGGTGGACCTGCTTTTCTATCGATGGATGTATCCCATTGAAAGGTCTTACTTTATTTGCAAAATATTCCTTCATTCACTAAATGCCTTTATTTCCAACTTTTGATAATGTTGTATATCGTGTTTAGGTTCCTTTCCAAATTGAAGTCATCTTCTTGCCGCATAAGCGTTATCCGGAAGGATCAATTGCCGAGGATACTTGGCGGAGGAATGTATGACTTTCTGCTCGAGGTATTTGGAAGATGTTGAAACAAGAATGAGCAGACCAAGTAGAAATCTTTGGGCTCACGAGATCATAATTTGGCTAAACTTATTTATTTCAAAGTTTGAGAATCGATCGGCAGAGTCAAAATTACAGAATTAGACGATAGATCGTGGGTCCAAGCACATCGATACGTTCTTTTTCATCACGATTCAATGGCTCAATTTCGGAAGTACGTTCTACAATTTGATAAATACTCATCAATTATGATTTGTTTGTCTTCTAACAAAGTCAAACCTTTTTTTCCGTAGTCAGTACAAACAAATATTGAGAGCTCGTTCACGATCTCGAAGATTAAATCGACGAGAAATTAATAAGTTGTTCGCAGAATCATTCCATGAATGGTTAAGCCAAATGGTATGCAATTTAAATTTTCATTGACAAGTAACAATATTTTCTAATAATATTCATAATTACTCGATTTACTTTTGACTGAATAGGTTTGGAGTCGGAATGAAGTAAATGACGACGTTAAATGGCTTTCACAAGGTCCAAACAGAATAGTTAAAAGATATAGTGGCTTCCTCATCAACGGATACAGATTTCATACAAGGTATCGCGAGAGATTGAGGAGAACTCAAAATTGCGGAATTGTTGTTAATTCTTCGATTACAAGTTATGCTAGTGCTAGGGACAGTAATCCGGTCGAGGGGAATTTGGAATATTTCGGACTTATTACCGACATCATTGAGTTGGATTATTACGGTAAATGCAAAGTTGTCCTATTTCGAGGTGATTGGGCTGATGTGAATACGGCTCATGGAATTAAAAGCGATCAATATGGTTTTACAATGGTAAATTTCTCTCGATTAATTCACACCGAGAACAAGCGATGGACCAGCCCGTATGTGTTTTCTTCTCAAGTTAAACAAGTTTTTACTCGGAAGATCCAACCGATAAGGGTTGGTACGTTGTACTTCAAACACCCTAGAGACTTCTTCGACGTTAGCGGTGGAAGTAGAGATGACATAGTCGAAAGATCGAAACTTTGCCTTTTCGAACAAGACTTAGCGAAAATATCCCTAGTACTAGTCAACAATTTCAATGGGTTCGTCGGGATGTGGCGAAGATATTTACAAATATGATGTAGTAAGATTTAACGATTTATTATTTATATGTAATAATATAATTTTTATGTTGGTCATGTTATATAATTTTCATGTGTCTGCAGGAAAAATGCCTAGAAGACGATTACGAGGTTTAAATATTGTCCATGAAACTCCAAATCCGGAAGAACCTAATAGTAGTGAGCAACAAGCAGTTGTTGGATCTTCTACTCTGGGACATAGATGACGAGCTGGAGAATTTCAAAGTAATGTTAAGTTTATTTTACATGCATGTTGAATTTTATTATTGATTCATTTTTAATTTTAATATAATAATATATTATTTTTCATTTGAAGGTGGTGGGACGCAAAAGGTCGGGGCGTACATTACTTCAAGATTTATCGACTTAGAGCCTAACGATCGTGTTAAAGTAAGGAGAAACAATGATGGCCACTGTTGGATCTGAAGCTCATCGTTAGGAGGCTATTTGGGCATTTTAGCACGAAATTCCAATATGTTGCCCATTAACTTCTGAATCATGGCATCACATGCCTGATGCCAACAAAATTAGGCCCTCGAAAATATTAAGGTAATAAAACGTGAATGTAATTTATAATACTTTAATTTAATTTTCATTTATATTAATTTTTATACTTTTTTTTCTTGAGGTAGATTTAATTTAGAGGTCTCGATGACTATGTTAAGAAGACATTGGGTAAAAAATGGAGAGACAATAAAAGCACCCTCAAAAAACAATATTTCAAGAAAGAGATAAGCCTCGACGAAAAATTAAGAAATGTTCCACCGGGAATGTTGAGGTACCAATGGGAAGATCAAGTTAGATTTTGGAATTCACAAAAGGAGAGGTATTACGTACATCTAAAATCGTATAAATTATTTGGTTTATAGTAATTACTATATATATAATTCAAATTGCATTATGTAGGACCGTGAGCGAGTTGGGATAAGCGTGACGAAACAAAAATTCACGCATTACCGGCGGTTCTAGAAGTTTTGCTTGTGTAGTAACGCCGAGGTAATATAATTTATTAATTACATCAAATATTAATTACTTTATACTATTAAATTATATTTTTCGCTAAAATGTAGGAAACTTTGGTGGTCAAAAAGTTGGACGCGTTCACTTTTGACATTACATATAGAAAGAAGGATGGATCTCCGATGACATCCAAGTGCGAAATTTTGGTATATTTACTTAATAATATTTTATTTTTATAAATATTTCTACCGTTTAATTATAATAGTTTAATTCATCGTTTATAGTTTTAAATTTATAATGTTAAATTATGTTGCATTCTTTCTTATTTATATATTTCGTTTCTAACTCTTCCATTGATTTATTAGGATAAACTAAAGGAGAAGAAGGCGGAGTATGAAGCGGTACGATCGATAGTTCTGTTAATCTTGAGGAGATTGATAATGAATTATTACAGATGTTTTGGGTCCTGAAAGGTACGACTGCTTCAACTGATAGTTCTGTTAATCTTTACTGTATTATTAATAGAATTATCACTGATGTTTTTGGTCTTGAAAGGTATGGTCGGGTTCGAATTAAAGGATCTGGAGTTACCCAGGCCAATATTTTGGATCCGCCTCCCGGTAGACATGCCTTAGAGGCAATCTCGTCTTGAAGTTCAAAGGCTACAAAACCAGATAGCTCGGATGCAAGAAAGCACGGTTGAGCGGAGGCGACAAATTGCCGATGTTCAAAGAAAATATGAAGAACTCCAAGAACGACTTAGAGCGGAATCTGAGCGGCACAAGCAAGGGAGGCGGCAAGAAGAATGAGCGAGGCCCGAGAAATGCGAGGAGGCAGAGGCGACATCGATGCTAGCGAGCAAAAGCAGAAAATCTGAAGAGCTCGGACTGACTTGACATATGATGCAGATGTTTGATGAGTCGCAGAAACCGCCATCTTAGACATTTAGTTTTCGTTGTAAGAAGTTTTGACATTATTACATTTAAACAATATTTTCATTATCATTCATTTAATTTATTAAATTTCAAGTATCATTTAGAATTAATGTAATTAGTGTGATTTTTATGTTAAATTTTTGTTTTGCATTGAAATTATATCTTTGTTATTGGTTGGTTTTAGTGCGGGAGGGTATAATATTGAAAAATTTTATTTTTTAAATCAGACAAATTAGCGGCGTTTGTGAAAAGCGCTAAATCTCAAGAAATTTTTATGGCGTTTTAGGGAAAAGCGCCGCTAAAAATCCGACTTTTAGCGGCGTTTTTGGGAAAGCGTCGCTAAAGGCCCTACTTTTAGCGGCGTTTTTGGGAAAGCGCGCTAAAGGCTCTGACTTTAGCGGCGTTTTTTAAGTGGC
Source organism: Gossypium rotundifolium (assembly GCA_025506655.1). Taxonomy (NCBI): domain Eukaryota; kingdom Viridiplantae; phylum Streptophyta; class Magnoliopsida; order Malvales; family Malvaceae; genus Gossypium; species Gossypium rotundifolium. The sequence continues at coordinate 10,787,569 of CP106730.1, read as the reverse complement.
CGCTAAAAACCCGACTTTAGCGGCGTTTTTGGGAAAAGCCCTAAAATCCTACTTTAGCGTTTTTGGAAAAGCGCATTAAAGGCCCCGACATTTAGCGGCGTTTTTCCGTTAAGCGCCGCTAATATCCGACTTTTAGCGCGCTTTATAACAAACGCTAAAGATCAACATCTTTAGCGGCGTTTTTTATAACGCCGCAAAATTTCTGCGGTAGTATTAGCGGCGTTTTTGTGGCGCTTGAAAAGCAGCAGAATACTTTTTGTATGCTTATAAGCGCCACTAAATGTCCAAAAACGCCGCTAAAAGTCATTTCTTTGTAGTGTAAACTAACAAAACCGACCAAATAAACCACTGACTAATGTTAACCGATACTTAAAAAGATATATCAATAGTTAAAGAAGGGTTTAATGGTATTTTTGGTCCTCAAACTTTTCAAAAAATCAATTCAGCCCCAGTGAACTTTTTGCACGCAATTGAGCCCCTAAACTAACAAAATTTGCCAAATAGGCCATTTGACTAATGTCGACTATTACAACGTTGACGTGGCCATTAACGACGCTAACGTGATGCTTCATGTTAGCGATAGTTGCTTATGTGGCAATACCACGTTAGCTGCCATGTCAAATAAAATAAAAAATTAAAAGGAATATTTAATTTTTAAAAGGAATAGTTGCTGATGTCATAGTACCAAGTTCATTCATTTTGAAGTTTAAAATTTTTTGAATTAAAAATAATATTTTTAAAAAATAATATATTTTTAAACATTTTATAAAATTTTTAAAATATTATTAAAAATTTTAAATTATTAAAAAATTTAAAAAATTAAAAATTAATAAAAACCATTTACAAGTTAAGGGCTAATCACTACACCAAAACAGACTTTTGGCGGTGTTTTTTTTTGCTTTTAGAGTCGTTTATAAGTGCCGCAAACTTTAGCGGCGTTTTTGGGAAAAATACGCTGCTAAGCCGCAAACTTTAGCAGTGTTTTTGGGAAAAAAACGCCGCTACAAGTCCAGACCTTTAGCGGCATTTTTCACACAAACGCCGCTCAAAGTCCAGACCTTCAGCGGCATTTTTCACACAAACGCCGCTAAAAGTCCAGGCCTTTAGCGGCGCTTTTATCACAAACGCCGCTAAAAGCCAGGACTTTTAGCGACGCTTTTGTCACAAACACCGCTAAAAGCCCGGACTTTTAGCGGCGCTTTTCTCACAAACGCCGCTAATTTGCACAGATTTACAATGCTCATTTTCTCCAATATCCTACCCTTCCTACATTAAAACCAATCAAAAACAACAGCAGTTGCATATACCTAAAACAGCAAATATAACATTTAAATCTCACCAAAAGCATTAAATCTAAACGATACTTCAAATTTAATAAAAGATATATGATATAAATTAATAAATAAAGTATAATTGAAACAATTCTTGCAATAATGTTAAATGTAACAATGTTAAAAATAATACTACAAAGAGAAACTAAGGGGCTAAGATGGCGGCTTTTGCGATTGCTGAAACATCTCATCATCTGCTGAAGCTGCAGCTGGAGCTCATCGTATTTTCTGCTCTGCTCTGCCTCCCTCGCTCATGCACTGCCTCCCTCATTGTCGTCATTCCTTCCTCCTCCCGCCTGCATCCGCTCAAGTTCTTCATATTTTCTTTCAACTCGACAATTTGTTTGAATCGGCTTGCTTGCATCTGAGATATTTGGTCTTTTAACCTCGAACTTCACTTATGATTGACTCTAGGAAGGCATGTACTGTTGGGGCCGGGATCCAAAATATTGGGTCGTGGTAACACCAGATCCTTGAAATCGGACCCAACCATACCTTTCAGGACCCAAAACATCAGTAATAAAAAACAGCAAATGTATCACATAAATGAAGCTAAAAAAAGCAAATGTAGCATAAAAATTTTGACCATACCTTTCAGGACCCAAAACATCGGTAATAATTCTGTTATCGATATCATCAAGATTAACAGAACTATCACTCGAAGCAGCTGCCTCATACTGTGCCTTTTTGTCCTTTAGTTTCTCCTAATAAATCAATGAAAAAGTTAGAAATGAAATATATACAATAAGAATGAATGCAACATAACTTAACATTATTAATTTAAAACTAGTAACAAATAATTAAACTATTATAAGTAAACATTATAAATATTTATAATAAATCAAATTTTATTAAGTAAATATACCATAATCTCTCCACTTGGATGTCATCGGAGACCCATCCTTCTTCCTATGCGTAATGTCAAAAAGTCGAACGCGTCCCACTTTTTTGACCGGTGGAGACTCCCTACAGTGTAGTCGTAAAAATATAATTTAATAGTATAAAATTACTAATATTTGACATAATTAATAAATTATCATACCTCGACATCATTTGCGAAGCAAAACTTACAGACCCTACAGTAAAAGCGTGAATGCTTGTTTACGCTTCGCTCGTTCCAACACGCTCACGGTCCTATATAATGAAACTATTATTACGTATATAGTAAATACAATAAACCGAAAAAATTATAAGAGTTTACAACTAGGTAATACCTCTCCTTTCTTTGAGTTCCAAAATCTAACCGCATCTTCCCATTGATACCTCAACATTCCCGGCAGGACATTTCGCAATTTATCCTCGAGGCTGATATCTTTCTTAAAATAATTTTTTTTTTCAGTGTGCTTTTATGGTCTCTCCATTTTTTCCCCAGTGTCTTCTTTATATAGTCATCGGAGACCTCCAAAGCAAATCTCTCCTAAAAAAACATAAGTTTAGAAAGTAAATACAAATTAAACTTCAACTAAAGTATTATAAATTACATTCACGTTTTGTTACCTTAACGTTATCGAGAGCTTGTTTTTTGTTTGCATCAGGCATGTGATGCCATGACTCGTAATTAATGGGCAACATATTTGCATTCCGTGCAATAATGCCCAGATAGCCTGCTAGAAGTCGAGCTTCAGGGCCAACAGGCTGGCCATGAGTGTTTCTCCTTACTTTCACACGCTCGACGTGATTTAATTCGTATAAGTCTTTAAGCAGGGTACATCTGCGACCTCTGCGCGTCCCACCAGTCTCAGCTGAACAATGACATATTATTGTTATATTAAAATTGAACAATGAATCAATAATTAAAGTCAACATGCATGTAAAATAAACTTAACATTACTTTGTAATTACAGAGGTTCATCATCTATGTCGTGCACACTCGAGGATCCAACTATTGTTTGTTTGTTGCTATTGCCCTCTTAGGATTTACAATATTTAAATCTCGCAATCTTCTTCTACTAAATTTTCCTGCAATACACATAAAATAGTTAAAATTTTAGTAACAAATGACAACAACAATGGTACATATAAAATAGTTAAATTATATAAAATGACCAAGATTAAAATTATAATATTACATATAAAAAATCGTAAAATCTTACTACATCATAATTAAGTAAATATCTTCGTCCACGTCTGGCGAACCCATTGAAATTGTGTACTAGTACTAGGGATATTTTCATTTAGGTTTTGTTCTAGAAAAGGCAGGGTTTCTGATCTTTCGACGATTTCATCTCTACTACTTTCATTGCCCATGTCGAACAAGTCCCTAGGGGTGTTTCGAAGTACAACGTACCAACCCTCATCAGTTGGATCTTTCAAGTAAAAAAACTTGTTTCACTTGAAAAGAAAACACATACGGCTCGTCTATCAGTTGTTCTCTGGTGTGAATCAATCGAGAGAAATTCTCCATTGTAAAACCATATTGATCGTTTTTAATTCCACGAGCTGTATTCACATCAGCCCAATCACCTCGAAATAAGACAACTTTCCATTTACCGTAATAATCTAACTCAATGATGTCAGTAATAAGTCCGTAATACTCCATATTCCCCTCGACAGGATTACTGTTCCTAACACTAGCGTAACTTGTAATTGAAGAATTAACAACAATTCCACAATTTTGGGTTCTCCTCAATCTCTCGCGATACCTTGTATGAAATCTGTATCCGTTGATGAGGAAGGCACTATATCTTTTCACTATTCTGTTTGGACCTTGTGAAAGCCATTTAACTTCGTCATTTACTTTATTCTGACTCCAAACCTATTGAATCAAAAGTAAATTGAGTAATTATAAATGTTACGAGAAAACATTATTACTTGTCAATGAAAACTTTAATTGCATACCGTTTGGCTTAACCATTCATGAAATGATTACGAGAACAACTTATTAATTTCGTCAATGTAATCTTGGGACCGTGAGCGAGCTCTCAATATTTGTTTGTGCTCACTATGTTTAAAAAGGGTTACTTTGTTACAAGACAAACAAATTATAATTGATTTAGTATTTATCAAATTCTAGAACTTACTTGCGTAATGGTTCCATTGAATCGTGATGAAAAAGAACGTATCGATGTGCTTAGACCCACGATATATCGTCTAATTCTGTAATTTCGACTTTGTCAGTCGATTCTCTAAAACTTTAAAATAAATAAGTTTCGGCCAAGTTATGATCTGTGAGCCCAGTATTTCTACTTAGTCTATTCATTCTTGTCTCGACATCTTCCAAATACCTCGAACAGAAAGTCATACATTCCTCTGCCAAGTAGCCTTCGGTAATTGATCCTTCCGGATAACATTTATTGCGGCAGTAAGACTTCAATTTGGATAGGAACCTAAACAAGGTATAGAACATTATCAAAAGTTGCAACTAAAGGCATTTAGGTGAATGAAGGAATAATTTACAAATAAAGTAAGACCTTTCAATGGGATACATCCATCGATAGAAAACGGGTCCACCAAGTATTGTTTCACGAGGGAGATGAATTAACAAGTGCACCATAATTGTGAAGAAGGAAGGCGGGAAAATTTTCTCCAGATTGCATAAAGTCAATGCAGCTCGATCTTGTAGTGTCTCAAGTTCTTGAACGTCCAAAACTTTGCCAAAAATACCTTTCATTATACTGGACAGCTCAATTACACAAGACGTCACCTTTTTTGACGTAAAACACCGCATAGCAACTGGCAGTAAGTCTTGCATCAAGATGTGATAGTCATGCGATTTTAAGCCATATAGTCTTCGATCTTTAAGACTCACACATTGGGATATATTTGATGCATACGCATTCGGGACCTTTATGTCCTTCAACACCATACAGAACACTTCTTTCTCCATCTTCGACATTGAAAAAATAGCAGGCGGCAACCGATATTTCATATTCAAAAGTGCTTGAGGATGACGCTCACGCCGAATTCCCATGTGGAATAAATCAAGTCAACTCTGACGATTTCTTTCAATTTTCCATCGACATTCAAAATAGTCCCAATGATGTTCTCACAGACATTTTTCTCAATATGCATGACATCAAGATTATGGCATAATATCTGATGCTCCCAATAAGGCAACTCAAAAAAAATACTTCTTTTTTTCCACAAGTCTGCCTCATTAGGATCATCTTCTTCGTCAGATTCATCATCAAATTCATCCCTTAATCTTCTATTTCTTTGCGGGTTGGCCGATTGATTCATCTTCTCATAAATGAAATTCATATCTTTTAACATGAACAATATTTCGGATCCACCGGTCTGTGAAGGAGCTTCTTTGAACTCTTCAGTACCGTCAAACTGAGCACTCTGATATCTAAATCTATGATTTTTCGGTAACCATCAACGATGCCCCATGTAAGAGAACTTCTTCCCATTATATAACCATTGCGAACATGTCTGCGTAGCACAACAAGGACAAGCACGTCCCCTGGCACTCCAACCAGATAAATTAGCATAAGCTGGGAAGTGATTAATAGTCCACATCAAAGCTGCACCTAAGTTAAAGTTCTCTTTTCTCATTTCATCGTATGTCTCAACACCAACCCATAGTTGTTTTAACTCTTCAACAAGTGGCTGCAAATATATGTCAATATCATTCCCGGGCCCTTTCTCTCCAGGTATAATCATAGATAAGATAAATGATGATTGTTTCATGCAAACCCATGGAGGTAAATTGTAAGGAACAAGCACCACCAGCCAAGTACTATACATTGTGCTCATGAGTTTGTAAGGGTTAAATCCATCAGATGCTAGCCCAAGCCTCACACTCTGAGGATCGCTTGCAAAGCTTGGAAATTTTGAGTCAAATGATTTCCAAGCTATAGGGTCTGCAGGATGCCTTAATAATCCATCATCGGTTCGTCCATCATGGTGCCACGTTATTGACTCGACTATCTTCGACGACATGAAAAGCCTTTGAAGCCTTTGTATTAGCGAGAAATACCGTAAAATCTTAATCGACTGCTTCCTTGACTGTGTATCGTGTTCATCCTCGTTACCATCCTCTGTATTTCTATTAATCCAATGAGATTGACCGTAGACATGACAGCACTGTTGGTTTATCCGGTCGTCCCAATACAAGATGCAGTCATTTCGGCAACTATGAATTTTGTTGTAGCCAAGGCCAAAATCCTTTATCAGTTTCTTCATGTCTTTGGACGATTGAGGGATTTTCGCAAACGGGAACATTTCTTGCAGAAACTCTAACAGCATTGTCAATGAGTTTCCGATCCATCCTCCCAAACATTTTAAGTGAAAAAGACGAATACAGAAAGACAATTTGGAAAATTTTGATCCCTCATATAGTTCTTCATTCATTTCACCAAGTAACGTGTAGAACCTCGTTGCTTCTTCATTTGGCTGTTCATCAGGTACACTTCTTTCCCCTTCGGTGAAAGTATTTCCATCAAAATTATAATCATCGGTTGCACCCAAGTCAGGTGGAAATGACCCAAAACCATCATTGCGCATATTAAAAGCATCTCGCAACATGCCTTCCATGTTATCATCTCTAACATTCTGATTGTATGCACTATGAGGATAACCTAGATTCATCGATGAAGATGCTCTACTAGATGTACACTCTCCATGAAAAATCCATTTTTTGTACCCCCGGACAAAGCCATCAACAACTAGATGTTTGTAGACAACTTCACGATAATGGCAATTGATATTGCAACACTTCTTACACGGTCAAAGAATCATATTCTCTTGGCTTGCATTTTGAAATGCGAAATTCAGAAAAGTTTCTACTCCATTTCGATAGCCGTTGCTTACCCTTGACAAATTCATCCAAGTCCTATCCATTTCGTAGTTGTTGAAGTCTAAAGTTGACAATAAATTACACGGCTAAATTGTTAATTTATAATTTATGTAAGCAATGATAATTTCATTTATATAATTGAGTACTATGTAAGTTATGTAAATTATGTAAGTTATGAAGTTTGACCTTAAAATTATGTAAGTTATGAAATTTGATCTTAAAATTATGTAAGTTATGTATTCTTTAAGATTCATCATACGTGGCATTGTTACACCTAGGGAGGATCCGTTATATCTTACAGTGAGATATAAGGCAACCCGTCAGGTTTCCAGCCTATATACTTTGAATCTTTTTTCTATACAAGTATTATGTAAGTTATGTATTATGTAAGTTATGTATTCTTTAAGATTCATCATACGTGGCATTGTTACACCTGGGGAGGATCCATTATATCTTATAGTGAGATATAAGGCAACCCGTCAGGTTTCCAACCTATATACTTTGAATCTTTTTTTTCTATACAAGTATTATGTAAGTTATGTATTCTCTAAGATTCATCATACGTGGCATTGTTACACCTAGGGAGGATCCATTATATCTAACAGTGAGATATAAGGCAACCCGTCAGGTTTCCAGCCTATATACTTTGAATCTTTTTTTTTGCTATACAAGTCTTATGTAAGTTATGTATTATGTAAGTTAAATAATTTTATGTAAGTTATGTATTATGTATTATGTAAGTTAAATTAAAATTTCAAATCGAGAATCGCTTGAGGTGTGAACATATATGACATGCATTACATTGTAGTTTTTTTAAATATTAATTGGTTTTAGTTTTTTGTTTGAGGTAGGTGGAAAATGTTATTATATATTTTTTATAATTGAAAATTTGAAATTTCTTTGTGATGTTGCTAAATTTAAAAGTTTTTAACTTACTTCTTTTAAAAAATAATTTATTTTCTATATTAAAGCATATTTAAATAATGATCTATATTATTATATTTATAACAAAATATTTATATGTTTTAAATTTAAAATTTTTAAATTACTTCTTTTAAAAATAATTTATTTTATAATAAAATATATTTAAATAATGATCAATATTATTATCTTGATAACAAAATATTATTACCATTTTGGAAAACATATTTTAACAATTAACTTTTATATTTTGTTTATGTTATTTTTATATCGTATCGCACCTTAAATTTTAAAAATAATACGTGGGAGCTTGTAAAAATCTAAGCGGCATGATTACATAGCAATTTGAAGGTTGTTCAAACATTATTAATAATAAACAAAGAATAACAAACAACAATTTAGACAAATTCTTTAAGATTCATCATCGTGGCATTGTTACACCGGGAGGATCCGTTATATCTTATAGTGAGATATAAGGCAACCCGTCGAGTTTCCAACCTATATACTTTGAATCTTTTTTTTTGAACAACAATAGAATAAACAGCATATATACCAACCAAGCAGGATAATAAACAACAATTTGGACAGCAATTTGGATAGAAATTCTTTAAGATTCATCATACGTGGCATTGTTACACCTGGGGAGGATCCGTTATATCTTATAGTGAGATATAAGGCAACCCGTCAAGTTTCCAGCCTATATACTTTGAATCTTTTTTTTTTTTGTTTTTTTGGACAGCAATAGAACAAACATCATATATACCAACCAAGCAAGATAATACATAGCAATTTGGACAGAAATTCTTTAAGATTCATCATACATGGCATTGTTACACCTAGGGAGGATCCGTTATATCTTACAGTGAGATATAAGGCAACCCGTCAGGTTTCCAGCCTATATACTTTGAATCTTTTTTATTGGACAGCAGTATAACAAACAACATATATACCAACCAAGCAAGATAATAAACAGCATACGAAATACCAACAAATCCAATCCAACAGTTGCAGGAGCAGTAGGAAGTAGAAACTAAAATACAAACAACATATGAATTAACAAATTATATCACCTTTGTCTCGCAATTGGTACGAATTAGTTGATAAATTAAAAGGTGTAAAATGGTGTAAAATCATTATTCAACAGTTGAATGTGTTTGATACTTACCAGGTAATAAGTTGAAAACGAAACAATGTGTTGATATCAGCAAACCTTCAAGGCCAGTGGTAAATGGTACAAGCTCAGCTAAGATTTAAAAGTAAAACAATATAAGAATGAGAAAAAAAATCAAAATTTCTATAAGTAAAACAACAGCACATAACATTTGAACAGTTCAATTAATTAAATAATACCTCATAATTGACTAATGAACATTAATTCACAAACTTTTTTTTAAAAAAAAAACTCACAGTATGGCAGATAACAGATAAGTAGATGGTAGAAAATGGAGTAGCAACAGAGGGTTGCCGATGGAGATGCAACAGAGGGCTGCCAACAGCGATTCAAAGGGCTGCCAAATAATGTGTATAGACATCAAAGCTCACTCAAATGGCCTATTTCGCATATAATCTACTGGTTTAATCATGTCTAAAACATCATGCTTACACATGAAATAAGTCATATTAAACTAAACATAAATACCTAATATTTAAGCATAACATATATACAAACTAATGTAAATGCTAAAATTGATTTTACCTATTTTAGTTCTCTTCTAAAGAAAACTAATTACTTTATTAATCTACTTATATACTACATTTTTAATTTTACTTCATATTATTATTTTTATAAAAAATAAATGAAAGTAAAATGTGTAACATAAAGAATAATAATACACCTAATAAAATACTAAGACAAAAATATTTGAAGTGTTCACTTATTTTTAAGTAGTATGATAAGCGGTGATATAAAGCATGAAAATTACATATATCTTCTTGTTTAAATTCACTTTTCTTTAATACAATTTTTTATGGATAGGGATTCCAAACCGGTACTCTTGGAAGGCTTACTTGTCAGTATGAACAATTATATGATTAATATGCATAAAAGAATACACTTTTAAATAATTTAACAAACTTTAATTACTAATATACGACGTTTGAAAAAGATTTTGCTTTGGATTGTTGATATTAATATACTGACGGTGATTTTATTAACATTACATCACTTGAATAAGTAATTAGCCATATGCAACATTATCAAGCAAATGAAAATTAAAATTCAGGGCCATTAGCATCTCTGCTCACAATTATCTAACTCATTTCCCTCCTTAACTTCTCATCCTAATTTGCCAAAGCCAAGCACCAGATGAACAAAGAAGAAACAAAAACATGTGGATATCTACTCTAAAAGAAAGAAAAGGATAGTTTAAATTCATAAAGGTAGACACATGAATACTTCAAAAAATAAAAATAAGAATGCATAGAATACAACAAGAATTGCAGAAAAGTGAAGAAACATGCAAAAACAAAGAAATAGCATATTTGTTGGCAAATGGTAAGAACGAAACTAAAAGAATTACCCCAGATGGCGGGGCAGGGTTTCGAGTGAACTTGGAACCACCAGGAGCCCAAGGAACTACAAATGGAATTAAGATGTTAAGCTTCAAACAGCATAACAAGTTTAAAACTAGAAAGTTAGCAACTTATAAGGAAATAGCAGTCAATCAGTCAAGTGTCATAACAAGAGCAAAACTTAATAGTACGAACCAAGTACTTTTTACCAAATACAAGAATGTCAGTAGATGGCACCAGGCAAGGAGAGGTGAAGTACCATAGTACTAGTTTGGTAGTATTTCTCTTCACCTAAATACCTTGTTTATCACAGTCAATGAAAATTCACTGGTAATAACCAAACTATTATTTATCTGAGATGGAATCAAAGTCCTAACAAAGAGAAAATGAGTTACCATCAATAATTCATCCCATTTTCAATTTTTTGAGCCATTTTCCTCTCAGTTGTTGCACAAGAACTTCAAAAGAACACACATGTATATATACACAAACTCCTTCCATGCGAGAACTATTGAGATGACATAGACATTCGATTTCCAATACACTAACTCTGCCTTTGGTAATATGCATGTCTCTTAGAGACCAAGTGTATGCATCAGAAAAAGAAAAGTTTCATATCCCATCACTTGAAACACATACCAATAGTTCAGTCAATATACATGTCAAAATCTATATACTAGTTTAAAACACATATCTGCCATGAATAAGAAAATAATAACATGGGTCGAACATACAAATGGTTTAAAAATGATTACATGCAATTGGTTTAAAAATACCTCCACGACCCGAATATCCAGTGGCAGCAGCAGAGAGAAGATGCACCGACGGAGAGCAGAGGCAAAGAACTTCCTTTTGAAGCGGTGAAGAGATGATTGAACAGTTTCCAGACACACGAGCGTAATTAGGGATTTAGGAAGTTTAATAGTTTTGATAATTTATAGAGATTGAGGAAGAAGGTACTCAAACTTGGGAGATCGGGGAAGAAATTAGGGATTTTGGAATTGGGGGTTTCGAATGTTAGAAAATTAGGGGAAAGAAATCGGGATTTATGAACTGGAGGAAAGAGGGAAAATGAAATGTAAAATAAAGAATAAAAACGACATCGTATTGCGAAAAGTTATCAATATTTGTGGCGTTTAAGCTAAAATGCCGGTAATGTATAAACATTTTGCAGCGTTTAGGATAAAATGCCACGAATAACCAAGATAAAACGACAACGTTTACCATATTAGTTTACAAATTTGCGGCGTTTTTCCGAAAAACGCCGGTAATTCATAACATTTTGCGGCGTTTATGTGAAAACGCCACTAACTCCGCACAAGTGAAAATGGCACCGTCTCATTGTTCACCATATTTGCGGTGTTTTTTTTTAAAGAGCCACTAAAACAAAGCTGAAAACGTCATTGTTTTTTACACATCAAACGGTAACGTTTTGCAGACTCTTTTGCGGCGTTTTCATTAAAACGCCACTAAAATTAAACCACTTCCTATATTTTAATTTTTAATATAAACAAAATATATATTTTATATACTTATATATTAAATAATATGGGTATAATACAAATTAAATGGGCTGAATCTTAGTAAATTCCAAATATTGCTTCAGTTATCAATAGTATATATATCTTAAAGCTCAAACCATAAACACTTTAATTTTTAATAGTATAAACCTCAAACCATAAACACACTCTCAATCCTAAACCGCAACTCGTATATATATTTAGTGGCATTTAATGTTAGGGTTTAATGGTTAATGGTTTAGTGCTTGTATTTTAGGGGTTTATGGTTGAGTGTTTAGAGTTATGATTTAGGGTTTAGAATCTAAATCTATAGTTTAAAGTTTAGGGTTAGACCGTTTAAGATTTAAGATTTAGGGTTTAGGGATAAACAGATGCACAATCAAATTTTGTTAGGGGCTGAAATTATTTTGTAAGTAATAAATGCAATCTCACCATTTTTATATATATCATATATTTTTATATGCCATAACCCTAATCCTAAGACTAACCATAAATCATAAACTCTAAACATTAAATCTTGAAATGCTGAACTCGAAACCCTAGTCAGCCTATACGAACCACTAAACCATTAATTATAACCTTAAACCCTAAATTATTTAGATAAATTTTGAATATTATATATTCTTTCAATATTTTAGGAAATTTAAATAACATTTTCAATTTACTAATTAATTTTGTTTCTCTCTGATGCATGGGTTACCAATTTTTTTAATTTTAATATAAATAGAGCTTATCTATTATCTCTAAAATAATTTAAACTATAATTATAATTATAATATATATATATAAGAAATTGAATAATTTAAACTATAATATATATATATATATATAGTCTATTTTCTTGTAGTGGGTAAACTCTAAATATAAATTTTATAAGGGACAAAAGTAATTAAAATAGATTGTTAATCCTTACATAGACTCTAAAATAAATTAATTTTTTATTAATAACACTAGCCCTAAAGCCTAATAGCCAACCTCTAAAACCATAACCCTTAAATTATTTATTTTTGAGGCATTTTTTGAAAAAACGCAGCTAATGACATGCTTTTTGTAGCGTTTACAGAAAAAAAAAAGCCACTAGATCTAGCAACTATAGCTCAACTACAAAACTTCATCGTATTGGTTAACATCTTTGCGGCATTTTAGGCTAAGCGCCACTAATATTCTTCATTTAGCGGCGTTTTTGTAAAAGCGCTGCTAATTCTCTGATCTTTAGCGGCGTTTATAATAAAGCGCCGCTAATTCTCATAACTTTAGCGGCATTTTTACAAAAGCGCCGCTAATTCTCAGATCTATAGCGGCGTTTAGTAAAAAAACGCCGCTATTTATCCTTTTTAGCGGCATTTAGGAAATAAACGCCGCTATTGCTCAACTTTTTACGGCGTTTTATTTCAAACGCCGCTAATGTATAATATTTGTGGCGTTTTTCATTAAAACGCCACTAAAAACGCCGCTAAAATTCTGTTTTGGTGTAGTGAGTTTGGCAATACTTTTGAAAAGTGCTGTGGAAAAGTGCTTTTGAGAAGTGCTTTTAAAAAGTTTGCTTTAAAATTTGAGTGTTTAGCATTGCTGTCAAAAAGTGCTTTTGAGAAATAAAATGTCCATTTTAGACATGTTATTATCAAGTAACAAATATACATTAAAATAAAATTTAAATTAGTTAATATTACTATATTTTAGTAAGAATATAAAAATTACTATAACTTGTTATTATTTTAATATATGAAATATAAATTTTAATTTAAATATTTTTAAGTAATAAATATTAATTACTTATAAAACTTAATTAGAATATATAAACTACATTTTAAATATTTAAATATAACCATTAAATATTTGTAATTAATATTTTAAAAATATTTTTTATTTTAATTAATGATTTTAATACATTTATAATTAAGCATATTGGAATTGAAAGTGTTGAGTGTAGTGGTAAAGCATACTAAAATTCATGTGTTGAGTGTAAATAATTGTAATAATACATGAAAGAGAGAGCATATGTTCAAATTTTGGAGCGATATTATTAAAAGAGGTAATCATATACTCCAAACATAGATCGTAATATAGACATGAAACATATCAATAATATATTTTTCAATAAGTTATTATAAAATTGACTACGATAGAAAAAATATAACTTTTATTTGATTAATTAAGTTATATAAATTTTTACAATTATAATTATAAAATTTATTTGTATCTTTTATTATAAATTTTTTTTATATGTGTTAGAATTATTTGACCCGAATTTTTGTTAAAGAAAGTATAGTGGTAAAACAGATGGTTTCACTTTTTCCACTATGTAATAATGGAATTGGAGTTTTAAAAAGGCCAATGAACATTGTCGTAACCATTTTTTTTGTTAAAACGGGTGGACTTTGGTTTTGAAAATGAAAACGAAAAAAAGGGAGTCGCCATCAATCTTTTTTCGATGAGGTGTGATCGGGTCACCTCATAATTCAGTCATTTTAATAATAGATTTGATTTATTAAAACAATAGTTTTGGTCCACGAAATTTAGAAAAACGGGTTCGGGAGTCGATTATGCACGAAAAAGGATTGACACCCTCGTGACGCCCAAAATTGGTACCTAATTGATTATTTGAAGTCTTTATGTAAAAAAATTGAAAAGATTTTAAAATACGATCCTCTTTATTTAAAAGAAAACTTGAATGAATTAAAATGGATGCTAAGACTCTCTTATTTTGAAGAAGTAAAATGCCACGCCCAGTAAGTTAGGGTGCGACATTTCGAGTTCCTGAAACTGAGCTTGTCTTTGGACTTTTAAAACTCGTATTTAAGCCTGAAGAGAATATTCGGTTATTTGAGTCCAATGAAAAAACGAAACCCAGTAAGTTAGGGCACGTTTTCTCGAAATTCCAAATACAGAATATTGCATTTGTTTTTAAAATCCTTATCCCGAGATAACAAAACGTCACATTCAGTGAGTTAGGACACGAAAATTTTAAATTCTCGAGAATAAGTTTTTATTTAACTTTTATGCCTTGTTTTTAAAAAGAAAATAATAGGTTCTTTAGAATCGATGAGAAAAATCGAAACCCAGTAAGTTAGAGCACGATTTCTTTCGAACCTTAGAACACAGAGTATTCGTTTATTTTAAAACAAAAATTTTAATGGACCGAATAAAATGGAATATGCTCTTATGGCAAGATGTAAAATGAATTTCACTGCTAATATATGTAACAAAATAATGATAATGACAATAACGAATATAAGTATCGATAATGAACAAATGAAATTTAAAAGTATGTGCAACAAAATATAAATACATAAACAAATAAATAAATAATGAAATGGCAATAATAAATGTAAAAATTTAAAATAAAGCAAATCGAAATAAAAAATAGTAAGGGTAAAAATAAGATAAAAATAAAAGCGAATAAAGAGCAAATTAATTATGAAAAAATGAGTAAGTAAATGTTTTTGAAAAAAAATAATAATAAAGTAAAAAAACAATAAAGGAAATAAATTACTTTAAAGAACTAAAAAGTAAAGAACAATAAATAAATAAAATAACAAATAAATAAATGATGAATAAAATAATATAAAAATGAATTCATAAATGGTGGAAATTAAGTGAATAAAGAACAAATTGAGATTAAACAATAATAATAATAATAGTAAATAATCATTAATAAACGAATAAATAAATAAATAAGAGTAATAATAAAATAAAATAATAATAATGGTACTAGTAATAAAATAAAAGAATAGTAATAGTAATTAATAATAATAATAATAGAGGAATAAAATAATAATAATAAATATAATAATAATTAATAATAATAATAATAATAAAATTACAAAAATAACCAAAAAAGGGCTAAATTGAACTCAGAACAGAAGTTTGGGGCAAATCTGAAATAAATAAAAGGTAAAGGACCCCATTGAATTCGCGAATAACAAGGAGGGGCTAAATAAGAAAATATCCTCGCCCCCAAAAACGGATTTTACACGGGGCTAAAATGAAATCAAAACAAAATTTTAGGGCCAAATTAGAAATAAAAGAAACTTAATCACAAAACCATAAAAAAGTAGAAGGACCAAATGAGCAAATTTCCCATTAATCAAAAACACGCGGATTCTCCCTAGCGGGTCGGGTCAAAATCGGGTTAAGGACAAAACGAAGTCGTTTTGGAGGCCTATTTAAGGCAAATTTTTTTGAAAATTTTTTCATTCTTCTCATTTCACACAAAAAAATAAAATAAAACACCCCAAAATTCTCTCAACCCCTCACTTGGTGGCTGACCTCCGATCACTGTCCGGTCGCTAGACAACCGTGGCGCCCGCTAGTCACCGGCGACGGCGCCGCCGTCCACAGTGGCTGAAAAAATAAATAAATTTCCCTTTTTCTTCCTTTCGACCTTGTAAGCCCAGGTCTGATGGTTTCAAGCCGAAAAGGTAAAAAAAATTCGACCTTTTCTCCCTTTATTGAGTTTTGAAAGAGGAGAAAGAAAAAAATAAAATTAAAGAAGAAGAAGATAAAAAGAACCTTCACACGAGTTTTTTGATCTGCTTTGTTATTTTGATTTTGTTGTTTTTCAATTTAAATCTCTTTTTTTTTTATTTCAAAAAAATCCTCCATATTACATTGTAATTTGTGGCTTTATATAGCCGAATACAGATCATTCTTTTACATCTATTTTGTTTCTGCTTTCTACTTTGTTTCCCCTTTTGCGCTGCTGTTGCGTGTTCTTTTTCATCTTGCAGGTAGCCCGAAGTAGGTGGGCAAAGGTGTCAGGAGTGACAGACGGTGGTGATAGAGGCAGCGACGCGAAAAGAAACCCTAGGGTTTCTGAAAGTATATAAGTTTTGGGGCCACGAGCCTCTCCTGTATTTGGGTTTTGACATTTTTAATTTTGGGCCATAATTAACTTGTAACATTTGGATTGTTATTTTGACTCAATTTTATTTTATCTTTATTTATTATTATTATTTTGTTTATTCTAATGGGCCTCGGGCTAAAATCGGGCCCTACAAACATAACAAAAATCAACTAAGTTTATCTCAAAATGTCACAACACTTCTTAAATTGTACTCTTAAGTTAACTCGACTTAATAATCTGACATTTTGATAATCGCAAGGTAGCTACATTAAGTTTTCTAAAAGTTAGTGAAAAACATTTTCAAATCTGATTGATTCTATAAGGCCATTTCGATGACCAATGTAACCTTCAAAATTCGGCCATAACATACAAGCCAAGTTAAGAAGGTTACAGTTGAATACCTTAAGATTAGCCTTTTATCCTTTATTAATAATAGTTTTACCAGTCATATTCCTCTAGCTTTGTGCCATTTGATGAAACTAGAGTACACTTTGCTCTCACTAAAATCTGCAATTTGTGCTTAATACTCAATATTTATTTAATATATTGACTATTGTTTTTTCACATAGAAAGATGTTGGAACAATGCAGCAACATATACAACACTTTGCATGGAATTTGCATGTCATCACACGAGAAAACAAAGAAGAAAAACGATACCAGAAGACTTGTGCAAAGAGAACTTAAGCACATGAAATAATGGCTAAAAAGTTATTATCAATTTCATTGAAAAAGTGTATGTAAATACATGGATTACAAAGATGAATAGAGAGTTACCTAATGACTTAACTACTCCCACTAAGTTAACTAATACAACTTATGCAATACACAAAAGCAAAGCTAATAAATGTCAGCTATTACATCTATCAAATTCAAATCTAAAATCTACTAACTTTGACATCAAGTTACAAGCTAACTTGATCAAGTTACAAAAGAATAACATGAACTAAACCACTAAGCCGCTTTTGGTTCGGTCTCGATAGTGGCATGCTGAATGAGCTACTGCTACTGCTGCTGCTGGTCACTTGTTACATTGCAGGCCAATGCTTAACACTCCTCCTTGGACTGTATGCAACAAACACCAATCGAACTCCTCAAAAACTCAAACCTTGTTATACCAAGAGGCTTTGTCAAAATATCAGCCAATTGATCTTGTGAGATGCAATGAACAAGGTTAACTTCCTTGGACTGCTTAGCCTCCCTAACAAAGTGGAATTTAATCTTAAAGTGCTTTGTCTTTCCATGAAAAATTGGATTCTTGGCTATGGAAACAGCTGACTAATTGTCAACCAAAATTTCAGTGGAATCAAGTTGCTCTTCATTTAGATCACATAGCAACTTTCTAAGCCAAATGGCTTGATTTACTACTGCTGTAGCTGCAATGTACTCTACTTCAGCTGTGTACTGAGCAAAAGTTTGTTGCTTCTTTGAGCACCAACAAAACACACCTGAGCCAAGGGTAAAGAAGTAACTCGAGGTGCTTTTCATGTCATCAACAGATCCAACCCAGTCACTGTCTGAGTAACCAACCAGCCTAAGCTCACTCTCTTTCTTTAACTTGACCCCATAACTCAATGTTCCTTTAATTTACCTAAGCACCCTCTTGGCAGCTTTGAAATGCATCACATTGCAACAATGCATAAACCTCAATAGCAAACTAACAGCATGATGAGATCAAGTCTAGTTGCTGTCAAGTAAAGCAAACAACCAACTAAGCTTCTGTATTCCCTTTCATCAACCCTTTCATGATCCTCAATGCTTGTCAGCTTCTCCCCTTAAGCAAGTGGTGTTCTCACTGATTTGCAGTTTGCCATGCAAAATTTGTTGAGAATCTTCAAAGCAAAGGCATACTGATTGATAAAAATACCTTGATCAGTCTGATTCACTTCCATACCAAGGAAGTATGTCATGATTCCCAATTCAGTCATGTCAAACACTTCACGCATTTGTGCTTTGAATTCTTGAATCAAATCACCCCTGCTTCTAGTCACCAACAAATCATCCACATAAATTGAAACAATCAGCAATGTTTCATCTTTGGATTTCTTCACATAGAGTATAGGCTAACTCGGGCTTTTCTCAAATCCAAGCCTAGGCAGGTAAGTATCAACCCTGTCATACTAGGCTCGAGGTGCCTGCTTCAGGCCATAAAGTGCCTTTTTCAGCCTATAAACCTTGTCCTCATTTCCTTGGACTTTGAAACCATCTGGCTGCTCTATGTAAATATCCTCCTTAAGGAAACCATTCAAGAAGGCTGACTTAACACCCAACTGATGAACTTTCCATTGTTTTTATGCAGCCAAGGCAAACAAAAGTTTGATAGTGTCCAGCCTTGCTACTGGAGCAAATGTCTCCATAAAATCAATCCCATACTGCTGATTATACCCTTTCACCACAAGCCTTGCCTTCTGTTTGTTTAATGAGCCATCAGCATTGTACTTGGCTCGAAAACCCACTTGACACCTATGACCTTTTTATGATCAGGTCTATCTACCAAGTCCCAAGTATGATTCTTATGAATCATATTAAGTTCAGCTTCCATGGCTATTTTCTAATGCTTATCTCTGACAGCTTCTTCAAAGCTCGAAGGCTCAGCTATGGCCACATTGCATCTATAGTAAATATCAGCAATGGTCTTAGTGCCTCTCATAGGAGGATCATCCACATTTGCATTTCCAACTTCATTTTCTGCTAGTTCTAGGCTGCCATCACCAAATCTTCTTCAAACTGACTTGCATTGGAACCATCCTAGCTCCAAGTCTTCTCTTCATCAAATTTGACATCCCTACTCACTGAAATTTTCTTGGTTGAGGGATTATATACCCTGTAGCCCTTTTTGGTGCAGCTGTAGCCAACAAATATGCCTGGAGCTGATCTTTTCTAAAGCTCGGTTCTTCTTTCAGCAGGTACAAGCACATAACACACACATTCAAATACCTTCAAATAAGAAACTGATGGCTTGTGTCTATGCCATGCCTCAAATGGAGTCTTATCCTTCACAGCATGTGTAGGCAGTTTGTTGAGCAAGTATACTGAAGTGTGATAGCCTCAGCCCAAAATGTGCTTGGCAGCTTGCTTTCAAATAATAAGCATCTGGCCATGTCTATCACTGGCCTATTCTTCCTCTCACATACTCTATTTTGTTGAGGAGTATCCACTAAGGTTAGCTGATGATGGATCCCAGCTTGCTCATACAGCTTCTGAAACCTTTCAGACAAGTATTCAGTCCTATTGTCTATCCTCAAAGCCTTGATCTTGCACCCTGTTTGATTCTCAGCAAGTGTCTTGAATTTTCCAAAAGCTTCAAATACCTTAGACTTCTATTTCATGAAGTAAACCCAACAAAATCTGGTCATATCATCAATAAACAGCACAAAGTACTTACTACCATTCTGTAACACCCCTTACCCGAAACCTTTGCCGAAGTCGAGTATGGGGCATTACTAGTCTTGACTACTAGTTTGGGGCATGAAAATTTAAAGCTGTCCAACTGTATCAGGCTGACTAAATTTACCATAACTCGAGTTACAAAACTCAAAATTTAGATCCGTAAATTTTATTGAACTAGACTCATATAACTTTTACCAAAATTTTTCCAGAATTTTTCATGTGGCCAATTAGTACATTTTATTCATCAAAGTTACCCTTATTTCACTGTTTGATAATTCTGACCTATCTTTACAAAACTCAGTTATCTCACTGCACAAAATTTCAATAATGTCCTTGTATATTCCAATCAAAATAGACTCATTAAGGATTCTAAACATATAAACTATACTCCATAATTATTTTTGTACAATTTTAACAATTTTTCTAAGACAGAACAGGGACTCACGAATTCATTCAGGACAAGTCTCACTAAAACTTAAATATCTCATTATATATAATTCCTTTGCCTAACTTGTTTCTTTCATATCAAAATAGACATAATAAACTTTAATTCTATGTCTTATTCACTTTCTAATTCAATTTCTCCTATTTTGGTGATTTTCAAAATCACATCACTGTTGTAACTAAAAACTGTTTCACAACAAATATAGTCATGAAACATATTCTTTACATATCATTTAGCAACCAAACTTATATAGCCAATACTCAATCAAATACATATCCATCATTTTACCTCATTATCATGCCAAATTATACCATTTCTCCTTCTTAAAATACATACACAAAATCAATCACTTAACTACATATTCGGTCTTCCAAGATAATCTCAATACATAACATATACTATACCATATACTCAATAATAAGAATCTAATACTTTGTCAATCATGAATCCAACATTATCAATGTATATACCATATATTAAGCTCATCAACATGAACCAATTAATAAGTCTTTCCTATCATAATCTAACATGCACAAATAATAATACCACTCTCACACATGATTAAACCATAATCAAGCATAAATAATAGTTCATGGCATGATCAAACAATATCATCAAAACACGAAACAAGTTATCTCAAAATAGTTAGCCATTTTCGCATGGCTAGAATATTTACACTATTACAAAACATTAGTTATATGGTTCAATCTAGCCTATACATGCCCTTTTTAAATAACAAACCAAGTTTTCAATACCCAAAAGAAAGTAGATAGTGTGGTTGACTTTACGGATGATCCTTCGAGCCTGTAGTTCGATTCAAGATCTATAAAACAAAGGTAGACAAAAACACACACACAGTAAGCTTACTAGCTTAGTAAGTCCCAAGCTCAAAATGATACTACAATCAATTACTTAATCATTTAAATCATTTATCTCAACCATGTTAACATATTAAAATTTCTTACACCTTTAGCACTACTATTAGGAAACCAAATATTCATTATAGCACATTCAAGCTCAAACTCACACATAATACTTGTGTACATCAATCGTAATCTCAATATACATATCACTGTACTCATGGCATTAAATAAACTCTAGCAACATTAAAACATATCAAACCTTACTTACTTATCTCGAGCCTTTACTAAGCACATTAGTTACGATTTACCTTGAACCACAATTTGGTTTCTCCTTGGTAAAACACATCACCCAAGATAAAGCCCGCTAGGCATTAAAGCCTAAATCAAACACCAAGACAAGGCACGCTAGGCACGAAGTCCGAATATGTCACCAAGACTAAGCACGCTAGGCACGAAGCTTAATATGTCACCAAGACTAAGCTCGCTAGGCACGAAGCCCGAATATGTCATTACCAACTTATACACCTTACAAGTAATGCTGCCCAAAATAGCATAAAACACACATTATTCAAGTCACTTTAACATGCCAACTCGTTTAGAGATATAACAACATTTCATTTCAAATTCACTATCACTTATATAAAATTTCAACCAATCCCATACCAATACTTTCATATTCGCTAACATAAGAGTTTATAGAAAACTTTATTTAATAACATCATTTAGTACATTCATAATAATTCGATAATCTATACTTGCTTAAGGACTTACCTCGGTTGTCGATAGTCCGTATAATTCCATTTATTCGAGAACCTTCGACTTTCCCTGCCTAATTCGTTTTCTTTGCTCTTGATCTAAAACACATTAAAGTTTAGCTCATTCAACCACAATTCATCTCAATTTAGTCCCTACACATAAATGGGCAAATTACTATTTTACCCCTAGAATTTCACAACTTTGCAATTTAGTCCTATTTGCATAACACACAAAATACACCAAATTAGCCAAAACTATGCAAGGACCGAATGTTCCTAGGGGCCTTACAAGTCCTCACATTTCATTTATTTTGCAAATAGGCCCTCTAAAAATTTATTTTACAATTTAGCCCTAAAACTCAATTTCATCAAAACTTCCAACACAAAACATATTAATCCTTTACATATCTTTCATCTAAAATCATCAAATACCAAAACCACATGAATACAACAATGGCCAAACATCAAACATGCTTATATTCAAAAATTACAACATGGGTTTGCTTCGGTTTGAAGCAACAATCTCAAAAACGTAAAATTTATCAAAACTAACTAAAACTCACCCGAGATTTTTGGCTTCAAAGTGCCGAAATTTTAAAGGGTTGAAAGCTTATTTCTTTCCTTCACAATCGGCCATGGATGAAAAAAGATGATGGCTTCCTTTTCTTGATTATTTTAACATATAATAATTTTTTTTACCAAATTACTAAACCAACCTTTTAATTAAAATAATCAAACACTTTAACTTATGGACAAACTTGTCCATGGCGACCACTAACCCTTAAAATGGGGTATTTACCATTTCAATACTCCCTATTTAAAAGCCACACTCAATTTAACACTTTATACTTTAATTTGTAACTTTTACTTTTTACGCGATTAGGTCCTTTTCTCAAATTCGATACTCAAACGATAAAATTTTTCTACGAAATTTTCACACATATAAATTCATATGAAATAAACACTAAATATGATATTTAAATATTTATCGGGCTCGGATTCGTGGTCCTAAAACCACCGTTCCGATTAGGGTCAATTTCGGTCTGTTACAACTCTCCCCCCTTAAGGATTTTCGTCCCCGAAAATCTTACCGTTAAACAAGGTCGGATATTGTTGCCTCATTGAATCCTCAGGCTCCCACGTAGCCTCTTCAACTCCGTGACGATTCCATAGAACCTTCACTAATGGAATTCTTTTATTTCTCAACTCTTTTATTTCCCGAGCTAGAATACGGATCTGCTTTTCCTCATACGTCATATTAGACTGTATCTCAATCTCCGACGGAGCAATCACATGTGACGGATCTGCTCTATATCTACGGAGCATAGAAACATGAAATACATCGTATCTTTTCTAATTCGAGGGTAGCTTCAATCTATAAGCAACAGCCCAATACGTTCAATGATCTCATACGGTCCAATGAACCTCGGGCTCAACTTGCCTTCCGCCAAAACGGAGCACTTTCTTCCATGGTGAAACCTTTAAAAGACTCGATCTCGATCCGAATTCAATATCTTTACGTTTCAAATCAGCATAGGACTTTTGTCGATCTGATGCAGCTTTCAAATTATCTTTGATTATGGCCACTTTCTGTTCAGTCTCTTTAATCAAATCAACCCCGTGTATCTTATTTTCACCGAGCTCACCAAAGATAATGGTGTTCGACATTTTCACCGTATAAGGCTTCATAAGGTGCCATTTTGATACTTGATTGAAAGCTATTATTATAAGCAAATTCAATCAAAGGTAGGTATCGTTCCCACGCACCTTCAAACTCGAGAACGCAACATCTCAACATGTCCTCAAGTATTTGAATAGTTCGCCAGACCGACTGCATCTGCATGATGAAAGGTCAGACTAAAATGTAGTTTAGTACCTAAAGCATCTTGCAACTTCTTCCAAAACCGTGATGTAAATCTCGGTCTCTGTCTGACACAATGGAGCTCTCAAGACACCATGCAATCTTACAATTTGCGATACATACAATTCAGCAAGTTTATCGAGTGAAAAATCTGTATTTAACCCAAGACAAAATGAGCTGATTTAGTCACCTATCAACTATCACCCATACGGCATCTTTCTTACTTGGTGTCATAGGAAGACCGGATACAAAATCCATTGTAATTTTATCCCATTTCCACTCGGTATCATGATCTATGAAGCAACCCGAAGGCACTTGATGCTTGGCTTTTACTTGTCGACAAATTAGGCACTTTGAAACAAATTCGAGATATATCTCGTTTCATACCGTGCCACCAATAGAACTGTTTCAAGTCGTTATACATTTTCGTGCTACCCAGATGTATCGATAGTCGCCACTATGAGCCTCACTCAAAATCATCTCAGATCAACCGAGTTCTTTGGAACACATATTCGGCTTTTAAAATTCAAACACCATTTGCATCAATCAAAATCGACTCGCACCTTTTCACATCGAATTCGCTTAGCAATCATATTCTTGTCAACTTTCATGCATCACAAATTTGCTGAATAAACATCGGTCTTGTTCAGTAACTCATTATGATCGAACCATCACTAGACATAGCCATCTGTGCATTCAATGCACGAAGAGCAAATAATGATTTCTGACTTAATGCATCCGCAACAACATTAGCTTTTCCCGGGTGATAGTCAATCACCAATTCATAGTCTTTCAACAATTCTAGCCACCTGCGTTGTCTCAAATTCAGGTCTTTCTGAGTCATTAGATACTTCAGACTTTTATGATCTGAGTAAACATGACATTTCTCGCCAAATAAGTAATGACGCCAAATCTTCAGTGCGAACACAATGGCTGCAAGCTCTAAATCATGCGTAGGGTAATTTCTTTCATGCGGCTTCAATTGTCTTGAAGCGTAGGCTACAAATTTGCCTTCCCGCATCAAAACGCAGCCAAACCATTTAAAGAAGCATCGAGTACACAATAAATTCTTTACCCGATTCAGTGAACTAATCTGGAGCTTCATCAAAAGGGCTTTCAATCGATCAAAATTTTTCCGACATTTTTCGACCATTCAAACCGACATCTTTCTGCAGTTAACTTTGTTAACGGGTTGCTATCATAGAAAAATCTTTCACAAATCGTCGATAGTAACCCGCAAGTCCCGTAAAACTTCAATCTCTAAACATTTTTCGTGGCTTCCAATCAAGTATAGCCGAGATTTTGTTCGGATCAACTCAATGCCCGATCTTTGAAACCACATGTCCCAAAAAGTGACCTCTTTCATCCGAACTCACACTTACTAAACTTCAGATACAAATGATGATCTCGCAAAGTTTGTATCACTAACCTCAAATGTTCAGCGTGTTCAACTTCATCTTTGGAGTAGATCAATATGTCATCAATAAATACCACCACAAATCGATCCAAAACTGCCTAAAACCCGATTCATCAAATCCATAAAAATAGCAGTGCATTAGTAAGCCCAAAAGGCATTACCAAAACTCAAAATGTCCGTACCTCATCCTAATGCGTCTTTGGCACATCTCGTATCTCGACTCATGAATCGATAATAACCCGATCTCAAATCTATCTTCGAAAATACTGAAGCCCCTTCAACTGATCAAACAAATCATCAATCCGAGGTAATGGGTACTTATTCTTTATAGTCACCTTATTTAGTTGCCAGTAATCAATACACATTCGCATCGTTCCATCTTTCTTTCTCACAAAAAGAACTGGTGCACTCCAAGGAGAGAAACTTGGTCGTGCAAAGCCCCTATCTGTTAACTCTTGCAACTGTGCTTTCAGCTCTTTTAGCTCAGTAGGTGCCATCCGATATGGAGCTATTGAGATCAAGTCGCTCCTGGAGCTAATTCAATGCCAAACTCAATCTCTCATTTAGGGAGTAAACCCGGTAGTTCTTTAGGAAACACATCTGGGTATTCACATACAATCGGTACAGATTCAATCTGCTTTCGACACTTTATTATCCAAAGACATAAGCCAAATAAGCTTCACACCCTTTTCTCACATACTTTTGAGCTAACATCGATGATATAACTGCAGAAACCCACCGAATCATCGGATTCGATTCTAATGATCTCACCATTCGTGTCTCAAATCGATAAGCTTTCTTTTGCAATTCACCAAAGGCATCATGCGGTTAACCACCCATTCCTGAATTATATCAAACTCATCGAAAGGCAACAACATTAAATCAATCGAAACAAAAATCTCGAATCATCAATGGGCAACTTTTACACACTTTATTAACAAACACTCATCTACCCAAAGGGTTGGATACCCGAATCACAAACTCAAGAGACTCAATGGCGTAGTCTTCTCAATACCGTAGTTTCACATACATATGAATGGGTCGAACCAGATCAATCAATGCAATCACAGAGTATCATAAAGGGTGAAAGTACCAGTAATGACATCCTCTCTAGCTCGAGTAACATAAGCTCTTGCTGGAGCTCTAGCCTCTGATCGATCTGTTGTGTTCTTTGTCCCTCTCTGACTACCACCTACATTGCCGAATGTCCGGTGGTCCGCCTCATCGATGCACTACTTGGTCTAGAGTTACATCTCAGATTCGACTCGCTTAACATCGGGCACTCTCGAATAAAATGGTCTGAGGATCCACATTTAAAACAAGACCGGTCACGAACTCTACAACTCCCAGGATGCCATTTTCCACAATGTTTGCATTCAACTCGATTCTGTGGGACGTTACCAACACTAGCCATCGAGGTAGCTCGGGAACCCACTGGAGGTCGATCACGTCTAAATGAATCTGAAGTAGCTTTGTGTCGACTGAAGTCATCTCTAAACTTTTTAGATGTGGAATGAAAATTCTTACCCGACGATCTTTTACGGGTGTCTCTAGCTTCTGTCTCAGCCTTTCTTTTCTCTTTCCCAAGCTCTTCAGCTTTGCAAGCTCGCTCAACTAGTGTCACAAATTCTTTGATCTCAAGAATGCCAACTAGTAACTTCAAATCTTCATTCAAACCATCTTCAAACCTTTTGCACATAATGGCTTTAGTAGATACACACTCCCGGGCATATCGGCTCAATCGACAAATTTTGCTCATATTCGATCCACGACATTTGCCCTGTTTTAGTTCAAGAAATTCTTTACGTTTCGGTCGATGAACCTCTGGTGATATATTTCTTGCGAATTCATTCGGAAGAAATCCCACGCCACTTTTTCTTTTGGAACCACGATACTAGTGTATTCCGCCAAAGGATAGGCGGTGTCCGAAGCAAAGATATAGCACATTTCAAACATTCGTTGCTGAGTGCAAGAGAGCTCATCAAGTGCCCAATAGTGTTATCAAGCCACATTTCATTTCGCTCTGCATCATCATCATCATTAGCCTTGAATTCTTCGCCCCAAATTTCCTAATTTTATCAACAGAGGCCTACTAGATCTCATTGGATCTATCATCGGGGGTGCTGAAGGTGCCGGAGTTGGATTATTCGGGGGTGGAGGTTGTTGTACAGCTGGATTATTCTAAACAAACTGGGTAAACCATTCATTCATCATTTGGTAGAAGGCTTGTTTAGCCTCTCCCTCGTGGTTACCCGTAACTGGTTGAGAGTCTAGTGGCACCGATCCATGTGCGAGACCAGCGCGACACTCTCCACATCATCGGCTCTGCTCTATCGGATCGTAATCCATTTACTATATAAAATACAATCAAAATTGTCAAGTCACCACACTATCATATATACAATTTAAAGGCATGTATAGCTAGACTCTTACATACTACGGTAGTCCTAGAATCGACTAAACCGTAGCTCTGATACTAATAAATGTAACACCCTTACCCAAACCTTTGCTTGAGTCGAGTATGGGGCATTACTAGTCTTGACTACTAGTTTGGGGCATGAAAATTTAAAGCTGTCCAACTGTATCAGGCTGACTAAATTTACCATAACTCGAGTTACAAAACTCAAAATTTAGATCCGTAAATTTTTATTGAACTAGACTCATATAAATTTTACCAAAATTTTTCCAGAATTTTCATGTGGCCAATTAGTACAGTTTATTCATCAAAGTTACCCTTATTTCACTGTTTGATAATTCTGACCTATCTTTACAAAAACTCAGTTATCTCACTGCACAAAATTTCAATAATTTCCTTGTATATTCCAATAAAAATAGACTCATTAAGGATTCTAAACATATAAACTATACTCCATAATTATTTTTGTACAATTTTAACAATTTTCTAAGACAGAACAGGGACTCACGAATTCATTCAGGACAAGTCTCACTAAAACTTAAATATCTCATTATATATAATTCCTTTGCCTAACCTGTTTCTTTAATATCAAAATAGACATAATAAACTTTAATTCTATGTCTTATTCACTTTATAATTCAATTTCTCCTATTTTTGGTGATTTTTCAAAATCACATCACTGTTGTAACTAAAAACTGTTTCACAACAAATATAGTCATGAAACATATTCTTTACATATCATTTAGCAACCAAACTTATATAGCCAATACTCAATCAAATACATATCCATCATTTTACCTCATTATCATGCCAAATTATACCATTTCTCCTTCTTAAAATACATACACAAAATCAATCACTTAACTACATATTCGGTCTTCCAAGATAATCTCAATTCATAACATATACTATACCATATACTCAATAATAAGAATCTAATACTTTGTCAATCATGAATCCAACATTATCAATGTATATACCATATATTAAGCTCATCAACATGAACCAATTAATAAGTCTTTCCTATCATAATCTAACATGCACAAATAATAATACCACTCTCACACATGATTAAACCATAATCAAGCATAAATAATAGTTCATGGCATGATCAAACAATATCATCAAAACACGAAACAAGTTATCTCAAAATAGTTAGCCATTTTCACATGGCTAGCATATTTACACTATTACAAAACATTAGTTATATGGTTCAATCTAGCCTATACATGCCCTTTTAAATAACAAACCAAGTTTTCAATACCCAAAAGAAAGTAGATAGTGTGGTTGACTTTACGGATGATCCTTCGAGCACAGTAGTTCGATTCAAGATCTATAAAACAAAGGTAGACAAAAACACACACAGTAAGCTTACTAGCTTAGTAAGTCCCAAGCTCAAAATGATACTACATTCAATTACTTAATCATTTAAATCATTTATCTCAACCATGTTAACATATTAAAATTTCTTACACCTTTAGCACTACTATTAGGAAACCAAATATTCATTATAGCACATTCAAGCTCAAACTCAGGTCACATAATACTTGTGTACATCAATCGTAATCTCAATATACATATCACTGTACTCATGGCATTAAATAAACTCTAGCAACATTAAAACATATCAAACCTTACTTACTTATCTCGAGCCTTTACTAAGCACATTAGTTACGATTTACCTTGAACCACAATTTGGTTTCTCCTTGGTAAAACACATCACCAAGATAAAGCTTCTTTGGGCATTAAAGCCCGAAATCAAACACCGCACAAGGCCTGCTAGGCACGAAGCCGAATATGTCACCAAGACTAAGCACGCTAGGCACGAAGCCCGAATATGTCACCCAAGACTAAGCACGCTAGGCACGAAGTCTTAATATGTCACAGGCACTAAGCACGCTAGGCACGAAGCCGAATATGTCATTACCAACTTATACACCTTACAGTAATGCTGCCCAAAATAGCATAAAACACACATTATTCAAGTCACTTTAACATGCCAACTCGTTTAGAGATATAACAACATTTCATTTCAAATTCACTATCACTTATATAAAATTTCAACCAATCCCATACCAATACTTTCATATTCGGCTAACATAAGAGTTTATAGAAAACTTTATTTAATAACATCATTTAGTACATTCATAATAATTCGATAATCTATACTTGCTTAAGGACTTACCTCGGTTGTCGATAGTCCGTGCGAATCATGCTATTCGAGAACCTTCGACTTTCCCCTGGTCTAATTAGTTTTTCTTTGCTCTTGATCTAAAACACATTAAAGTTTAGCTCATTCAACCACAATTCATCTCAATTTAGTCCCTAAGCACATAAATGGGCAAATTACTATTTTACCCTAGAATTTCACAACTTTGCAATTTAGTCCTATTTGCATAACACACAAAATACACCAAATTAGCCAAAACTATGCAAGGGCGAATGTTCCTAGGGGCCTTACAAGTCCTCACATTTCATTTATTTTGCAAATAGGCCCTCTAAAATTTATTTTTACAATTTAGCCCTAAAACTCAATTTCATCAAAACTTCCAACACAAAACATATTAATCCTTTACATATCTTTCATCTAAAATCATCAAATACCAAAACCACATGAATACAACAATGGCCAAACATCAAACATGCTTAGATTCAAAAATTACAACATGGGTTCTGTTACGGTTTGAAGCAACAATCTCAAAAACGTAAAATTTATCAAAACTAACTAAAACTCACCTTAGATTTTGGCTTCAAAGTGCCGAAATTTTAAAGGGTTGAAAGCTTATTTCTTTCCTTCACAATCGGCCATGGATGAAAAAAGATGATGGCTTCCTTTTCTTGATTATTTTAACATATAATAAATTTTTTACCAAATTACTAAACCAACCTTTTAATTAAAATAATCAAACACTTTAACTTATGGATAAACTTGTCCATGGCGGCCACTAATCCTTAAAATGGGGTATTTACCATTTCAATACTCCCTATTTAAAAGCCACACTCAATTTAACACTTTATACTTTAATTTGTAACTTTTACTTTTTACGATTAGGTCCTTTTATCAAATTCGATACTCAAACGATAAAATTTTTCTCTGAAATTTTCACACATATAAATTCATATAAAATAAACACTAAATATGATATTTAAATATTTATCGGGCTCGGATTCGTGGTCCCGAAACCACCGTTCTGATTAGGGTCAATTTCGGTCTGTTACACATTCAATGAAGGAGTCTTCATTGGACCACAAATATCAGAGTGCACTAGCTCAAGCCTCTCTCGAGCTCTCTATGCCTTGTTAACTGGAAAAGGAAATCTAGCTTGCTTACCAAGCTGGCAAACGTCACAAACAGTATCTGCAGCTTCAACCTTGGTCATGTCTTCAGCCAATTTCTACTTGTGCAACAAATCGAATGATCTGAAATTGACATGGCCTAGTCTTCTATTCCATAGGCCAGCATTGTCAGCTAGGCTTGTATAAGCCTTCTTTTCAAGCTGACATATATCAAGCTTAAAACATTTTTCAGCCATAGGTACTGAGACCATTTCCTGGCCATGAGAGTCTTCAATAACACATGAATCATTCTTGAAAACTAGTGAATATCCTTTTTCAACCAACTGGCCAACACTAAGTAAATTCTGATCTATATCAGGCATATAAAGCACATCTGAGATAACTTTGTTACATGAACCAGTGTTGATCACAACATCACCTCTATCTTTGGCTTCAATCAAGCTCCGATTGCCAATTCTAATTCTTGAGGTGAAATTCCTGTCAAGCTCCTTGAACAAGCTTTTATCAGCTGCCATATAATGTGAGCATTCACTGTCCACAAGCCAACTGCAATTGACTTTGCTTGTGGTTGCAATGCATGAAGCAGTAAAACATGCTCCTCCTGAGCTTGAAGGTTCTCAGCAGTTTTAGCTTGAACTTGCTGCTGAGCTTGAGGTTTTTCCTTATTCCTACACATCTTCTCATGGTGACCATACTGCTTACAACTTTTGCACTGAATGTCTGGCATGTTCCAGCAATACTTCACCAAGTGATTGGTCTTCTTACAGTGTATGCAAGGTGGAAACCTCCTTTTCCTTGCATCTCTTCTTGATTTCTCCCTTCTGTCAACCCAAGACTTCTTTGGTCTCTAACTTGAACTCGAGCCTTCTCTGGCTTTTACATGGAAAGCTCCCTCAAGATGCTCTACCTGCTTATTTGCCCTTCTCTGCTCGAGTGCATAAAGTGAGTTCACCAACTCAGTCAAAGAAATAGTTGTGAGGTCCCTCGAGTCCTCTAGTAAAGAGATTTTGACTCAAACCTCTCAGGGAGTGTGGTGATAACCTTTTCAACAACCCTGCTCTCACTAAAATCTTCTCTTAGGAGCCTAATGTTGTTGACAGTAGCCATTATTCTATCAGAGTACTGCTTAATAGTCTCTGACTCTTTCATTTTTAAGTTCTCAAATTCTCTTCTAAGGTTGATCACTTGTTGCTGCCTTGTCTTATCTGATCGCATAAAATCCTCCTTCAGCCTTTCCCAAGCTTGCTTAGGTGAGTCACAAGCCATAATCCGAGTGAAGATCGCATGAGACACTCCATTCTGCAGCAGCCATGGCTTTGTGCTTCTTGGCTCGCTCCTCACTATGCTACCTAATCTGAGCAATGGTGGGATTGACTCTCAATGGAGGTGGCTCAGCATCATTCTCGATTACACTCCACAAATCATGTGCTTGGAGGTAAGTTTTCATCTTAACTACCCAAATGTGGTAGTTTTCTCCAGCAAACACAGGTGGTGGTCATGGTGTGAAGCTCATGTTTCAGCAACAAAAAACAAAATAGACCAACAAAAAATAGTTTCTTCCTTCTCAAGCTTTGTTTCCATAGAAAAAACACCAACAAAAGAGGTCCTCAAAGAAGGCAGGCTTTGATTACTAATTGTTGGAACAATGCAGCAACATATGCAACACTTTGCATGGAATTTTCATGTGATCACAAGAGAAAACAAAGAAGAAAAAAGATACCAGAAGACTTATGCAAAGAGAACTTAAGCGCATGAAATAATGGCTGAAAAGTTATTATCAATTTCATTGAAAAAGTGTATGTAAATACATGGATTACAAAGATGAATAGAGAGTTACCTAATGACTTAATTACTCCCACTAATTTAACTAATATAACTTATGCAATACACAAAAGCAAAGCTGATAAATGTTAGCTATTACATCTATCAAATTCTAATCTAAAATCTACTTTGACATCAAGTTACAAGCTAACTTGATCATGTTACAAAAGAATAAAATGAACTAAACCACTAAGCTGCTTTTGGTTCGGTCTCGATAATGGCATGCTGAATGTGCTACTGCTACTACTGCTGCTAGGTCACTTGTTGCATTGCAGGCCAATGCTTAACAAAAGAATTCTTTTGATATCATATATGATATAGAGCGTAAACCGTGTTTAATTAGACGAGTCTAAGAAATAGTTAATCATGTTTTGTTTGTCTCTAAAAGCTAAAAAAGTAAGTTGGCAAACAAGTGAAAAAGCATTCATCATGGAATAGGTTTTGCTGTGCTTGGATGTTTTCTAGATAATTCTAAAGTGCATTATTATTTTTTTAAAACTATGTTAAAAGAAGGTTTCTGAGTTTTTTCCCATCATAAAACCCCACACATAAAGTTAACCATTTTACACAACTCTTAATTCTTACTTTAAGATGAAAATACAGCAGCAGGTCCACAAATATCTTGGGAACAAATTTGATATTGTTTATTGTTCTTGCTAATGATGTATACATGGTTAGCTTGCTGGTTTTTCAAAACATATTGAATATATTCAACATAAATCACATATACTACATTAAAAAGAAAACTTACATATGATAAAGATTGTATGTGATGAGGAGAGTTGACTTTTCCATAAAAGATTCTGAATAGGAAAAGTTTAGCTTGATTGTGAGGAAATTGTCAATAAAGTTCAGATCATCGTCTTTCTTTGCAAATCTTCCTTATAAATTTCTAGTGTACATTGAATTAGGAAAGAAGATGTCATGAGAGAAAATTGGGTGCATTGCACCTTTTACGGGGGCAGATACTTGCTATACTGATTAGCTTGTAGAAGGTAGTTGCGTAATCGAGCCAAGTTTGACTATTATTAAGTCTGACTTAAAATTTAGAATTTAATATTTGGTTTGAGTTCAATTTGACATTTGTTTTTATATTCGAACTCAATTGAAATATAATCGAGCTACTTGAACTCGAGCTCGATTAAACTGTTAGTTTATCAATTTTTGTATTCGAGCTCGGCCTGATAATTAAGAGAAGTAACATAACTTAATATTTTCGATCAAGTCAATTGATAATACTCTAGAACGTCATGTTTTTATGTGCTAATTGCATATTTATTTTGAGTATGATTCTACTAATTTGGGCTTTTTATGGTATTTTATTTTATAGGACTAAATTGGAATCAGAAGAGAAATTAAAGGCCAAAAGTGTGAAATTAAAGACAAAATGGGCCAATGTGCGATATAAGGAAAAGATTGGTGCCAAAAGTGCTAGCATGGAGGACAGAAGGATTGAATTGCAAAAAGAAGAGATTTTTATTTTATCAAACTCTATTTTAATTATATTAGGATAATTAATATTAGGATAATTATTGAAGATTATTTATTTTCTTTATTTATCTCTATTTATCTTTGATTAATTGTAATTATCTTTGGCAGTTTGAGTAGGACTAGTCCACCTATCTTAGCACAATAAATAAGGGATGAAGTGACTCAAATGGTTGTTCATCTTTTTCTGTAAATTCTCTCCCCATAAGTCTTTTGTGCTTTCCATATTTTCTTTCAATAAAAATTCTCTTCTCCATTCTTATATATTTATTTTCTTTTACATCCCATCCATGAGCCACTAAAATCAATCTAGTGAAGGTTGTCGAATACCCCAAAAGGTTTTTAAGGCTTAGAATCCACACTTAACTTCTCACCAAGTATTCATTGCTTCTCCGCATTACGGGGCTAACGCTTCTGTCCATGTCCCTTTAAAAGTGATCTTTTCAACGTGTGCAAGGGACGGTCGCTTTGTATATTTTGAGGAGGTTACACAGTCGGTTCATTAACTTACTACGTCAGAGGTTGGCAAACCCAAGAGACAAAATGGCATGGGATTCGCCATTGAGAAGCGTTGATCTAGCATAGATGACTCCACAAAAGCGATTGCAGGCTAGAGTCAGGTTCCCTAAATTTGTAAGTCTATATTCCTGGAGCTGGTGGTCATAGGCATCCTCTTCCACTATAACTGACTTACTTGGGTAGAGGAAGGTCATCTAAAAGCTGAAGATTGAACCCAAAGCAGAACGAGACAACTGGAGGCTAGAATCTCACCAAATAAGAAACGCACTCTTCTCTAAACTCTTTTATTTTCCTTTTAATTTTCGCAATTTACTTTCACGATTTCAATTCACTTTATATTCTATTTTTATTCCAGATCCAACCTTTTAATTCTGTTATTTTTATTTTTTTCAGGAACGCAGGTTTTCTTGGGCACAATTCTGCCCAGGATTTCGAGAAACAAGCATTTGTATAATCTGATCCTTGAGGACTCGACCTTACTTCCCCTTTACTATTATTTTCATTATTTTGCAGGGAATAGGATATATTTGGTGCATTCAACGACGCATCAAATTTTGGCACCATTGCTGGGGATCGGTAACGTACTAATCTTGTTTTTTTCGTTTCTTATGACCAGATCTGCTCTAGCCACTCTTGCTTTTGAATCAGAAATTGAAAAGACTGCGAGAGCTAATTGCAAAGAAACAAAGTTAAGGAAAAAGTAGTCAGCGGTGGTTAGGACTCAAAGCAATCCAACGCCGTAAATCGAAATCGATTTAAGTAGAGTCTAGGGTTAACGAAAACCCTACTCAAACACTTGAAAGTAAAGCAGAAGGAGTCTATTCACTTGAAGAAGTGCTCAATGCTAGGGTTAACGAAAACCCTAATTTGGCACGACAATCAATGTCTCAAACAATTGACAATCGGTCAAGCTCGATGCATAACCGCCATCGTGCATCGTGATATCCTACCATGGATACCGATTTTGAACTAAAATCAGGGTTAATTCAGTTACTGCCAACATTTCTAGGGTTACAAAATGAAAACCCCCATAAACATTTAAAGGAGTTTCATATGGTTTGTCTGAGTATGAAACATCAAGGCGTAACTGAGGATCAAATTAAATTGCACGCTTTCCCTTTTTCCCTAGCAGATTTAGCTAGTGAATGGTTATTTTATTTACCTCCTAGATCTATTACTACTTGGGATGATTTATCTCGTTTATTTCTTAACAGGTTTTTTCCAGCATCTAGAGCAGTTGAGCTAAAAAGAGAAATCATGGGAATAAGGCAGAAAGAACTAGAGACTCTTTATGATTATTGGGAGCGGTTTAAAAAGTTATGTGCAAGTTGCCCACAACACGGTATAACAGAGCAATCTCTCCTCCAATACTTCTATGAAGGCTTGAAGCCCATGGAGATGAATATGGTAGACGCCGCTAGTAGAGGAGCATTGGTAGACCCCCCAACAAGTAAGGGACTTAATCTCCACAATGGCTACAAATTCTCAGCAGTTTCGAGCTAATCTTGAACCCTCTAGAAGGGTTCACCAGCTAAGTAATTCTTCCATAGAAGATAGACTTGATAGACTTACTAATATTGTGAGCTCTCTTGTTGCAGAAAAAGCTAAACCAGCTCGGTTATGTGGAATATGTGCTACACCGGAGCACACAACTGATACATGTCCCAGTTTGAATGACAACACTATAGCTCATTTGGATGCCGTGGGAAATTTCCTGGCCCACCACAAAGGCGTTATGAACCCTATGCTAATACCTATAACCCAGGGTGGAGGGATCATCCTAACTCAAGTTATGGAGCTAATCCACGGTATAATCAGCCATACCAAAATCGACCTCTACAGCAGCCACAAAATCTAGGTAACTTTATAGACGCTCTTGTCAATAAATTAGCAGCTAATGTTCTTGAGTTTCAACAAGAAAATCGAGGCGTCTATAAGGGAGTTGACCACATCGATTGAAAGAATAAGTTCTTAAGGGAAGCTGCCATCACAAACAGAGCCAAACCCAAGGCAAAACGTAAATGCAGTAACGCTGCGAAGTGGAAAAATACTGGAATCGATTCCCGACAAAATCTTGCCTAAGAAATCGCCTTAAAAATACGAAAAGGACGAATGTGTCCGACCAAAACCCCATTGCCCAAGATTCAACCTCCATTTCCAGAACAATTCAACCAGTGTCGAAGAAGTAAGGAGGACAAGAAAATCCTTGAAACATTTAGGAATGTCGAGATCAACATTCTGCGCTGTTGGACGCCATCAAGAAAATACCGAGGTATGCTAAATTTCTTAAAGAGCTTTGCACTAACAAGCGAAAATTAACTGGTAATGAAATGGTGAGTGTTGGTGAAAATGTGCTCGCAGTATTACAGCAGAAAATATCAACAAAATGTAAGGATAGGGGCATGTTTGCAATACCATGCAAAATAGGTCATTTGGGAATTAAGAAGGCTATGTGTGATCTAGGAGCCTCCATAAATGTAATGCCACATTCTATTTATGAATCACTTAACGCAGGTTTTTTGACAAAAACAGGTGTTATTATTCAACTGGAAAATAGGTCCGTTATGCATCCTGAAGGAGTCCTCGAAGACGTGTTGATAAAAGTTAACGAACTTATTTTCCCTGCAGATTTTTATGTGATGAAGATGGAGGAGGATAGTACTCCTGGATCTTCAGATCTATTGTTGGGACGACCCTTCCTTAGTACGGTTAGTACTAAAATTAACGTTCAAAGTGAAACTCTTATGATGGAGTTTGATGGGGAGATCGTGAAATTTAACGTCTACGATGTCATTAGCCATCCCAGTGAAATCTTGAGCGTAAATTGTGTGGACATAATTGACTCACTAGTGGAAGAAAATTTTGAGTCACTTTATGATTTTAAAACTGACCTTGATGAATTTAAATTTATTAATGAGTTATTATCTCCAAGTACTAAGCTTTTACCTTCCATTATACAGGCACCAGAGTTGGAGTTGAAACCGCTTCCTGAGCATCTGAAATATGCCTTTTTGGGTAAGAATGATATCCTACCAGTCATAGTCTCCAATAGACTCTCCACACATGAAGAGGAAAGTTTAGTTCATGTACTGAAAAATCATAAGGAGGCGATTGGCTGGAGCATTGCAGATTTAAAAGGAATAAGCCCTTTAACATGCACACACAAGATCTACTTGGAGGATGACACGAAACCAAGGCGGGAGGCACAGAGATGACTAAATCTGAATATGATGGAGGTAGTAAAAAGGAAATAATCAGGCTTTTAGATGCTGATGTAATCTACCCCATATCAGATAGCAGATGGGTAAGTCCGGTACAAGTCGTGCCCAAGAAAACGGGGGTAACAGTAAAGAAAAATTTCGAAGGTGACTTAGTGCCAAACCGAGTACAAAATGGGTGGCGTGTCTGCATTGATTACAGGAAGTTGAACTCCTACACTAGAAAAGATCATTTTCCCCTTCCCTTTATTGATCAAATGCTTGAAAAGTTAGCTGGAAAAACTCACTTTTGTTGTCTTGATGGATACTCAGGTTTTTTCAAATACCGGTCGCACTAGAGGACCAAGAGAAGACCACTTTTACGTGTCTATTTGGTACATTTGCGTATAGGAGGATGCCATTTGGTCTTTGCAATACACCGGCTACTTTCCAGAGATGCATGATGAGTATATTTTCTGAATATGTGGAAAAAATTATCGAAGTTTTTATGGATGATTTTACTGTTTATGGAAACTGTTTTGATGAATGCCTTAAAAACCTAATGATAATTTTGAATAGGTGTATAGAATTCAATCTTGTCTTAAATTATGAAAAGTGTCATTTTATGGTAGACAAGGGTTTAATTCTAGGCCACATAGTTTCTTCTAAGGGAATTGAAGTCGATAAGGCCAAAATTGACATTATAAACTCTTTGTCTTATCCCTCTACTGTTAGGGAAATTCGTTCTTTTATTAGCCATGCAGGGTTCTACAGACGCTTTATAAAAAATTTCTCGAAAGTGGCAGAGCCACTGTGTGAGTTGTTGCAAAAAGACAAGAAGTTTGAGTTTGGCCAAAAGTGTAAGGAGGCTTTTGATACACTTAAGCAGAAGTTGGTCTCCGCTCCTATAGTCCAACCGCCAAATTGGAAGTACCCGTTTGAAATTATGTGCGATGCAAGCAAACACAGTGGATGGGCTGTATTAGGGCAAAGGATAGACAAGGAACCCAATGTCATTTGCTATGCTTCAAAAACCCTCGATGTAGTACAGAGCAACTACACCACTACAAAAAAAGAACTTTTAGCCGTTGTATTTGCTTTAGATAAATTTTGACTTTATTTATTGGGATCTAAAGTAATTATTTTTACTGATCATGCAGCACTCAGGTACTTGATTGCAAAAAAGGGTGCAAAACCAAGGCTCATTAGGTGGATTTTGTTGCTCCAAGAGTTTGATATTAACATTCGAAACAAAAAGGGATGTGAGAATTTAGTGGTTGACCACCTAAGTAGAATAAAAGTACCTATTGACGACGTCTCTATTAAGGAAGAATTCCCTGATGAAAGCCTATTCTCAACCGAAGCACATCTCCCATGGTACGCGGATATGGTAAATTTTCCAGCCACAAGCTCGTTACCTACTGAGTTAGCACGTTCCGTGAAGAATAAGCTTAGACGAGAAGCTCGATACTACATTTGGGACGACCCATACTTGTGGAAACACTGTTCGGACCAGATAATACGATGATGTGTTCCAAAAATTGAGGTATCTTCTATCCTTAATTTTTGTCATGCTGAAGCTTGCGGAGGACATTTTGGCTCTAAAAAAAACTGCTCGTAAGGTGTTAGAACGAGGGCTATATTGGCACACAATTTTTTGAGATGCATATAACTTCTGTAAGTCTTGCGATAGATGCCAACGTATAGGTAACATCACTAAACGAAATTAGATGGCCCTATCCCCAATTCATGTATGCAAAATCTTTGATGTTTGGGGCATTGATTGCATAGGCCCATTCATTTATTCATTTAGTAATATATATATAATTCTCGCGGTAGACTATGTTTCTAAATGGATAGAAGCAAAGCCTACTCGTAATGATAATGCCAAAACCATTGTGGAATTTCTAAAACAAACTATTTTTCCAGGTTTGGCACACCTCGAGCCCTAATCAGTGATCGTCGCACCCACTTTTGCAATAAAGTCATGGAGGCACTATTGTCGAAATATGGAGTTCGTCACCGTATAGCTACATCATACCATCCTCAAACAGATAGACAAGTCGAAGTCTGAAATAGGGAGATAAAAACTATTTTGGAAAAGACAGTTCGGCCCAACCGAAAGGATTAGAGTCTTCAGCTTAATGATGCATTGTGGGCTTATCGAACGGCATATAAAGGACCAATTGGAATGACCCCATACAGACTCGTTTTTAGCAAAGCTTGCCATCTCCTAGTAAAGTTAGAGCATAAAGCCTATTGGGTGGTTCGACAATGTAATATGGAGTTAGACCCTGCAGGAAAGGTGAGGAAGTTAGATATCCAAGAGTTGGAAAAAATCCATAACGATGCTTATGAGAACGCCAATATTTATAAAGACAAGACTAAATTGTTCCATGATAAGAAAGTCGCTCAAAAGCATTTTTTGATAGGAAAAAAGTTTTACTTTATAACTCTGTGTTGAAATTATTTCCAGGTAAGCTTCGATCATGATGGCAAGGACCTTTCGTTGTTACTGAAGTATTCTCACATGGTGCAGTTGAAATAGAAGGTGAAGAATCAGGAAAGTGGTTCACAATCAATGGCCAGTGGTTGAAGCTGTTTTACGAGAATTTTCGAGCTCACTCGATTGAAAAAAATTATTTGGAGCCTCCATATAATCGTTTGAATCATCGAGCTAATGACGTAAAGCAAGCGCTTGTTGGGAGGCAACCCAATATTTATTTTTCTTTTATTTATTTTCATCTTTGCTGTTATTTACTATTTATTATTTACTTTTCTTTTCCTTAAATTTATTTTTCTTTCATTCTTTATTCTTGTTTAGATATTAATAAAATTCTCTTCTTTGATTAGGTAAAACAGAGCAAAAATTCTAAGAAAAAGGAAGACAAAACAGAGCCAAATAGCCCTATCCACGGTACCAAACAACCTCTATTTTAGGTTTTATTCCATCCCAGAATGCCATATCCCTGCCGCCAAACATTCTTATTCCAGTCCTAAAACCCCCAAAACCTGCAACCAAACAACCCTTTTCAGCCAATTACAACCCCAAAACTTAAATTTTTTTTCCTATTTCCTTTCCTTGGCCGTCGAAATTCACTCCCTCTCCCCCACCCATTACCGTTCCCCTTTCGACGCCTCCCACCGCCACCCACCATTCGCAATGGTTCGAACTCGAAGTCGCGCCGCCATTGAACCTCCCCTCTCCGTCAACTCGTGCCGTTTCCCCTTCGTTGCACCCCAAGCCGTTGATTTGACTAGTGGTGCCTCTTCTTCTTCCTCCTCACCACCGGACCCCTCTTCCCCAGTACCATCTAGCCCTCCGTCGGCCTCCCTTGACTCCACACCTCCTTGATGCCTCCTTCGCACGCAAGCCCGCCGACCATACGCCAACGTCCCCTTTGCGCCGTTCGGTCTCTCCTCCGCACAGTCGCCACAAAACATCAACCCCCGCATCTTCACGAGGCATCCAAACGTCAACCCTCCCACCACCACCGACGGAACATTCCCTGTCGGCGTCACGTCACGCGTCACCCGAACCGTCTCATAGGCCTCGTCGTCAACCCCGACGTATGGCCCAAATAGTCAACGCCACATCGGGCTCCTCCTCGAATGACTCTGTCGACTCCTCGACACCAACTGACGAGAATCGGCCCATGCCCTCTCAAGGCCGAACATACAGTTCTCGCATCAATGTCTTACCCACGGAGGGTCATTTGAACGGTAACCTTACTTTCAATTCTACTATTGCTCGGAACAGGTATGATTTTCTTCGACATAAAACGATAGTACCTTGTAAATGTCTGTCGATACCTGTTTTGGCTACCTTGCTCATTGAACCTGCTGTTACAGATTATTTCAAGAATATTGGCTGGGTTGGAAATTTTGATGTGCCTCATTCTGCCTATTATGAACTTGTTTTTGAATTCTATTCTACTTTTCAATTTTATCGGCACAATCCTATTTCGATAGACACACCTGGTGTTGTCAAATTTAGGTTATTAGGTACCATGCATAGCTTATCTCTTATTGAATTTAATATTGCTTTATCTTTCGTATCAAGAGTATGCTATGTCTCAGGATTTTTAGAACACTTTGTGTACATTTCCTACTGATTTTAAGGTTGTTGAGGCATTTTCTTTGTTAACTAATAATGTCGAGTCTATATATAGCCCAAAAACCTCAAAGGATTTATGGTTTCGCGACCCTGCCTTGTGTTACGTACACCGTTATTTAGCGTACAATTTCTCAGGCCGTCGAGATGCTCAGGCCAACGTCTCAAAGATGGAATTATTCTTTTTATGGTGTATGTATACTAGTCATCCGGTTAATTTGGGTTATTGGTTTGCACTTCAATTTGAGCATGTTATCAAAGCTAATCGCCTCTAATTTTAGGTTCTCTTACCACACAACTGTTATTTTCTCTACATGGTTCTAATGCTCTCATTTTAGACTTACATGTTGCTTGTCCGGCCAATCCTTTAGATGCTCGATGCCTCGACTCAATGGGGCTACTTCTTGGCACTCCGTCATGCTTCCGCTTTGTCCCTCCTAGTGTTTGTTCTACACCATCCGAACGAGTCTTCCGACAACGAAATCCATATGACTCACCAACACCCACTCAAGCCCCAACCCCATCGAATGTTGAGCAACGTTTAGAGCGCATTGAGGCTCGACTCGACACTGTTGGCCAATAGCTCACCGAACTCATCGTTATCCTCCGCAGTCGACAATATCTTCAAAGGGAGTTTTTCTACACTTTCCTACCTATTTATTTCTTTTGTGTCCACATTGAGGACAATGTGTTCTAAGTAGGGGGAGGAACTTTTTGTATTATTATCGTCTGCTGATGTGATTGTGTTTGCTGCTAGAGGCTCTATTGTAACAGTCTAAAAATCGACCCTAATCGGAATGGTGGTTTCGGGACCACGAATCTGAATTTGAAAAATATTTTCTCGATTGATTTGGTGTTTACGTTAAGTGTTTGTGCATGAGTAAAAATATCGTAGTGTAATTTAATTGTTTGGGTGTTTAATTTAATAAAAAGGACCAAATAGGTAAAGTATAAAAGTAGCCTTTATTATGTGAGATGA
This sequence comes from Gossypium rotundifolium, assembly GCA_025506655.1. Taxonomy (NCBI): domain Eukaryota; kingdom Viridiplantae; phylum Streptophyta; class Magnoliopsida; order Malvales; family Malvaceae; genus Gossypium; species Gossypium rotundifolium. Next base: position 10,744,139 of record CP106730.1, on the reverse strand, counting down.
CTTGATTGGATTACTTCTTATCTTAAAGGACTTGCATGTCAAATAGTCTATTTTATTTATAGTGGACGGCATAATGATGGACAAAAAAATATTATTAAATTGAGTTTGTGCCAATTAGTGACATTTTATTATGTTATAATAGGATTAAAATAAAGAGAAATGAAATAAAATAACAAATAGTGGGATGTTCATCTTCTTTCTTGGTTTTCATTGCCGAAAATTGAAGGGGAAGAAAGTTCAACTTTGAATTTCGGTTCTTGCATGTCTTCACAAGGTAAGTAATTGAGCATGATTTTTGAAAATACTTACATTAGTGAGATCATTTTCTTGAGCATGTTTGAACCGATGCTGAAATTTTTAGTTTTGAGCATGCTATGATTCGGCCATTTTTGAGAGTTCTTGAGATGTTTTGTTTGATGGGAAAATAATTAGTGGAATAAAAAAAAAGTACAAAATAAGAGTTGTATGGCTTGGTATAGGAGTATATAACATTCGGCCATTAGGTGTTTAAGTAGAATCTTGAATGCTTGTGAATTGTACATTTGGGGACTTAATGAAAAATGTTGTAAAAAAAAAAAAAGATTGAGGAGTATTCGCCTATAGCTCAAAGGATATAAATTTTTATATTTTCGAATAGGTGAATAGAAATAGGACTAAATTGTATGAAATTAAAACTAAGAATGATGAATTGGAAGAAAAGCATAATTATGTGTTTAGGATCGATATGAACGAAATTGGTTTGAATGGCCTCTTTTCTAAATTTTGTTTAGATCAAGGAAAGAAAGAGTTGGAAGCAAATCGAGGCAAAGCTAAGCTAATTGAATAATCGGGAACCTCAAATCTATCGACTTCCGAGGTAAGATTTAAGTATTTGGATTAAATTGAATTATCCTTACATTACAATGTGGTTGTTTGAGTGAAAATTTATCATGTATTTATTTTAATTATACCGAATAAGGCATGAAAATTTCCATAGTTGATAATTAAACTTGGTTGGTGAGCGCATATGTGTTGGTATAATTGTTAAATGAATGAGTTGATTTATTATGTGAGTGTAGTAAAGAATGGATATGTATGGTTGTACATTAGATGGTTGGGACATGTATAAAGTGGTTAAAGAATACCAATGCAATGGAAATTTTGATTAATTAAGGGTGGAGGCCGAATGCATAGGTGAGTTTTATGAAATCAATAATGGTTGTAATTAAGCTTGTATACTTAGGTTCAATTTTAATTATCATATGTGAAAATGTTATGATCATTTCGGTGTATACGAAATATCAAGTAACGGCTTTATGTGAGCGATACGTTATAATGATTATCGAGTAACTTGCTCTATGTGAGCGATACGTTATGAGAAATATGGAGTAACGGCTCTATGTGAGCGATACGTTATGGGAAATATGGAGTAACGGCTCTATGTGAGCGATACGTTAAGGGAAATATGGAGTAACGGCTCTATGTGAGCGATACGTTACGGGAAATGTGGAGTAACGGCTCTATGTGAGTGGTACGTTACGATAATGGTAAGTAACGACTTCACGTGAGCGATACGCTATCAATTACCTAGTATATGGAAATTTACAAGCATATTATCATCGATTAGGCAAACCGCTAAGTATCAAGAGAGGTAAGTAGAATCGAGATATGTAGTATAATTATTGACTTAAATTTTATATCGAAATTGGTAATGTATGTAAAGGGCTTGGTAAGTATGCGACACCTTTACTTGATTAATCATATTATGATCATGGTATATGGTGGTTGGTTGAACTCGTGACGAGGTAGGGATACAATTATTAATTTATTTGAATGCCTGTTGTGACATTATAAATAGATTTGGATTTTGATTGCTTAAATCTTACTAAGCTTGGAGAGCTTACTTTGTTTACGATTGTTCTAAATCAGAGATTTCAACCTTCAATTGGAAGTTCACACTTGGGAATACAAATAGAGTCAATCACATTATCGCCTCTTTTGGTATCACTATTAGTTAAGAATTTCTAGAAATTTTGGCATGTATAAGCTTGACCTCTCTGTTGAGTTTGTTTTGGAATTGAATGTATGTATATATGTACATCTAAGTTTCTTGGGGATGGCTAAAGTTATGTCATTTTGTTTTTACGTAAATTAGCCATAGTTAAAGTGTCATGCATATATGCAAGTTATGATAATGGTATTCAATGTGAATATAGTTTGATGTGGTCTAGTAATTTGTAAGATCGTGAATGGTAAAAGTTAGATTCAGCAGGTTAATATGAGCATAAATTTGATGACTTTGAACTTGGGTAATGAACGATGAATAGATCAATTGTATATTATGAAAGTTACATGTACATATGATAAAAATGCAAATTAATGGCATGAAAAGAAAAAGAAAGATTTTGGCTGGTAATGCCTTTGAAATGAAACGAATTTGTCAATATGAAATTTGTGAATGGATTGAATAGTGTGTGTAAAGGACTATGGCCGAATGTGGTAACAAATGATGGTTGATGATGCCGTTCTTGAAATGTTGAAATTTTATAATAGTTGAGATGAGAAATATAATAGTAAGACATATGGTGTGTATATATATTAGATGTGTGATTGAAGTTAGTAATGATCCTACAAATGAATTATTATTATTATTATTTGTACCATGCTTCTACTTGGCTCATGCTTATAAACGATTAAGGAAATATTGTTTTGCCTTTTAATCGTAACTAGTTTCCATTTGATGCTAATGATAACTATTCCTTGATATGTAGGTCAATAATTGGATATTAAATGTTTATAATTAGCCAAGTTCTTCCGATTAAAATTATAATGTAATTTATTCTATCTTGTATTAAATCTGATTGTGGGTGTTACATGTAGATTCAAAATGTGATAAATTTACCATTGTAGTATGTTCGAATATGCATGTCTGTTCGGGTTTGGGTATGGTTTAGTAATGCTTCATAAACCGTTCTGGCGACAGTTTTAGGTTAAAGGGCGTTACATTTTATTGGTATCAGAGCCACGATTTAGTCAATTCTCGGACTTACGTAGCGCATGAGGGTCTAGCTATACATGTCATATTTTGTGGTAAGACAATGTGATGACTTCTGACAGCTAAATGTATTTGTTTCTTTTGTTTAGTAATGGACCCGAATCCCAAGCAAGCATTAGCGGATGATATTGAAAGTGTGGCGCCTGCTCCCGTGCAAGGGGCCGCGTCGAAAGAATCTCGACCTGCTGCGAGTGGCCCAGATGAGAGGGTAAAACAGGCCTTTCATAATATGATGAACGATTGGTTCAGTCACTATTTATGAACCACTCCGGCTACGCAATTACCTCAAGATCCTATTGTACCCCCAGTAACACCAGTGGTTAACCTCGATCGAGCAACTAAAACTCCGATTGATCGTATTAGAAAGCATGGGGCTCAGGACTTTAGAGCCGAGGTTGATGATGATGCGGAGCGAGCTGAATTTTGGCTCGATAACACCATTCGAGTGTTTGATGAACTGGCTTGTACACCCGATGAGTGTTTGAGGTGTGTTATATCGCTACTACGAGACTCTGCTTACTACTGGTGGAATACGCTTGTGTCGGTTGTTCCGAAAGAGAAGGTTACCTGGGAGTTCTTCCAAGCAGAATTCCGTAAGAAATATATAAGTCAGCGCTTTATTGATTCTAAGCGCAAAGAGTTCCTCGAGCTCAAACAGGGCCGCATGACTGTATCTGAATATGAGCGCAAATTTGTGCGACTCAGTCGCTATGCTCGTGAGTGTGTTTCATCGGAAGCTGCTATGTGCCGGAGATTTGAAGATGGCTTAAATGAGAATATAAAGCTTTTGGTCGGTATTTTGGGAATCAATGAGTTTGTTGTGCTAGTTGAACGAGCTTGCAAGGCTGAAGAGTTGGGAAAAGAAAAATAAAAAGCTGAGTTCGAATCTAAAGACTTTCGGAAGAGGTCCGCAAGTAAATTTTCACAGATGTCTATGAAGAAGTTTAAGAATGATGGTGGTCGATTTAAGCCTAACACCAAGATTTCTATACGAGAACGATCGCCAGTGAGTTGTCGGGTTACATCAGTTGCAAGTGTAGACAATGAGAGGTTGAACAAGCCAGAGTGTCAGCAGTGTGGCAGACGGCATCACGGAGAGTGTTGGGGTAAATCTATCTCTCGCACTTGTTATAAGTGTGGTTCGCAGGAACACTTTGTTCGAAATTGCCCGGAGAACACTGAGAAGGATTTGGTTCAGAATATGAGACCGGGTGGTACTACAGCTCGAGGCAGATCATCTCGATTGGGAGGAGGCAGGAGTGGTGTACAGAGGGGAGCCTCGGATGCGATTGTTTGATCTGATGCCCGAGTACCAAGTAGAACCTACGCCGTTCGAACCAGAGAAGAGGCTTCATCCCGGATGTCATCACCGGTACTTTTCATCTCTTTGATACTATTGTAACTACTTTGATTGACCCCGATTCAACTCATTCGTATGTGTGTGAAGCATTAGTGTCCAGTAAGACCTTACCTGTTGAGTCTACTGATGTCGTGATCCGGGTTTCAAGTCCCTTGGGTCGATATGTGCTAGTTAACAAAGTGTGTAGAAACTGTCCATTAATGATTCGGGATATGTGTTTTCCAGCCGATCTAATGTTATTACCGTTCGACGAGTTTGATATTATTCTCGGTATGGATTGGCTAACGGTGTATGATGTGGTAGTAAATTGCAGAAGAAAGACTATTGATTTGAGATGCCAAAATAGTGAGATAATCTGAATTGAGTCTGCGGATTTAAATGGACTACCTAAGGTGATATCGGTGATAGTGGCTCAGAAGTATATGAGGAAAGGTTGTGAAGCCTATCTGGCGACGTGATCGATGAGGAAGTAATTGAGAAAAAGATTGAAATAGTGCCGGTGGTTAATGAATACCCGGATGTGTTTTCGGAGGAACTACCAGGGTTGCCACCAGTTCGTGAGGTGGAATTTGGAATTGAGTTAGTACCGGGAACCACCCCAATTTCAATGGCTCCATACAGAATGACACCGACAGAATTAAGAGAATTGAAGGCTCAGTTACAAGAATTAATAGATAGAGGTTTCGCCCGATCGAGTTTCTCTCCCTGGGGTGCCTCCGTTCTCTTTGTGAAAAAGAAAGACGGAACTTTGAGAATGTGCATTGACTATCGGCAGCTCAATAAGGTAACTGTAAAGAACAAATACCCATTGCCACGCATTGACGACCTATTTGATCAACTTAAGGGAGCATCTGTATTTTCAAAAATTGATTTGCGATCGGGATATTATCAGCTACGGGTTAGAGAATCTGACATACCGAAGACTGCTTTTCAAACAAGATATGGCCACTATGAATTCTTAGTAATGCCGTTTGGGCTTACTAATGCTCCGACTGTTTTCATGGATTTAATGAATCGTGTATTCAGGCCGTACTTATATCAGTTTGTAGTTGTGTTCATCGATGATATACTAATTTATTCGCGAGATGAAATAGAGCATGCTGAGCATTTGAGATTAGTGTTGCAGACCTTGCGTGAAAAACATTTATACGCGAAGTTCAGCAAATGTGAATTTTGGCTAAGGGAAGTTAGCTTTCTGGGACATATCATTTCGGCATCCGGTATTCGGGTTGACCCGAGTAAAGTTTTGGCCATACTTAATTGGAGACCCCCGCGAAATATTTCTGAAGTTCGTAGCTTTCTGGGGCTTGCCGGGTATTATAGACGCTTCGTAAAAGGGTTTTCTACAATAGCAGCCCCTATGTCAAAATTATTGCAGAAGGATGTTAAATTTGAATGGTCCGAACGGTGTCAAGAGAGTTTTGATCGACTAAAGACTTTGTTAACAGAAGCACCAGTGCTTGTTCAGCCAGAATCGAGTAAAGAGTTTGTTGTTTATAGCGATGCATCTTTAAATGGCCTGGGTTGTGTACTGATACAAGAGGGTAAAGTTATAGCTTACGCTTCGAGGCAGTTGAAACCACACGAGAGGAATTATCCGACACATGATCTTGAGTTGGCAGCTATAGTTTATGCCTGAAGATATGGCGACACTATCTTTTTGGTGAAAAATGCCACGTCTATTCGGATCATAAGAGTCTAAAGTATTTAATGACTCAGAAAGACTTGAATTTGAGACAACGACGATGGTTAGAGCTGTTGAAAGACTATGAGCTTGTGATTGATTATCACCCGGGAAAAGCTAATGTAGTTGCCGATGCACTTAGTCGAAAATCGTTATATGCTCTACGTGAAATGAAGACAAATTTAGCCATGACCAATGATGGTGTACTCATTGCTGAATTAAAGGAGAAACCGTTGTTTGTTCAACAAATTCGAGAAGCTCAGGAGATCGATGATGATTTAAGAGCAAAAAAGATCCTGTGTGATGCAGACGCGGATTCCAAATTTTAAATAGATGACGAAGGGTGTCTACAGTTTAAGAATCGGATATGTGTGCCTAAGAACTCTGAATTGATTCGAATGATTTGCGAGGAAGCTCATAATAGTAAATTGTCGATCCATCCGGGCTGCACAAAATGTATAACGACTTGAAACAAAGATTCTTGGTGGCATGGTATGAAACGAGACATCTCAGCCTATGTGACAAGATGTTTAGTATGTCAACAAGTGAAAGCTGAGCATCAGGTGCCGTCGGGACTACTTCAACCGATTTTGATACCTGAGTGGAAGTGGGACCGAATCACGATGGACTTTGTATCGGGATTGCCACTAACACCGAGTAAGAAAGATTCAATCTGGGTTATCGTGGATAGATTGACAAAATCGGCTCATTTCATTCCGACACGTACCGACTTTTCACTTGATAAATTAGCCTAGCTTTACATATCATAGATTGTGAGGTTGCACGGAGTACCTGTTTCTATTGTTTCGGATAGGGATCCAAGGTTCACGTCGCGATTTTGGAAGAAATTACAAGGTGCATTAGGCACTAAGCTACAATTTAGTACAGCCTTTCATCCACAGACCGACGGTCAATTTGAACGAGTCATTCAGATCCTCGAGGATATGTTAAGATGTTGCATTCTCGAGTTTGAAGGTACGTGGGAACGATACTTACCTTTGGTTGAATTTGCTTACAATAATAGCTTCCAATCTAGTATCAAAATGGCTCCCTATGAGGCTCTTTATGGTCGTAAATGTCGCACACCATTGTTCTGGACCGAGCTTGGTGAAAACAAGATACACGGGGTTGATTTGGTCAAAGAAGCTAAGCAGAAAGTGGCCATAATCCGCGATAATTTGAAAGCAGCCTCAGATCATCAAAAATCTTACGCAGACTTGAAACGTAAGGACATTGAGTTTCAGGTTGGCGATAAGGTGTTTCTGAAAGTTTCACCGTGGAAAAAAATAATTAGATTTGGCCGTAAAGGGAAATTGAGCTCGAGATTTATTGAGCCGTATGAAATTGTTGAGCGTATCGGACCGGTAGCATATAGATTAAAGTTACCCTCTGAGTTAGACAGGATCCACGATGTGTTCCACGTATCGATGCTTCGACGATATAGATCTGACCCTTCTCACGTGATTAGTCCAGTTGAAATTGAGAGTCAGTCTGACTTGACTTATGAAGAGGAACCGATTCGCATATTAGCTTGTGAAGTGAAAGAGTTGCGGAATAAGAAAATAAAGCTAGTTAAAGTGCTGTGGCTTAAACACGGGGTTGAGGAAGCAACTTGATAGACTGAAGAATCTATGAGAGAACTCTATCTGCACTTATTCGTCGGTAAGATTTTCGGGGACGAAAAATTTTTTTTAGGAGAGGGGAGTTGTAACAGTCTAAAAATCGACCCTAATCGAAATGGTGGTTTCGGGACCACGAATCCAAATTTGAAAAATATTTTCTCGATTGATTTGGTGTTTACGTTAAGTGTTTGTGCATGAGTAAAAATATCGTAGTGTAATTTAATTGTTTGGGTGTTTAATTTAATAAAAAGGGCCAAATAGGTAAAGTATAAAAGTAGCCTTTATTATGTGGGATGACTTGATTGGATTGCTTCTTATCTTAAAGGACTTGCATGTCAAATAGTCTATTTTATTTATAGTGGACGGCATAATGATGGACAAAAAAATATTATTAAATTGAGTTTGTGCCAATTAGTGACATTTTATTGTATTATAATAGGATTAAAATAAAGAGAAATGAAATAAAATAACAAATAGTGGGATGTTCATCTTCTTTCTTGGTTTTCATTGCCGAAAATTGAAGGGGGGAGAAAGTTCAGCTTTGAATTTCGGTTCTTGCATGTCTTTACAAGGTAAGTAATTGAGCATGATTTTTGAAAATACTTACATTAATGAGATCATTTTCTTGAGCATGTTTGAACCCATGTTGAAATTTTTAGTTTTGAGCATGCTATGATTCGGCCATTTTTGAGGGTTCTTGAGATGTTTTGCTTGATGGAAAAATAATTACTGGAATAAAAAAAAAAGTACAAAATATGAGTTGTATGGCTTGGTATAGGAGTATATAACATTTGGCCATTAGGTGCTTAAGTAGAATCTTGAATGCTTGTGAATTGTACATTTGGGGACTTAATGAAAATGTTGTTAAAAAAAAAAGATTGAGGATTATTCGCCTATAGCTCAAAGGATATAAATTTTTATATTTTCGAATAGGTGAATAGAAATAGGACTAAATTGTATGAAATTAAAACTAAGAATGATAAATTGGAAGAAAAGCATAATTATGTGTTTAGGATCGATATGAACGAAATTGGTTTGAATGGCCTCTTTTCTAAATTTTGTTTAGATCAAGGAAAGAAAGAGTTGGAAGCAAATCGAGGCAAAGCTAAGCTAATTGAATAATCGGGAACCTCAAATCTATCGACTTCCGAGGTAAGATTTAAGTATTTGGATTAAATTGAATTATCCTTACATTACAATGTGGTTGTTTGAGTGAAAATTCATCATGTATTTATTTTAATTATACCGAATAAGGCATGAAAATTTCCATAGTTGATAATTAAACTTGGTTGGTGAGCGCATATGTGTTGGTATAATTGTTAAATGAATGAGTTGACTTATTATGTGAGTGTAGTAAAGAATGGATATGTATGGTTGTACATTAGATGGTTGGGACATGTATAAAGTGGTTAAAGAATACCAATGCAACGGAAATTTTGATTAATTAAGGGTGGAGGCCGAATGCATAGGTGAGTTTTATGAAATCAATAATGGTTGTAATTAAGCTTGTATACTTAGGTTCAATTTTAATTATCATATGTGAAAATGTTATGATCAGCTTCGGTGTATACAGAAATATCAAGTAACGACTTTATGTGAGCGATACGTTATAATGATTATCAAGTAATGTGAGCGATACGTTATGTGAGCGATGTGACGTTACGGGAAATATGGAGTAACGGCTCTATGTGAGCGATACGTTACGGGAAATGTGGAGTAACGGCTCTATGTGAGCTGTACGTTACGATAATGGTAAGTAACGGCTCTACGTGAGTGATACGTTATCGAATTACCTAGTATATGGAAATTTACAAGCATATTATCATCAGATTAGGCAAACTGCTAAGTATCAAGAGAGGTAAGTAGAATTGAGATATGTAGTATAATTATTGACTTAAATTTTTATATCAAAATTTGTATTGTACGTAAAGGGCTTGGTAAGTATGCGACACCTTTACTGATTAATCATATTATAATCATGGTATATGGTGGTTGGTTGAATTCGTGACGAGGTAGGGATACAATTATTAATTTATTTGAATGCTTGTTGTGACATTATAAATAGATTTGGATTTTAATTGCTTAAATCTTACTAAGCTTGGAGAGCTTACTTTGTTTGCGATTGTTCTAAATCTGTAGATTTCAACCTTCAATTGGAAGTTCACACTCGGGAATACAGTCAGAGTCAATCACATTATCGCCCTCTTTTGGTATCACTATTAGTTAAGAATTTCTAGAAATTTTGGCATGTATAAGCTTGACCTCTCTTTTGAGTTTGTTTTGGAATTGAATGTATGTATATAGGTACATATAAGTTTCTTGGGGATGGCTAAGGAATTGAATGTATGTATATAGGTACATATAAGTTTCTTGGGGATGGCTAAAGTTATGTCATTTTGTTTTTACGTAAATTAGCCATAGTTAAAGTGTCATGCATATATGCAAGTTATGATAATGGTATTCAATGTGAATATAGTTTGATGTGGTCTAGTAATTTGTAAGATCGTGAATGGTAAAAGTTAGATTCGGCAGGTTAATGTGAGCTTAAATTTGATGACTTTGAACTTGGGTAATGAATGATGAATAGATCAATTGTATATTATGAAAGTTACATGTACATATGATAAAAATGCAGCCGAATGGCATGAAAAGAAAAAGAAAGATTTTGGTTGGTAATGCCTTTGAAATGAAACGAATTTGTCAATATGAAATTTGTGAATGGATTGAATAGTGTGTGTAAAGGACCATGGCCGAATGTGATAACATATGATGGTTGATGATGCCGTTCTTGAAATGTTGAAATTTTATAATAGTTGAGATGACAAATATAATAGTAAGACATATAGTGTGTATATATATAGATGTGTGATTGAAGTTAGTAATGATCCTACAAATGAATTATTATTATTATTATTATTATTATTATTATTATTATTATTATTTGTACCATGTTTCTACTTGGCTCATGCTTATAAACGATTAAGGAAATATTGTTTTGCCTTTTAATCGTAACTAGTTTCCATTTGATGCTAATGATAACTATTCATTGATATGTAGGTCAATAATTGGATATTAAATGTTTATAATTAGCCAAGTTCTTCCGATTAAAATTATAATGTAATTTATTCTATCTTGTATTAAATCTGATTGTGGGTGTTACATGTAGATTCAAAATGTGATAAATTTACCATTGTAGTATGTTCGAATATGCATGTCTGTTCGGGTTTGGGTATGGTTTAGTAATGCTTCATAAACCGCTTCGCGGCAGATTTGGGTTAAGGGGCGTTACATCTATTTTGTCCATATTTTTTTATAATATTCGGTCACTTTTCATGCCCAAGAATTTGACCATGACTTACCATTGTTTGACCCACATGCATGATTCTTGGCTACCGAGTTAATTCTAATTCTGTCTGTTTGATTTTATTTCCACTGTTTTATTTTTATTAGGCTAAATATAATTATGATTAATAAGTTAACTCTATCTTGCTTTTCGAAAAATTGATCAAGTTTAATACCAAGTGGACACTTAATACATTTGCATGCCTAAATTATATTCATGCCTATTAGGTGGTTACTAAAAATTATTTTTGACACTTGATTATTTCTCTTAAGTCCTCTTAGAATTAAAATTTCGTGTAAATTTTGTTTAATAAATGTTTCCAAGGTTATGAGTGCAGCTTAGAACGTGACTGACTGAGTAACCGAGGTAGGGTGCTTGGGTTGTCATTCTACTTCGCGTCAAAAGGTTGTGTGACGTGATAGGTAACACTCCGCTAACCAAGGTTATGAGTACGGCTCGGAACGTGACTGATTGAGTAACTGGGGTAGGGTGCTTGGGTTGTCATTCTACTTCGCGTCAAAAGGTTGTGTGACGTGATGGGTAAAACTCCGCTAACCGAAAATAAATAATTTTTAGGAGTATGTTGGGCTGAGTAATCGGGGTGGGGTGCTTGTGTTGTCATCTCTCTTCGTGTCAAAAGGTTCAATATATTCCTAAGTAAAATAAATGGTTATATATATATATATATATATATATATATATAAGAGAAAAAAATAATACTAATAAAATTTCAGTTGGGGACTAAAAGAGGAAATAAATAGAGTGTCTTAGTAGGTTTGGTAATTTACCTAAATAGCATGAAATAATTCAAGACGATTTTAATTTTTTGTGTGTGTTAATTAGAAAACTTTTTCTGTTTTACTTAAAGCAAGCTTAGAAGTTCTCTTTATTTTTCAAATGCATTCTTGACTAATCTTTATAAAACTTTGGAGTAGAATTTCTTTTAGGATCTAATTTTCACAGTGGATAGGAACCATACTTGAGGGCAAGCATGGGCTAAGTAGGGGGAATTTGATAATACTCAAGAACGTCATGTTTTTGTGTGCTAATTGCATATTTATTTTGAGTATGATTCTACTAATTTGGGCTTTTTATGGTATTTTATTTTATAGGGACTAAATTGGAAGCGTAAGAGAAATTAAAGGCCAAAAGTGTGAAATTAAAGACAAAATGGGCCAATCATGATATAAGGAAAAGATTGGTGCCAAAAGTGCTAGCATGGAGGATGTAAGGGTTGAATTGTAAAAGAAGAGATTTTATTTTATCAAACTTCATTTTAATTATATTAGGATAATTAATATTAGGATAATTATTGAGGATTATTTATTTTCTTTATTTATCTCTATTTATCTTTGATTAATTGTAATTTTCTTTGGGAGTTTGAGTAGGACTAGTCCACCTATCTTAGCACTATAAATAGGGGATGAAGTGACTCAAATGGTTGTTCATCTTTTTCTGTAAATTCTCTCCCCATAAGTCTTTTGTGCTTTCCATATTTTCTTTCAATAAAAATTCTCTTCTCCATTCTTATATATTTATTTTCTTTTATATCCCATCCATGAGCCACTAAAATCAATCTAGCTGAAGGTTGTCGAATACTCCAAAGAGGTTCTTGAGGCTTAGATTCCGCACTTAACTTCTCACCAAGTATTCATCGCTTCTCCACATTACGGGGCTGACGCTTCCGTCCATGTCCCTTTAAAAGTGATATTTTCAACGTGTGCAAGGAACAGCCGCTTTGTATATTTTGAGGAGGTTACACAGTCAGTTCGTTAACTTACTGCGTCAGAGGTTGGCGAACCCAAGAGACAAAATGACGTGGGATTCGCCATTGAGAAGCGTTGATCTAGCATAGATGACTCCACAAAAGCGATTGCAAGCTAGAGTCAGGTTCCCTAAATTTGTAAGTCTAATTTCTTGGAGCTGGTGGTCGTAGGCGTCCTCTTCCACTATAACTGGCTTACTTGGGTAGAGGAAGGTCATCTAAAAGCCGAAGATTGAACCCAAGGCGGAACGAGACAACCGGAGGCTAGAATCTCGCCAAATAAGAAACTCACTCTTCTCTAAACTTTTTTATTTTCCTTTTAATTTTCGCAATTTACTTTCACGATTTCAATTCACTTTATATTCTGTTTTTATTCCAGACCCAACCTTTTAATTCTATTTTTTTTTTCAGGAACACATGTTTTCTTGGGCACGATTCTACCCAGGATTTCGAGAAACAAGCATTTGTATAATCCGATCCCTGAGGACTCAACCCTACTTCCCCTTTACTGTTATTTTCATTATTTTGCAAGGAATATGATATATTTGGTGCATTCAACGACGCATAATCAATTTACAGAGAAGAGTGATGTTTATAGCTTTGGAGTTGTTCTTATTGAGCTTTTAACAGGACAAAAACCCATCTCCGCAGAACAATCAGAGCCAGTGAGAAGCTTGGTATCTTATTTTTTGGATTCAATGCAGAAGAATTCCTTGTTTAACATTCTTGATCCAATGGTAGTAAAGGATGGTCCAGAATAGGAGATTATAGTTGTGGCTCTGCTAGCAAAAAGATGCTTGAATCTTAATGGAAAGAAAAGACCCACCATGAAACAAGTAGCAATAGAGCTAGAGTTGATTAAAGCTTCAGGTGGAAATGTTATTGAAGACTGTGGTGAAGAAGAATCTGAAATAGATGACATGATCCATTCGTGGGAGACCAATCCTAGTTGTTCAATGTCTAGGACAATTACAACCGACAGTATAACTTTTCCATTAAAATAATCTTTTTAGTTTCCAACACTCCTGAAACAATTTCTTTTAAATTGATAGCCTTTAGCTTCTCTATTTTTCACACCGGTGGAGTCTTGCGGTTGCCCAAGAATTCATACTTGTTTCACTCAATGTTATTTTTATCTCTTTGAAGGTATTTTTTATACATGTTCTGGGTATGTTTTTTTCTTTTAGTTGTTAAGGCATTCATCGCCCAAGATGTGGACTAAGTTTAAGTCAAGTTAATGTTAGGGTCTACTCTCTTTTTGTAATTCATCAAAAAGAAAACCATATTCAACTTCTATCTAAAAAATTTCTCATCTGCTCAAAATGGGACTTGAGACAAATTAATAATGTTTGTCTCTTCGCAGATTTTAATGAAGTTATATCTATGCTTATATAATATATTTTATTGAGCTCAATACCAATTTTGTCATGAAAATCATATAAAACCAATTCTTAATAAAGTAATAAATATTAATATACAATTAAATGGTAAAAAAACTCAATAAGAAAATCAAAATTTTGATTAATTTAAATATTATAAGTTGTTTACATAATTTACGGAAGTCATGAGAAGTTGGCATATGGTATACCATGTAAAAGCATGTAGATGTGACATGTTAAATTATTAAAATATTTAAAAAAATAAAAGTTACCTAAATCTATGAAAAATAAAAAATATTAATGATTATTAAAAAATTGAAAAAATTATAAAATATAACTTACTTGAGAGTTTTATTGAGTATTTCACTTAAATGTTTAAAATACCCACATATATGGATAGCATAAATAATTCTTAGACTTATGATACTAACTATGTTGAATGGCTATAAATAAAAATGTGAAACCTATAATCATAGGAAACATCGTCAAAAGTGACATTCCTCGGAATTTCTTCTCAAGTTGTTCTAAAGAACAATCACCTTTGCTATCACTCATTAAGGATAATGCTCACTCTTTGTTATCTCCTCCCTTCTAGCTTTATCGACAACTAGGACGGTATCAACTTAATAATTAATATAAATATATCTATATACCTATTTGATTGATGAAAAGATAAAGTATAAAATTAATTAAAATTGATTATAATCACAGATATATTTAACCATTGTACAGTTTGAATTAAGTTTTTTTTTTTTATCACTTCTTTCATCCACTTGCTGATATTAGGGGTCAAGGCTCGACTATCTCTTTTATTTGTCTCTTAACTCTTTATACGTAACCTTCTCTACCGAAAATTAGTCTCTAATCACATTTATTATTTTTGTGTAACTTTTAAAACAAAAATTCTTTATTGTAGCCCAATAAAAACCTACCCAGCCCAAAGCCCTTGACCCATTGGCCCAATTGCCCAAAGGTTTGAACTTAGGGTTCTTGGAACCCTAAGGAGTCTTCTTGCGCAAAGATTAAATGGCTCGGGACCATTCGCCTTTTGCTTCGATCAACCCCCGACACCCACTTGCTCTGACCTCTGAGCATCGCTCCACTTGCCACCGTCTTGTCCACCGCATCTTCACCGTCCTAGTACCTGCAGGTCATAAAAACGAATAGACAGAAAGTAGAAAAGGATGGCTATAAAAGCCCAGTTGTATTTCGTGTACAAGGATTTTATTTTTTATTTTTTTTTCTCCCCTTAATCAACAAAAAACAGAAACTTTCGAAGGTCCCAGGACTCTCAAAATCCTGTTGTCTCTTCTCGATCAACAATAGCAGCAACAAATAAAGAAACGAAACGTCCCAAAACGCAATAACAGTGATAAAACGGAGAACACAAAAAGCGAAAACAAAGAGAGGGGAAGGTGATTTTATTTTTATTAAAACTTGTCTCTCTTCCATTTTAGCACATGTTATGACACACATACATATATTTCTAAAAAAAAAAAAAAAGGGCAAAAAAATTAAAATTTTTACCTTTTTCGCCACTGCAAGGTGGTTTAATGGCCACGGAATCTGGACCGAAAGCTCCCCGGTGGCCCCCTTCTCTCCGACTCGCAGAGAGAAACGAGAGAGAACGAAGTTTTTTTCTTAAGCACCCTGCTCAAATGATTTTTTCGTGGTTTTGGGCCTTATATAGCCTTTAAAACGACGCCGCTTTGGGTCGGCCTTTCACCCCAAAACGACGCTGTTTCACCGGGCCGACCAACCCGACCCGCTCCTGTAGGATCCGTGTTTTTAACCGAGGGGAAATTGTGCAATCACCCTTCCGCATTTTAGTTTCTAAAATCAAGTTTTCCATTATTGCAGATTGACCCGTAGATTTCACACGATTTGCGATTCGGTCCCTCCCTCGACAAGCTGCGTTTAATTTATGGGAAAATTGCCTCTTTGGTCCCCACTTTCACGCTGCTGTGTTTTTAGCCCTTGAACCTTTCTTTATTTACAATTTGACCCAAAACTTCTATTTTAATGCAATTTAGCCCTTTTCAATCATTTTGCAATTTTATTATTATTACTATTATTTAATATTTTATTTTATCATTATTATTATATTTACTATTATTATTATTTATTATTATTTCTATTATTATACCATTATAATCATTTTCACATTATTATTATTTTACTACCTTATTATTATTCTTATTATTCGTACGTATATATACCTTTTCTTTATCGCTTTTGTTTATCGATTGTTACTATTATCATATTATTATTATTATTATTATTATTATTATTATTATTATTATTATTATTATTATCATTATTATTATATTACTACTACTATTATTATTATTATTTACCTTTTTACCATCATTGTTATTATTATTACTATTTTATTATTATTTCTACTACTCTTATTATTGTATTATTACATGTATATACTTTGTCGGAGCTTTTTTTTTTTTTTTGGAAAACAACAAAAAAGGAGGTTCGACTTTGGTTTTGGAAATAGGAATAAAATGGGAGTCGTCACCGACCTTTATTTGGTGTGATCGGATCACCTTTATTTTAATAAAACATTTTGTTTTACTAAAACCGTGTTTTTGGTCTGCGAAGTTTTGAAAATCGGGTTCGGGAGTCGGTTACGCACGAGGAAGGGTTAGCACCCTCGATACGCCCAAAATTGGTACCAAAGTGATTAATTAATGTCTTAATGTCGGAAGTTTGAAAAGGTTTACGGGTCTTTTAAAAGGTATTAGGATTTTTGAGATATCTTTGTTCCGAGAGGGTACGAACATCACATCCAGCACGTTAGGACATGATATTCTAAACCTTCGTAATCAAAGCTACCTCATGATTTTACGAAGTTTACCAAAAGGATGTTTAGTTATTTAGTCAAACGGAAAATCGCAACCCAGCACGTTAGGGTACTATTCCCCGAGTTCCTAAATACAAAACATTGCCTTTATTTCAAAACCTTTGAATGGAGTATAGTAATCTTACAAAATGCATTGTATCGGATTGAATTTAAGAAAGGGCTTGAGTCAAAACTTGAGATTTCTTTGTTCCGAAAAGATATAAACATCACATCCAGCACGTTAGGACACGATGTTTTAATCTTTCGTAGTCAAAGTCATCTCGTGATTCACTTAAACTTAGTAAAAGGATGTTAAGTTATTTAGTTAAACGGAAAATCGCAACCCAAAAGCGTTAGGGCACCATTTTCCCGAGTTTCTAAATACAAAACATTGCCTTAGTTTAGAAAATCTTACCTTGGGATACAAAACATCATTTCCAATGCTTTAGGACACGGCATTTCGAGTTCTTAGAATAAGATTTTGTTTAAAATATATTTATTTTAAAAGGATATCCGATTGTTTAGATTAAACAAAAATTGAAATCCAATACCTTAGGGCGATCTTTCAATTTTCAAACACGTAACATTATCTTTATTTTGAAAATTTATTGGATTACTATTAGACAATAGTAATGATAATAGCAAATAAGCAAACATGTGAATAAATCTAATTTTATAAATAAATAAATGAACAAATAAATAATGAAATAAAATTTGACGATAATAAAGCTATAGAAACAAATATAATGATGAT
Source organism: Gossypium rotundifolium (assembly GCA_025506655.1). Lineage (NCBI taxonomy): Eukaryota > Viridiplantae > Streptophyta > Magnoliopsida > Malvales > Malvaceae > Gossypium > Gossypium rotundifolium. The sequence continues at coordinate 10,726,344 of CP106730.1, read as the reverse complement.
AACAATAATAATAAAGTAAAGAATATGATAAATAAATAAATAAATCGCCTTCAAGTACTAAAAGAGTAAAGAACAATAAACTAATAAATAATAAGTAAAAGAAATGATAAATAAATAAATAAATAAAATAATAAATAAATAATGAATAAAATAATATATAAAAATCATAAATGGTGAAAATTAAAAGAATGAAGATCAAATTTAAATTAAATAATTATAATAAATAAAAATAATGATACATTAATAAAAGAATGATACATTAATGAACGAATAATAATAAAATAAATAAATAAATAAAAGTAATAAATAAATAAATAAGAGTAAAATGAAAATAATAATAATAATGGTATTAATAAAAAATGAAACAACAATTGTAATAATGAAAATAATAATAATGTACACAATAGTAAATAAACAAATAGGAGTAAAAATATAATCAAAATATCAAATAATAATAATAATAATAATAATAATAATAATAGTGAGCCAAAATATCAATAAAGCATGTACATAAAAAATATAATAATGGTAATAACAATAATGCAATAACAAAAGATTAAAAATATTGCAAAATAATTAAAACGGATTAAATTGCATTAAAATAAAAGTATTTGGGGTTAATTTGAAATAAAATAAAAGAAAAGGGGGCTATTTACACACGCAAAAAGACTGGAGGGACCAAAGAGGCAATAAATCCCTTTGGCCAAAACGCACAGCAGCAGAAGGGACCTAATTGCAAATCTGAGTAAATTTTAGGGCAAATTTAAGAATAATAAGAACTGGATTGGAAAGGTAAAAAATGCGGAAGGATCGCGTAGAATATCCCATTTTTTCTAAGAAAACACGCGATCCTAGGCGGCCTGATCGGGTCGGGTTGGTCCAGGTGAAACGACGTCGTTTTGGGGCTTATACCACCCACCAAAACGACGCTGCTTTGATTCGCTATATAACCCATTTTTTGCGTAAAATTCATTTCTCATCTCTTTAAAAAACCGATTTGTTTTTTTTTCTCTCTGCAGTGGGGAGAAAACCGTGATGGGGGGGCCACGACCGTCACGCCAAGACCGGTTCGAGTTCATACACGCCATGGTGGTAAAAAGGTAAAATTTTATATTTTTTTAGACTATATGTATTTTAATAATGCAATTATGTATGTCTACCGAAAAGTAAGAAAGAAAAAAAAACTTTCGAAAATAAAAATAAAAAGAATACCTTCAGCCTATGTTTGGATCTGCTCCTTTTGGGCTTTGAAAGTTCCCTTTTTTTGTATTGATGTTAAAGAAAAAGGTTCTCTTTTTTGCTTGAATCTTTTCGTTTTTTTTTTATTGATTTCAAAAAGGATCCTTTACAAAGTTATTTTCGCTTAAATAGCGAAATATATGCTTTTTTTTATTGTTGTTTGTCGCCTTTGCTTCGCTTGTGTGTTGTCTTTTCTTTTGCAGGCATGGGGAGTAGGTGGAGGAGGCGACGGTGGTCGGTGGTGACGGATGGTGGTGTCAAGTCGAAGGGTCGTGGTAGGTGGGGGTTAAGTCTTGCACAAGAATTAGGGTTAGGTTAGGTTTTTTTTCTCTTTTTTTCTTTCTGTTTGGGCTAATTGGGCTTGGTTGGTTTGGGCTGTTTTTAATGGGTTAAGGTTAATTTGGATTTGGGTTGTAAAAATGGGTTTGGGTCTGGTTTGAAATGTTGTAAATGGGCCCGAGCAATTTGGGCCGTCTACAGCTGCCCCTCTTTGCTCATTGTCGTGCAACGGGAATAGAGCAAAGACATAAAGAGGGACCAAATTTGCCCGGTTTTGCTGAGTCCTGACTTCTCAGGTGCTCTTCTTCAGGTAGCGTCGCTCCTGTCCACCGCATCTTATTGCTTCGATCCACTCCACTGCTATGTGGCTTCAATTTGCTCTTGCTGTGACTTCAATGGGATGTGACTTGTTTTATTTTGGATTGCTCCGCTGCTTCTCCAGAAAGATGAGGTCTTTGATCTTCAGCCTATTCCACTGCTAGTTAAGGCAATATGGACTAAAGCTTAACCATGCTCCCTACTGGTTAGGGGCAGGAATTACAAATTTTGACCTATTCCACTGTTGGTTAGGGACATAGGACAGTGGCCTAAATCATGTTCCCTTCTGGTTAGGGAGCCAAGATTTGCCTTCGATCTTGCCCCACTACTGGTTAGGGACAAGATCTACAATTTTTGACCCATTCCACTGCTGGTCAGTGGCAATAGGAGGGTGGCCAAAATCATGTTCTCTACTGGTTAGAGAGCCAAGATTCACCTTCGATCTTGCCCCACTACTGGTCAGGGTGACAAGATCTACAATTTTGACCTATTCCATCGCCGGTCAAGGCAATAGGAGGGTGGCCAAAATCATGTTCTCTAGAGCCAAGATTCGCCTTGATCTTGCCCCACCACCGGTCGGGTGACAAGATCTACAATTTTGGCCTATTCCACTCATCGGTCAAGGCAATAGGAGGGTGGCCAAAATCATGTTCTCTACTGGTTAGAGAGCCAAGATTCACCTTCGATCTTGCCCCACCACTGGTTAGGGTGACAAGATCTACAATTTTTGACCTATTCCACTGCTGGTCAGTGGTAATAGGACAATCTTCAACCTATTCCACCACTGGTTGATGGCAATAGGAGAATCTTCAACCTATTCCATCACTGGTTGATGGCAATAGGATAAACTTCAACTTATTCCACTGCTGGTCAGTGGCAATAAGACAATCTTCAATAGTGTTGCTACACTGTCCTCTAGGGACATATCCTGTAGACTTGATTTTATATGTTTGTGTTTATGTCAAAGGATGCAGATGCTATGGTCAAAATGACTCAAATGCTCCTAACTACGTGTGATATGAATGACACTTACATGAATGCAGAATGTCATGAGAATGATGATTTCTCATTAAGATGCAATGATTGTAATAAATCGAATGCTCCTAACTAAATGATATTATGGAGGACATTTGCATAAATGCAGGATGTCATGAGAATGATCTCTTTTAAAAGTTTAGGGCTGTAATTGTTCGTTCGCTCGTCAAGGTCACGACACAGATGCATCATCTTGTCTGATATCTATGCCTGCGAATCTGAAGAAATGGTCATAATTTTGGACTCCTCTTCTTCGAATGTTTCCAACCCCTAAGTGTGGTGGTTCCTAAACAAAAGTCTTATTTTAGGTTCCTACGCTGTTTAGAGGCTTCCAGAGTAATATGTGGAACTCCTTTTATGGAAGCATTATGGGTCCATGGGTCGTTATTTCAATTGCAAACAAATTAAAGATTTAAAATAACAATGGAATTTGTGAAGAATGGAATAGGATTTAAATCAATGTATAAACATTATTGAGTACAAAAATGGGTAAAGAAAAGTAGGTGCCCCAGATATCGCAGCCTGAGCTTCACCACTGGATCCTTCCGAAGATCATTTGAGCTGAATAGACGTTGGGAGATCTGCAGTACTTTGTAGATGTTTCGAGGTGTAACATTCCTCCTTTTGCTAATTCTGGGGGAAAAAGATTGTCACATACCTCTTTTTTCGTGCAAATTTGAGCCGCCCTTATTGGGTTTTCGACTCAAAGCCCCTTTGGTCTCAAAGCGCCCTTTATAGGTTTTCACTTTGGCTTCTCCGATTTTTTTTTTTAGGTCTTAAAGTGCCATTTTCGGGTTTTCACTTTATCCTCTCCAATTTCAAGCATAATACTTCTTAACTGAATCTGAATTTATGGGATTGGGTAGGTTTTTCCCATCCATCTCCGCCAAAATTAGTGCCCCTCCAGAGAAAGCCTTTTTCACCATATAAGGTCCTTCCCAATTCGGCATCCATTTCCCTCTGAAATCCTTTTGTATGGGGAGAATCTTTTTCAAAACTAAGTCTCCCTCGTGGAATCCTCTTGGACGCACTTTCTTGTTGTATGCTCGCATCATTCGCTTTTGGTACATCTGACCATGACGGATAGCTCTCAGCCTCTTTTCTTCGATCAGATTCAATTGATCATATCGTGCTTGGATCCATTCTGCTTCATCCAATTTTAATTCGAACAATACTCGAAGGGACGGAATTTCAACTTCGATGGGTAACACCACCTCCATTCCGTAAACCAATGAGAAAGGAGTTACCCCGGTGGAGGTTCTAACCGACGTTCGATAGGCGAAAAGGGCAAATGGTAGCTTCTCGTGCCAATCTTTGTAAGTCTCGGTCATCTTTCCTATTATCCTCTTGATGTTCTTATTAGATGCTTCAACTGCACCGTTCATCTTCGAGCGATACGGTGACGAATTATGATGTCTGATTTTGAATTGCCTACAGACTTCTGTGATCATGCTATTGTTCAAGTTTAACGCATTATCAGATATGATCCTCTCAGGCATTCCATATCGACATATGATCTCCTTTTTTAGGAACTTGCTAACCGCTGATTTTGTCACATTGGCATATGAAGTGGCCTCTACCCATTTAGTGAAGTAATCAATTACCACGAAGATGAACCGATGTCTATTGGAAGCTTTTGGTGAGATTGGTCCAATGACGTCCATGCCCCACATAGAGAACGGCCATGGGGAGGTCATAACATGTAAAGGTGATGGTGGTACATGAATCTTGTCCCCATAAATTTGGCACTTATGACATTTCTTAGCATAATCAATGCAATCTTTTTCCATGGTAGACCAATAATACCCGAATCTCATGATTTGTCTTGCCATTGCGAACCCATTGGCATGTGTTCCATAGACACCCTCATGGACTTCTTCTAGGATTTGCTTAGCCTCGGCGCCATCCACACATCTCAATAGTACTTGATCTTTTCTTCTTTTGTATAGGATCTCTCCGTCTAAGACATAGTCGCAAGCTAGTCTTCTCAACGTCCTTTTGTCATTTTCTGCTGCTCGATCGGATATTTATGATCTTTCACGTATTGTAGTATATCGTGATACCACGGGTGATCGTTTTGCTCCTCTTCTTCTAGGTTGTAGCAATGGGCTGGGGCCTCATAAATGCTCATTTGTATAGGTCTCATATCCTCCTTGTTGTTTGCTTGTACCATAGAAGCCAATGTGGCTAAAGCATCAGCCATCTGGTTTTCGTCCCTTGGTAGGTAACTGAAAGTGATGTCATCGAACTCTTTGATCAGTTCTTGGACCAATCTTTTGTATTCGACCAATTTAGGATCTCTCGTCTCCCATTCTCCTTTAAGTTGATAAATCACCAGTGTAGAGTCTCCGTATACTTCCAGCACCTTAATTTTACGTTCTATAATGGCACGAATACCCATGATGCAAGCTTCATACTCTGCCATGTTGTTTGTGCAATCAAAATCCAGCTTACAAGTAAATGGGTAATGATCTCCATTTGGGGACACCAGAACTGCCCCAATTCCATTGCCCATAGCATTCGATGCCCCGTCGAAGTTCAGTTTCCAAGCGCGACTTTCTGTGGTATCTTCTTCAAAGGTTGCTACGTACATTAGGTCTTCATTAGGAAATCGAAGTCCAAAGGCTCGTGAATCGCCGAGCTCTACTAGCCGTAAAATTCGCTATTGCACTTCCTTTTATCGCTTTCGGTTTACATAAACTATGTCAAACTCGTAAAGTAAAATTTACATCGGCCATCCGTCCATTCAAAGTAATTGACTCCATTAGGTATTTCAAGGGGTCTAGCTTCGAGATGAGCCAGTCGTATGATACAACATGTAACGCCTTAGTCTCCGAGTTGTCCGCACCAAGGCACAACATATTTTTCAATTGGTGAGTACCTTGTTTCACACTCAAGAAACTTTTACTAAGGTAGTATATTTCTTTTCCTTCTTGCTCGACTCATCATGTCGGCCGAGCACACATCCCATTGAATTATCAAGTACTATCAAATAGAGGATCAAAGGCTTCTCCGGATGAGGCGGTGTCAATACCGGAGGATTGGACAGGTATTGCTTTACTTTGTAGAAGGTCTTCGACATTCCTCGTCCCACACACTGGATTGTGTTTTTAAGAAGATGAATATAGGTCACATTTCTCGGTCGGCCAGAAATGAACCGAGCAATGTAATTTAATCTTCCTAAGAAACCTCGAACTTCTTTTTGCGTCGAGGCGTAGGTAATTCTTGTATAGCCTTGACTTTGTCTGGTCAACCTCAATCCCTTTTCACCGACTATAAATACTAGCGCTTCGACCGCTCCAAAGGTACACTTTACAAGTTAAGTTTCAGCTTGGACTTTCCTCAACCTCAAAAATAATTTCCTTAAGACTTGATATGCTCCTTTTCGTCCGAGACTTGGCAATCATATCATCGACGTAAACCTCAATTTCCTTGTGCATCATGTCATGGAATAGGGTCACCATGGCTCTCTGATATGTTGCTCTTGCATTCTTCAACCCAAATGGCATTACCTTATAGCAAAAGGTTCCCCACATGGTTATGAATGTGGTTTTATTCATGTCTTCAGGAAGCATCTTTATCTGATTGTATCCTGAGAAGCCATCCATGAACGAGAACAATGAATAACCCGCCGTATTATCCACTAAGGTGTCGATATGAGGTAACGAAAAGTTGTCATTCGGACTAGCCTTGTTTAGATCTCTGTAGTCCACACACATTCATACTTTTCCATCTTTCTTAGGGATGGGGACGATATTGGCTACCCATTCCGAGTACTTAACCACTTGCAAGAACCCTGCGTCAAATTGCTTCTTAACTTCTTCCTTTATTTTCAGTAAAACATCTGGCCTCATCCTCCGAAGTTTTTGTTGGACTGGCTTGTATTCTTCTTTTATGGGCAAACGGTGTACCACGATATCAGTGCTTAGCCCGGGCATGTCTTGATATGACCATGCGAAGACATCCTTGAATTCTTGGAGTAACTCAATGAGGTCTTGCTTTGTCTCTGCGGTGATACTGGCTCCAATCTTCACTTATTTCTTTTCTTGCTCATCTCCTAGGTTCACTATTTCCACTGATTCTTTGTGAGGTACGATTTGTTTCTCCTCTTGTTCTACCATCCTTAGCAGTTCAGGAGCTAAATCACAGCCTTGGTTATCTCCAAAATCTTGAAAATCTTCCGTACCCATATCTCACTCAAAAGGACATTCTGAGTCATCGGTAGCGTTACTCAAATCATTGATATTTGGGGACCTGTTATGGAGATGAATAAAGGCTCATAGAATCAAAGAATCTAGACATGTTTATTGGTATGATAAATGAAGAATAGAAATGTTTAGAAGAATATCTACAGAAAGAATAATGAATGAATGAAATGAACATAAAAGAAAATTTGCTCAAAAGATGGTGGAGATGTATTTTATTAAAAATAACGATGCCTTATACAAAATAATGTTTCACAAAAGGGACTCTTATTGCTTCTAGACTTAAAGCAATAAGTGTGTTCCGAGTATTACTCTGAATGAGTTCTAAAAGCTACAGGAATCTCCTCTGTAGTCCAATTGTTTAGAACACTGCCTGGCTCATAGGGGCAGATGCCATTCTGATTTTCTTCATCAGTTTTCCCTTCCGATATAGCGTTGACATGCACGATTTCTTCATTTTGTGTTTCTCGTCCCGGATGGATAACCCCTCCTGATGTAAAGGTCTCACGAATATGAGGAATTATCATCGATTCCCATTTAATCTCATCTCCACCCAAGTGCGCTTTCCTTCTTTCTTGATTCTTTTCTAACTCCTTCTTCTTTTGCTTGGCGTTCGATTTGAATCCTAAGCCAAAGAGGTCTCTTTTGTCCTTCAACCTTGGGACTTCGATTCCTCCTTGGAGATACCTTCCTAGTCCCTTTCCGGGTACGACCCCATTTTTGACCATTAATTGCAAACCCATTCTTGTGGCTTTGGTAATTGAGGCACTAGGGTCTTGTTTCCCTCGATGATGAATGTTGCGTTGACAAATTCCAAAGAGTGAAAGGAACATTCAGTTGCTTCGTCATTTGCTTCTAAATATGGCGATCGTTGGTTATCGCTATGATGATGTCTTCTTCACGTTTATTGTTACCAAATGGCCTTCGTGATTAATTTCAATTTTGGTGCAAGGATGAGGGATCGCCTCACCGAAAGTGTATCCAAGGTCTCCCAACAAATAGTTATACGATGGTCGAATATCCATCACTACGAAATCTACTTCATATGTACTTGGGCCGATTAAAAGAGGTACTTCGATCCTCCCCATGACTTTTCTTTCAGTTCCATCGAATGCCCTTACTACATTGTAACAAGCCTTCATGTGAGAGCTATCAATGGGTAACCGATTCAACGTTGATAACGGCAGGACATTGAGCGCCGATCCATTATCGACTAGTACCCCTGGTAATATGTATCCTTTGCGCCGTGTGGTAATGTGGAGAGCCTTGATGGAACCCGTACCTCCCAGAGGGATCTCATCATCGTTAAAGAAAATGAAGTTATCAGCACTTATGTTGCTAACTAGGCGATCCAGCTTGTTAACTGTTATATCATTTGCAACATAAGTTTCATTCAATACCTTTATCAGCGCGTTACGATGTGCTTCAGAGCTTAATAGTAAATCTAGCACCGATATGCGAGCCGACTGTTTATGTAGCTGCTCTACGACACTGTATTCACTATGCTTCAAAAACTTTAAGAATTCCCTAGCTTCTTCCTCCTTCATTGGTTCGTTTATATGTGTCTCTTTCTTGGTCCCTTTTTCTTTCTTTTGTTCGCCCATCAAGTTTTTCCCTTTTGAGTGCTCTATTCTTGTGTTTGACAAGTCGTAGCGCTTTCCACTGCGCGTGTAGGAGCCTTCCTCTTGGTTTCCTTTCGTAGTGTTGGGCGAATCTCCCCTCTCAGGAATCGTCACATTGCAGTTATAGTTCCAGGGGACCTTCTTGTCATCCTTATATGAAAAGGCTATAGGTTTTCGGATCACGATCTTAGGATACTCCTGGCTCCATTTTGTGGACGAACCCCCTTTTAGGAATCACACGCTGCGCTTATAACCCCGGAGTCTTTTGGTTGTCTTCGATGAAAAAGTAGCGTGCTTTGAATCATGATTTTCGAATTTATTTTACTCCGCGCCTTTGATCGTGAGATGGTGACTAAAGGGTAGCTCGCCTCCGAGGCTTTTGTCGCTAACTCATCCTCCAACGTGCGATGTTTCCCTCTTCCTACTTTCATTACTTTCAAAGAATTCTAACTCTTTATTGTCCATCGCTTTCTGTACCAAAGATTCGAACTCAAGGCAACTTTGGATTTCGTGCCTTCCAAGTTATGAAATTCACGACTCTTTCGTGTTTCTTCATGTTTTCCCTTGGACATGTCACAACCAATCCCTTTTATCATTTTCTTCCGCACTGTTTCATTGGGGTTTTCACATCGAAAATATCCTCTTAACTCTTCTTCTCGCATCTTCGCCATCATGTTGACCCGTGATTAGGCAATGGGTGTCTCTTGCAAGAGGTGTCATCGACTTCTATAACGCCCATCCGGATGAGTCTTTCCACTAGTTTCTTAAAAGCGAGACAAGGTTTATAGAATGCCCCACGATTCTCGCATGGTATTCGTGATTGTGCGCTCAAGATCATACCACTTAGGTACGGGTTGCAAGGGTTTTAAGTAATGGGGAGACAATGTAAGGCCAAATAATTTCGTACATTTTCTTGTATGGGATCGGGATAGGCGTGAATTGGATTTTCTCCGTATTTTTCCTTGTGTTGGACTCTGCCTAAAGGGGCTCATGATCGGGGTCACAGCCTTTGGTCGCTCACAAGGATAGGCTTTGAATAACTTTTACCTATGTTATTTATATCATTCTCCTCTTCTTCGGACCGTCTTTCTAGTACTTTCTCCAAATTTATTTTACCGCTCGATTGCATTCTCGATCATTTCCGACAAAGACAATATCGTAAAAACTTTTAGTGGCACTTCCAAGCATGTGATTAATGAAGGAGCTTTCAACGTATTGACAAACAAAGATGGTTGTCTCTTTTCTAGAGCGGTGGTGAACTTGTGTGGCTACTTCCTCCACACCGGGCATATTGCTTGAAACTTTCGCTTGGCTTTTTCTCCATATTTTGGAGCGTGATTCGATCAGAGCTATATCGCCACGTGTCCAGATTATTTCGTGAAGGCTCGTGCTAGGTCCTTCCACGACTTGATCCGGGTACTACCGAGTGATTGTACCATTTGTCGCGCCCCGCCAAACTATCCTCGAAAACAATGAATAAGCGCTTGATTGTTGTTAACATATCCCAAGATCCGTCGACGTAACATTGTGATGTGCGCTTCGGGCAATCGGTCCCATTGAATTTTTCAAAATCTGGGTCTTGAACTTTGGCTAAGTACGAGGTCCGGACTAGGCTCAAGTCTTTAGCGCCCACCCCGTAGCGCGATGGTCGCAGCCTCTATTTCCTTAAACTTTTCTTCTAACCATTTGCAACGATCCTCGAGTTGTCTAGGAAGGTTCACTTTACCTTATCCATTTCAGCCATTTCATCAAAATCGGGACTATAGGGTTAGCGGACCTTCTCTCGGATTAGTACCGAACCAATGAGAAATGCTACCGGCATTGCGGCTCTCAACTCGCACTCGTGGCTCGATAACAAAAGGCATCCTTTGGGGACACATTTCGGTGGTGCTTGGGTATTTGCGGGTAAATCCGGAGGGTGTTGGTCGCCATTATTCCTCGAGCTAGCAAGCGCGCCTTTCCTCGCTCATTGGCTAATAGTTGCGCCACCGCTTATCATGTTGTTTTGGGACTCTTGCATCCGCTTCTATCATATCTTGTTGCATCTTGGTTAATCGTTCTTGCATCTGTTTTGTATTTCCTTTGCATTTGCTCTAGTCTTTCTATCCTTTGATCCATGATTTTAGTTTTGCCTCGTATTGTAGCGATGTTCCGTGGTAACTGTCATAATTTAAGGTTCTTTTGTGAGATTTAATGCACATGATGCAATGTAATGCTTAATGCATGAAATGTATGCAAAAAAGGCATTAATTCTAATTCAATTTCCATTAGAATAACTTTTCTAGAAAACAAATTTCTTTACATAGAATGGATTACATATAAGGCCTCGCCCTAATACTTAAGGCCTTGACTTCCTCAAGAAGCCTAGCTAACTCTTGTCCTTGCTCTGACTTTGATTCATAAAATAAACTTAGTACATCAGCTCGGACTCCTAAGGTTTGCAAGTGATCTGTGGCCTCTCGCACTTGAGCCACGGCTTCCCCCATGATGTAATCCCGGTCTCTGACTTGAGTCTGAGAGTGATGAAGTTGTTGCTTCCAACGCTCCTCATTGACTTCAAGAAGCTCCACCCGTAGCTCACAACCATGTAAAGCAGATTCTAGCTCTTCGATTCTTGCTTTCATTTCTTCAATTTTACTCAGACTAGCTTTTAATTCAACTGCAGAGTTGCGGCTACGATACTGATACAAGGATCTTTCCAATTCTGCCACCCGAGCCTTTAATTCCTCTTTCTCGCTTTAGGTTTTTACTGACTTCTTTTCGAGTATCTTCTAACTTGAGTATCTCGAGTTCTCTTCCCATTGACTAGCTCTATTTTTTCCTCTCCAGTTCTTGACTCCATTGCTCGATGTTTTTCCTAATCCAAAGAAGTTTCATTGACCTTCCACTACAAAGAAAACAGACTTTTAATAAGGCTTTTAGTGGCGCGAAAACAAAACGCCGCAAATATTATACATTAGCGCGCTTGAAGAAGAACGCCACAAAAAAAGAGAAATAGCGCGCTTATTTACAAAACGCCAGATAAAGGATATATAGCGGCGTTTATTCGTCAACGCCAAGAAGTCAGATTTTAGCAGCTTTTGTAAAACGCCGCTAAAGTTCGAACTTTAGCGGCGCTTTTCACAACCGCCGCTAAATGTTGAACTTTAGCGCTTTTGCAAAAACGCCGCTAAAAGTTCGAGCTTTAGCGCTTTTACAAAACGCCGCAAATAATTAGGGTTTATGGTTTAGCATATATAACTTAAGGTGTAAGGTTTATGAGTTACTATTTTAATGTTTAGGGATTATGGTTTATGATTTGCGTTTTAGGTTTAAGGGGATGTGTTAGGGTTTCATAGGTTAAAAGTTAGGGTTAATGGGTTTAAAGGTAAATGGTTAATGATGTGGGGTTAATATGTTAAGGGTTAGGGTTAGGGTTTTATCGCTTATGATTTAGGGTTTGTGGTATAGAAGATAGGAATTATGGGTTTAGATTAAATTAGTGTATTTTAATTTATATATTAAATTATTTATAATATGGTTTAATTTAGGTATATATATAGTTTAGGGTTTAGGGTTTAGGGTTTGGGGTTTAAGAATTAATTAAGATTTATGGTTTTGGGTTTAAGCGTCACGGTTAGGTTATGGTTTAGGCAAGGTTTATAGTTTAAATTTTAGTTTTTAGAATTATATATTGGGTTTAGGGTTTAGTGCTTAAATCATATATCGAACAATGAGTTATTATTAGAGAGTGTTAGTGTTTAGGATTTAAGTGTTCAAGAATTTGATAAAAGAGGTGAAAATCAAATTTTTTAGGGTTTAAGGTTTGCAATAAGATTATTTCTTTAATTAACTTTGCACCTTGTAATATACGTATGCGCTAAGGTTTAGGGTTTAAGGTATATAAGTAAAAGTTTATAGTGTATAATTTAGGGTTTAGTGTATCATATGACACACATTTTATTAGGTCAAGATAATTTAGGTTTTATGATTTAGGTATGAGAACTTAAATTATAAAACTATATAAATTAAATATAGTGCTAGAAAGAGAACAAAATAAATTTAAAGGAATTTAATAAATAAATAAAGTAAAAAAATTATTGGATTAGCGGCTTTTGATAAAAACTTAAAAGCATATTAATAAAAGAAAACGACGCCTTTTCATAGGGGCGAGCGGCGCTGGCCACAAAACGCCACGATAGATTATTATTAGCGTTTTTGCTCAAAAATGCCGAAAAAGCATATTAATAAAAGAAAACGCGCCGCTTTTCATGGGGCGATAAGCGGCGTTAGCCACAAAACGCCACAATAGATTAGTATTAGCGCGCGTTCACCAAAACGCCAAAAAAAACTATGAATTTTAATTCAAACGGCACCGCTTATATAGCGGCGTTTTGTTAAAACGCCGCTAAAAGTCATCCTTTAGCGGCGCTGTTTGGAAAACGCCGCCAAAAGTCGACCTTTAAGCTAGCTTATGCTCAAACGCCACTAAATTTTAAATAATATTCAAGATTTCAAATTTGATCTAATTATTTTAAATATTATAATAATTTTAAAAATATTTATTTAAATGAAAAATGAAAATACTATTATTAAATAATTTTATATTATTTTTATTTTATATATTATTTTAAATATTGTTTTTATTTAAATGAAAAGTTTATATTGGTTTTTATTTTATATATTAAATAATTTTAAATTTTAAAGGCATTAGTGGCGTTTTGTTTAAAAAAACGCCGTAAAAGATATCTTTTAAACGGCTGCTTTTATTAGTTTTTAGTGGCGTTTTGGTAAAACGCCATAATAGGTCCTTTTTTGCGGCGCTTTGATTAAAAACGCCATAAAGGTTAATTTCTTTTGGCAAAACTGTCGTTTTGCTCTCTACCCACACAATAACCCTTTCCCATTTCGCTCGCAGTTCATTTGCCCCCTTTTCATTTCATTTCTCTAAACTGCACTCGCTTTAACCTCTTACTGCACCAGTCCCAATCTGAGATTTCGCCGGACACCGAAAGATATTCAATCGCTGCTCCTAGAAACGGAATTATTTTAACCCCTTTTTCCTCCGTTGACATCCCTTTGATCAGAAGCATAATAGGTAATCAAACCCTAATTTCTGATTTATTATTTTTCATTTTTTTTGTCAAATCCCTAATTCCCGATGTAAGAAACGGAATTATTAACTTGAATGATTGTCAAATCCCTTTTTCCTCCATTTTTTTTGTCAAATCCCTAAATCCCTAATCAGAAACTGAATTATTTTAACCCCTTTTTCCTGCATTTGTGCTGTTTAGATTTATTATTTTTCAGTTTTTTTTGTCAAATCCCTAATTTAGTCATGTTAGATTGTTAACTTGAATGATTGTTAATTGGTATGGTGTTGCTCGCTTTTGAATTTAAAATTGTTTGAGGGTTTTATATTGCAGTGACGAATCGATAACATATAAGAAGTATCTATTTGCTGGATTCTTCGTTGAAATCAATAAAAGGTAATTTAGTCTTCTTCTTCTTCATCTGTTTGCTAATACACTGTTTAACTTTATCCCATGTTCTTTGCATATGTTGGGATGATAATTTTTCTATATTCATATTCGAATATATATTGAATATAAATAATTTAGAATAAATGAAAATCCATGTAACATAAATGTTTTTGGCTCATAGATTATCATGTAGTTTGTGTTTATGTTTTGCTATGTTAGCTAAATTCAAGTTTAAGCATCCGATATTGGTGTGTTTGACATATAAACTTCATCCCAAGTTCTTTTCATATGGTGGGATGACTTTTTCTATATTCATATTCGAGTATATATTGAATATGAGTATTTTAGAATAAATGAATTTGGCTCAAGAAATTATTATGTAGTTTGTATTTATGTTTTTCTATTGAATATTTTAGGTTAAGTATCTTTTTTTCTAAAATTTATGTTATTTAAATTCAAGTTGAATGTTAAAATATGAGTATGTATCTAAGACGAATATATCTAATGTATTTGAATATATATATGAAATGTAAATATTGAATGAAGATGCTTAAAGAAAAAATAAAAGTTGGGAGTTAACTTTCATGTTAAACATGGAGTTAAAAGTGGTAGTCAAGAAGAATTGTAAAAGTATTGAAAATGGTAGCAAATTGCTCGGAAAGTCAATTTCTTAATTTCAAAGGTTAGAGCCTCATTTATTTTAATTGGTTTTGTATCTTACGATCTTATCGGGTAAATTTTAGTAAAATTTATGCTAATACTAATCAAAAGAGTTTCTATTTTTATAATTTAAAGGAACTTTTAAATATATTAAAAGAAATTTCAATACATAGAAAAATTTAAAATATTTATATACACAATGAACCATGTCTATGTCTATGTAACATAAGTTTAATTAGTTTCTTCTCATCTCTATATACCCGACATTTGATTGCAATATTGTTCGAACCATTCACCGTTACATTCTTAGATGTTTGTATTAGATGAATTGAAAGAAGACATTTTTAGGAACATGGTAGATAAAGAGAATATATGTTGAGCTTCTGGCTATTAAAATGAGTTGTTGTACTGCTGTGGATGTTTGCTAAGTAATTTTGGACTGTACAATGAGTTGTTGTATTCTTGTGGATGTTTCCTAAGTAAAATGAGTTGTCAGATCATTGTGGATGTTTGCTAAGTAAAATGAGTTGTCAGATCATTGTGGATGTTTGCTAAGTAAAATGAGTTAGTGTACTTTGTGGACATTATTTTTAGTACGAAATTTTGACCTCGTTGTTGATATTTTCTAAATAATCCATTATGTTATTTCTCTAAAATGAAATGCATCTACAAGAACGAATCTAAAATACATCATTTAATTACATCAGTTTTTTAGGTCATGTATTTAGGTATTTGAACATTATTGGGTAACGATCGCAGGAAGACTACAATTTCATCGCACTCTTCTCACTCTTCAATTATACACTGTTCTAAGGTTGTTTGAGTCTTTGTTGCAACTTCTCCGTCCCAGCTTCCTCCAAAGGATCGATCTAATCCTCTCGTTGATTCAAGTTGCCGATGTAACCAAAGAAATTAAATAAGGTAAATATTTAAACCCTACTCATATTTTGAGGATTGATTTATACTTGAGATTTTGAATTATTTGCTCTCGATTATATTTTCTGTTTTCGATCCTACTTAATGCTACTCCTTCGCATCGATTTATTTTAAAAGCTACTTAATGCTACTCCTACTTAATACTATTATCGCTGCTTTTCTCCTTACAAATACCAAAATTAAATACCAAAATAATATAACAATTATTAAATACATAATTAGCTAATAATATTAATAATTAAATTTCATAAAATTAACCTCTAAAACTTGAATTATATTGCATTTATCTTATTTTATTTGACAAATTAAACGTAAAATAACAATAACTTCACAATTTATTATTGATTTATTCTATTAAAATCATAAAAATTTAAACTTAATAATATTAACCAAATTAAATATCGAAATAATATAACATTTATTAAACCCTTAAATCCTACAATCGTTGAAACCCTAAAACTTTAAAATCCTAAAACCCTAAATTCCCAAACCCTAAATTCCTAAACCCTTAAACCTTAAACCCATAAACCCTAAACCCTTAATCCTAAATCCTTAAACCCTTAACCCTTAACCCCTAAACCTCTAACCCCTAACCTTTAACCACTAAACCTTTAATCCCTAAACCCCTAAACCTAAAACCTTTAAACCCTAAACCCTTAACCCTAAATCCTTAAACCATTAAACCTTAAACCCTTAAAATCTAAACCCCTAACCCCTAATCCTTAACCACTAAACCTTAAATTCCTAACCCTTAAACCTTAAACCTTAAACCCTAAACCCTTAATCTTAAATCCTTAAACCCCAAACCCTTAACCCCAAACCTCTAACCCCAAACCTTAACCACTAAACCTTTAATCCCTAAACCCCTAAACCTAAACCCTAAACCCTAAACCCTAAACACTTAACCCTAAATCCCTAAACCATTAAACCTTAAACCCTTAAACTTTAAACCCCTAACCCTTAAACCCTAAACCCTAAACCCTAAACCCTAAACCTTTAAACTTTAAACCCTAAACCCCTAACCCTTAACCCTTAAACCTTAAACCCCTAACCCCTAACCTTTAACCACTAAACCTTAAATTTCTAACCCCTAAACCTTAAACTCCTAACCCCAACCTTTAACCACTAAACCCTAAATCTCTAACCCCTAAACCATAAAACCATAAGCCTTAAACCACAAAACCTTAAATCTCAAAACCCTTAAACCTTAAACCCTTAAACCCTAAACCTTTAACCCCAACCCTTAACCACTAAACCCTAAACCTTTAACTTTAAACTTTTAAACTCTAAACCTTAAACCCCAAACCCATAACCCTTAACCACTAACTTATAACGTAACCACTAAAATTTTAAGTTAATATCAAACTTCATAACTTTGAAAAGATTCAAAGTATATAGGTCGAAACTGACGGGTTGCCTTATATCTCACCGCCGATATAACTGATCCTCCCTAGGTGTAACAATGCCACGCACGATGGATCTTAAAGAATACTTAACTTACATAAATTTAATAACTTACATAAATTTAATAAAATACATAAGTTGACGATTAAATTTAATGACTTACATAAATTTCGCTAATATCAAACTTCATAACTTACATAAAACTTAAGAAAAGATTCAAAGTATATAGGTCGGAAACTGACGGGTTGCCTTATATCTCACCGCCGATATAACGGATCCTCCCTAGGTGTAACAATGCCACGCATTTATGGATCTTAAAGAATACTTAACTTACATAAATTTAATAACTTACATAAATTTAATAAAATACATAAGTTGACGATTAAATTTAATAACTTACATAAATTTCCTTAATATCAAACTTCATAACTTACATAAAACTTAAGAAAAGATTCAAAGTATATAGGTTGAAACTGACGGGTTGCCTTATATCTCACACGATATAACGGATCCTCCTAGGTGTAACAATGCCACGCATTTATGGATCTTAAAGAATACTTAACTTACATAAATTTAATAACTTACATAAATTTAATAAAATACATAAGTTGACGATTAAATTTAATCACTTACATAAATTTCCCTTAATATCAAACTTCATAACTTACATAAAACTTAAGAAAAAGATTCAAAGTATATAGGCTGGAAACCTGACGGGTTGCCTTATATCTCACCGTCGATATAACGGATCCTCCCTAGGTGTAACAATGCCACGCATTTATGGATCTTAAAGAATACTTAACTTACCTAATTTTAATATCAAATTGCATAAAATACATAAGTTGCCGATTAAATTTAATGACTTACATAATTTTCCCTTAATATCAAACTTCATAACTTACATAAAACTTAAGAAAAAGATTCAAAGTATATAGGCTGGAAACCTGACGGGTTGCCTTATATCTCACTGTCAGATATAACGGATCCTCCCTAGGTGTAACAATGCCACGTACGATGGATCTTAAAGAATACTTAACTTACCTAATTTTAATATCAAATTGCATAAAATACATAAGTTGACGATTAAATTTAATCACTTACATAATTTTCCCTTAATATCAAACTTCATAACTTACATAAAACTTAAGAAAAGATTCAAAGTATATAGGTTTGAAACTGACGGGTTGCCTTATATCTCACTGCCGATATAACGGATCCTCCTAGGTGTAACAATGCCACATACGATGGATCTTAAAGAATACTTAACTTACCTAATTTTAATATCAAATTGCATAAAATACATAAGTTGACGATTAAATTTAATCACTTACATAAATTTCCTTAATATCAAACTTCATAACTTACATAAAACTTAAGAAAAGATTCAAAGTATATAGGTTGGAAACTCGACGGGTTGCCTTATATCTCACCGCCGATATAACGGATCCTCCTAGGTGTAACAATGCCACGCACGATGGATCTTAAAGAATACTTAACTTACCTAATTTTAATATCAAATTGCATAAAATACATAAGTTGACGATTAAATTTAATCACTTACATAATTTTCCTTAATATCAAACTTCATAACTTACATAAAACTTAAGAAAAGATTCAAAGTATATAGGTCGAAACCCGACGGGTTGCCTTATATCTCACCGTCGATATAACGGATCCTCCTAGGTGTAACAATGCCACGCACGATGGATCTTAAAGAATACTTAACTTACCTAATTTTAATATCAAATTGCATAAATTACTTATATAAATTATTAATTAACAAGTTAGCCGATAATTTATTGTCAACTTTAGACTTCAACAACTACGAAATGGATAGGAGTTGGATGAAATTGTCAAGGTAAGCAACGCTATCGAAATGGAGTAGAAACTTTTCAATTTCAGATTTCAAAATGCAAGCCAAGAGAATATGATTCTTTGCCCGTGTAAGAAGTGTTGCAATATTAACTGGCATTATCGTGAAGTGGTCTACGAACATCTAGTTGTTGATGGTTTTGTCCGGGGGTACAAAATATGGTTTTTTCATGGCGAGTCTACATCTAGGGGAGCATCTTCATCGATGAATCTGGGGTATTCTCATACTGCTTTCAACCAGAATGTTAGTGACGATAACATGCAAAACATGTTGCGGGATGCTTTTAATATGCGCAGTGATGGTTTCGGGTCATTTCCACCTGACTTGGGTGCAACCGATGATCACAATTTTGGAGGAAATACTTTCACCGAAGGGGAAAGAAGTGTACCGGATGAACAGCCAAATGAAGAAGTCTGCGAGGTTCTACGCTACATTTGATGAAATGAATGAAGAACTATATGAAGGATCAAAATTTTCCAAACTGTCATTCTCAGATTCGCTTTTTCACTTGAAATGTTTGGGTGGGTGGACCGAAACTCGCTCACAATGTCATTAGAGTTATCGCAAGAAATGTTCCGCTTGCAAAAATCCTCGATCTTCCAAAGACATGAAGAAATTGATAAAGGATTTGGGCCTTGGATACAATAAAATTCACAGCTTGCCCAAATGATCGCATGTTGTATTAGGCGACCGTGATAAACCAACAAAGGTTGTCATGTATGCGGCCAATCCCGTTGGATTCATAGAAATACAGAGGACGGTAACGAGGACGAACATGGTACACAGTCAAAGAAGCAGCCAGTTAAGATTTTGCGATATTTTCCCCTAATACCGAGGCTTCAACGGCTTTTCATGTCGTCCAAGACACCGAATCAATGACGTGGCACCGTGATGGACGAACCGATGATGGGTTGTTAAGGCATCCTGCAGATTCTTTAGCTTGGAAATGTTTTGACTCTAAATTTCCAAGCTTTGCAAGCGATCCTCGCAGTGTGAGGCTTGGGCTAGCATCCGATGGATTTAACCCTTACAAACTTATGAGCACAACGATAAGATTTGGCCTCGTGGTGCTTGTTCCTACAATTTGCCTCCATGGGTTTGCATGAAACAATCTTCTTTTATATTGTCTATGATTATACCTGGAGAGAAAGGGCCGGGGAATGATATTGACGTCTATTTGCAGCCACTTGTTGACGAGTTAAAACAACTATGGGTTGGTGTTCAGACATTCGATGCAATGAGAAAAGAGAACTTTAATTTACGTATGCATTAATGTGGACTATTAACGACTTTCCCGCTTATGCTAATTTATCCGGTTGGAGTACCAAGGGACGTTATGCTTGTCCGTGTTAGTCGCGCAGACATGTTCGCAATGGTTATATAATGGGAAGAAGTTTTCTTACATGGGGCATCGCTTGTGGTTACCGAAAATCATACATTTAGATTTCAGAGTGCTCAATTTGATGGTATCAAGAGTTTAGATCACTCCTTCGCAGACCGGTGGATCCGAAATATTGTTAATGTTGAAAGATATGAATTTCATTTATGGAAGATGAATCAACCGCAAACCCGCATAGAAAAGAGGATCTAGGGATGAATCGATGATGAATCTGATGAAGAGGATGATCCTAATGAGGCTGACTTGTGGAAAAAAAGAAGTATTTTTTTCGAGTTGCCTTATTGGGAGCATCAGCTTTTACGCCATAACCTTGATGTCATGCATATAGAGAAAATGTCTCGAGAACATCATTGGGACTATTTTGAATGTCGATGGAAAATCGAAGATAATCTTCGAGTAGACTTGATTTAGTCCACATGGAATTGGCGTGAGCTTCATCCCCAGCACTTTCGAATATGAAATATCGATTGCCGCCTGCTATTTTTTCAATGTCGAAGACGGAGAAAGAAGTATTCTATACGGTGTTGAAGGATATAAAGGTCCCGGATGCGTATGCATCAAATATATCGCGATGTGTGAGTCTTAAGGATCAAGATTATATGGCTTAAAATCGCATGACTATCACATATTGATGCAAGACTTATCGCCAGCTTGCTTTTATGTGTTGTATGTCGAAAAGGTGACGGCCTCGTAATTGAACTGTCAAATATAATGAAAGTCATTTGTGGTAAAGTTTTGAATGTTGAAGAACTTGAGAGATCGCAAGATCGAGCCGCATTAACTTTATGCAACTGGAGAAGATATTCCGCCTTCCTTCTTCACTATCATGGTGCACTTGTTAATTCATCTCCGCGTGAAGCAATTCTTGGTGGACCCGCTTTTCATCGATGGATGTATCCCATTGAAAGGTCTTACTTTATTTGCAAAATATTCCTTCATTCACTAAATGCCTTTATTTCCAACTTTTGATAATGTTGTATATCGTGTTTAGGTTCCTTTCCAAATTGAAGTCATACCGCCGCAATAAGCGTTATCCTAAGGATCAATTGCCGAGGATACTTGGCGGAGGAATGTATGACTTTCTGCTCGAGGTATTTGGAAGATGTTGAAACGAGAATGAATGCACCAAGTAGAAATGTCGGGCTCAAAGATCATAATTTGGCTGAAACTTATTTATTTCAAAGTTTCAAGAACCGATCGGCAGAGTCGAAATTACGTAATTAGACGATAGATCGTGGGTCCAAGCACATCGATACGTTCTTTTTCATCACGATTCAATGGCTCAATTTCGGAAGTACGTTCTACAATTTGATAAATACTCATCAATTATGATTTGTTTGTCTTCTAACAAAGTCAAACCTTTTTTTCCATAGTCAAGACAAACAAATATTGAGAGCTCGCTCACGATCTCAAGATTAAATCGACGAGAAATTAATAAGTTGTTCGCAGAATCATTCCATGAATGGTTAAGCCAAATGGTATGCAATTTAAATTTTCATTGACAAGTAACAATATTTTCTAATAATATTCATAATTACTCGATTTACTTTCGACTGAATAGGTTTGGAGTCGGAATGAAGTAAATGACGACGTTAAATGGATTTCACAAGGTCCAAATGTAATAGTTAAAAGATATAGTGGCTTCCTCATCAACGGATACAGATTTCATACAAGGTATCGCGAGAGATTGAGGAGAACTCAAAATTGCGGAATTGTTGTTAATTCTTCGATTACAAGTTATGCTAGTGCTAGGGACATGAATCCGGCACGAGGGAATTTGGAATATTTCGGACTTATTATTGACATCATTGAGTTGGATTATTACGGTAAATGCAAAGTTGTCCTATTTCGAGGTGATTGGGCTGATGTGAATACGGCTCGCTGAATTAAAAACGATCAATATGGTTTTACAATGGTAAATTTCTCTCGATTAATTCACACCGAGAACAACCGATGGATTTAGCCGTATGTGTTTTCTTCTCAAGTTAAACAAGTTTTTACTCTAAGATCCAACTGATAAGGGTTGGTACGTTGTACTTCAAACACCCCTAGAGACTTCTTCGACGCTATAAAGGAAGTAGAGATGACATAGTCGAAAGATCGTAAACTTTGCCTTTTCCGTAACAAGACTTAATCGAAAATATCCCTAGTACTAGTCAACAATTTCAATGGGTTCGCTGGGATGTGGGCGAAGATATTTACGAAATATGATGTAGTAAGATTTAACGATTTATTATTTATATGTAATAATATAATTTTTATGTTGGTCATGTTATATAATTTTCATGTGTACTGCAGGAAAATGCCTAGAAGACGATTACGAGGTTTAAATATTGTCCGTGAAACTCCAAATCCGTAAGAACCTAATAGTAGTGAACAAAGAAACAGCTTGTTGGATCTTCTACTCTTTACATAGATGACGAGCCCGGAGAATTTCAAAGTAATGTTAAGTTTATTTTACATGCATGTTGAATTTTATTATTGATTCATTTTTAATTTTAATATAATAATATATTATTTTTCAAATTTGAAGGTGGTGGGACGCGCAAAGGTCGGGGCGACATTACTTCAAGATTTATACGACTTAGAGCCTAACGATCGTGTTAAAGTAAGGAGAAACAATGATGGCCACTGTTGGATCTCAAGCTCGATCGTTAGGAGGCTATTTGGGCATTTTAGCACGAAATTCCAATATGTTGCCCATTAACTACTTAATCATGGCATCACATGCCCGATGCCAACAAAAATCAGCCCTCGAGAATATTAAGGTAATAAAACGTGATTGTAATTTATAATACTTTTATTTAATTTTCATTTATATTAATTTTTATACTTTTTTTCTTCGTGGTAGATTTAATTTAGAGGTCTCTCATGACTATGTTAAGAAGACATTGGGTAAAAATGGAGAGACAATAAAAGCACCCTCAAAAACAATATTTCAAGAAAGAGATAAGCCTCGATTTAAAAATTAAGAAATGTTCCACCGGAATGTTGAGGTACCAATGGGAAGATCAAGTTAGATTTTGGAATTCACAAAAGGAGAGGTATTACGTAAATCTAAAATCGTATAAATTATTTGGTTTATAGTATTTACTATATATATAATTCAAATTGCATTATGTAGGACCGTGAGCGAGTTGGGATAAGCAGCAGATGTAAACAAAAATTCACGCATTACCTGGTGTTCTAGAAGTTTTGCTTGTGTAGTGACGCCGAGGTAATATAATTTATTAATTTCACAAATATTAATTACTTTATACTATTAAATTATATTTTTCTCGCTAAAATGTAGGAAACTTTGATCGGTCAAAAGTTGGACGCGTTCACTTTTTGACATTACGATAGAAAGAAGGATGGATCTCCGATGACATCCAAGTCGCAGTAAATTTTGGTATATTTACTTAATAATATTTTATTTTTATAAATATTTCTACCGCTTAATTATAATAGTTTAATTCATCGTTTATAGTTTTAAATTTATAATGTTAAATTATGTTGCATTCTTTCTTATTTATATATTTCGCTTTCTAACTCTTTCATTGATTTATTAGGATAAACTAAAGGAGAAGAAGGCGGAGTATGAAGCTACCGCTTGATCGATAGTTCTGTTAATCTTGAGGAGATTGATAATGTAATTATTACGATGTTTTGGGTCCCGAAGGTACGATCGCTTCAACCGATAGTTCTGTTAATCTTTATCGTATTATTAATAGAATTATCACCGATGTTTTTGGTCTTGAAAGGTATGGTTGGGTTCAATTAAAGGATCCGAGTTACCCCGACCCAATATTTTGATCCGCCCCAGCCAAGACATGCCTTCCGGGGCAATCTCGCTCAAGTTCAAAGGCTACAAAACCAGATAGCTCGGATGCAAGAGAGCACGTTGAGCAGAGGCAAGAAATTGTCGATGTTCAAAGAAAATATGAAGAACTCCAAGAATGACTTAGAGCGGATGCGAAGCAAGCACAAGCAAGGGAGGCAAAGAAGAAGAATGAGAGAGGCACCAGCAACATGAGGGGAGGCAGAGGCAAGATCGATGCTAGAGAGCAAAACAGAAAATACGAAGAGCTCCAAAGACCACTTTTCAAAGATATGATGCGAGATGTTTCAAATGCAAACCGCCATCTTAGACATTTAGTTTTTCGTTGTAAGAAGTTTTGACATTATTACATTTAAACAATATTTTCGCTTATCATTCATTTAATTTATTAAATTTCAAGTATCATTTAGAATTAATGTAATTCGTGTGATTTTATGTTAAATTTGTTATTTTGGGTTGAAATTATATACCGTTATTGGTTGGTTTTAGTGCGAGAGGGTATAATATTGAAAAATTTTATTTTTTAAATCAGACAAATTAGTGGCGTTTAGAAAAGTTACCGCAAAATCTCAAGAAATTTTTATGCGCTTTTAGGAAAAGCGCTAAAGGCCCTTACTTTTAGCGGCGTTGGGAAAGCTACTAAAGGCCCCGACTTTTAGCGGCGTTTTTAGAAAGCGCCGCTAAAGGCCCCGACTTTTAGCGGCGTTTTTAGAAAGCACTTAAAGACCCTTACTTTTAGCGTTTTTGGAAAGCGCCGCTAAAGGCCCCGACTTTTAGCGGCGTTTTTAGCCGCTTAAAGGCCCCGACTTTTAGCGGCTTTTGGGAAAGCGCCGCTAATGACCCCGACTTTTAGCGGCGCTTTTATAACAAACCGCTAAAGATCGAGATCTTTAGCGGCATTTTATGATAAACGCCGCAAAAATTTCTAAGCGGTTGTATTAGCGGCGTTTTTGTAGGCGCTTGAAAAGCGCCAAATACTTTTTGTATGCTTATAAACGCTAAATGTCCAAAAACGCCGCTAAAAGTCTGCTTTTTTGTAGTGTTTATTCGGGGTTGTCATCGGGTTTGTGGCAAACCTTTTCATTCTATGAGTCGACTCAAGCGCTTGCTATTTCACAAACTTTTTTTCTTACAATTGTCTCCTTTGTATTCAAATTCACACTGAATTAGACCTTGTGTTGCAGGTATAAACTGTCTCTATCTATACTGTCTCAACACGAGGAGAGGAGCATATCCGACGGCTCCCCATACTCTAAGTAGAGGAACCTAGTCAAAATCTCCACACCGATATAGGATCTCATCAGGGATCATCAAAGGAGCTTTCCATTCCACGTCTTCCTCTTGCAGGTTTTGTAGAATCATCATTCATTTTTCTTCCGTAAGATCGTCTCGCCTTGGTGTGGCTGCTAATTCTTTTAGCGGGGAATAGTCCTCGGAGAAGATTCGACCTGGTGCCTTTTTCGCTTTCCAAAAATGACTGTTAAACCATACTAGCAAGAGTCAGGCACAACCGGTGAATCTTCCTTCGCCCACTCTTGACGCCGCTTAGAGACACGAAAGTTTGGCTAGAATTGCGAGGAACGGTGTGACTCTTCTATCCAATCATCGAATAAATCAGGATCGCCTCGTCTACATGCCCTAGAGCTTTAGGAAAATAATCAATCCATAAATGCTCAAGGAAAAATGTCAACCCTTTTCTTCACGCGGTGTGCTATGATCAAATCCTTAAATTTCTCCAAGGGATACACTTACAATCTCCTTTTTGTTTTATCCATGTCTGTAACCCATTGCTCGCTCATTCCCATAATATTCATCAGCTTTTTTAAGAAGGTGGGGACGTTAACAGGTCTTGTATAAACTTTGTCGGTTTGAATTTTTGGGCAACGGAGTAAAGCTGTGTATTCTTCTATAGTAGGCACCAGGTCCACTTTCCCGAAAGTAAAACAGCTATAAGCGGGATTCCAAAATTGGGCTATAGCTCGGAATAGGTGCTGGTTTACCTTGATGTCGAGCAGATATGGCAGATCTCCATAATGACAGTAGAATAATTGATTGATCTCATCGTCCCATTGACTCCATATCTCTTTCATCTCTTGAAGATTATTTTGGGTGACACTGATACGCGTGAAGTCCCATAATTCTGACACGTGCCCTTCTGTAAGACTATCACCTTTTTCTTCTTTGCAGCCTCTACCCATATCCAAACGGCCGCATTGTCCTCCACTCTATCAAGAAACCCCCTTTCCATGACAAGCTATCTATTTGGCAATTGAACGTGAATCAACACCTTTTTGATGAATATGCCATGCAAAAATAAAAATAAAAATAAAGCAAATCAAGATTCCATATAGAATAAGCAAAGGATAAAAATACCTAATCATAACCGCTAGGGTTTGGCATGGCTCTACCTAGGGTGGGTTTTTAGGGCTTACTATATGAGGTTTGGTTCTAAGAAGGGTACTGAACCAGTGATTCCTCGATCTTCATCCATTATAGGCCCATATAGACCGAAGTTCATTCGGGGAATACATTTCCCTATGGTCGCACGGAGATGAAAATCTCACGAAGACATAGGTACGGATGTATCCCGAAAGCGATCCACTATCCCGCACGGAGGTGAAAACCTCACGAAGGAGTAGTTTCTCACTCTCACTAAAGGTGTGACCACAACAATCATGCAATGCAATGCATAATTAAAACACATGCAATACAAATATAGTAATTTTCAAATCGAACTTTCAAACTTCCGACAAAAGACAGAAAATAATAAATTTATGGCTTGACTTTCTAAATATGTCCCCAGTGGAGTCGCCAAGCTGTCGTAGCTATTTTTTTTTTGGAAAACAACAAAAAAGGAGGTTCGACTTTGGTTTTGAAAATATGAATAAAATGGGAGTCGCCACCGACCTTTATTTGGTGTGATCGGATCACCTTTATTTTAATAAAACATTTTGTTTTACTAAAATCGTGTTTTTGGTCTGTGAAGTTTTAAAAATCGGGTTCGGGAGTCGGTTACGCACGAGGAAGGGTTAGCACCCTCGATACGCCCAAAATTGGTACCAAAGTGATTAATTAATGTCTTAATGTCGGAAGTTTGAAAAGGTTTACGGGTCTTTTAAAAGGTATTAGGATTTTTGAGATATCTTTGTTCCGAGAGGGTACGAACATCACATCCAGCACGTTAGGACATGATATTCTAAACCTTCGTAATCAAAGCTACCTCATGATTTTACGAAGTTTACCAAAAGGATGTTTAGTTATTTAGTCAAACGGAAAATCGCAACCCAGCACGTTAGGGCACTATTCCCCGAGTTCCTAAATACAAAACATTGCCTTTATTTCAAAACCTTTGAATGGAGTATAGTAATCTTACAAAATGCATTGTATCGGATTGAATTTAAGAAAGGGCTTGAGTCAAAACTTGAGATTTCTTTGTTTCGAAAAGATATAAACATCACATCCAGCACGTTAGGACACGATGTTTTAATCTTTCGTAGTCAAAGTCATCTCGTGATTCACGAAACTTCGTAAAAAGGATGTTAAGTTATTTAGTTAAACGGAAAATCGCAACCCAGCGCGTTAGGGCACCATTTTCCCGAGTTTCTAAATACAAAACATTGCCTTAGTTTAGAAAATCTTATCTCGGGATACAAAACATCATTTCCAATGCTTTAGGACACGACATTTCGAGTTCCCGAGAATAAGCTTTTTGTTTAAAAATATATTTATTTTAAAAGGATATCCGATTGTTTAGATTAAACAAAAAAATTGAAATCCAATACCTTAGGGCGCGATCTTTCGAATTTTCAAACACAGAACATTATCTTTATTTTGAAAATTTATTGGATTACTATTAGACAATAGTAATGATAATAGCAAATAAGCAAACATGTGAATAAATCTAATTCTTATAAATAAATGAATGAACAAATAAATAATGAAATAAGGTCACGATAATAAAGCTATAGAAACAAATATAATGATGATAACAATAATAATAAAGTAAAGAATATGATAAATAAATAAATCGCCTTCAAGTACTAAAAGAGTAAAGAACAATAAACGAATAAATAATAAGTAAAAGAAATGATAAATAAATAAATAAAATAATAAATAAATAATGAATAAAATAATATATAAAAATCATAAATGGTGAAAATTAAAAGAATGAAGATCAAATTTAAATTAAATAATTATAATAAATAAAAATAATGATACATTAATAAAAGAATGATACATTAATGAACGAATAATAATAAAATAAATAAATAAATAAAAGTAATAAATAAATAAATAAGAGTAAAAATGAAAATAATAATAATAATGGTATTAATAAAAAATGAAACAACAATTGTAATAATGAAAATAATAATAATGACACAATAGTAAATAAACAAATAGGAGTAAAAATATAATCAAAATATCAAATAATAATAATAATAATAATAATAGTGAGCCAAAATATCAATAAAGCATGTACATAAAAAATATAATAATGGTAATAACAATAATGCAATAACAAAAGATTAAAATATTGCAAAATAATTAAAAGCGGATTAAATTGCATTAAAAATAAAAGTATTTGGGGTTAATTTGAAATAAAATAAAAGAAAAGGGGCTATTTACACGCAAGAAAAAGACCTGAGGGACCAAAGAGGCAATAAATCCTTTGGCCAAAACGCATGCAGTTAGTAAGGACCTAATTGCAAATCCGAGTAAATTTTAGGGCAAATTTGAGAATAATAAGAACTGGATTGGAAAGGTAAAAATGCGGAAGGATCATGCAGCGTAAATATCCCATTTTTTAAGAAAACACGCGGATCCTAGGCGGGTCGGATCGGGTCGGGTTGGTCGAGGTGAAACGACGTCGTTTTGGGGCTTATGGTACCAAAACGACGCTGCTCGTTTGATTCGCTATATAACCCATTTTTGCGGAAAAATTCATTTCTCATCTCTTTTAAAAAAAACGATTTGTTTTCTTTTCTCTCTGCGGTGGGGAGAAATCCGTGAGAAATTGCGCCACGATCATGGCAGTGCTCCGAGTTCAGACACCGCCCATGATGGCCGGAAAGGTAAAATTTATATTTTTTATTTTTTAGACTATATGTATTTTAATAATGCAGTTATGTATGTCTACCGAAAAGTAAGAAAGAAAAAAAAACTTTCAAAATAAAAATAAAAAGAATACCTTCAGCCTATGTTTGGATCTGTTCCTTTTGGGCTTTGAAACTTCCCTTTTTTGTATTGATGTTAAAGAAAAAGGTTCTATTTTTTTTGCTTGAATCTTTCTGTTTTTTTTTATTGATTTCAAAAAAAGGATCCCTTTTACAAAGTTATTTTCGGGCTTAAATAGCCGAAATATATGCTTTTTTTTATTATTGTTGCTTGTTGCCTTTGCTTCTATTTGTGTGTTGTCTTTTCTTTTGCAGGGCATGGGGAGTAGGTGGAGGAGGCGACGGTGGCTAGTGGTGACGGATGGCTGGTGTCAGAAGTCGAAGGGTCAGGGTAGGTGGGGGTTAGGTGCGGCGCAGTCAGTAACTAGGGTTAGGGTTAGGTTTTTTTTCTCTTTTTTTCTTTCTGTTTGGGCTAATTGGGCTTGGTTGGTTTGGGCTGTTTTTAATGGGTTAAGGTTAATTTGGATTTGGGTTGTAAAAATGGGTTTGGGTCTGGTTTGAAATGTTGTAAATGGGCCCGGGCAATTTGGGCCGTCTACATACTTACTATTATTATTAGTATTATTATTATTATTATTATTATTATTATTGTTGTTGTTGTTATTACTTGTGTGCTAATACTACTATTATCTATTTTATTATGTCTATTTATTAATTCATCAATATTACTATTATTTCTTTTCTCGCATAACATCGATTTGTCGTAACGAGTTTACCCAATGCATCAAGTTTTCAAATAATTGATATTTCAGATATGGGTTTGAGAAAATCGTGTCTAACTTATCGGGTTCGATTTTTCTTGTTCAATCTTAATAACGAAACATCTTTTTCTTAAAATCGCAATACAAGTTTTAAATAAAATACTTGTTCTCGAAAATTTCAAAATGTCGCGCCCTAACTCATCGGACCGACATCTAGATACTTCGAGATAAGGTTCTTTTCCTAAAATAAAGGCAACGCCCCTAATTTGGCTTTTCAAGAAAACAAGCCCTAACTTCATCGGGTTCGACTTCGTTTGACAAATGACGGAGATCCTTTTCAAATGTAAAGCCAAGTTTTAAAAGGCGAGCTTAGTTTGAGAATCTAAAGTATCGTGCCCTAACTTATCGGACATGATGCTTTATCTCCTCGAAAATAAGAGAGTCTTAACGTCCTTTCAATCCCTTCAAGTTTTGGAAATCAAAAGTACCTATTTTCGAATCATTTCAAAGTTTTTAACATTAGGACATCGATCAATCAATTTGGTACCAATTTTGGGTGTATCGAGGGTGCTAATCCTTCCTCGTGCGTAATCAACTCCCGAACTCATTTTCTGGATTTCCTAGACCAAAATCGTTGTTTTGATAAATCAAACTGTTTATTAAAAACAACTGTTTTACGAGGTGACTCGATCACACCTCATCAAAAAAGATCGGTGGCGACTCCCTTCCCTTTCGTTTTCAAAACCCGAGTAGACCGCGTCATTTTCTGTTTTATCCAAAAAAAAAAATGGTTACAACAATCATCATAATGGGATGAGTCTCAACCTAACAGGCACCCACTTTTACTACTCAGATCACTACAACAAATTTTGGTCTTCAGGTTGCGGTAATTTGGTTACTATTTCTGACAACGAAACATATAATCTTATAGGCGGATGTTTGCAACCAAGTTGTAGGATTAATAACGAGACTTCCTCTACTGATGGTTGTCTTGTTAATATTCCTCAGGGTCTCAGTTCATTCTACGTAAACATGAGTAGTAGTGATTATAGCAGAAATAGATCATGTGGGTTTGCTTCCATGATTTCTTATGACTATGATCTGAAGTTTGGTATAAGTAATAGGGCGTTTGTTCCAACACAACTGCAATGATCTGGAGACTGCCATTTGAATGATAGCTCGGACACTTCTTGTACATCCGATGGTAAATATTGTTGGTCGAGGTTGAGCCCTAAGCATCTATGTGTATGCTACAACAATGATTACGGTTATTCGATTTCATGCCAAGGTACGAATTAAAGTTTTTAAGGGAACTTTTTTTTTTCTTATATTATCTTTGCTTATAGGTATATTTCAATCAAAAATTATTAAAATATTTTTATATACAAATTAAGTTATATCATTTTAAGGGTATTCTATTTTATGTACTTTTATATAAAATTCATAATAAATCTAACATGGTGACATTTGAATCTTTCATGCAATAAATTTTAAAATTTAAACCAAGGATTCATTTGGTTCTTATATAAGCTTTAATTCAATATGTTTATTACATAATGTTTTCCGCTCACATCATGGGTGTGGTTTAAAATAGTACTATTCTTTAAAATGTTAATTGAGTTAGTGTCACCTATCGGTTGAGTCTCAACTCGATTAAGAAATTATGAAAATCTATTACTTTTATACAAAAACAAATATTATTATGAGAGTATTTTTGTCATTTTATAATTTGCGTAAAATCTAGAAAAATAAGTGTAATGAAATTTGAACAAAGGCACCATGATAGTTAATATCTTAACTTTACCATTCAATCAAACTCCTGTTTTTTATATTATTTTTAATAAATAAATTGTTACATAATTTTTTTAAAACAACTTCAGTTTTACACTCTTTCATATCTCTTTATACGATTAATATTTTAACAATCCAATAGTTGAATTTATCGATATAATTGTACTTGTCATGCATGTAAAATTTTGAATCCATCCGATATCTCTATCATATTGATCTACAATACTCAATATATTAATAGACTGAACTTTTTTTTTTTTACATAAAACAAAAGGTTGAAATTTTCAATTTACATCAAATTTCACATGCACGGTGTATATGAATAAAATATTAAATTCAACGGTTGAATTGTCAAAATATTAACCGTCAATATATATATTAAAAATTATCCATCCTCTTAAACAAAACTACTATACTTATTTGTTTTATGTTTTGATACAATACCTATTTTTATTTAACTTTCTTATTTAATCACATTTAAACTCATGTCGTTTTAACTGTTACAATAATTTAGAGTAATGCTAATTCAACTAAATAATGGGTCTGCGTACATATTGCTAGAATACTCGTAAGCATAATTTGAACGAACAAAAGGAAAATGAAATTAGATATCAAAATAACTACTATTTTGGCTTGCATTACTAAATTAATATCTATTGAATTATATGAATGAATGTACCTGAGAGTCCCACTAGGAATTAAGTCCTCTATTATTAAAAAAAAAACAAATAAGGCTAAATTGGAACATACTTAATGTATGACCCAATTTATTCTAGAACCCATACAAAAAATAGAATAAACCAAAAATAAATAATAAAGTCCCTTAAAAAAAAGAGTCCCAAATTATAAAAAAGCCCAAATTAAACTTAACTACCCAAGCCCAAATTAACCCTAGCCCGTTTAGCCCACAACCTTAAACACTTTTCAGCCACCACACCTAAACAAAAAAAAGATGAAACCCTAGCCGCCAGTAGCCCCCATGTCCAAGCGGCCCTCACGCCCATGCATCCGGCCATGACGCCACCACCCCGCGAAGTGCGCCACTCCACCACGCCACGTCGACATCGTGCTATACCACGCACCTACAAAATCGAAGAAATTCAGTTGTAAAACAAGCTATAAAAGCTGAATAGAAACAATGTAAAAGAGGGGGGACGGGGGATTACGATTTGTTTTAGGACTACCATTTTTTTTTAGAATACGAGAGTAATACGAGATCAGAAAAGGAAAAGGTTTCATTTCCGTTTTTTTTATTTTTTCGAATTGATCTATTTTTTTAGGTTTCTTTTTCTTTTTTTATATACACAAGGGTTTTAAAATAGATTTTTTTTTTTAAAAAAAAAGGAGGAAAAACTTACATTTTTTTGAAGTTTCGGCGGCATTACGGAGGTCCGGCGACCGGACGTTGCCGTCGTCCAATCGGTTGGAGAGGGGGAGAGAAAATATTTGAGAGAATTTTGTTGGAGGCTTGAGATTTTTTTTTTAAAACAGCAAATAAATGGAAAATTTTGGGCTAAAAATGGTATTTATAATACCCATGAAACGGCGCCGTTTTGAAATGGGGGTCGAGGCCAAAACGACGCGTTTTGGGCCTCGACCATGACCGACCAGCCAGAGCTAGGATCCGCGTTTTTTGCTAGGGAGGCTAATTGCACGCTTAGCCTCTCGCTTTCCCGGTTTTAGAATCGGGTTTTTATTCCGATTCGCCCAAAAGTTCACCGCTTGTTTCAATGAACTCCTCGATCAAGCGCACTGCTTTGAGAGCGAGATTAATTTCCATTTTAGTCCCCTGTTTTTGTGCGTGTTTTAATCCAAATCCTTCTCCTTTTTATTTTTGATTTTACCCAAAAACTTCTATTTTCGATTTTAATTTGGTCCTTTTCTTATTTTCTTTTCTTTTTTTATTATTGTCATTATTTATTTATTGTTGTCATTTTAGATTATAGTTATTGTTATTTTTGTTATTGCCACTATATCTTATATATATATATACCATAATTATTTTCATTATCATTATATTTATTAGTATTATTTTGTAATATTATTATTATTTCCATTATTACCACCATTATTCTTTTCCGTATATTTTATTATTACCATAATTGTATTTATTGTTATATTTTATATACATCATTATTATAACTATATTTGTTATTTTTATTATTATTTAGTACTATTACTACTATACTATACTTATTATTGTATTTGTCATTATATTATCTTATTACTAATATTTTTCTTTATTATTATTTTTACATACTATTATATCTATTATTATATATATTATGGTTTACTTTAATTGTTTTATTATTTTTTTATATATCTACTATTTTATTATTATTAGTATACCTTTATTTCACTTACTACTATTTTTTATTAATGTTAATATTATCACCATGATTTTTATATTCATTATTAATTATTTATTATTATGTTATATTTCATTAGTAGTATTTTTATTGTTTGTTTTATTTGCCATGTATTATTTTGTTATTATATTATTATTGTTTATTCTCCCCTTTTGTGTTCATTATTGTCATTCCATATTAATCGTGTCTATATTTTCGCGTTTTTATTTTCCTTTCTCCAAAAACTCAAAAGAGGTTTTCACAAAGGTGATATTTGGTGTCTGGAATTTCAGGAAATCGTGCCCAATCGTGCTGGGTTTCGATTTTTTGTTCGCTCAGATCACTAAATATCCTTTAAAGGCTTTGATCATTTTTTTAAGGCAATGTTTTGTATTTGGACGTTCAGGAGATTCGTGCCCAATCGTGCTGGGTTTCGATTTTCCATTCGTCCAAATGACCAAATATCCTTTAAAGATTTTGACCGGAATTTCTTAAATAAGGCAATATTTCATGTTTGGAAATTTGAGGGATCGTGCCCAATCGTCTTTGGGTTTCGACTTTTAGTTTGACCAAATAGCGGAATACCCTTTTTAAATCGGATGCATGGATTTTGGAAATCATGGAACGATCTTGGTATTGAGGTTTGAAACATCGTGTCCTATCGTCTTGGATGTGGTATTTCATCTTTTGAAACAAGAGAGTTTTGATATCCAATGCGAGTCATCCAAACATTTTTAAAGATTCATATTTTAAAATATTTTCTAATTTTCGATATTAAGGACATTAATCAATCAACACGGTACCAATTTTGGGCATTGAGGTGCTAATCCTTCCTCGTGCGTAACCGACTCTGAGCCGTTTTCTTAAAATTAAGTGAGACCAAAATGTTTTCTAAAGTGACCCAATCACACTTCAAAAATGATTGGTGGCGACTCGTTTTCTTTTTAAAGTCGGCCTAGTTTTCTAAACAAAAAAATGGTTCCGACTTGGCGACTCCACTGGGGACCAATAAGAGAGTCAAGCCGTAAAATTTATTGATTAATGTCCTTTTATCGAAAATAAAATTTTGGATTTCATTTCTTTCACTACATGAACTCGTGTTACATCATATGTCTGTATGGTTTGAAATCCATAGGATATTTCTGCATTCATATTGCATGACCATTGTGGTCACACCCTTAAGTGGGAGCAAAAATCTATGCCTTCGTGAGGTTTTCACCTCCGCATGGGCTAGTGGACCGCTTCTGGGATACATCCGTACTTATGGTTCCGTGAGGTTTTCACCTCCGCATGGCCATAGGGAAATGTATCCCCCTGAACTGAACTCGATCCATATGAGCCTATAATGGGTGAGGATTGAGGAATCTGCTGGTTCAGGTATCCTTTCTTTAGAACCCAAACCACATATAGTGAACCTTAAGAGCCCACCCTAGGTAGAACCATGCTAAACCTTAGTGGCTACCTATGTAGTGGTTAGACATTTTTTCACTTACTTTGGTTACTTTTATGCGATACTAACCTGTTTTATTTTGGCCATGTTTGCATATCATTTCATACTTAAAAGGTGCCGGTTCCTATTTTAATTACTAAGTTAGAAACTTGTTATGGAGAACGAATTCCTTGATAAAGTAGAAGATAATACTACTGTGTGTATATGGTCGACTTGAGAAGGGATAGGCCAGATATGTGCCTCTATTTTATGTAAAGGATTTTGTTTTTAAATAAGTTTTCTAAAAGAAATTGAATGGAATCGACTCCTCTTATTTTGCATTCATTCATTTGCATTGCATTTCATGCATTTGCATTGCATCACATCATTTGCATTAAATATCACGAGACAACGCTTTTAATTAGAGGTCATATTATAGTTATCTTGGAACACCGCCGTTACACTCGAAAAAGACGAGAGCAATGGATCAAAGGATGGAAAGGTTAGAGCGAGATGCGAAAGAGATGCAAGACCAATTGCGAGCTCGGATGCAAGATCGATTAGCCAAGATCCAACAGGATATGAGGGATCAAATGTGGAATACCGAAAAGCATGATGAGCCGCCTAACACGCTTGTTGACCGGAGGGCTGAAGCGGAAAAAGGCCTATGGGCGTCTTGGAGAAGATAATGAAGATTTTGCTTGCCCTCCGGGCCTGGCCCCGACAAGTTCCCAAGTGCAACCACCAAGAGTGTTGGTCAATATCAAACCTCAGTACCAATCTGATGCTCCAGTATTGGTAAACTTGCCCGCAGGCTCGAGCTCTAACCTAGGGCCAAACCTGACAAGGCCGATGGTCCCTGATTTCGATGATGTAGCAGAAGAGGAAAAGATGAGGGTAGAACTCCCAAAAGAGTTTGAGGATCGCTGCAAATGGCTGGAGGAGAAGTTTAAAGCATTGGAAAGTGCTGATTATCAATGCGAGGTGGATGCTAGGAAGCTGAGTCTAGTTCCAAATTTGGTACTTCCTTCGAAGTTCAAGATGCCAGAGTTTGAAAAGTACAATGGGACTAGCTGTCCTGAGGCCCATATTACGATGTTCGCCGGAGAATGACGAGGATATGTCAACAATGACCGATTGTTGATCCACTACTTTCGAGATAGTCCTGATGGAGCTTGCAAGAAATGGTACAACCAGCTAAGTTGTACGCAAATCAAATCGTGGAAGGACTTAGCACAGGCCTTCATGAAGCATTATGGCCACGTAACTGATATAGCGCCTAATAGAATCACGCTGCAAAATATGGAAAAGAAGTCGGGCGAGAGTTTTAGGAAATATGCCCAGAGGTGGAGGAAATTCGCTACACAGGTCCAACCACCTCTACTAGAAAAAGAAATGACCATGCTCTTCATTAATACCCTGAAAGCACCTTTCATCAATCATATGTTGGGGAGCGCGACTAAGAGTTTTACAGACATAGTGATGTCTGGCAAAATGATAGAGAACACGATAAGGTGTAGGAAAATAGAAACTGAAGAGAGCATGAGAAGATCAGTTCCAAAGAAAATAGAGAATGAAGTAGGTAATGTAAGCTCGAGTTATCCCAAACCCGTTACTATCAGTCAATCAAAAGCGGTCGCTGCAGGCCAGTAGGCCCCACCAAGACAAGAGCCCAACACGAGGCAGAAGATCGAGAAATTTTAGTTTACTCCCATACCTATGGCGCATAGGAGTTGTATAAAACTTTATTAGGCGCACGTGGTAGCCCCATCTACCGTGAATTGCA
This sequence comes from Gossypium rotundifolium, assembly GCA_025506655.1. Taxonomy (NCBI): domain Eukaryota; kingdom Viridiplantae; phylum Streptophyta; class Magnoliopsida; order Malvales; family Malvaceae; genus Gossypium; species Gossypium rotundifolium. Next base: position 10,688,863 of record CP106730.1, on the reverse strand, counting down.
ACCCCATATCCTAAATGGTACGATGCAAGCACTCAATGTGAATACCATGCGAGGATAGTAGGGCACCCGATGAGAATTGCTTCCTTTCAAAAAGCTAGTCGAAAGGCCCATCAAAATGGGTATTGTGGAGTTCAATGATGTGCCTGTTGTAGGAAATCCGTTACCCAGTCACATTGATAATGGGATGAATGCGATAATCAAGAGCGCAGGAAAAAGAATCAAGTTGAATGTTGCAGAAATAAAAACCCCGTTGAGAGAGGTCTGGAGAAGAATGGTGGAAAGAGGTTTAATCATACAGGATGTAAGGGGAAAATCCGGATACGAGGAATTACTGTGAGTTCCATAACAAGGAAGGCTATGAGATCCAAAGATCAATAATTGAGCCCTAGTACAAGAGTTAATGGATAATAAAGAGCTGGAGTTCTTTGACTTTGCGGAAGGGAAAAATGTGTGTACCATAGGAAGTGAGTCGGTAGAGAAAGACGCCGAGGTCAAATGGGGATCAATTACTTTTCATATATATCCAAGGCATTCATATCGGAAAGAAATATCCCTCCTAAATCGGGGATGACAAATGAAGAAACGACCGAAGACATGTTAAAAGCCTTGAGCATCAATGCCGTATTCGAGGAGGGATCGAATGAAGGAAACCTAGGAGGCATTCGCCCCTACGAGCCTGAAAGTGTTTTGAATAACTGGACTGTGAAGGAAACTCCTGTAGTTTTTAGACCTAACGCAGAGTAATGTTCAAAACACACTTGTTGTTTTAAGCCTAGAAACAATAAGAATCTTTTGTGAAATAGGCTCTTGTTCAAACATCTTTATTTTCAATAAAAAAACGTGTTTGTGTTTCATGCCGAGCAAATATTTTCTCATTTTTTTCCATGTTATACTATATATTCTTTTGTTCTTTGGAATGTTCTTTCATTTTTCATCCATGATTATAAATAATCATCTTGAACCGTTTATTCTTTGGAATTTGCCTTCGTACCTACAATAGGTAACTAGATCTGGGACATGAGCAACGCATTACGGACTCCTTTTGAGTGAAATATAGGTCTAAAAGGATCTGAATATTTTGAAGATGTCGGAGAGTACAACTTACCCATTGATCTCATTAAGGATGGTAAAACAAAATGAAAATAAACTCTATCGTACAAAGGGTCAGTGGACATTGTGAGTCGGGGAAAGGAGTGAAGATCGAAGCCTTGCCTCCACCAAACAAAGCAAGGCGCCATCGAGTTATTCAAAGAATTCAAATATGTCTTTGCATGACCGCATCAAGATATGCCTAAACACGATGAGGCTACCATGAAAGGGAGATTTAAATCGGTGTTCTAGTAAATGCCAAATTGAGAAGACATGACTTATATGCTTTTCTATCGTGAGGCATAGATGTTACGGGATGATTTCACCAAAATTATCTAGTTGACGCCTATTCATTTTCGTGATTGTCAACTATTCCATTAAGAGGGTGAGGGTCGGTTCCTATGACAAAGTTACAGGGTCAATCATCAAGTTCAATTGAAACTTCGAGTTCAAGTTCGAATTTTAAAAAAAAAGTAAAAGAAAACAAAAGAAAAAGAAAAAGAAAGAAAGAAGAAAAGAAAAGAAAGAAACCATCCAAAAAAAAAAAGATTTTGAAAGATGATGAAAACCTGTAAATATTGGCATAGACTAGTTACCATTTACCCTCTATGCTTCTCGAATGTTGGCGAGGACTTCCACCGGGGCAACACCCTTCTCATTGGTTTATGGATGGATACAGTCTTGCCCATCGAAGTTAAAATTCTTACTCTTTAGATTTTGTCAGAACTGAAGTTAGACGAAGCAGAATGGGTTCACTCTCTGTATGACCAACTGAAACTAATCGAGGAAAAGGTTAAGAGCCAACCGTCATGGTCAAATGTACCAGAAACAAATGATGCGAGCTTATAACAAAAGTTCACCCCAGAGTGTTCAATAGACTTCAGAGGAAAGTAGATGCTTAATTGGGAATGACCTATGTCGAAAAGAGGGTCTTTAATAGAGGAGCATTGATACTAGCCAAGATGGACGACAAGAGTCAGTGAACCCAGTTAATCACGGGCTCGGTCAAGAAACACTTCGCTTAAGAAGGAAATAGGCCAAGGCGAAAACCCATGAAAGGGCGCTTTGAGGCTTTCCACAAAAAAACGGAGAGGCCAAGGTGAAAACCCGCTTTGAGGGTTTCCACAAAAAAAAAAAACGGAGAGGCCAAGGTGAAAACCCTGCAAAGGGCACTTTGAGACCAAAGGGCTTTGAGTCGAAAACCGAAAGGGTGGCTCAAGTTGTAATCAAATCATGATGGGGCATCTGATGGTTTTACACGCTTGAATTGACAATGAGGAAGTATGTTACATCTTGGGGCATCGACAAAGTACTCTGAATCCCTAAACACATATTGAGCTTAAATGGTCCTCAAGTTTGAACAAAGAAGCTCGATCGGCGATATCTGGGGCACCTAATTTCCATCTTACCCATTCTTAATTTGCTCGTTTCAAAATACACTACCAATGAATTTCCTTCTTGATTACATTTGCTATCTTATTTGTTTGAGCTATGCTCCTAATTAATTTCTTTCTTGTCCATGATTATGATCTTTTCCAAGCATTTTTCATTGAAATAATGATTATTGAACTAATAATGCTTTCACAAAAGAAGTTTTACGCATTAATCTGAAAGTCTCTAAATAATACAAGAATCAGAAACAGGACAATTATTTAGAACTAACCAGCTTAAAGGGCTCGAGACTTGAGATAAGGGACTAGCGGTGGCGACATCTTGATTCATTGTTAGAAGTATCAATGAACAAAGAAGACATCGTCGAGATCACCTTAATAAGCGAAGCAATGGCATTTGAAGTGTTAAAATGGATCATTCTCATGACATTTGCATTCATTCATAACATTCATAATACACATGGTTAGGAGCATTTTCATGACATCCTAATCATTTGGCATAAACATATACCCCATGAAATCAATTCTACGGTAGGTTCCCCATAGGACAATGTAGCAAAATTGATGGGAGTTACAGAAAATTACGACCTTATCCCACCGGCGCGGAGTGGAGCAATTGAAAACATTGAGCCTCAATTCCTAAGCGGTAGGGTAGCAGGCCAAAACTTACATATCTTATCCCATGGCGAGTGGAGCAGATCGAAGATGATGAGCCTTAATTCCCTAAGCAGTAGGGTAGTAGGCCAAAAATAGCAGATCTTATCCCACTGAGCACGAGTGGAACAGATCGAAAATGACGAGCCTTAATTCCCTAAGCAGTAGGGTAACGGGTTGAAGACTATAGACCTTATCCCACTGAGCAGGAGTGGAACAGGTCAAAAAACGATGAGCCTCAATTCCCTAAGCAGTAGGGTAGCAGGCCAAAAATTACAGATCTTATCCCATTGAGCAGGAGTGGAACATATCGAAGACGATAAGCCTTAATTCCCTAAGCAGTAGGGTAGTAGGCCAAAAATAGCAGATCTTATCCCACCGGCGAGAGTGGAGCAGGATCAAAACAGCGAGCCTTAATTCCTAAGCGGTAGGGTAACAGGTTGAAGACTATAGACCTTATCCCACCGCGCAGGTGGAGCAGGTCAAAAACGATGAGCCTCAATTCCTAGCGGTAGGGTAGCGGGCCAAAATTATAGATATTATCCCACCGAGGGGAGTGGAATAGATCGAAGGCGATGAGCCTTAATTCCTAAGCGGTAGGGTAAGCAGGCTAAAAGCTTTATCTCTCTGGCGGGGAGTGGAGCAGGCTAAAGATATAGATCTTATCTCCACCGGCGAGGTGGAGCGGATTGAAGACAACAAATCTTATCTTTACTGAGCAGAAGTAGAGCAGATCATAGCGATCCTATCTCCAATGGCGGAGAGGAGCGAGTCGAAAATAACAGATCTTATCTCTCGCGCGGGGTAGAGTAGATCAAGACAAGATCTTATCTCCACCTGGCGGGGTGGGGCATATCGAAGATAATGAGCCTTATCTCCGTGGCGGGGAGTGAAGCGGGCCAAAGATACCGATCTTATCTCTACTAAGCAGGAGTAGAGTAGATCGAAGACAACAGATCTTATCTCCACTGAGCAAGAGTGGGGCGGATCGAAGATAATGAGCCTTATCTCCACTGAGCAAGAGTGGAGCGGGCCAAAGATCTGAGATCTTATCTCTCTGGCGGAGTAGAAGCGATTGAATACAACAAGTCTTATCTCCATGTATCGGCAATGGAGCGGTGAAGAGTCGGATCTTATCCCCAGCTGGCGGGAGTGGGAAGATAAAAAAAATGGCGAATCTTATCTCCATGTATCGGTGATGGAGCAGATTTAAGCCACCAGCCTTAATTTTCTAAGCATTAGGGTAACAGGCTGAAGAAGCGGTCCGATCTCCACCAAGCAATGAGTGGAGCGATTTAAACAAAACTTTTATACCACAAGATCGATGGATGAAATGAAGTTACCTGAAGAAAGGAAGCACCGAGACTCAGAAAAATCGGGCAAAATTGGTCCTATCAAAGTCTTTGCTCCATTCTCGTTACACGACAACAAGCAAAGAGGGGCAGTTGTATGACCCAATTTATTCCCGGGCCCATACAAAAAATTAGAATAAACCAAAAAATAAATAATAAAGTCCCCTTAAAAAAAAAGAGTCCCAAATTTATAAAAAAGCCCAAATTAAACCTAACTACCCAAGCCCAAATTAACCCTAGCCCGTTTAGCCCACAACCTTAAACACTTTTCAGCCACCACACCTAAACCAAAAAAAAAAGATGAAACCCTAGCCGCCAAGACCCCCATGTCCAAGCGGCCCTTACGCCCACATCCGCCATGGCGCCACCACCCATGACGTCGCCACTCCACCACGCCACGTCGGCATCATGCTATACCACGCACCTACAAAATCGAAGAAATTCAGTTATAAAACAAGCTATAAAAGCTGAATAGAAACAATGTAAAAGAGGGGGGACGGGGGATTACGATTTGTTTTAGGACTACCATTTTTTTTTAGAATACGAGAGTAATACGAGATCAGAAAAGGAAAAGGTTTCATTTCCATTTTTTATTTTTTCAATTGATTCTTCTATTTTTGAGGTTTTTTTCTTTTTTATATACACAAGGGTTTTAAAATAGATTTTTTAAAAAAAAGGAGGAAAACTTACATTTTTGAAGTTTACCACAGTGCACAGATGGTGGCCAGTTGACTGGTCCGTGACCGGACGTTCTGCCGTCGTCAATCGGTTGGAGAGGGAGAAAATATTTGAGAGAATTTTGTTGGAGGCTTGAGATTTTTTAAAGCAAGTAAACAAATGGCAAATTTTGGGCTAAAAATGGTATTTATAATACCCATGAAAGCGGCCGATTTGGAAATGCGGGTCGAGGCCAAACGACGTCGTTTGGGCCTCGACCATGACCATTCCGTCTGAGGGCTAGGATCCTTCGTTTTGCTAGGGAGGGGCTAATTGCGCGTTTAGCCCCTTCGCTTTTTCCTGGTTTTAGAATCAGGTTTTTTATTCCCGATTCAGCCCAAAAGTTCGCTGCTTGTTTCAATTAAGTCCTCAGTCAAGCGCACCGTTTCAGAGAGCGAGATTAATTTCCATTTTAGTCCCCTTGTTTTGCACGTGTTTTAATCCAGTCCTTCTCCTTTTTTATTTTTTATTTTACCCAAAAATTTCTATTTTTGATTTTAATTTAGTCCTTTTCTTATTTTCTTTTCTTTTTTATTATTGTCATTATTTATTTATTGTTGTCATTTTTAGATTATATTTATTGTTATTTTTGTTATTGCCACTATATCTTTTATATATATATACCATAATTATTTTCATTTTCATTATATTTATTAGTATTATTTTGTAATATTATTATTATTTCCATTATTACCACCATTATTCTTTTCCGTATATGTTATTATTACCATAATTGTATTTGTTGTTATATTTTATATACATAATTATTATAACTATATTTGTTATTTTTATTATTATTTAGTACTATTACTACTATACTATACTTATTATTGTATTTGTCATTATATTATCTTATTACTAATATTTTCTTTATTATTATTTTTACATACTATTATATCTATTATTATATATATTATGGTTTACTTTAATTGTTTTATTATTTTTTATATATCTACTATTTTTATTATTATTAGTATACCTTTATTTCACTTACTACTATTTTTATTAATGTTAATATTATCACCATGATTTTATATTCATTATTAATTATTTATTATTATGTTATATTTCATTAGTAGTATTTTTATTGTTTGTTTTATTTGCCATGTATTATTTTTGTTATTATATTATTATTGTTTATTCTCCCTTTTGTGTTCATTATTGTCATTCCATATTAATCGTGTCTATATTTCCGCATTTTAATTTTCCTTTCTCCAAAAACTCATAAGAGGTTTTCACAAAGGTGATATTTGGTGTCTGGAATTTTAGGAAATCGTGCCCAATCGTGCTGGGTTTCTATTTTTGTTCGTTCGGATCACTAAATATCCTTTAAAGGTTTTGATCGTTTTTAAGGCAATGTTTCGTGTTTGGGCGTTCGGAGATTCGTGCCCAATCGTCTTTGGTTTCGATTTTCCATTCGTCCAAATGACCAAATATCCTTTAAAGATTTTGACCGGGATTTCTTAAATAAGGCAATATTTCATGTTTGGAAATTCTAGGATCGTGCCCAATCGTCTTTGGGTTTCGACTTTTAGTTTGACCAAATAGCGGAATACCCTTTTTAAATCGGATGCATGGATTTTGGAAATCATGGAGCGATCTTGGTATTGAGGGTTTGAAACATCGTGTCCTATCGTCTTTGGATGTGGTATTTCATCTTTTCGAACAAGAGAGTTTCGATATCCAATGCGAGTCATCCAAACATTTTAAAGATTCATATTTTAAAATATTTTCTAATTTTGATATTAAGGACATTAATCAATCAACACGGTACCAATTTTGGGCGTTATGAGGTGCTAATCCTTCCTCGTGACTCGAGCCCGTTTTCTTAAAATTAGTAGACCAAAATGTTTTCTAAAGTGACCCAATCACACTTCAAAAATGATTGGTGGCGACTCCATTTTCTTTTAAAGTCGGCCCGCTTCCAAACAAAAAATGGTTCCGACACTTAACATTTACTATTTAAAATTCATTTACTCTTTGATAGAGTTAATTATTTTTAAAGTTTTTATGTAAATGGAATATGTTGTTTGAAATTGAACAGAAATTGAAAAAAAAAACTCAAGATATTTTTTATGTAGTAAATGTTAACGTTGTTATAATTTAAACTTGTTTGATTCTTTTAATAGTATAAAGATTAAATTGATCCATTTAATAATATAGGAACTAATTTGATCAAATCAGTAGAGTATAAGTATAACATTTTTTTATTCAATTCATAAATGACAGATGGGAAATGTGAGATTAATAATAAGAATTGCGGCATGCTTTGTTTGAATGCCCCTAGTAAATATTGCTCCTCAAATTCTTGCCCTCCTCATTATGAATTTAATAGTGCGGGATTTCGTTGGGAGCGCAAAATACAGACTCAAAATAAGCATAGCTTGACAAGCATTATTATAGGTACGTATTTGTTGCTGCTTCTGCTCCTATTTATCATTAAATTTGTAAAAGTTCAATATCAAAACAATGGATGGTGCAATAAGGTTCACTATAATAAGCATCGAAACATTTCATGGTTTTTAACATGTACTTTATTTTCATTATAACTATGTTTCTTATATCTACATAGGTTGCAGCACTGGTATTGCATTATTATAGACTCAAAATCACGCTGAAGCAGAAATACTTCAAAAGGAATGGAGGTTTGTCACTGCAACAACATTTGTCTAGCAATGAAGGTAATGTTGAAAAAATTAAGTTGTTTACTTCAAAAGAGATGGAAAAGGCAACCAATCATTATAATGAGAATCGAATCCTTGGACAAGGAGGTCAAGGGACTGTTTATAAAGGAATGCTAATAGATGGAAGCATTGTGGCTATTAAGAAATCCAAAATGGTGGAAGGAAAGAAATTCGATGAAAAGAAGGTTGAACAGTTCATTAACGAGGTGATAATTTTATCTCAAATTAATCACAGGAATGTGGTTAAGCTTTTAGGGTGTTGTTTAGAAGCTGAAGTTCCTCTATTGGTGTATGACTTCATCCCAAATGGTACATTATACGATCTCATTCATAACCAAAATGAAGAATTACCATTGACATGGGAAGTGCGTTTACGAATTGCGATTGAAATTGCCAATGCCTTGTTCTATTTGCATTCAGCTGCTTCTGCTCCTATTTATCATCGAGACATCAAATCTAGTAAGATACTTTTGGATGATAGATATAGGGCAAAAGTATCAGATTTTGGAACTTCAAGATCAGTTGCACTTGAACAAATACATCTAACCACTCGGGTGCAAGGAACTTTTGGATACATGGATCCCGAATATTTTCGATCAAGTCAATTTACGGAGAAGAGTGATGTTTATAGCTTTGGAGTTGTTCTTATTGAGCTTTTAACAGGACAAAAACCCATTTCTGCAGAACAATCAGAGCCTGTGAGAAGCTTGGTATCTTATTTTTTGCATTCAATGCAGGAGAATTCCTTATTTAACATTCTCGATCCAATGGTAGTAAAGGATGGTCCAGAAAAGGAGATTATAGTTGTGGCTCTGCTAGCAAAAAGATGCTTGTATCTTAGTGGAAAGAAAAGACCCACCATGAAACAAGTAGCAATGGAGCTGGAGTTGATTAAAGCTTTAGGTGGAAATGTTATTGAAGACCATGGTGATGAAGAATATGAAATAGATGACATAACCCATTCATGGGAGACCAATCCTAGTTGTTCAATGTCTAGGACAATTACAACCAACAGTGAAACTTTTCCATTAAATTCATCTTTCTAGTTTCCAACACTCCTGAAACAATTTCTCTTGATTGATAGCCTTTAGCTTCTCTATTTGTCACATTGGTGGAGTCTTGTGGTTGCCCAAGAATTCATACTTGTTTCACTCAATGTTATTTGACCTCTTGAAGGTATTTATTATACAAGTTCTGGATATGTTTTTTTTTTTTTTTTTTTTGCTAAGAAAGGTAACCCTAATTATCCACATCTCGTTTTGCTCTTCTTCATCCTTCTTTTGTTGAACTTCTTCTTCTTCAGATATCTGAAGATACCCTTATCGCCATTTTTCTCTGGCGCCATTACTACTCTATCAACAACTCTCGAACCTTCAATTTCAACTCCTGTCGGAACCCCTCTGATTGATCATATTCTTTTTAGATTTTCCCTACAAATAAACAAACTATTTGAAACAAACAAAAACACAAATCCAATCAAGGAAATATATATATTTATACTGAGTTAATATATTTTAATTATATCCAATAATTTAAATAAAAATGTTATTATTTTATGTTAATTAATGCAATTAATTAAAAATATGCGCAAATTCACAGGCAATACTTGTAACATTAAAAGCTAGAAATATTAATTACTAAAGTTGTAAACTACTTGGATTTAGCTTAAATAAGCTTGGTTATCTTTAAGTTGAAGAATCCAAATTACATTGGAGCAAATTAAATTTGAACATCTTAATACATAATTTCAAAAAGTTTACAATTCAAGTTGTGTAACACCCTAGACCCGGCCTAAACATTATGGCAGATTCTGATAATGTCAATGGGTTCGAAAATGAAGCAAACTTGATAGAAACCTTAAGCTTATAAACCCTTATTAGCTTTCATTAACTTCAAAACATTTATTCATTTGCCTTAAAATCATTTAGTGTGGAAGCTTACAAAAATCGTGGTGTTTTAGTAAAACAGTTCGTGATTTAGAAAACATTGTTTTAGTAATCCCGTTGTTTAAAACTTTCAAAAAATAAAGCATGTGTAAATCGAGCAAGCAAAACCAAAATCAACAGTTAAAAGTTCATACAAACCCAACAAATCCAAACTCTCAAATCTAAATGCCAAACTTAAATGAAACTATAAAACCAAATAAAACAGTTTATGGTGAGTGGTCACCGTCGAGACCTCTGCTGCACCGATCCGCCTAACTCTGTGGATTACCTATACAGATCAAATATAAAAGAGTGATTTTACGTAAACTCGGTGTGTAACCCCACAAAATCAAGCATGCATACACAGAAAAACAGAACCAGTCAAATACAGATTCGAGCTTAAGCCCATTACAAATACATATGCAAATTTGGGCCTAAGCCCATCTCAGATACAGATATGCAAATCAAAATTAAAAAAAGATATCCTACCCCCATCCTCTACACACCATCTCCGACCATCCCTACACACCATGTGGGGTTTAAAACACCCACCCAACCCTCCACACCATGTTGTATCGATGCGGCACATAACAGATATTATACAGCCATGCTGCCAGATAATAGGCACAAAATGCCTTTCACAACACTTCCTCCAATATACATCAACCCATCCCCAATACCAGATGTCATAACATGCATACAGAATTAATAGATATAACATACTTAACATGCATTCATAAACAGATAATAGATGTACAAACATAGGCATGCTCCTAACCATGTTTTAGTCTAACATATCACTTGGTTTTAGGGTTAGATAACATTTACCGACCCTACGGTAGACCCACAATCGATTAGGATGACCTATACGATCCTATGAAAAATCTCAATATAATGGGCCTACATGCCAATGTGTCCTGCCCGTGTGGGCCCACATGCCAATGTGGCCTACTCGTGTGGGCCCACACGCCCAGATTGGCCTTACCCGTGTGGCCCACATGGCCTGGCCCAATAACTGACACACCGTGTGTCATGCCAGTGTGGGCCCACACGCCAAACTTGGCCTAGCCCGTACGGTTCACACGGCCACACTCGAGCCACCCCACGGCCGTGTGCTGTGCACGGCCATGCCTTCGTCGATCACACAATCGTGTCCTCTCACACGGGTGACCACATGCTCGTGTGGCATTGACACAGTGGCCTTTTTTGGCTTTTGTCGAAACCTCATTTTCTGCGTTTGGTACATACCTGGTATCGATTCAATGCAAAAACAATCTCGAGACCACCACAACCTATAATCGGCATACCAAAGCTCAGAATCAAACTTAAAAACACTGTTAAACCTAGAATTCCAACCAACCATAATCCAAATCAACGATTATCACTTACCCCAACTCTCCAAGCGGCTGACTACGATTTTGTAGGAGAAGAAACATGATCTTCCTGATTCGCTGCTGCCCATAACAAACGTGTAACCCCAATGAATGATGGAAAGACTCAAGTTATAGACAAAATAAAGCCTTACTTACCCCAAACGCGCGAAGAAAACCGATATAACAACAATGAAGGTGCAACAGCCGACAAAAGAAAACAAAAATCGAAAGTGGAAAAAGAGGAAGAAACGACAGAGAAGGGACTAACATAAGAGATTTGAGGATTTTCAAAAAAAGAGAAAAGAATAATATTTAGCAAAAAGAAATTCCAGGATATTCCCCACTATTCCTTATTTCTCTCCACTACCCCACAACTGATAACTCCCTCAGAATTTTAGCTCAACTAGAACTTTATCAGATAACAAAACTAAAAATAATTTAACACCTTCGCTAACGCAAGGATTTGAACAAGAGACATCTAACACACCAATACCCTTACCACTCGAACCAACAAACTCATTATGATATAAAATTACATGCAATTAAATCTAAGCCCGCTGAACAAGGATAGGGCTTTATTCCAAGAAATAACAAAATTTGTCGAGGTTAAGCCTTGAACCCAAACCTCTCACACGCTCCCAGAACACTTAACCACTAAAGCAAAAACACATTGTGTCACATTTCCTAGAAGTAGAAAAATAACATTCAATGTGTTACAAGTTGAATATTATATTAATGTTTTTGAAATTGGATCAATGATCGAACCAACCAAACTGTCCATTTTCAGTCTGTTCGATTTAAATCAATTAAATTATTAAAAATATAAAAAATGTTAATAATTATAAAATGCGATTCAATCGGTTCAACTGTTTTTAGCTCAATTTGTAGATCACCTATCTTTTACATTTTTGGACCTGTATCTCAATCAATTACCAGTCCAATCGGATAGTCCGATATGGTTTTAAACAACATTGCATTATAATTTTTTACTATTGATTTTATAAAATATTTTTTGAACCATTTAACATTTTTTTTTTACTTTTAATGAATTATAAACATGGACATATAAACACTTCAAGAAATCAATAAATAGATGATAATTTTACTATCGATTTTAAAAAATAATTTATGCTACGGAAAGTACCACATGAAAGCCCAAGACCACTCATCCTAATACGACAAATGAAGGAATAGGATCAAATTCATGTGTAAAGTGAATGACAATTTACAACAAATATAATCACATATTCAACTTACAATAAAAACCTTAAAGCCAACCCTAAAGTAGATAGACTCTTGAAACTGGAGTTCGTGGTGGAGTCGCTAAGTTGTCTTAACATGCTAGGGATGAACCTAACAAGCTAGACACAAAAAACTAAAAAGGGAAGTTATCATTGACTAATTTGAGTTTGGTCGGCTAGTCACCTATCACCTAAAGTTTTAAGGCCAATCCTAAAACAAATTTAAGGCAAAATCTTAAAACTAAGGTACGATTATAATCAAATATGGGTTCTAAAGTACAATTACGTGTAGAAAATGTTAAAGCATCCTTATAATACCTATTCGAATACAAAGCTTAGTGTTTAAGGTTTTGAAATTCTAGTCTTGACTCCGAATAAACTTAATATAAAGGAAAGAAGATGTCCAAATATATAATACTAAATGAAATTCGAAATTCTACAATTATTGTCTAAATTTCAAAGTTAACTAAAAAACGTGTAAAATTCTAAAATGAAGCGGGATTGAACTTAAAATTCTAGGATTTTAAAATCTAACATTAAGAACTTAAAATTCTAAAATGTAGAAAATGAAATTTGAAAACCTATAAATTGAAAGATCTTTGAATCCAGATTTTAGACTAAAATCAAAGTAAATCTATTAAAAACCTAACATCTAAAATGTAGGGGATAATTTTTATAAATATGCTAAAAAAATTGAGAAAGTGTGTCATTTTTTTTAATTTATTGATCTGCATTGTTTTTGGGAAGAAAGAAAAGCGTGCCTTGTAGGACGCGTTTTCTTTCAACGGTAACTATTTCAATTGTAACTTTTTCAATGGCTAAAAGGAGTACAAAAACCATAATTTTTTCTTTATAAACCCGTCCAAACCTCATTCTTTTCAACTCAATACTCAATACTCAATCCTCAATCCTAAATTCTCAATCCTCAATTTTCATTTCTCAATTCTCAATTCTCAATCCTCAATTATTAATTCTCAATTCTCATTTATTTTTTTAAAAATTTTTTCTAAATTTTATTCTCTTGATTTTATTTTATTCTTTAAAATTTTTAAATGGCAAATCAACTTATTTGTTTGGATGACTAGCATATCTCCAGTGTTAAATTACAAATGGCGGGAAAAAATATTAAATTATTTAATTTTAAATAGTTAATTATTATGTTGTTTAGACTATTAATTTTTTATATTTATATACTCAACCCGAAGATCGGATTTTGGAGATGTACATAAACAATTTAAGCAAAGGTGCATCGAGTTGCAAGATGCATGATTTTGATACGTGGCTTGTATGCTCGAAAAGAATAAATTTGATTCCCCACTTATCAGTGCTTTGATCGAAAGATGAAGACCGAGACACATATATTCAGTAGTGTATTAATAATAATATTTTAATAAGTGACTAAACTAAAGAAAATTCATAAAAGAAACATAGAATATTCATCTTCTTTTTTTTTTATGTTCTTCTTGCCGTGATTAACAAAGAAAAAGGAGAAAAACTCAAGCTCACATATTCGACTTTTGCATGTGAAAATAAGGTTAGATTTTGAGTTGGTTTTGTGAATTTTCTTACATTTTTGAGTTGGTCTTCTTGAATACTATCAAACCCATGTGAAAATTTTAGAATTTGAAGCATGTTTTAGAATCGGCCATGGATGTATATTTTGGTTTGTTATGTTTGTTGGAATAATATTAAACATAGGTTTGAAATCAACAAGTTATGAGTAGTGAATTTAGATGAAATGGAAGTATAATAGCTCAAATTATGAAAATAAATAGTTAAGGGTTTAAAATGCAAATTTGATGGTTGGTATAGACTTGCATCAAGATGTAGAAGGTTCGGCCCTTAAGGAATTAATCTAAATTCCATGTGTTTTGTGTTTTATGCTTGGAGGACTAAATTGTAAAAATCTTTAAATACTAGGGGTAAAATGGTAAACATTGTAATTTTGAGTTTTTGGATTAAATTGAATGAATATGAGTTTGAATGTGTTCAAATTGAATTGTTTAGATCAAGTACAAAATGAAAAGGTTTTGCAACGGGGAAAAACAAAATTAAACGAGTAGCCGGGAAGCTTAATTTGACAACTATCGAGGTAAGTCTATAAGTAAATGGTTGTTCTTAATTTTAAATAAATGTAAATTATTCATGCTGAATTGAAATGTTTATAATTATATTTGCTATTACCGAATGTGAGGGATGGTAATTGATATGTTCAAGGAACTACTTGAGTAAGTTTTAAGCAATGGAATTAATTTGAAGTAATGCTTATTTATAAGTTTAAATTGAATGTAGATGGTTATTCCAAGGCATTGCTTAATATATATATATATATATATATATATATATATATATATATATATATTTGAAATTGATAAGAAATGGTCAAGGTGATGGTACTTGGTTGTTGTAATTAGAAGCATGAAATAGGAAATTTTAATGATGATTTTATAATGATATTTAGGCATACTAAATGGAGTTGATGATGGTTTGATGTGGTATAGGCCGAATGCAATATAGTACTTGGATATTGAACACTTTGATATATACATATATAAGTGTATATTCTTGTGTGTAAAGTGAGTGTGAATTATATATATATATTGCATATTGAGGGAATAACAAGTTAAGAGAAGCATACATTGAGTAATACGGTTCAATGAGTACCATATGTGTAAAGTTAAGTAACGGCTCTGTGTGAGTGATACGTTATGATAAAAGTTAAGTAACGGCTCTGTGTGAGCGATATGTTATGATAAAAGTTAAGTAACGGCTCTGTGTGAGCGATACGTTACGATAAAAGTTAAGTAACGGCTCTGTGTGTGCGATACGTTACGATAAAAGTTACGTAACGGCTCTGTGTGAGCGATACGTTACGATAGCTCTGTGTGAGCGATACGTTATGATAAAAGTTAAATGCGGCTCTATGTGAGCGATACGTTACGATAAATGTGAAATAACGGCTCGTGTGAGCGATACATTACGATAAATGTGAAATGTAACTACGTGTGAGCGATACGTTATGATAAGCATTAAGTAACGGCTCTATGTAGCGATACGTTACTAGAAGTAAGAATAGTAATGGCACTAAGTGTGCGATACATTACATCAATTACAATTGTATGCGGATTCTGGATTTTACGGAGATATAATTCAATGAATGGAGCTATCCGAAAAGTGATAGATAGGTAAAGGATGTATGATAATTGTGTAATTTAAATATCAATGAGGTAAATTGTTCTTGTATACGAAATTAAAGTATCGAGAGGTGATTATTAATCTATGAGTTTGATTGAATGAATGAATGGTATGTTGGTAGTTGATTTTTGAGACCTATTGATCTAGATAGTTGTTGAATGGTAGCATGATATATGTAATTGCAATTACGAATCCGTTATCATCAAGTAAGTTGATTTACTTAAACTTATAGGTTCGGTCTCAAAGGTATGTGCATATGTGATGATGAATTGAATTTGTGTATAAGTGGTTATATGTGATATTATATTAAATTCGAATATATGAGTACATGTGATAGTTTAATTAACTTTGGATGATCGGTCATATATATGATAATGGATTAAACTAGTATATTGGGCCATAAGTGTATAATGAATCATGTGTATTTGATCTAATAAGTAAGTTTTAGATGTTGAAATGAAAATTTTTATATCATATGTATTTATATGTGAATTATATGGATTGAAAGGTGAGAAAGAAAATTAGGTAGTTAATATGTATATACGTGAACAAATGTATATGTATTTGTTTTGAGATGGGAAAGTGATTTATAGATCGATGTGAAATCTATTATTGAATGTATAAGTGTTTGGCCTTAAGGCTATAAAAGGTGAAAGTTCTGAATGATGATATGAATTAATTTATATTTTGGCATATTCCCGTGGTGAGTGTATGATTACACTCGAAATGGTAAAGATGTTAGTTTACAACTCGATT
Source organism: Gossypium rotundifolium (assembly GCA_025506655.1). Lineage (NCBI taxonomy): Eukaryota > Viridiplantae > Streptophyta > Magnoliopsida > Malvales > Malvaceae > Gossypium > Gossypium rotundifolium. The sequence continues at coordinate 10,672,486 of CP106730.1, read as the reverse complement.
ATATCGATTTATCGATGGGGAAGTCATTGCGGTAGTTAAGTCCGTATGATTAGTGCATTCCATTGGGGTGTAACATGCGAGCAACTACTAGGGAAGGTGTCGAACAAGTTTAGGCGTAGTCGGATCAAGATGAGATGGTTGGAGGATAACTTTAAAACTATCGAGGCTTCCATGAGTGGCATTTAAAAAGAACAGTTTCGCGCACACATTCATCTTGAGGTGGATCGGGGTCTCCTAATGCTAGATAAATCTATCAATTTGGTACATTTAAGTTGGCTACTACTACTAACCGACATGAAAGAAGCGGGACAAGTTAGTTGGGGATCAGCTGTGCTAGCGACATTGTACCAAGAAATGTGTCGAGCGACGATACTAGAAAAAGTTAAAATCAACGATTGCATGCTTCTTCTTCAATCATGGGCATGGAATTGACTACCATTTTTATGCCCCCAAGTGGAACTCCTTTACGAATTTCCATTCGTAATATGGTAAAATTCATTTGATAATATCATTATCATTTTTATTTTTCATTGTTGTAATTTTGAAATAACATACTATTTGAACAAGTGGAACATCCCCATGAGACATAGCGTTATACGAACCGAGCTCGAGGATAATCGACTAGCTTTAGATCAACAAACCAAAAAGGAGGTTAGTTTATGAATTTCAAAGTTATTGGTTTTGTATTCCAACATTTGAAATTAAATATTAGGAACATGCTAAAATTTATAAAATTTATAAATTCGTGGTTGCCCAAGAATTCATACTTGTTTCACTCAATGTTATTTTTATCTCTTGAAGGTATTTATTATATGTTCTGAATTTGTTTTTTCCTTTTAATGGTTAAGGTATTCATTGCCCCATATGTGGTTTAGGTTTAAGTCGCGTTGCTGATAGGGCTCTAATCTCTTCTTGTAATTCACCAAAAAGAAAATCGTATTCAACTTCTATCTACAAAATTTCTCATCTGCTCAAAAAGGGTCTTGAGACAAATTAATAATGTTTTCTCTCTTTGCAGATTTTAATGAAGTTATATCTATGCTTATATAATATATTTTATTGAGCTCAATACCAATTTTGTCATGAAAATTACATAAAAGCAATTCTTAATAAAGTAATAAATATTAATATATACAATTAAATGGTAAAAACTCACTAAAAATCAAATTCTTGATTAATTTAAATATTATATGTTGTTTACATGATTTACAAAAGTCATGAGAAGTTGGCATATGGTATGTCATGTGAAAGCATGTTGATGTGACATACCAAATTATTAAAATATTTTTAAAAATGTAAAAGTTACCTAAATTTATAAAAAAATATAAAAAATAAAATATTAATGATTATTAAAAATTGAAAAATTATAAAATATAACTTGACTTGAGAGTTTTATTTAGTATTTCATTTAAATGTTTAAAAATACCCACATATATGGGTAACATAAATAATTCTTAGACTTATGATACTAACTATGTTGAATGGATATAAATAAAAATGTGAAACCTCTAATCATAGGAACAGCGTCAAAAGTGACATTCCTCTGGATTTCTTCTCAAGTTGTTGTAAAGAACAATCACCTTTGCTATCACTCATTAAGGATAATACTCACTCTTTGTTATCTCCTCCCTTCTAGTTTTATCGACAACTAGGATTGCATAATCTTAATAATTAATATAAATATATCTATATACCTATTATAACGCCTCAAATTTTATAATTTTTTTCTGCTTAATTTTGACACAATTGTGTATTTGCTTCAGTGGTTAAGTGTTCTGGGTGTGTGTGTGAGGTCCCAAGTTCAAGTTTTGCATTTGGCAAATTTTGGTATTTTTCTGACTTAAGCCTTATTTTGGCTAGGGGTTTATATTGAATTAATGGTAAAACTACATTAGAATGAGCTTGTTGGTTCGAGTGGTAAGGGAGTCCATGTGTTGTGTGGACGTCCTATGTTCGAATCCCTGCGTGAGCTGCGCGAGCAGGTGAGTCTATTTTTGTTCATTTCTTAGAGAGAGTTTTTATGGAAGTAGAATTCTTAGTAGTGGGATTAGTGGGAGATAATTAAGGGATTTAGGGGTTATCAAATCTGATTTTTATTCTTTTTCTTTTTTTCAAATTCTCTTTTCGGTTTTCTTCCCCAAAATTTTGACGCTCCATTCCTTCCATCTCTCTCTACCGAATTTCCCTTTGCTAAATTCTCCCTCTCCTTTTCCTTTTTCTTCCCTTACTATTGTCAACGAAATATTTTTCTTCTTCTTTCGCACTTCTCCCTCATACCTTGTTTGGTGGATTTTCTTGTGTTGGTAAGTATAGTGTTGATTGGTGAGTGTTAACTTTTGGTTGGAAAGCTTTGTAGGGATTATGTTGGAATGTTAGTGTAGCGAAGTTTTGATTCTTGTTTCGATAATTGTTGGTATAGGTGAAGGCTGCGAATAGTAGATTTCGCTTCAATTGTTTGGACGGAGGCTTTTGGATGGTGATAAGGTGAGGTTCTATTGAATTGTTGTTGTAAATTCATTTTTAAACCCTCTAAATAGGTGTTGGTTAATCTAGATTTTATGTTTCGGAAGGCTTAGGAGTGGTTTCGCATCAAACCGATATCAGGTGTGTACCCGAAAACACAGAAAATAGTGTTTCGATGAAAGTAAAAAACCCCACTGTCAACGCCACATGGGTGTGTAGTCGCCTATGTGGTAGGCCTGTGCCATAACACGAGCGTGTGATCGAAGAGGCCAGGCCGTGTGCACAAGACACGGCTGTGTGATGGCCAAGTAGACCGTGTGCGACACACGGGTGTATGGGTCCACACGGGTAGTCTACACGGGCGTGTGACATTCTGGGCTAGGCCTTGTAATCCACACGGCCAAGGCCAATTTGGACCGTATGGGCCACATGGGTGTGTGGGCCGACATGGGTAGGCCATAGGGGCATGTGAGCCCATTTAACTTAAATGTGTTCTGAGGTTGCACGGGTCGTCCAAGTCAACTGTGAACCTACTGTAGGGTCGGTAAGCACTACTTAGACCCTTAACCCTTAAATGCGTGAACTGTATGTATGATGTATGTATTGAGCATGATGATTATATGAATGAATACTAAACTGTTTGTATAACTGAGATACATGTATTAGCATGTCATATACAGTATGGTGCATTGCATTGGGTTGGGATGTTGATATTTAGATGAAGTGTACTGAAAGGCTCTTAATCCTATTATCTTGTAGCTTAGTTGTAATTTACTAATTATGTGTTGCATTCGGTACTAATTGGAGTGTAGGGATGGGTGGGAGTTTTAAACCCTACATGGAGTGTAGGGATGGATGGAGATGGTATGTAAAGGCTGGTTGAGTAGGACTCTGTTTACTGATTAATATATATCTGATACTATTACTGTGATGGGCTTAGGCCCTAATGCATATCGATCTTGGCCCGAAATGGGTTAAGGCCCATACTCTTCAAATGGAAATGGGCTTAGTTGTGTTGTGTGTTTGACTGTATGCATATCTTCTGTGGGGATTACACACTGAGTTTACGTAAACTCAACCCTTTCTATTTTATCTGTACAGGTAATCACCAGACTTAGACAGATTGGTGTGATAGAGGACTCAACGGTGACCACATCACTATTGAACTGATTTAATTCCATTTAAGGTTTTTAATTCCTATTATTTTTGGAGAAATTTTTGAAGTAATTTGGACTTTTGGACAGTTTTCTTTTATTATGGGATTTTTAATTGTTTTCATGAATTTCTAAACTACGACGAAAACACGGTTTTACTAAACACAATATTTTTCCTAAACACGAGCGATTTCTTAAATATGACGGTTTTAAAAGCTTTCGCTACAGAATATGTTTTTAAATGAATCAAATTAAATAGAAAATATTTTTGAGATTGACGAAAGATAAATAAAAGCTAATAAACGGAAATGGTTTTAACTTGATAAATTTGATTTCAAATTCCATTCCGTGTGACATCGCCAGATTCGACCATAACGTCTAGGCCAGGTTTGGGGTGTTACACCTATTTGATTGATGAAAAGATAAAGTACAAAATTAATTAAAATTGATTATAATCACATATATATATTTATCCGTTGTACAGTTTAAATTAAGTATTTTTATCACTTCTTTCATCCACTTGCTGATATAATTAAATTAGGGGTCAAGGCTCAACTATCCTTTTATTTGTCTTTTAACTCTTTATATGTAACCTACCTTTAAATGGAGACCGAAAATTAGTTTCTAATCACATTTATTATTTTTGTGTAACTTTTAAAAAAAATTCTTTATTGTAGGCCTCTTAGTGTAGCTGGAAAATTTTGTCCAACAGTCTTTACAAAATAATAAATTATTCTCAAATCAAATACACTTACACTGGAACTTCAAAGAAAGTGTGAGAAAAGACTTTTCATTTGCTTCTCACTCAAACATCGTTTGTTTCCTTAAATCTTCATTCATTTCCCTCAAACAAAATAACAACGCAATTTTCACTTAGTGCTTTACTTCATCCTCCTACTCCTCTTCTTGTTGTGTCCAATATTACAAGCAGCAGAATCTCAAGAACCTCTCTGCGGTAAAGAAGTATGTGGAAATATTACAATTCCATCCCCTTTTGGAATCCATAGCACCTGCTACACTAAACCTTGGTTTAGAGTGGCTTGCAACCTAACCTTCAATGGGGTAAAGCCATTCATTCATAAACGTAAATGGCATCATTCTGGAGGTACTTGGAAAATCCTTATATTCAAACACCATTCTCATCAATAATCCAGTTACTTACATTAATTGTGATCGTATAAATGAGGTTAGTGTGAGTGTAAACCTCTCAAGCACTCTCTTTTTCTTCTCAAGTGAGAGGAATTATTTCAGGTCAATAGGTTGCGGAAAGTTGGATACTATTTTAAGTAAATGTTGAATTTTGGTCAGCATGTAGCATAAGAAGCAGTCAAGAAGCATGCCATGTAGTTCGAACCATAGAGGAGCTACTGAAGCAAGTGTAGTTGTTTATTTTTGTTCATTTAAAACTATGTTTGTTTGATGTTTGATGTAATTTGATAGTGATTGAGCTATTAACTCAGCTTTGTTCATGTGTACAAGCTTGGTTTTCCAAGTTTCAATGTTTTAGTGGTAGTAGGTATTGGTTAGGTTACCATATACTAATTTTGACAAGCTGAATGCTTAGTTTATGTATTGGCATTATGCCATTATTCATTTTTTGAATGAAAACTTATCAATTTTCTTCCATGTACTATTTTTCTTTGTTTTTGCTTTTGATTTTATTCTTGAATTCTGTTTGTTTCTTCTACAAGTCTCGAGCCTTGTTGCTCAAGTCTCAGCTAAATTTGCTTGCTCATTGTTCTTAACACCAACAATTGGTATCTAGAGCTATAATCTCAGTGGACCTGTTATAGTTCAACATTTAAAACCATGGCTTCATCAGGCTTCTCACCAGCTGCACCACCAGTCTTCAATGGAGAGAGTTTTCACAAATGGGTTGTCAAAATGAAGACCTACCTGCAGGCATTCGATTTATGGGAGGTGGTTAACTCATATGCTGAGCCAGTACCTCTTAGAGCTAATCCAACAGTGGCTTAAATCAAGCAGCATGCTGATGAAAGGACAAAGAGGCATAAAGCCATGTCTTGCATACAAAATTGTGTGTCAGATGTGATCTTCATAAGGATCATGGCCTATGAGACACCAAAGTAGGCTTGGGACAAATTAAAAGAGGAGTTCCAATGAACTGAGAGAATAAGGCAGCAATAGCTACTAAATTTGAGAAGGGATTTTGAGAACTTGAAGATGAAGGAGGAAGAAACTGTCAAGTAGTATTCCGACAGGATTATGGTTGTGGTAAATAGCATAAGGCTCCTTGGAAAGTAGTTTAGTGAAGCAAGAATAGTAGAAAAAGTGATCTCAACCTTACCTGAGAGGTATGAGGCAAAATTATCTTTCCTCGAATACTCAAGGGACCTAACCAGCATCTCATTGATAGAGTTGATCAATGCTCTTTATGCACAAGAGCAAATAAGAGCCAACAGACTAGAGGAGCACAAAAAAGGTGCCTTCCAAGCCAAAACCAAACCTACCTTGAACACCTCTGCCTTCAAAGGTAAAAAGACTTGGAGCGACAAGCCTAAGTCAAATGCTGCAAGAAGAAGGGACAACCTTGCAGGCATTGCAAAAGGTCTGGTCATCTACCAGATGTGCAGTGCTAATACTGCAAAAAGATGGGACATGTTGAAAAGGTTTGCAAAAGAAAAGGCAAACCAAGGCAGAATCAACCTCAATAGCCAAAGGCTGAAGCTCGAGTAGCAGAAGAAGGCAGTGACTGTGAAGAGTAATTTTTACAGTTTCATGCTCAACTGCAAAAGAAAAAGCCACAAAGGGATGGCTCATAGACAGTGGTTGCACCAACCATATGACACCAAATGCTGCCACCTTCAAGACAATTGATAGAAGTTTCAAAACAAAGGTGAAAGTAGGTAATGACCACTTCATCAACGCAGAAGGCAAAGGGGATGTGCTGATAAGCACTCTCACAGGTAACAAGCTTGTTTCAAATGTGTTGTTGGTGCCTAAATTGATAGAAATTTACTCAGCATAGCTCAACTGCTAGAGAAAGGCTATTCAGTTATGTTCAAAGGCAAAGAGTGCCAAATTAGTGATCCAAATGGATCTAGACTCATGTCAGTCACTATGGCTGATAAAAGTTTTGTTGTTGACTGGACAAATGACTCAGACTCAGCTTATACATTCTCATTAAATAAATCCAAGCTTTGGCACCAAAGGCTTGGTCATGCCAACTACAGATTGATGGACCAGCTAACCAAAGAAGATCTAGTTGAAAACTTCATCAATTCAATTGAAAAAGAGGAGATCTGTAAGGTATGTCAGCTAGGAAAATAGATCAGGCTACCATTTCCTTCAAACAAGGCTTAGAGAGCCTCGGCTTAACATTAAAAATACTTAGTTGAATAAAACTAGGTTATTACATAAATATTCTTAAATAAAATAAAATAAAATTTAAAGAAATCCCAAAATAATTTGTAGCTTGTGCACATTGATGTGTGTGGCCCCACCAAGACTCCATCCCATGCATACATGCAAGAATTAGAACATTAAACTATCTAAGCAGATCACATATTTTACATACTTGATACACATAGAAGTTTCTATGATTCGCACTGCATCCCTTGCCTCTGGGTATCTGACATGCTCATCTGACCTCATTTTGTGGCTTTTAGCCCATAACATACATATAATTCAAATTAACTAGTGTGATAGAGATCTACACACCTTTTCTAGCTTTTAGCCCATAACATACATATAATTCAGATTAACTAGTGTGATAGAGATCTACCATAGTATGAGTACAAGGGGACGAAGATGCTCCAGAAGCGAATAATGGTACGTACTCTACCATAGTATAGTAAGTGTTTATTTTGGCTTTAGAATTAGAGTGCGCAGCGAAAGCATAGTGATGAGACTTGGGTAGTACGATTACTAGTTAGTCGAAAATTTCGAGGACGAAATTTCTTTAAGGAGGGTAGAATTGTAACATCCTAAATGTGGGCCTGTGCATTTATGTGTAATGTTATGTTTAATATGTTAATTTGAGGTTCAGTTGGGCCCAAAGAATTGGGTCAAAATTTCGGCAGCCAATGTGAGCTAAGGGGGGACAGCACAAGGCTATAATTTAAGGATTATTTTTGTTTAATTAATGAGGATAATAAGCTGATAAAATAAAGGGAGAGTTGGTGCAAATGTGGCCTCTTATGGATGAGTGTTTTGATAGGGATAAGGGATAGAAGGATAGAGGAGAAAAGATAGGAGTTATCTTCTGAGTACGAGTTGGCGAAATTTCATCTCCTAGAGGGTGCCAAATTTTCCCATTAATTGTTAATTATTGGCTATTAGGAAGGGCATTTTCGGATTTGTAGGTAAGTGTCAATTTCCCTATAAATAGGATAGTAGCTCTTCAAATCCGGTATTGGAACCCTATTCTTTTCTCTCATTCTTTGTGCCGAATTTCGTAGCCTCTCCCTCTCCAATATTCTTCTCTTCAATTTCTTCAAAAGTTGAAACCTTTTCTCCATTCTTTTTCCCCTTGAGCCGATTTCTCTAAAAAAAGCCAAAATCTCCATAGTTTTTCTTTATTCATCCTATTTGTAAGTTTTATTCTTCCGGCATTTAAATCTATTTCTCTAGCATAGCTGAATCTTCAAGCCTTTCTTTGTTTTCTTTTCACTTTCCTTTTAAGTCGAAACCACATCAGTTCATCTTTTTTGGGATTTTTCATAAAAGTCGAAATCGTGAGATTTAGTCTCCTAAAGTTGCCGAATCTTCTTTAATGGAGTCCGCTTGTGCCAAAATTTGAAGGAAACAATAGGTAAGTATTGATTTCGGGATTTCATTGTTCTTTCAGCTTTTCAAAGTCCTTAGCCGAATGGCCATTAGAAACTAATCTCTTATTTCACACTTCTTTTCGGCATTTGAGATTTGAAGAAGGAGGCCAATCGCATAGATCTCTAAGTTATAGAATCGTGTTACTTTCGGGATTTCAAGGTAAGAGGATTTGTTTATTTATATCTATAAAATCGGGTAAGACTTAGTCATCGACGAGGAACGCAAGGTGGCCATGCGAGAAGAATATGTGGATTTGGCAAGGTATTTCATTTTATATTTTTAATTAATGGACATTTATTGATGATCACTTTAAGTCGAGATTTTGACATGGATTTACTTTTTGAAGCACAAATCGACAGTGGCCTCCGGTTGTGTTCGGAAGTTCAAAGCTATTGATGAGATATTTTCTTGGATTTACTTTTGAAACAAAGTTGCAAGCTCAAAACTCTAAAGTCTAACAATGGAACTGAGTACACCTCAACTCAGTTTCAAGTCTTTTGTGATGAAGCAGGCATCAAATACAGCTCACCAACACTTATACACCTCAACAGAATGGTGTTAGTGAAAGAAAATAGAAGCTTGATGGATATGGCCAGGTGCTTGATGTTTGAAAAGAATTTGCCCTAAACCTTGTGGGCTGAAGTAGTAAACCTAAAGGATCTTTGGCTGCATATGTTATACATATGTTTTAGCAGTAAAAAGGGATAAGTTGGCTAAGAAAGATCAACCTGGTATTTTGGTAGGCTACAGCACAGTCAAGAAAGGCTATAGGATCTTAGATCCTTAAGCAAACAAGGTGCTTGATAGTAGAGATGTGGTGTTCGATGAGAAATCAAGATGGAATTGGGAAAAGAATGAACCAGAAGTAGTTTCTAAAGAGTTTATGGTAGATCAGAATGAGGCTGATCAAAATGCTCCTGAAATGGACATTGATGATGAACCAATCAGGGGCACTAGACCATTGGCTGAGATCTATGAAAAGGATCATATGGAAGAGGTAGAACCAAGCTGTTTTGAGGAGGCTGAAGTTTAGCAAGGCTTGAAACAAGCCATGATAGATGAAATCAACATGATTAAGAAAAACTAGACTTGGGATTTAGTTGAAAGACCAGCCAACAAAAAGGTTATTAAGGTAAAATGTGTAACACCCTGAATTAGGGGTTATTTATAATTTAAATAAATTCCATGTGGGCTTCAAGAAATAAATAAATATGATTTTATTTGGCATGATTTAGGGTCTAGAAACAACCCCGAGTTGGGGCGAATTTGGTTTTTAAAAATATTTTTTTTAGGGGTCTAAAAGGAAGGAAGCTAGGGGATAGGGGTTAAATAAAATTTAGAAGGAACATAACACAAGAATGGGCTTGGTATAAGTGGCGTGGTGCGCCTAAGGGTTGTTAGGGGTCTTGGGTTCGAGTCATGGGAGATACAAGGGGGGATGTTTTTAATTTTGGGCTTTTGGGACGTTAAAAGAAAGGGCAGGTTGGGAGGCCTTAAAAGATATTTGGTGTTGGATTTGGACATGGAAGTTGGGCTAGCTAAGTGGCAACCGTGCGCCACTTAGGAGGGGAAGTGAAGATGGGCGCAGGTTTGAGTTGCTGGAGCAGCGTTTTGCATTTTAAATTTTGGGGCGTTAAAGTAAAGAAGGCTTAAAAGAAATTTTCGGGCAAGGAACGGACATGAAAGGCAGGAGGGCGAATTAGCTGAGGCGCTACTTAAAGGAGCTTTGGCAAGGGACTCGGGTTCGAGTCGTGAGGAATGCAAAAGGATTTTGTTTTTGGGCTTTAGCTAAAAGGAAAAGGGCTCGAGTAAGGCTTTATATTTAAATGACGGGGTAAATTGACATGAAAGTCAATTGGGAGAGTTGGTTGGGCGCTTAAAGGGTGGGGCTTGCTGCTTGCCCTACAAAGAGTCGCAGTGTTCGAACCCCAAGCCACACCTCATGCTTTTTTTTTTTCCTTTTCCTTCAATATAGTTGGCGTTGGAGGAGTTGGCGACATATAGGACTCCTAATTAGGCATATTTTATGTCATAATCAATTTGGAAGAGGGAATTTTAGTGTTTTATTTGCTAGTAAATTGTTGAGGGATTAGGAGATTAAAGCTAGATTTATTTTGTGATAATTCAAGGCTGGAAATTATCACAAAATAAAGAGAATTTGGCCAGCATTGGGACTCCTTAGGGGCTGTCCATAATTGTTTTTTTACAGCAAAGAAGGGCCAAAAGTTCTTCAATTTTTCTCTTCTTTTTTCTCACTTGTTGCTTGAATTTCCTCTGCCTATATTGCTAAAATTCCAGCTTCTTTTCTTCTTCTTTATAAGTGAAATCCTCCTTAATCCCCTACTTTCTTCTTCTCCTTCCTCCATTAGCCAAACCCCTACCACCTTCTTTGCCAAAATTTCCTTAGACAAGCGCCCAAAATTACTCAAAATTCCAAGATCTCTCTTGTTTTCCTTAGCAAGCTACTCCCCCTATTTGGTGTAGCTTTGGCGGACATCAAAGCAAAAGGTGCTCTTTTTCTTCAATCGGTTAAAGAGGAAGCTTTGGAATTATTTTCCAAGGAGAGTTGGTAAGAACATTCGCCAAGGGCCTTTCAATTAAAAAGTCTATGATTAAATGCCGAAACTAACGTGTGCCATGGATTTAGGGACTAAATTAGGCTTCGGGATTTGTTAGGAAATCAAATCCGTTTAAGGTAAGTCCCTTTGATACTACTTGGTTTGGCCGAATAGGCCTAATGTCCCTAATTATGTTAATGGCTAATTATAGGTTAAGAGATCTAACGTTATAGATCGGCTTTTCGGGATCTAAGAGTTCGGTAGAAAAAAGGTGTGTAGAAACTCACTACACACTTTATTAATTTACATGATTTAATTGTTTGCCTTTAATCTTTTGGTTGTGATTAGCTTGTGGCATAATCATGGTTTCCGGGTAAGTCCCCTCACTTGTGATTTTTGATATACGATTTGCATGCCATCACATGATGATTAAATGCTATGATATGATTTATGGAAATTTTTATTAAAGCATGTGATGGTGGGATTGATGAGAGGAGGGGGAAGATTTTATGGACTGTCGCCAGTGGTTTTGACCACAAGATGGGTTGGCCCCATCAGATTATTTGTGACCTATGGTCATCAGTGGTTTTGACCACAAGATGGGTTGGCCCCATCAGATTATTTGTGACCTATGGTCATCAATGGTTTTGACCACACCGATTGATAAATTGCGACTAAGTCCCAGTGGTTTGGTACCACCAGTGGTTTTGACCACACTTTGATTATTTGTGACCTATGGTCATCAGTGGTTTTGACCACAACGATGGGTTGGCCCCATCATTTGATTTGTGACTCTAAGTCATCAGTGGTTTTGACCACCATGGTTTTGACCACACGGGGTAGTCAAGGAGTATGGATGGTTAGGTTGGGTTGCATGTGCATGTTTATTAATAAATTGTGTATGAGTTATATTTTTCCGGTGGGGGTTTACACACTTTGAGTCTTGGTGACTCACCCTTCCCTTAACATTTTGAGATGAGTAGAAGCGGAGATGGAGCCGGAGAGGACTCGAGCGGCCATGCTTGATGAAGGATTTAAATTCATTTTATTAAAGTTATTAATATTTATTTTCTAAGTTTTCATTTTGGGTTTGTAATAAGGCCGATAATTATGGTTGGATGTTTATTTTATTGCTTTATTTTACTCATGTTACATTACGAATGGAATTTTATAAAAATTAATTGAACCGGTTAAAAGTAACTTTTCAAACTTAATAAATTTCTACGGGTTTTTAAAAGATGTTACCATCGGGTAACAAAAATTCACCACGCCAATCATGATTTTGAAAATTCCTTAAATTTTAAATAATCAAACAATTTCAAAGGGTTGAACAACCCAACTATATTTATAAAAAGCCCAACTGAGCTTTCAAACACCGTTTTAATTCCTTAGCCAAATTTCATCAAATTTTCACCAGAAAATCAATGTCCTTCAAAATATTTTACTCTATGACATACCAGATCCAGTTAGGACTCATGGGCCGGGTTTGGGGTGTTACAAAATGGGTCTATCAAACCAAGCATAATGCTGATGGGAGCTTGAAAAAACTTAAAAAAAGGCTAGTTGTTAAAGGGTTTAGCCATAAATATGGCTTAGACTATCTGGAGACCTTTGCACCAGTGGCCAGGCTTGACACCATTAGGCTGCTAGTTGCCTTAGCAGCTCAAATGAAATGGAAAATCCACCAACTTGATGTGAAATCAGATTTTTAAATGGATTCATTGAAGAAGAGATATATGTTGAGAAACTCCAAGGTTTCAAAGTGACTAATAAGGAAGAAATGGTTTACAGATTAAAATAAGCCTTGTAAGGCTTGAAATAGGCACCAATGGCCTAGTATAGCAAGATCGATGGCTACCTTGCTAGCCTTGGATTTGAAAGAAGCAGCAGTGAACCTACTTTGGATGTTAAGAAGAAAGGTGCTGAAACTCAACTGATAGTGTCTCTATATGTTGATGACCTGCTAGTGATAGGAGGAGACCAAGCAATGTTGGTTGATTTCAAAGCCAAAATGCAGCAAGTGTTTGAGATGTCTGACTTGGGACAAATGTCCTACTTTCTAGGCATGGAAGTAACACAAACTTAGGAAAGATTTTTTCTAAGTTAGAGAGCTTTTGCTACGAAGATCTTGAACAAATTCTCAATGCAGAATTGTAAAGCAACAAACACACCAGTTGCTGTTAGAGAGAAGCTATCAAGCCAATGTGTTTTTGAGAAGGTATGTGAGTCAACCTATAGGATCCTAGTTGGTTGTTTGCTATACTTGACTGCCACTAGGCCAGCCATAATGTTTGTTATGAGTTTACTCTCAATATTTATGCATTGTTGCAATGCAAGTCACTTCAAAGCTGGCAAGAGAGTTTTCAGGTACATCAAATGTACTCTGAGCTATTAGATGTTGTTTAGCAAAGCTGAAAACTTGAAATTGGTTGGCTATATTGATAGTGACTGGGCTAGTTTGATGGATGATATGAAGAGCACTATCGAAACCATTTTTAAAGTTTGATTTAAAAATGGGGATCGACTTTAAAACGAAAATCGAGTCGCCACCAATCCATTTTTACCTAGGTGTGATTGGATCACCTTATAAAACATTTTATTTCAAAACATTTATTTTTGGTCCATGAAAAAACAAGAAAAATGGGTTTGGGAGTCAGTTATGTATGAGGAAGGATTAGCACCCTCATAACGCCCAAAAATTGGTACCTAATTGATAAAATCATGTCCTATTGTTGAAACTTTGAAAAATTTTAAAAAATGGTCCTTTTGTTTTTTTTTATAAAAAAACTAGACTTACCTATCTCAAGAAATAAAACACCATACCCAGTAAGTTAGGATATAGCATCTCAGGACTTAGAAACTAGGCACGTCTTTAGTTTAAAAAGTTTCCTACCTCGAGATATAAAACATCATATCTAGTAAGTTAGGACACAACGTTTTGAATTCCCAAGAATAGGTTTTTTTATCATTCGAAATTTGTAAGTTTAGATTTTAAAAGAAAAGGGATATTTGATACCTTAAGTTCTACGAGAAAAATCGAAGCCCAGTGAGTTAGGGCACAATTCTTCTCGAAGTCCCCAAATATCATATATCACCTTATTTTTTAAAAAATGTATCAAAAAGGTATTCTATAAAACAATGGTTTGAGTATACAACCTACATATTTAATAACAATTTTACATAATTACAAATTATAATAACAATAAATAATAAAAATAATATTACATAAATGAATATATAAATAACTATGTTAAATAATAATAAACAATCTAAGAATATAAATAAATAAACATGTAATAAATAGCAATAATTGAAATTGTCACGAATTAACAAAATTAGACAAAAAGGGAAAATATATTTAAACACCAAATAATTATTATAACCCAAACCAAAATAAGAAAATAAAACATGATAATTTTTAAAACAATTAAAATGTACAACAATACAAAAAGGTAAAAATATTATATTAATAATGTAATACCTATGAATATATGATAAAATAATTAATAAATAGTATATAATAATTTTAAATAAATAAAATATAATATGAATAATATAAATGAAATATATTTTATAATATGAAAATAAAATATATGATATATAATATAATACTATACAATGTATAAAATTTTAATATATAAAAATAATATGTAATAAAAATAATATTAAATAAAATAATAAATAATGAAAATATATGTATATATGTAGTACATTAATTATAAAATTATATACATTATATAAACAATATAAATCATATAGATTAGATAATAATATAAATAATTTTATATAAAATAAAATTTTAGAAATAATATATAATGTAACATAATACTATATAATATAAAAATATAATATAATAAATAATATAAAAATATATAATAATATAAACTATTAAACAAGTAAAATAATATATATAATAATTAAATATAAAAATAGTAATATATATATATATATGTATATAAATTTATACTATTAATAGATTAATTTACAAATAATTAAAAATAAAAATTTTAGCATAATAAAATATTTCAATATAATATTAGAATAATTTAAATTTTAAAAAAGTTTGAAAAATAAATAAAGAAACCAGGATCAAATAACAATAAAAATAAAAATAAAGGGTTAAATTATAAATAAAAAATAAACGGACTTAATTATAAAACTGGAATAATGCGGAGGGACCTAGAGGGTAATTAGACCCTCAAACAAAAACACGCCGATCCTCCCGGGGTCGGGTCAACACGCGGATCTGGCCTTTGAAATGATGTCCACTACAGCAAAACAGACTTTTAGCGGTGTTTTTTAGGCCTTTAGCGGCGTTTTTAAGCGCCACTAATAGAGCTTGCGGCGCTTCGAAAAACGCCTCTAAAAACGCCGCTAAATGATGCGCCACAAAATTTAGCGGCGTTTTTGTGAAAAAAACGCCGCTAAAAACCATGACTTTTAGCGGCACTCTTCACACAAACGCCGCTAAAGGTGGCGACTTTTCAGCGCTTTTTACAAAACGCTAAAAAGCAAGACTTGTGTGGCGCTCTTCACACAAACGCCGCTAAAGGTGGTGACTTTTAGCGGCGTTTTTCCCACGAACGCCGCTATAGGTGGCGACTTTTAAGCTGGTTCCAAAAATGCCGCTAAAAACATGACTTTTAGCGGCGCTCTTCACACAAACACCGCTAAAGGTGACGACTTTTAGTGGCGCTTTTAAAAACACCGCTAAAAATATGACTTTTAGCGCTCTTAACACAAACGCCGCTAAAGGTGGCGACTTTTAGCGCTTTTTCCCACAGATGCTTGCATTATAGGTGGCGACTTTTAATGGCACTTTTATCCAAATGCCGCTAAAATATGACTTTTAGTGGCGATTTTCAAACGCCGCCACAAACAATGACTTTCTAGCGGCGCTTTTTAAAAACGCCATAAAGTTTGACTTTTAAGCGGCACTTTTACCCACAAACGCCGCTAGCTTGTACAGATTTAAAATATTCTATTTATCCAATATCATACCCTCCCGCACTAAAACCAACCAATGACAACAAATATAGTATATAATTCCAACCCAAATAACAAATGTAGCATAAAAATTGCACCAACTACATTAATTCTAAATGATATTTTAAAATAAATAAAAGATATATGATATCGTACAAAATATTCTTACAAAATGTTAAATGTAACAATGTTAAAATCATCTTACAATAAGAACATAAATGTCTAAGATGGCGGCGTCTGCATTCTTTGTAACATCTTCATCATAACTGAAGTCAGAAGTGAAGTTCTTCATACTTCTGATCGCTCTGCCTCCCTCGCTGCTATTTTCTCTTTAAGTAGAGAAATTTGCTCTGCCTCCCTCGCTGCTGCCTCAGCTCTAAGTTGAGAAATTTGCTCAACTGTGCTCGCTTGCATCTGAGCTATCTGGTCTTTTAGCCTCTGAACTTCAGCACGAGATTGACTCCCGGAAGGCATATATTATTGGGAGTTGGATCCAAAATATTGGGTCGAGTAACACGGATCCTTGAAGTCGAACCCGAGTACCTTTCAACACCCAAAACATTAGTGATAATTTTTTATAAATATACTCAAGATTAATGAACTATCGATTGAAGCGATTCGTACTTTTCAGGGACCCAAAACATCGGTAATAATTATGTTATCGACATCCTCAAGATGAACAGAACTATCACTCGGCGGTAGCTTCATAATGTGTCTTCTTCTCCTTTAGTTTCTCCTAATAAATTAATCAAAAAGTTAGAAACGAAATATACAAAAAGAAGGAATGCATCATAACTTAACATTATTAATTTAAAACTACTAATGAAGAATTAAACTATTATAAGTAAACATTATAAATCCATTTTAATAAATCAAATTTTATTAACTAAATATACCATAATCTCTCCACTTGGTGTCATCGGAGACCCATCCTTCTTCTATCGTAATGTCAAAAAGTGAACGCGTCCAACTTTTTGACCGGTGGAGAGTTCCTACAGTGTTGTATTACAAATATAATTTAATAGTATAAAGTCATTAATATTTGATGTAATTAATAAATTATAATACTTGACCTCATTCTGAAGCAAAACTTCTCGATCCCGCGGTGTGCGTGAATTTTTGTTTCTGCCTGCTGCTTATTCCGACACGCTCACGGTCCTACATAACGATATTATTGTTACGTATATAGTAAATACTATACACCGAAAAATTTATAAGAGTTTAGAACTAGGTAATACCTCTCCTTTCTTTGAGTTCCAGAATCTAACCGCATCTTCCCATTGATACCTCAACATTCCCGGTGGGACATTTTGCAGTTTATCCTCGAGGCTTATTTCTTTCTTAAAATATTCTTTTTTCAATATGCTTTTGTTGTCGCTCCATTTTTTTCCCAATGTCTTTTTTATATAGTCATCGGAGACCTCCAAACTAAACCTCTCCTAAAAAAACATAAATTTAAAAAGTAAATAGAAATGAAACTTCAACCAAAGTATTATAAATTACATTCATGTTTTGTTACCTTAATGTTCTCGAGCTTGATTTTTGTTTGCGTCGGGCATGTGATGCCATGACTCGTAATTGATGGGCAACATATTTGCATTTCGTGCAATAATGCCCAAATAACTGCTAGAACTCGAGCTTGAGGCCAATAGGTGGCCATGACTGTTTCTCTTTACTTTCACACGGTCGCCAGAATTTAATTCGTATAAACCTTTAAGCAACGTACGTCCGCGACCTCTGCGCGTCCCACCACTCTCAGCTGACCAATGATAAATTATTGTTATATTAAAATTGAAAAATAAATCAATAAAAAAAGTCAACATGCATGTAAAATAATTTAATTTTACTTTGTAATTCTGTAGGCTCATCATCTATGTCAGGCACATTAGAGGATCCAACTATTGTTTGCTGTTCACTATTGCCCTCTTCGGAATTTATAGTATTATGTACAATATTTAAATCTCGTAATCTTCTTCTACTCATTTTCCCTGCAATACACATAAAATAGTTGAAATATTAGTAACAAATAACAACAATAATGGTACATATAAAATATTTAAATTACATAAAATGACCATGATTAAAATTATAATATTACATATAAATAAAAAAATAGTAAAATCTTACTCCATCATAATTCGTAAATATCTTCGTCCACATCCTGACGACCCTATTGAAATTGTGCATTAGTACTAGGGATATTTTCACTTAAGTTTTGTTCTGGAAAAGGCAGAGTTTCTGATCTTTCGACGATGTCATCTCCACTTCCACTGCCCATGTCGAACAAGTCTCTGGGAGTATTTCGAAGTACAATATACCAACCCTCATCAGTTGGATCTTCCGAGTAAAAAACTTGTTTCACTTGAGAAGAAAACACATACGGCTCGTCTATCAGTTGTTCTCCGGTGTGAATCAATCGAGAGAAATTCACCATTGTAAAACCATATTGATCTTTTTAATTCATGCGAGCGTATTCACATCAGCCCATTCATCTCGAAACAAGACAACTTTCCATTTGCCGTAATAATCCAACTCAATGGTGTCAGTAATAAGTCCGTAATACTCTAGATTCCCCTCGACAGGATTATTGTCCCTAGCACTAGAATAACTCGTAATTGAAGAATTAACAACAATTCCACAATTTTGGGTTCTCCTCAACCTCTCGCGATACCTTGTATGAAATCTGTATCCGTTGATGAGGAATGCACTATATCTTTTCACTATTCGGTTTGGACCTTGTGAAAGCCATTTAACTTCATCATTTACTTCATTTCGACTCCAAACCTATTGAATCAAAAGTAAATCGAGTAATTATAAATGTTGTTCAAAACATTATTACTTGTCAATGAAAACTTCAATTGCATACCGTTTGGCTTAACCATTCATGAAATGATTACGTGAACATCTTATTAATTTCTCGTCGATGTAACCTTCGGAGACCGTGAACGAGCTCTCAATACTTGTTTGTACTCACTATGTTAAAAATGGTTACTTTGTTAGAAGACAATGAAATTATAAGTGATGAGTATTTATCAAATTCTATGAACTTACTTAGTAATGGTTCCATTGAATCGTGATGAAAAAGAACGTATCGATGTGCTTGGACCCGATCTATAGTCTAATTCTGAAATTTCGACTTTGCCGATCGGTTCTCAAAACTTTGAAATAAATAAGTTACGCCAAGTTATGATCGTGAGCCCAACAATTCTACTTGGTGCATTCATTCTTATTAAATTTAAAAGTTTTAAATTACTTCTTATAAAAATAATTTACTTTTCGTAATTAAAACATATTTAAGTAATGATCAATATTATTATTATCACGATAACAAAATATTATTACCATTTTGGAAAACATTGAAAATATTAAATATTAACGAAAACATTATTAATATAAAAATTAGTAATTAGTAATAAACCAAAAAGCCATATAAATGTAAGTATTCTTAAAAAAAATTGTTTACTTTTAAGGAAGATAAAGTAATAAAAATTCTTTAATATAATATATAATATATGTAATGATAGGTTTGTATTAAAATATGTTAATATCTTCTTAACTTGCAAATATTTATTAAAATATGACATTTATGTTAAAAATTATAACATACTTTAACAATTTACTTTTATATTTTGTTTATGTTATTTTTATATCGCACTGCACCTAAATTTTAAAAAATAATACACGGAAGCTTGTAAAAAATCTAAGCGGCATGAGTAGATAGCAAATTGGAGGTTGTTCAAACATTATTAATAATAAACAGCAATAATAAACAACAGTTTAGACAGAAATTCTTTAAGATTCATATCATACGTGGCATTGTTACACCTAGGGAGGATCCGATATAAGGCAACCCGTTAGGTTTCCAGCCTATATACTTTGAATCTTTTTTCTCTTTTTTGGGACAGCAATAGAACAAACAGCATATATACAAACCAAGCAAGATAATAATCCGCAATTTGGACAGCAATTTAGCAAGTTAAATATACAAGCTTACAAATTGTAAATTGGATGGCAGAGTCGATTCCAGCAACTACTGTTGGGTTGAGCAAAGGACGCCCGAAATTTTTGAGAAGCTACATACAAGAAGAATAAAAAAGAAACTCCATAAAATTGAAAATAATAAAATAAATGAAAAATAAAACGGTATAAATAGCAAAAGTACGATATAGAGTTCTGGAAACTCCAAATCAGCTTCAAGTATCTTTTGAACCACGTAAACAAGCAATTAACCAGAACAATTAAGTTTCAACCCGACTATATATTCATCTAGCTAAAGTTTCAAAGAACAGAATACATGCAGCGGCCTTGTTTCAGTGGCTTACACTAGCAGTATGAAAGTATACCAGCTCCCAACATCGATAAACATTGCAGACTAATGATTGAATTACAAATACAGTTTTATTTAATTACCATTTACCAATGTTAATTTCCAATCAATTTTATTTAATGAGCAAATGGTGATGTTTAGAAGTTAGAAAAGGTTTTTTTGAGATTAAAATTAAGTCATAAGTTTTGATAAAAGTTAAAATGTAATTTTAATATTGTATTAATTAAATATTTTATATATTTTTAAAAGATTAAATTACTATTAAAAACATATTAGTATAATAAGGCGTAAGCACATAGATTTTCAACAATAAAATAAAATCGAAAAATAAAAAATGAGTTGTATACTTGAATATTTGATAAATGAACAAGCAGAGAAGAAAGTAGTCCCACATCCTACCACCAAACACGAGCATATATTCAAGTCACCATGAAAATAACTATACTTCAAGTCCAAGCGAAAGCTTGTCTAATAAACGCATATACATGCACTTGAAGTCCAAAAGAAAGCTTGTCCAAAAGAAACCTTGTCTACTAACTTTATTGAAACAAAGGAGGAAGATAGACAATTATGATCAAATCGAGAAAGTAGTAAATATCGATTCATAAGGTGAAACATAATAGTAAGCAATGGAATTTTCGCATATACCTTGATAAATTAAGCCTTTTCGTGAAGTCTAATAAGCGCTCAGATAATGACTCCTGCAATTGGAATACAAGGTTCGAACAAAACTTACTTCATAATACAAACACCTAAAAGCGACCATCAATTTAACCATATTCTCACCCTAATTTTTTTTCTTGTCCACGTTCCCAATTTTTTAATTTAATTTTCAAAATTACTAACAATATTATTAAATTAGTACGATTTTATGTTAAAATGTTACATATACAAACAATTATATTAATTCAATATATATATAAAAGAAAAAGAAATGTATGTATTATTTGGGTAAAATTGAATTAAAATCAAAATTTAAATCAATGTTTATATGTTAATTTAATATTTATTTTATTTAAACTTATATTTTCTAATAACAATGATGTAGATTGAATACTCTTGATTGAGTCCACGAAATGAAAGAAATTATGAATACTCTTGACTTTGGGAAAAAGGGCGATTTTGCGGGAGGAAAATATTCCGGCATGAACTTACGGTGCTTGCTTGTGAGAACTTCTTGGCGATTTGGTGGAGATGTTCTTGCTCGACACTCGAAAATTTTGGAAACGCTTTCTTGAATTCCTTCATGAGAACAATCAAATCGATAAGAAACTATTATCAAACCTTGAGGACATCACTATAAAAATCTACTATACATGTTAAAGATCCGGATCAAGAAGTAGTGATCGACATACCTAAATCCCACACTTGAAATTTGATGTTATTGTCTTGCCTTTGTTTCAACATTGAATCCAATTCTTGCACCATCAAGAACAAAGTAAATCAAATAACAATTCTTAAACAGAAAAAGAAACCCATTGATCTTCTTAATTGCAAATATTAACTTACTTCTCCCTTATACATCGAAATGCTAAATAATTCCCTTTAAAACAATATAAAACGACCATATAGAGTTCAACGCTAGATAGAAATGAAATTACAGCAAAAGGCAATCCCTAGGCCAATTTGGCTGAAACAACATAATAAAGCTGGCTGAAATTCTCTATGACTATGACCAAATAAAGCTCTCAAATACATATAAGTGCACCAATGAAACAATTAAAGTTACAAATTTATCATCACATAGCTTAATAAACATAAAACATCAAAACTGCTCCAATCCAATGAAAAAAATAAACACATGAATGCAATTAAATCTCTCATTTTAATGCTTGTATTTCATAACACTAAAGCAATCCCTTTACTCTTTAACCAAATTTATATCTAAAAAATACTATCAAGCATCATCGATCCAATAAGCATTAGCAAACCCGATTTTCTTGATGTGAAATCGAAACTAAAAAGTTCAATTAACAAAAGAAGAAAAAGAGGCAAGATAAGAGCGAACCGGTCAAGCGTCAACACTCTGAAACCCACAAATAAATTCTTGACATATAAAACTTCCAATCTAAAACCCTAGATTAAAATTTCATGATAATGACCAATTAACCCTAAAATAGAAATGCCAAGTGCATTCGCATTCAAAATTTTTCAACAAAAATTCAACCAAGAAACATCCACGTTCCCAACAAATGCATTACATTAATCCTCAAACAAACTAAAAGGAACTTAGCAAATGAACCAAACGCAGACTCAAAAAGACATGGAACCAAATGCTTCATAGGGAAGTCGCCCAAAAATATTCGGCTAAGCATAAAATCCATGCCGAGAATCAAAAAAATATTATTTGGGAGACAACGACCAGAATTCTAAAAACAGTAAATCATTACCTGGTGGGGAAAGTAATCAAATAGGGAAGAAATTGCACGAATAGAACAAAAATTTGGGAATCGGAGGAATTGTAAAGGGATGAAGAAATTAGGGATTTGAAAGTTAGAGCGAATGGGGAACTGTCGAAATGACTTGGTTTTGCTTCCTTAATTAATTTGTAAAAAAGAACGACGCCGTTTATGAAATCCTATTAAGGCGCTTTTAAATAAACACCACCAAATAAAATACAAAACGCTTCCATTTTCTCCACTTTGCGGCGTTTTTATAACAAACACCACTAATAAAATATACCAACACGTAGCGATTTTGGAAACTCTTGATATATTAGTGGTGTTTTGAACTAAACAGCAGTAAAACGCACCTTTTAGGCGTTTTGACTAAAACGCCACTAAACTTTCAGCAAAATCTGACGTCGTTCTATTATATATTACCGCGTTTTTCTAGGAAGCGCCACTAATGGGTAACTTGTTTTAATTTATTTAGATTTATTCTTTAATAAATAAATTTCATTTTAAAAATTGAAAAGTAGACATTTATTTACTTATAAATATTATTTAGTTTTGTATATATTTTATAGAAATTAAACATTCACATATATATATTTTCAAAATTTTTATGTTTTTAAATTTTTGTGTTTTAAGAATTAATAAAGATTAACTTTAATTAAATTTGATCGGGTTTTTAATTAAAATTAAAATTCAAATCAAAATACAAAATAAATTTATTGTGATTCCTAAATTAAAATAGAGAATAGTTAGGTAATTATTTTTATAATTTTGATTTATTATAATTTATTTATATCCATAAAACTAGATTTTATGATTTATTATAATTTCTAAATTTTAATAAACTTTTTAATCAATAGTAAGTGCTTCCACTAAATATTATAAACATAAGATTTTACATTAATATTTACATGAATACCGTCAATATATATATCCTTATGATCAAATAAAGTATCAAGGTTTAGACTTTTTAGGGTTTAATAATATGCGAAATTTAATTGGTTAATAGTTTAGTGTTTGCGGTTTAGGAGTTTATGGTCGAGTATTTAGAGTTATGATTTAGGGTTTAGGCGCACGGGGTTTATAATTTAGGGTTTAAGGATAAAGAGATGTACAATCGATTTAATTTGTAGCATATATTTTTATAATTTCTTAATGATTAAATGAAATCTGATATTCTATCTTCATTCCATAAACCCTAAATCTGTGAACCTTAAACCATACACCCACAAACCCATAAACCCAAGCCCTAACCCTAAACTCTAAACCACAGACCTTAAACCCTAATTCATAAATCTTGAAATACTAAACTCGAAACCCTAAAACCCTAAACCCTTAAACCCTTAAACCCTAAACCCTAAAACCCTAAACCCTAATTCATATATTATAGCCTTAAACCTTAAAACCCTAAAACCCTAAAACCTAATTCATATATTATAGCCTTAAACCCTAAAACCCTAAACCCTAAACCCTAAACTATATATATGCTAAACCATAAACCCTAAACTATGATGATAATTAATTTAATATTTTAAAATTAATATATATCTTTTACGATTATATAATAACTTATTTAATATATAAATTTAAAAATCCAAAAATGGCTAAAGAAAAACTCGACTTTTAGCGTTTTTCAAGAAGCTATTAAATGTCGACATTTAACGCGTTTTTCAGCGCCGCTAAATGTCGACTTTTAGCGGCGTTTTTCAAGCGCCGCTAAATGTCGACTTTTAGCGGCATTTTTCAAGAAGCGCCGCTAAATGTCTGACTTTTATCGGCGTTTTTCAAGAAGCGCCGCTAAATGTCTAACTTTTAGCGGCGTTTCTCAAGCGCCCGCTAAATGTCGACTTTTAGTGGTGTTTTTCAAGAAGCGCCGCTAAATATCTGACTTTTAGCGACGTTTTTCAAGAAGCAGCCATCCGCTACTAAACGCTTCGAGACTTTTAGCGGCGTTTTTGATGAAGCGCCGCTACATCTCGACTTTTAGCGGTGTTTTTTGAGCGCTAAAACTCGAACTTTAGCGGCGTTTTTTGTAGCGCGCTAAAGTAAAGTTTTAATGCGCGTTTATTGATAAGCGCTATATATCATCTTTAGCGGCGTTTATTTCAAAACGCCGTTATTTATCATTTTTAGCGGCGTTTTCGTCAAACACCGCTAGTGTATAATATTTTCGGCGTTTGTATTTAAAACGCCACTAAAAACGCCGCTAAAAGTCTGTTTTGCTATAGTGGTCATTTTTTAGCTTATCATCCTAAACAAAAATGGCGCCATTTCAAACTTGTTATATAAATCAGTTTTAATAAAAAAATCATTTCAAATCTTTTTTTTAAAAAAAACTTTGAAAAACTCTGAAATCCTCTCGTCCTTTCGTCTTGCCTCAGTCATCGGACATTCGAGCCACCACTCCACGCGCCTCCGTCAACGGTAATCGGAGGCCTAAAACCCCGTTTTAAAGGTAGTTTTCTCGCCCTTCTTTATTTTAGTACTATTTTATATAAAATATGCACAAAATAAAAATAAAAATAGAAAATCACCTCAATAAAAAAAAACTCTATATTCTGTTTCGACGAACTTTTTTACTTTTTTTGTATTCTGAAAAATTGTGTATTCTTTTGTCTCTATGTTTCTCTATGTATATTCGTATGTCTGTACCCCCATTTACAAAATAAATCAGGCTTTTATAGCCTTAAAAAACAAAAATAAAAAGGAAAACATTTTTGTTGCCATTCTTGTTGTTGTTTCCTTTCCTTGCAAGTCAACGGAGGGAATCTTGGAGGTGGGACGACATGCGCGCTGATTTCTGCGAGAACAGGCTGGACGAGAGAGTGGGGCGAGGTTACGGTCGCGACTGTTGGCCTGGACATGAATACTACTTGCGGCGCTAGGGTTTCAAAAACCCTAGGCCACTGCTAATTCTGTTTAAACATTGGGCCCTTTTAGGCCACGATTATTTTGGGTCTGGGTAATTAGGGTATTGGGTCTGTTGGGTAGTTTAGGATTTGGGCTAAAGGGTAGTTAGGTTTGGGTGATCTGTTTGGGTTTAATTTTTGGCCATTAAAATTGGGCTTTGTAAAAGGACTATAAAAATTGTTTATTTTTTTCTTTTACGAGCAACTAGGGCAAAATGGGCCTCTACAGCTGCCCCTCTTTTCTCATTGTCATGTAACGAAAATAGAGAAAATACTATAAAAAGGCAAACTTTTCCCATTCTTGGCCGAGCCTCGACTTCTTAATCCTCGTCTTCTTCAAATGGCTCTAACTCCACTGCAACTTGAACGGTATTGGAACTTCAATAAGTCTGATAGCTTCAATCTGTTTCACTGCAACTTCATGAAGGTAGTATCCACTATCTTTTGATCTGCTCCACTGTAACCTCAGGGAGATAAGATCTAATGTTTTCGATCTACTTCTTGCAACTTTAAGAATGCCAAATCTGCTATTTTAATCTGCTCACTGCAATTTCAAGGATTGCCAGAGTAATGTCCTTGATCTGCTTCCTGCAACCTCAGGAATTGCCAAATCTGCTGTCTTTAATCTGCTCCCTGCAAACTCAAGGATTTCCAGACTGCTTCCTGCAACTTCAGGAATTGCCAAATCTGCTATCTCCAATCTGCTCCCTGCAAGCTCGAGGATTTCAGTGATGTCTTGATCCGCTTCCGCAAATTCGAATTGCGGATCTGCTATCTTCAATCTGCTCCTTGTAAACTCAGGGATTGCCAGACTGATATCTTCAATCTGCTCCTGCATCTTCAGGAATGCCAGATCTGATATCTTCAATCTGCTCCTACAACTTCAGGAATGCCAGACTGATATCTTCGACCTGTTCCTGCAATTTCAGGGATGTCAAATCTGTTATCTTCAATCTGCTCCTGCAACTTTAGGAATGCCAGACTGATACATTCGATCTGCTCTTGCAATTTCAGGGATGCCAGATCTGCTATCTTCAATTTGCTCCTACAACTTCAGGAATGCCAGAGTGATATCTTCGATCTGCTTCCTGCAAATTCAGGAATTGCCAGATCTGCTATCTTTAATCTGCTCCCTACAAACTCAGGGATTGCCAGACTAATATCTTCGATTGCTCCTGCAACTTCAGGAATGCCAAATCTGCTATTTTCAATCTGCTCCTACAACTTCAGGAATGCCAGACTAATCTTCTACTTTGCTAAATTATCCTTTGGAGAAAATAACCTGTAAAATGGGTATATGCTTATGTCCTATAATTTGGATGCTTTGATCGAAATGCATCAAATTACCCTAATTTGACATGTTATGATATATGAATGCGAAAATGTTATGAAAATGATTTCTATTTCAAGTGTCATCACTCATTTATCCGTCAAGGTTTCATCTTCATTCAAATAATTTGCCCCATGGTAATTCTGAGGCCTCTCCACTTGAACCTTTGGACATGAAGTTGGTACGTCCCACTGCAACTGCAGGGGAATAACATTTGGTTTCTTCATCCTTCTGTTACCACTCAGAGGTACAGAACTTGTATCACTTTCAATCAATTTGATTTGTTACACCATTCCCCGAGTGTAATAACCAGCTGTATGAATGCAAGGTATCTCGACAATGATCCCCTTTACACTTGGATTGACCTTGTTCGGCATTTGCCGATATGATATCACCAATGAAATTGTCTTATCTAATAAGTATCCGAAGAGATAATCATTTTTCAATGTTCCCAGCCCTTAGGCTTGGTGAGTTCTAAACAATAGACATGTTTCAGATTCCTTATATTATTTAGAAGCTTCTAGAGTAATATGCGAAACTCCTTTTATGAAAGTGTTATTAGTCCATAAATTGTTATTTCAATATAAAATGCTTGGAAAAGGTCACAAAAATGTACGAGAAAGAAATTAATTAGGAGTATGGCTCGAAACAAATAAGCTAATCAAAGATCTCCCAAGCAATAAAAGAAGATTGATTTGGGTGTATCTTGAAAAGAATATAGCAACCAAAGATAACAAATTAAAAAAAAACGAGGTGCCCCAGATATCGCACTGAGCTTCTATGTTCAAACTTCTTGAGGACCATTTTAAGCTCAATATGTGTTTAGGGGATCCGAGTACTTTGTCAATGCCCCAAGACGTAATATACTTCCTCATTGTTAATTCAGATGTAGCAAGACTATTGTATGCCCCGCTTCTTGGTCAAGATTTGAGCCGCCCTCTTTCGGGTTTTCAACTCAAATCCCCTTTGGTCTCAAAGCGCCCTTTGCGGGTTTTCACCTTGGCCTCTCATCTTTTCTTTTTTTTTTTCAAGGCGCCCTTTATGGGTTTTCACCTTGGTCTTTCCTCTTTCAGGTAAAATACCTCTAAACCTGAATTCATCGGATTGGGCAAGTCTTCCCCAAATATCAATGCTCCTCTAGAACAGGTCCTACATAAGTCCTTCCAGTTTGGCATATGCTTTCCTCTAAAATCGTTTTGTAGAAGAAAAATCATCTTCAACATCAGGTTCCTTCGTGGAATTCCCTAAGATGAACTTCTTTAACGTAAGCTCACATCCACTGGCCGCGACAAATAATTTTTAACCTTTCTTTCGATTAAGTTTAATTAATAAAACCGCTTCAAAACTATAAACCAAGATGTTGCCCGGCAAAGGTCCTGGCCAACGTTCGATAATCATAAAGAGTAGTGATAGCTTCTTATGCCAATCTTTACAAGTCTTAGCCACCTTTCATTTTTTTTTTTTGGTAACTTTTTTTGCACTGTGATATGCTACCTGATCTTTGGAAAAACTATAAACTTTGACTTTGTACAGTTATTTAAATGAAATCCTTTATGGCATTCTGCTAGCATTTGATCTTTTCCTTTATTTTTTTTGATGAATTTGATGACTTCAACCTTGTAACATTGGCATATGGAGCTACTTCCACTCTTTTAATGAAGTAAACGATGACTATGCCGATGAGTCGATATTGGCTAAAAGCTTTTGACGAGATTGGCCCCATCACATCCATACCCCACATATGGAAAATTTTTGAAGAATTGGGGTAGGCATATGAATCTTGTCTCCTTAAATTTGACATAGCTGATACCACTCCTTTCTATGTAGATCGGCGGTGCCCGATCCTCATGTTTAGCCCGCATCTTTGTATCCTAGGCATGTCCTGATATGATCGTGCAAAATATCTTTGAGTTTTTGAAAATAACTCAATGATGTCTTGCATTATTTCTGTATTGAGCTAGACTTCGATCTTTACCCACTTCCTAGGGTCATAATATTCAATGACCCTTTGTAGAGTAAGGTCTGTTTTTCATCTTGTTCTACCATCCTTAACAAATCAGAAGGTAAGTTACAATCTTTGTCATCTTCAAAGTCTTGAGATCCCGTAGACCCATATCTGATTCAAAAAGAGAGTCAGTAACAACGTTGCTCATGTCATTGATATCTGGAGACCTATTGTAGGCTCAAAGGAAGATTCTAAAGAATAAATGATTCAATAAATGGTTATTTGTATGATATGAATTAATAAAATAATATTTAAATAAAAGATACTATACATGGAAAGAATAAAAAGATATTTGTTCAAAAAGATACATTTTATTGAAATAAGAATTTAGGACACAAGCCAATTTCACAAAAGTGTTCTTATTGCCTCTAGGCTTAATGCAACAAGCATGTTTTGCACATTACTATAGATCAGCTCTAAAAATATAAAGATCTCTTCCACAATCTCATTATTCAAGACATTCCCAAATATCCAAGGATTTGAAAACATTGTTCCCCAATTCCCTCTTCGCTTTCGATGTGTTCCCGCATTTCTTGTTGAATCTTGGTCAATTGCCTCTGCATCTGTATTTTCTTTTCCTCTATTCTCTCCAATCTTTGTTCCATGTATTCCAAGTTAACTGAGATAATTTTACCTAATTAGGGTCTTTTTGTAAAAGTCTAATGCAAATGATGTAATGCAATACAAATGTATGAATGCAAAGAAGCATCAATTCTGATTCAACTTCATTTTAGAAAACTTTATTAAAAACAAAATTCTTTACATAAAACGGACTACAAATATGCTTTCGTCCTAAGTCCTAAAGTTTTGATTTTTCCAAGCAATGAAGTTAGCTCTTGACTACGGTCAGACTGTAGCTCATACTTTATGCTCAACATATCAGCCTGTGATGCCAAAGTCTGTAGATGATCAACTACCTCAAAAATCTGAACTATCGCTTCACCCATGAGGTAATCTCAACTCTTAATTTGATCATGAGAATGGTGAAGCTCTTTTTTCCAAAGCTCCTCTCTTGTTTCAAGAAGCTCGATCCGAAGTTCACAACTGTGCAATGCTGACTCTAACTCTTCAATCCTACCCTTCATTTCCTCAATCTTGTTCAGACTTGACTTCAACTAGATTGTAGAATTACGGCTTCGATGGTGGTGAAGAGACCATCCCAATTCAGCGACTCTAGCCTTTAGTCCACATTTCTCCTCTTGGCTTTCTGTCAAACTCTTTTCTAGGGCCTCATTTCACATCTGCATCTCTAGGAACTTTCTCTCCCAATGGTCGGCTTTGGCTTTTTCCATTTGTATCTCTTATTGCCACTGTTGAGAAATCTTCCCTAATCTGGTATTTTCATTGATAGACGCAGCTTTTTACACTCCATATTTAAGTCATTCAAATCTTCTTCAACTCTTCTCTTCCCTTTTCATACTTTTTCAGCCTCTGATTTCTGCACGTCCACATCTAGCCTCAAGTACATCTTTTCTTCTTCCAGCTTCTCTATCCTCTTTTCAAGCTCTGAACTATTCTTTTCAAAATCTTACTTCACAATTTCTAACTCTGATGGGACCACTTGCAAGTATTCATCTCTTGATCGGACATCTTCTCGATTCAGCTCAGGGATGTTATCATTAACCCTTCTAATCCTCCATCCAATGTATCCTGGGGTTGTCATTGGACATGCAGATAACCTCTTCATCCTACGAGTTTGATTCCAAGCACCAGAAATCTCCTTAACTTTCTTCTTATAATTGTCCCCTCTAT
Source organism: Gossypium rotundifolium (assembly GCA_025506655.1). Taxonomy (NCBI): domain Eukaryota; kingdom Viridiplantae; phylum Streptophyta; class Magnoliopsida; order Malvales; family Malvaceae; genus Gossypium; species Gossypium rotundifolium. The sequence continues at coordinate 10,641,815 of CP106730.1, read as the reverse complement.
ACGAGAACTCACACTTAGCTTGACCCATGTGTTTGCAGTGCGAACTGTCTCGATCCATCTTGTCTTAGTACAAGTAGAGGCGTATCCATGACTCCCCAAATTTTAAGGAAAGGAACCCAATCAAAACTCCTACATCGATTAAGAATTTCATCTGGAATCATCTAAGGGGCTCTCCACTCGACGACTTCCTCTCAGAAATTTTAAAGTAGCGCTATCCAGTTCTTCTCAGACACGTCCTCTCTCCTCGGTGTAGCTACCATCTCTTTCAATGGAGAGTAACTCTTAGAAAAAACCCAATAAGACACTTTCTCCACCTTCTAGAAATGACTGTGGAATCAAGCCAACAAAAACTGTGCGTACCCAATAAACCTACCTTCGTCTTTTCTCTGACATACATTCAAAGATCTAAACGTCTTGGCTTAGATCGCAGGTACAGGCATGACTCCTTTGCCTAGTCGATAGAATAAATCAGTAATTGTTTCATCTACATGTCCTAGAGCTTTAGGGAATAGTACCAAATTGTAAATACACAAGGCGAAGACGTCAATCTTCTTCTTTGCATCTGGATGTGTTAGGACCAGATCCCTCAACTTCCCCTAAGGAATGCATTTACCTTCACCTTTCTATTGAATTCTGGCTGTAACCTACTGTTCAGTCCTCCCTGTGATATTCATTAACTTCTTCACAAAGGTTGGGACATCAGCAGCCCTAGAATAAATTCTGTCGACTTGGATTCTTGAACAACGAAGCAAGGTCGTATATTCCTCTACCGTAGGTACTAAGTCTACTTTCTCGAAAGTGAAACAACTATAAGCGAAATTCCAAAACTGTGTCATAGCATGAAATAAATACTTGTCTACTTTGATGTCGAGCAAGTAAGGTAGGTCACCATAATTACGATAGAACAGCTGCTTTGCCTTATCGTCCCACTGGGTCTATATTCCCTTTAACTCCTGAAGCTCATCTTGCGTGACACTAATACGAACGAAATCTCGTAGTTTCGACCTATGCCCCTCAGCTAAGCTATCTCTTTTCTCTAATTGCCTTTGCTTTGACCATGTACGGACGACTGCATTGCCCTCTACTTTATAAAGGAATTCATTCTCCATAACCAGCTTTCTAACTTTAGAAACTGACCGTGAATCAATACCTCTTTAAATATGAAATGACATGCACAAAAGAATGAAACATAACAAGTTAGTGTTGCAACATATAAAGCAAGCAAAGTAAATAAACATCCAATCGGGTAACTTACTAAGGTTCAACATAGTTCCAATTAGGGTGGGTTCCTAGGTTCTTTACGTATGGTTCAGCTCTAGAGTTGAGGTACCCGAACCAGCAGATTCCTCGGTCCTTACCCATTATAGGCTCATATGGAACGAGTTCGGTTCAGAGGAATACATTTCTCTGTGGCCATGCGAAGTGAAAACTTCACGAAGACATAGGTACAGATGTATTCCGAAAGCAATCCACTAGCCCATGCGGAGGTGAAAACCTCACGAAGGCATAGCTTCTCGCTCCCACTTAAGGGTGCGACCACGACGGTCATGCAGTGCTATGCGGAGAGATATATTTAGAACCACATGCAATAAAAGAATCGTGTTTTCTAAAAACTAGAATTTTAAATTCAAACAAAAGGATATGAAATTATCAATTTTACAGCGTGACTCTCTTATTATTCCCTAGCGGAGTCGCCAAGCTGTCGAAACCATTTTTAAAGTTTGATTTAAAAACGGGGATCGACTTTAAAACGAAAATGGAGTCGCCACCAATCCCTTTTTACCTAGGTGTGATTGGATCACCTTATAAAACATTTTATTTCAAAACATTGATTTTTGGTCCACGAAAAAACAAGAAAAATGGGTTCGGGAGTCAGTTGCGTATGAGGAAGGATTAGCACCCTCATAATTGAAATTGTCACGAAATAACAAAATTACACAAAAAGAGGAAAATATATTTAAACACCAAATAATTATTATGACCAAAACCAAAATAAGAAAATAAAACATGATAATTTTGTAAAACAATTAAAATGTACAACAATACAAAAAAGGTAAAAATATTATATTAATAATGTAATACCTATGAATATATGATAAAAATAATTAATAAATAGTATATAATAATTTTAATAAAATATAATATGAATAATATAAATGAAACATATTTTATAATATGAAAATAAAAATATATGATATATAATATAATACTATACAATGTATAAAATTTTAATATATAAAAATAATATGCAATAAAAATAATATTAAATAAAATAATAAATAATGAAAATATATGTATATATGCAATACATTAATTATAAAATTATATACATAATATAAACAATATAAATAAATTTTATATAAAATAAAATTTTAGAAATAATATATAATGTAAGATAATACCATATAATATACAAAATATGATATAATAAATAATATAAAAAATATATAATAAAATAAATTATTAAACAAGTAAAATAATATATAATAATTAAATATAAAAATAGTAATATATATAAATTTATACTATTAATAGATTAATATACAAATAATTAAAAATAAAAATTTTAGCATAATAAAATATTTGAATATAATATTAGAATAATTTAAATTTAAAAAAAATTGAAAAATAAATAAAGAAACCAGAATCAAATAACAATAAAAAATAAATATAAAGGGGTTAAATTATAAATAAAAGAAAAAAAACGGACTTAATTATAAAACTGGAATAATGCGGAGGGACCTAGAGGGTAATTAGACCCTCAAACAAAAACACGCGGATCCTCCTCGGGTCGGGTTAACAAACGGATCTGGCCTTTGAAACGACGTCGTTTTTTAGCTTATCATCCTAAACAAAAACGGCGCCGTTTCAAACTTGTTATATAAATCAGTTTTAATAAAAAAATCATTTCAATTTTTTTTTAAAAACTTTGAAAAACTCTAAAATCCTCTCGTCCTTTCATCTGGCCTCAGTCGTCGGACATTTGAGCCACCACTCCACGCGCCTCACGCGCCTCAGTCAACGGTAACCGTAGGCCTAAAACCCCGTTTCAAAGGTAGTTTTCTCACCCCCTTCTTTATTTTAGTACTATTTTATATAAAATATGCACAAAATAAAAATAAAAATAGAAAATCACCTCAAGAAAAAAAACTATATATTTTGTTTCAACGAACTTTTTTTTACTTTTTTTGTATTCTAAAAAAATTGTATATTCTTTTGTCTCTGTGTTTCTTTCTGTATATTCGTATGTTTGTACCCCCATTTACAAAATAAATCAGGCTTTTATAGCCTTGAAAAACAAAAATAAAAAGGAAAACATTTTTTGTTACCATTCTTGTTGTTGTTTCCTTTCCTTGCAGGTCAACGGCGGGAATCTTGGTGGTGGGACGACATGCGCGCTGATTTGGGCACGAGAACAAGCTGGACGAGGCTATGGGGCGAGGTTCTGACACTGATTGTTGGCACGGACGCGAATCTTGCTTGCGCTAGGGTTTCAAAACCCTAGGGCACTGCTAATTCTATTTAAACATTGGGCCCTTTTGGGCCACGATTATTTTGGGTCTGGGTAATTAGGATATTGGGTCTGTTGGGTAGTTTAGGATTTGGGTTAAAGGGTAGTTAGGTTTGGGTGATCTGTTTGGGTTTAATTTTGGGCCATCAAAATTGGGCTTTGTAAAAGGACTGTAAAAACTGTTTATTTATTTTGTTTCTTTTTTGAATGGGCCCGGGCAAAAATGGGCCTCTACAAGCACCTCAGGGTATGTTTTCACCCTTGGTTCAGCCATCTTTTTGGAGTTCGTAGAAGTAAAATGTTGTTGCTCACCAAGCTGCCGAGGCGAGAATATGTTTCAAATTCTTGGAGTCATCAACCATGCCATTTGGCTTAGAAAGATCTTGGCTGATCTGAATCTTTAACAAATGGAAGCAATAAAGATAATGTGTGATAATCAATCTGTTGCAATTGCAAAGAATCCGGTTTTCCATCAAAGGACAAAGCACTTCAACATTAAATTTCATGTTGTTAGGGAAATGGAACAAGATCAAGAAGTGAAACTAGTTCATTGCAGTTCTGAAGAACAACTAGCTGACATTTTGACATTTGAGAGCTGAAATGGGAATTTGCAACATGCTAACCAATGAGGAGTGTTGAAGTTTGGTCAGCATGTAGCACAAGAAGCAGTCAAGAAGCGCGCCATGTAGTTCGAACTGTAACACCCTAAAAATCTGAGTATTTAAATTGCATGAATTGGTGTTTAGATTTTTAAAGGAAAAATCTTTTATTTTTATTTTAGTGCTTATTGAAGTCCTAGAGAGGGTAAAGCATAATTTGGAGTAGGAATAAAATTTATTAATTGAGAATTTATTGAAGTGAAACAAAGGTGATTAAGACTTAAGCTAAATTATGTGTTAAAGAGTGTCATAAGTGAGTACATGGTAAGGTGGAGTTGGCGCATGGGTTCTAGCAAGAGGAAGAGGTTGAATCCTTGTATAGCACCTAAATGAATTTTTGTTTTAATTTTACGCTCATGGATAGGAAGTGTCGGCCAAGAACATATAAGGAAGGTGTTGACCATGTTATTTTTGGTTAGTGTATCAATGGATTAAGGAAACAACTAACTTATGGCATGGAATCAAAGACTTAAGGAAAGATAGGGGGACATAAGGCACATATCAAGGAGAATTTTGGAAACAAAATCATGGCAATGGACCATGCATATGGACGGCATTATGGCTAGGGAGGGAAGCCAATTTTGGTGATAGTTGGCTAGGAAATTTAGTCTTTTGTTTTGGTCATTTTCTTTAGTTTTGTGCATAATTTTGCAAATTCTCTCAACCTATCTCTCCCTTGGCGAATTGTGCTTTGGTAAGCCTTGATTATTTTGACCATTTGGTCATTTTGTTTATTGCTTTAGTACTTGTTTGTACCTTTTCTTTGAATGCTGAAAATCACCTATACCAAAAGCCAAACCTTTTCTTTTCTTTTTGCCATTCTTAGAATATACATCTCTCTTAAAGCTTGTCTTTTCTTTTCTTTTCTCCTAATCTCCTTGAAATCAAAGCAACATCATCACCATCTTTTCTTTTATTTTATTTCTTTTCAATCGAAATTCTCTCCATCTACACTCTCATAGCGAATGCTAATGTGCCTATAAGCCAAATTTATTTTCTTTTCCTTGATCATACATAGCGAATCTTTCATCAATTAAACAACATTCTCAATCCTTTCCTTTCATTGTGGGAATTAGGTAAGGGTTCTTTTCCATTTTGATTTATTATTAGTGTCATGGCGAATATCATTGGTTTTATGAGGCCTTTTGGATCGATATAACGTTCATTCTAATAACGTTTCTTTCGTTATTATTTAGTGCAATAACGGAGATCGGAACTCAAGTGATCGGGAGAATTGTAGAAACGTTGGAAACGTTTTATTGTGGTAAGAAAATCACATCTTTTTAAAGCCCTTAGTACTATTTGATATTATTTAGATCTAACTATTATCCCTTTGGATTTTGAAGACTTTCAAAATAGGGAAGAAAAGGGCGGTGGTTAGTCACGTTAAGAGGCGGATCCGTAAATCCCCATTCAAGCGAAGAGCGGTTTCCACATCAAGGATTTTCCACCGGGTTGCGGGCCATCTTCGAAGGAAGTCCATTATTCAAGTGGTACGAACTTTTGAGCCGTTATCGTTGGTGGATTCTCGTGACTAACGAATCAATAAGCGAGGAAAAGCCAAAATCAAGTGATTCAAAATCAAGAGGTAAGATTTTGGATCTATTATCGATTAAGATTATTTTCTGAATTAGTTGTCTAACGGATCAAAATATGTTTTAGGTCTTGGGGCGAGAAGGATTAGTACTCTCGGTAGCGAGGTGTGTAATTTCACACTCATTATTTTCTCGGTTGGATGTCAATTCGGTATGGAAGTAAATCGTAAAAACGATTAGATCGGTAAAAACGTAAAAAATTGATATTTTGACGAAAATACGTAAAAACGACTAAATCATGAAAATTACGAAAATGCCCTCGATAAATTATTCGTTATTATGTAAATTGGATGTTTCGTGAAAATGGGCTGCAAAATACTCTAGTTCGATAAATTGGGCCAAAATACTCTAGTTCGATAAATTGGGCCAAAATACTCTAGTTCGATAAATTGGGCCAAAACACTCTAGTTCGGTAAATGGGCCAAAGCCCACTAAACTGCTAAATAGACAAATTGCTATATTATGTTTATGGGCCAAATGAAATGATTATCGATAAACCCACCATGTTATACATTATTAAGAAATTTATACTTTATTATACACGCCTAATTGCATGGGGTGGGATATATGAAGAGAAGAATGGCCAGTTGCCAAAAAAAAAAAATCTAGTTCGGTGGCTCTACCACAATAATGGCTTATTGCCTCTAGTTCGGTGGCTCTGCCACAATAATGGCTTATTGCCTCTAGTTCGGTGGCTCTGCCACAATAATGGCTTATTGCCTCTAGTTCGGTGGCTCTGCCACATTAACGGCTTATTGCCTCTAGTTCGGTGGCTATGCCACAATTATAAAAAGGCTCAATGCCTACGATTGGTGTGATGGCGGGGTGGGTTGACTTGATCCCCACAGGTGTGATGGTTGGTACGGGGGTGTTAGCGGATGGATATTAGGTTTGGGTTGGGAATTACATTTTACATGCATTTTTAATTTTTTAAATTCATGATATATTGTTGAATTACGTAATTGGGTTCAAGCCCGATAATATCTTGATGATCGGCCCAATAATGGTGGTAAGTGAGTTCTGATTGAGTTCTAAGTAACTCACCCCTTTAATTTTTCCATCTCGGGTAATGGAAATTGATGTGGACTTGGTAGAGGATGACTTCGTGGAGGCCATCTTGCAAAAGAGGTTATATAAACTCGAACTTTTAATAAGTATTTTTTTACTATTTTGGGTTATTGTAATAAGGGCCTCTATAAGTAATTTATGGATTTTATGTGTGTTGGTTTTAAATTATACTTTGGACTTTTAAATATGGATTATGATTATATGATGTTTTATTAAAATAAATTTGGGTTTTCAAATCCTTTTATAAATATTTTATCATTGTTAACTCTTTAACAAATTACCTAAAGGTTATTGATAATACAATGATTTTCAACTAATGTTTTCAAATACTCTTCAAATTTTAAACCCTGTAAATAATATTGTAGTTTTCAACTCATTAAAGATTTAAGAATAGCTCGAATCATGTAACAAACCAAATCTAGTCTCAATGCATAGACCGGGTTTGGGGTGTTACATTTAGTGGTATCAGAGCCCAGTTTTAAAAACTCGGCTGTGGTTTGGGTTCAAAAATAATTTCTGTATGAAAACGTTCAATGATATTTTAAAGATCAGTATGGCACCACAAGCATCCGGCAACAAGTCAAGTAAGTATTTATTGCTTAATGATTACTATGATATGATCATAGGAACACTCTAGAACTTCTAGTTTTAGATATGAAAAATCGTAGAGATTGAGACTATAGGATATGTTGCGAAAAACAACTTTATATCTCAAATCTCATAAAATATCGTTAATAAACACCAAAACAAAATTTCTGATTCATAAAACTTGTAATCAGATAAACGAACAAGCTATCATGAGTATAAGAGGACATGGTGCGTGGGCCTTGTGAGCGTGGCGTGGTAGAGGCCGAGTGCTACTGGTGAAGCACCAAATCATATGCGAAGTGGGCGCCCTGCGTCAATTGAAAGTGAGGCGGGATCACGCGATCACATGGAAGAAGATCATGCATTGACTCAAGCAATCTGCGAGTCTTGGAAAGGGTCATTGGAACTAGAATTGGGCCAACAACTCGTGGGTCAATTTGAGCGACTTAAGGCAAATAATCTGAAGTTTTCGGAGGAGTCTCGGTGTAGCTCGAATGTGGTGAATCTTGGCTCAAAGGCGTGGAGCGGATTATGGATGATATGGAATGTCTTGTCGAGCAAAAATTGAGAGGCTGTATCCTTGTTAAGGGATGAGGCGTGTCGGTGGTGGCTCACTTGTTCGAGAAAACCTTGAAGCCTTGATTAATTAGAATTCTTTAAAGGCGCCTTCCAAGGAAAATCGTCGGAATGAGCTATGTAGGCGCTCGAAGGAAGGAATTTCGAATCTTGTCCAAGGAAGTAAGGCCGTGGCGACATATGAAGTGAGTTTTACGTCGAGCCGTTATGCGAACAATTGTAGCAACGATCACGAACGTTGTATGCGTTTGAGGATGGACTTAATGATGAGTGAGGGTTACGATTGCTCCACGACAAGTTAGAAATTTTTCGACTCTTGTGGAGAAGGCCAAAATAGCGAAGAGGCTAAGAACTCGAGCAGCGAGCAAGAAAGATCCGAAACAAGAGAGAACCACAATGATCTGGTTCTTCCAAGAGATTCGGAAGAAACCTCGGAATGATGAATCGGTTCAAGGTAGAACCCGGTAGCAAATAATCGAAGTCGAGATTGCCTTGAGTGTGGGAAAAGACATTTTGGAGAATGTTGGAGGAAAGCGGCGCATGCTACAAATACGGTTCAATGGAACATCGATTACAAAAGCATCCTCGACGAATGGATCGACTCAAAAGTCCGTAATAATGATGCACAATGGTCGGGGTAATCAGCGACCCACCAGGAGGTCGTGGACCAGGTCGTGGTGGTAATGGGGCTGGTCGTGGTCAAGGTGCATCGGTCGAGGCAATGGTCAGGAGAAATCTGGATGCAAGACGACTGGTGGTTTATGCGATTAGGCCAGCGAGGACGGCAATGCACTGATGTGATAAGCTGATGCGTTCTTCATTTTGATGTACTGTTATTGCTTTAATAGATATTGGCTCTACCCATTCATATGTAGCTAGTGCCATATCTGGAAACACAATTTAGAATCAAAATTATCGAAAATGAGATGACGGTGATTAGTCCTTTAGGACGATCGATGATGTTAATAAAATATTTAAAGGCGTGCCTTGAAAATCCAAGAGGAGGTATTCTTAGCAAACTTGATGGAACTACCTTTGGCGAGTTCGATCTCATTACAGGCATGGATTGGTTGGTCAAACATCGAGCGCAATTAGATTGTCTTTGAAAAGCGAATGTCGATAAGAACCCGGATGATAAGGAAGTCATAATGATTGGTGAGCGAAAGAACTATCGGCAAATGTGGTATCTGCATTAAAAGCTAAGAAGTTGGTGCGAAAAGGATCTGGAGCATTCCTAGCCTTTATCGTGCTTTGGATGCCAAAGAATTATCTGTGAATGATGTGAGGATGGTGAAGGAATTTCCGATGTATTTCGAAGAACTTCGGTATACCTCGGATCGGGAAGTAGAATTTGGCATTGAGCTTTTGCCTGGGACAGCTCCGGTGTCCATTGCTCCTTATAGAATGGCACCGAAGGAGTTGGCTGAGCTTAAAGCTCAAATTCAAGAATTGTTGGATCGGGGATTTATTCGACCAAGTGTGTCTCCGTGGGGAGCACCAGTTTTGTTCGTCAAGAAGAAGGATGGATCGATGCGTATATGCATTGACTACAGACAGTTGAATAAATTGACGATCAAGAATCGGTATCCTCTGCCAAGAATTGATGACCTGTTTGATCAATTAAAAGGAGCTTCAGTTTTCTCCAAAATTGATTTAAGGTAGGGTTATCACCAGCTCAAGGTGAAAGAAGCGGACATTTATAAGACGGCATTTTGGACACGTTACGGACACTATGAGTTTGTAGTGATGCCGTTTGGACTAACCAATGCACCAGTGCATTTATGGACATGATGAACAAGTCTTTCAACCATATTTAGACCGGTTTGTGGTAGTGTTCATAGATGACATATTGGTTTATTAGAAATGAGGAGGAACATGACCATCATTTGCGGATAGTATTACTGATTACTTCGTGATAAGCAATTGTATGCCAAATTTAGTAAATGCAATTTTGGCTAAAGGAAGTGACTTTCCTTGGTCATGTAGTATCGGTAGAAGGAATAAGGGTGGATCCTCGGAAAATTGAGGCTATTACGGATTGGAAACCACCAACATCGATGGTGAAATTGAGTTTCTTGGGTTTGGTTGGATACTATAGACATTTTGTAGAGGGTTTTCGTTGATTCTTTGCACCCTAACTAAATTGTTGCGTAAAGGAGCTCAGTATATTTGGTGAAAAGCAACAAGAGAGTTTCGAGAAATTGAAGAAGATCTGATAGAAGCTCGGTTTTAATTGACGGGGTAGGAAAAGAATTCTTGTTTATTGTGATCGTCTCACACGTGCAGGTTGTGTGTTGATGCAAAATGGAAAGGTGGTGGCCTATGCTTCTCGTCAATTGAGACCACACGAAGTAAACTACCCTACCCATGATTTGGAGTTAGTTGCCGTTGTCTTTGCTCTAAAGATTTGGAGGCACTATCTCTATGGTGAAAATCTATAATCTACACGGATCACAAGAGTCTTAAATACCTCCTTACCCGAAGGAGTTAAATTTGAGACAAAGAAGATGGGTAGAATTGTTAAAGGATTACGATTTCTCGATTGAATACCATCTGGAAAGGCTAACGTGGTAGTAGACGCGTTAAGTCATAAAGCGATGTCGATTTAAGAGCATTGTTTGCCCATTTGAGTGCATGCGAGGATGGCGGTTTGTTAGCGAGAACTTGGTGAAACCTCTGTGGCTGGAACAAATCAAGGAAAAATAGACATCAGATGAGAAGTTGGGACCTTTACTTCGGCAAGTTGAAAATGGTGAAATTGAAGATTTTGGAATAAACACGGAGGGTGTGTTGTGCTTTCGAGGAAGAGTATGCATACCTAAGGACTCAGATCTAAGGCAACTGATTCTATGAGAGGCGCATAGTAGCCCTTATACTATGCATCCCGGAGGAAATAAGATGTATCGAGATCTCCGTAAATAGTATTGGTGGCGAGGGTTGAAGCGTGAGATTTTAGAATTTGTGGGCAAATGTTTGACTTGTCGACAAGTGAAGGCGAACATCAATTACCATCAGGTTGTTACAACCGATAAAGATTCCTCTTTGGAAATGGGAGAGGATAACTATGGATTTTGTTAGTGGGTTACCGTTAACCCTACTAAGAAAAATTCCGTTTGGGTAATTGTTGATCGGTTGACAAAGCGCTCATTTCCTGCCGATTAAATACGGATTATTCATTGCGAAGTTGGCGAAACTATCGTATCCAAAATTGTGAGGTTGCATGGGGTACCGATATCTATTATATCGGATAGGGACCCTAGGTTTACATCACGATTCGAAAGCTCTGCATGAAGCCTTGGGGACAAAGTTGAATTTCGATCGGCTTTTCATCCTCGATCGATGGTCGATCGGAGAGAGTAATTCGAGATATTGGAAGATATGTTAAGGGGATGTGTAATTGACTTGAGAGGTAGTTGGGAGGATTATCTACCCTTGCGGAATTAGCGTATAACAACGACTATCGGTCTAGCATTCATATGGCACCTTACGAGGCATTGTATGGTCGTAAGTGTCGTTCACCTATTGTTGGGTGAGTTGGGCGAAAGATAGATGTTAGGTCACGAGATGATATCGAGGCGGAGGATAAGGTAAAAGTTATTGAGAGCACGGTTGAAAGAAGCCTCGGATGAGGCGAAGTCGTCAGCGGTCTGAAGCGAAGGGACATCGAGTATAGTGTGGGAGATCGGGTTTTCTTGAGGTCTCTCCTTGAAAAAAGATCTTGAGTTTGGAAGGAAGGGCAAGCTAAGTCCTAGATACATTGGACCTTATCGTGTCTTTGAAGCGTGTTGGTCGATGGCATATCAGTTGAGTTACCTCCGGAGTTGGATCAAATTCATAATGTTTTCATGTTTCCATGTTGAGGCGTTATAGATCGGATCCTTCGCACATTATCTGGTAGAAGAATTGGAGCTGAATTGATTTGTCTTTTGAAGAAGAACCGGTGGAAATCCTAGACCGAGATATCAAGATACTAAGGAAGAAAACCGTGCTGTTGGTCAAAGTTCTATGGCATAACCATGGAATGGAAGAAGCTACGTGGGAGCAGGAGGATGCAATTCGGCAACAATACCCTCACCTTTTTCAACGGTAAATTTCGAGGATGAAATTTTCTTTAAGGAGGGTAGAGTTGTAACACCCTAAAAATCCAGTATTTAAATTGCATGAATTGGTGTTTAGATTTTTAAAGGAAAAATCTTTTATTTTTTATTTTAGTTCTTATTGAAGTCCTAGAGAGGTAAAGCATAATTTGGAGTAGGAATAAAATTTATTAATTGAGAATTTATTGAAGTGAAACAAAGGTGATTAAGACTTAAGCTAAATTATGTGTTAAAGAGTGTCATAAGTGAGTACATGGTAAGGTGGAGTTGGCGCATGGGTTCTAGCAAGAGGGAAGAGGTTGAATCCCTTGTATAGCACCTAAATGAATTTTTGTTTTAATTTTACGCTCATGGATAGGAAGTGTCGGCCAAGAACATATAAGGAAGGTGTTGACCATGTTATTTTTGGTTAGTGTATCAATGGATTAAGGAAACAACTAACTTATGGCATGGAATCAAAGACTTAAGGAAAGATAGGGGGACATAAGGCACATATCAAGGAGAATTTTGGAAACAAAATCATGGCAATGGACCATGCATATGGACGGACATTATGGCTAGGGAGAGAAGCGAATTTTGGTGATAGTTTGCTAGGAAATTTAGTCTTTTGTTTTGGTCATTTTCTTTAGTTTTGTGCATAATTTTGCAAATTCTCTCAACCTATCTCTCCTTGGCGAATTGTGCTTTGGTAAGCCTTGATTATTTTGACCATTTGGTCATTTTGTTTATTGCTTTAGTACTTGTTTGTACCTTTTCTTTGAATGCCAAAATCACCTATACCAAAAGCCAAACCTTTTCTTTTCTTTTTGCCATTCTTAGAATATACATCTCTCTTAAAGCTTGTCTTTTCTTTTCTTTTCTCCTAATCTCCTTGAAATCAAAGCAACATCATCACCATCTTTTCTTGTATTTTATTTCTTTTCAATCGAAATTCTCTCCATCTACACTCTCATAGCCGAATGCTAAAGTGCCTATAAGCCAAATTTATTTTCTTTTCCTTGATCATACAAAGCGAATCTTTCATCAATTAAACAACATTCTCAATCCTTTCCTTTCATTGTGGGAATTAGGTAAGGTTCTTTTCCATTTTGATTTATTATTAGTGTCATGGCGAATATCATTGGTTTTATGAGGGCCTTTTGGATCGATATAACGTTCATTCTAATAACGTTTCTTTCGTTATTATTTAGTGCAATAACGGAGATCGAACTCAAGTGATCGGAGAATTGTAGAAGCGTTGGAAATGTTTTATTGTGGTAAGGAAATCACATTTTTTAAAGCCCTTAGTACTATTTGATATTATTTAGATCTAACTATTATCCCTTTGGATTTTGAAGACTTTCAAAATAGGAAGAAAAGGCGGTGGTTAGTCACGTTAAGAGGCGGATCCGTAAATCCCCATTCAAGCGAAGAGCGGTTTTGGCGGTCAGGGATTTTCCACGGGTTGCGGGCCATCTTCGAAGGAAGTCCATTATTCAGTGGTACGAACTTAGAGCCGTTATCGTTGGTGGATTCTCGTGACTAACGAATCAATAAGCGAGGAAAAGCCGAAAATCAAGTGATTCAAAATCAAGAGGTAAGATTTTGGATCTATTATCGATTAAGATTATTTTTACGAATTAGTTGTCTAACGGATCAAAATATGTTTTAGGTCTTGAGGAGCGAGAAGGATTAGTACTCTCGGTAACGAGGTGTGTAATTTCACACTCATTATTTTCTCGGTTGGATGTCAATTCGGTATGGAAGTAAATCGTAAAAATGATTAGATCGGTAAAAATGTAAAAAATTGATATTTTGACGAAAATACGTAAAAGCGACTAAATCGTGAAAATTACGAAAATGCCTCGATAAATTATTCGTTATTATGTAAATTGGATGTTTAAGTGAAAATGGGCATAAAATACTCTAGTTCGATAAATTGGGCCAAAATACTCTAGTTCGATAAATTGGGCCAAAATACTCTAGTTCGATAAATTGGGCCAAAATACTCTAGTTCGATAAATTGGGCCAAAACACTCTAGTTCGGTAAATGGGCCAAAGCCCACTAAAGCGCTAAATAGACAAATTGCTATATTATGTTTATGGGCCAAATGAAATGTTTATCGATAAACCCACCATGTTATGCATTATTAAGAAATTTATACTTTATTATACACGCCTAATTGCATGGGGTGGGATATATGAAGAGAAGAATGGCCAGTTGCCAAAAAAAAAAATCTAGTTCGGTGGCTCTACCACAATAATGGCTTATTGCCTCTAGTTCGGTGGCTCTGCCACAATAATGGCTTATTGCCTCTAGTTCGGTGGCTCTGCCACATTAACGGCTTATTGCCTCTAGTTCGGTGGCTATGCCACAATTATAAAAAGGCTTAATGCCTACGATTGGTGTGATGGCGGGGTGGGTTGACTTGATCCCCACAGGTGTGATGGTTGATGCAGGGGTGTTAGCGAATGGATATTAGGTTTGGGTTGGGAATTACATTTTACATGCATTTTAATTGTTTAAATTCATGATATATTGTTGAATTCTGTAATTGGGCTCAAGCCCAAGATAATATCTTGATGATCGGCCCAATAATGGTGGTAAGTGAGTTACACTTGAGTTCTAAGTAACTCACCCCTTTAATTTTTCCATCTCGGGTAATGGAAATTGATGTGGACTTGGTAGAGGATGACTTCGTGGAGGCCATCTGCGAAGAGGGTTATTTAAACTCGAACTTTTAATAAGTATATTTTTTTACTATTATGGATTATTGTAATAAGGGCCTCTATAAATAACTTATGGATTTTATTTGTGTTTGGAATTTAAACTATATTTTGGACTTTTAATCATGGGCTATGATTTTATGATGTTTTATTAAAATAAATTTGAGTTTTCAAGTATATTAAAATCTTTTATAAATATTTTATTATAGTTAACTCTTTAACAAATTACCTAAAGGTTATTGATAATACAATGATTTTCAACTAATGTTTTCAAATATTTATAAAAATAAAATACTCTTCAAATTTTAAACCACATAAATAATATTGTAGTTTTCAACTCATTAAAGATTTAAGAATAGCTCGAATCATGTAACAAACCAAATCTAGTCTCAATGCATAGACCGGGTTTGGGGTGTTACACGAACCATGCAGGAGTTGCTGAAGAAAGTGCAATTTATTTTTGTTCATTTTAAACTATGCTAGTTTGATGTTTGATGTAATTTGATAGTGATTGAGCTATTAACTCAGCTTTGTTCATGTGTACAAGCTTGGTTTTCCAAGTTTCAATGTATTAGTGGTAGTAGGTATTGGTTAGTTTACCATATACTGATTTTGACAAGTTGAATGCTTAGTTTATGTATTGGCAGTATGCCATTATTCATTTTTTGAATGAAAACTTATCAATTTTCTTCCATATACTCTTTTTCTTTATTTTTGCTTTTGATTTTGTTCTTGAATTCTATTTGTTTCTTCGCAAGTCTTGAGCCTTGTTGCTCAAGTCTCAACTGAATTTGCTTGCACATTGTTCTTAACACCAACAGTAACGAAGCTGATTCACTTGGAGGCTGCATTCAACCAAGGTGTTATGATGGTGCTTCTGAATCTTGCTACTTTACTCAAATTACTACAAATCTCACTTCTTATACCGTAAACATGAGAGCCATGTATCCTGACAACAAAAGATATGCATCTGCTTTCATCTTTAGCAAGTACTCTTTCCATAGTGCTTACCCATTGCCTACTGGCATTAGTATTAAAACCACGCATGTTCCCACCGTGCTCAACTGGAATTCCACCTATTGCATTGACGGAGGTCAGTCACGTGCTGTCACTTCAATTGCTTGTACTATTAAATGAATTAATCTAATCTTTGTACTATTAAAAAGAATCAAAGAAGACCAAATTGAAATACAATTAACATATATTTTTTAATAAAGTTAATTATTTTAACGTTTTAATGGTTCTATAAATGAAATATTTTGTTTAAAATAGAATAGATTTTGAAAAAAAAATTCAAGACATTTTTATACAATAAATATTAACTCTTTTATAATTTAAACTTATTTGATTTTTTTAATAGTATAATTACTAAATTGGTCTATTTAATAATAAAATGGCTAATTTGAGCTTAGTAATGGAAATATGTTAGTTTGTTAGAAGCTGTTATACCAGCTAACAGTCTGCTAATGAGCAGTTTCTTAGTTTGTTAACTATCTTAAAGTCTATAAATATAGCTACTATTGTACAGAGGAAGCCAAGAATTCATTCAATAAATAGAGAGCTTATTTTTAGTTTGTGTTTAGTGTTTAGTTTACCTGAATCGTTTCATGGTATTAGTTGATCCTAGGAGAATGGCTACCACGAACTCTGTTGATTCGGCCTCCGTTGACGGTGGATGTGTTGTGTTCAATAGTGAGAAAGCTATAAACTCATTTCCTTGGCATGATGTTGTAAAGCTCGAGGAAGGGACGTTGATTCAGTGGCAACAATAGGTACATCTTATTCTTCGTGGTTATGACTTGATTGGATTCCTAGATGGGACGTTACCTCCACCGCAAGGTTCGTCCAGTCACCGGATGGATCACTTGCTCCAAATCCGTTCGTGATGGTATTTACGCAACAAGATCAGTTCCTTGCTTCGTGGTTATTGTCCACGATCTGTGGCTCGCTCTTGTCCTCCTTTGCAGATGCTAAGACGGCTTGCGATGTGTAGACTACGGCCTCTAGCTTGTTCGCAGTCGACACCGGTGCTAAGCAATCACGGATCCACCATGAGCTTCATTCTTTCAAGAAAGGTACACTTTCAATCAAAGCCTTTGTTGCTTGTGTAAAGAATTTGTGTGCTATTCTTAAAGCTCCAAGCATTCGAATACTGAAAGTAGAGAAAACAGAGATCATGCTTACGAGCTTACTGTCTGATTTTGATGCGTCGTTTCTTAAGTGGCCATTTCTTTAGAGTCGATGCCATTTTAGCACTTTGTTGATGCCTTGGTAGAGTGCGAGAACCGCCAGCTCTGAGCCATCCACGAAGTGGCCATGCATACCAATCTTGTGGAGGAAATTTCGTCTCACACATCCGATGGTTCCGTCTGTGGTGGTCGCCCGTCCGGCAGTTGTGGGAGAGGTTTTCAACTGTGCATACAGTGCCAAATCTATAGTCAATTTGTTCATCTTGCTTAGTGGTGCTACTATCGGTTCAACCGTGAGTTTGACGGTGTGATGGTGTTGAATAGCGCGTCACGCGGTGAAGAGTGGCCTGCTCTGATGTCGGGTGGTTCTCTTACTCCGTCGACTTATGTACCGAACGCTCCTAATTTTGAGGGAGCCGAATATCCCTCTCGACGAATGAGGTTTACTCCCCACTCTAATCACCAAAGTTTTGGTATTATCCTTATAATGGTCAAAATTGTGGTGACTGAAATTGCTTCACAGCTGGCCTTCATTACTTTGGTCAAAATTATGTTTACAATGGTGAAAATTGCAATGTTCAATTCGGTCAACATTTTGCTTCTAATGGTCAACATCAGCAAGCTCCTTTATGCGTTACAGATGGCCCCTATAATCAAGATTTTGGGTTTCAAAATGGGCCTCACGCACATGGTCATCTTGGTGGGCCTCATGCACATGATTTTAATGAGACAAAAAGGGTGGTTTTTGATGAGTCAAATGCTATGTTTAGGCAAGGCCATTTAAATAATGTTTAGCCTATTAACAATTGTGTCCAAGTCGGATCTCCATTGGGCCGTTATCAATCGGTCGGACCATTTAATGGTGATGGTGCTTCCAACCTGCATGTTCCTTGGAAAACCAAACCGTGCGCTCGCGTGTACTCTGGTTCAGACCCGTGTATTGGTCTTCTTCGGGTTAGTGATTTGCATGCTTTTAATTATTCAAACTCTTCTGGCTCGCATGTCAAGACTACTCAGCTTGGATCTAATAGTGAAGGTACAGATTCGTATATACCTATGACGGTAGGTTCTGCGTCGTAGTGCCTCGACTCGGTGCTAGCAATCATGTCATCGTGATAAGTCGGCTTTAAATAACGTTACATCGTATTTAGGTATGTCTTCTCTCTTAATGGGTGAAGGGACTCCAGCTCCAATATTATTTATTGGTAATGGTGTTTTACATATGAGTTCTAAATTACTTGGTTATCAGATGTTTTATGTGTGCCGAAAATACGAAAAAATTTATTGTCTGTGTCCCAGTTTGCCACTGATAATAATGTGTATTTTGAGTTTCACCTGGCATATTGTGTAATTAAGGATATCATGACCAGGGAGACACTACTGAAGTGTCACATTTGTGACGATTTATACCGATTTTCACTACAAGATGTCTCTCAATAGTTTGTTCGAGCCTCGGTTGCTGCATCAGCTGATCTTCAAAATAAGTTAAATAAAGATGATATATTTTCTTTGTGGCATAAACGTCTTGGCCACCCGTCTGCTACTGTTGTTAAAACTGTTTTAGACAAATGTAATATTGTATCACGAATGAATTGCCTTGAGAATATAAGTACGGCATGTCAAAAAGGGAAGTCGCATAAGTTGCGTTTACACTGTCCACTACTGAATAGTAATCCGTTTGACTTGGTTGTGTCTAATCTCTGGGGACCTGCGTTTGTTTCTAACGGGAATAATTGGTATTATATAGAGTTTGTCGATGTTTGCACTCGGTTCACGTGGGTTTATCTACTTCGTCAAAAGTCTCAGGTAGTACAATGTTTTGCTCAATTTCAACAACTAGTTAAAACTCGATTTGGAAAGAGTATTAAACAATTTCAGAGTGATTGGGGCGGAGAGTATCGGGCTTTCACCTCTACTTTAGCTTCTCAAGGCATTATTCATCGATTTTCGTGTCCGCATACTTCTAAACAAAATGGGATGGCTGAGCGCAAATATCGTCACATAGGCATCACTTTTCTAGCTCAAGCTAGTCTTCCTATGGAATACTGGGGATATGCATTTTGCTGTTCCGTTCATCTCATCAATCGACTTCTTACGTCTGTTCTGAAAGGACGAAATCCGTTTAAGGCTCTCTATGGAACTGGACCCATCTATGATCACCTGATGGTTTTTGGGTGTTGTTGTTTTCCTTATCTACGTCCTTTTCAGGCAAATAAGTTGGATTTTTGGTTTCAACCTTCTGGTTTTTTGGGATATATACTCAGCACAAGGGATATCAGTGTATCTTACCTAATGGTAAGATTATTATCTCACGACAAGTCGTTTTTGATGAAAATAAGTTTTGCACTCCGAACCCGCTGGAAAGGGAGCTGTCTTTGAACACACACAACCAGTTTCAACCTATTTCCACTTGTTCAGACTCATCCTGTGGTGCCGTCTGTTGCTCAATCTCCTGCTTCATGTTCTCGACAAGCTGATTGCTTATCAAGGTTTCCATTTGTTGAAGCTCAGCCTGAGGTTGGATCTGATTGAGGCGCGTAGCTCTTCTTTGTCCAATGAGAATGGTAGCTTTGACCATTCTTTGACTGATGAGATCTCTCCTGATACTCAGGCACTAGTAATGCCTATAACTAATGTTCACCGATGGTAACTCATTCACAGGCCGTATATTCAAACCCAAAGCTATGTTTGCTAAAGCTATGGAACCTTCCACAATTGAGGAAGCATTTTCCCATTCAGAATGGTGTGCTACTACTCAGGCTGAGTACGATGCTCTTATTCGAGAATGCTACGTGGGATCTTATCCAGTTACCATGAAATCACAAAATTATTAGGTGTAAATGGATTTTCAAAGTCAAACGGCATCCAGATGTTATGATTGATCGATGTAAGGCTCGGTTGGTTGCAAAAGGCTATTCTCAAGTCCCTGGGTGTGATTTCAAGGAAACGTTTAGTCCAGTGGTGAAACATGCTACTATTCGGGTTATTCTATCCATTTCTATTTCAAGAGGGTGTCAGCTTCTCGAAGTTCATGTAAACAATGCCTTCTTAAATGGTGATTTAGACACTGAAGTATTTATGCAACAACCTCCGGGGTACGTTAAGTGTGATTCCAATGGTAAACCATTTGTGTGTCATCTAAAGAAAGCCTTGTATGGCCTTCGTCAGGCTCAACGTGCGTGGTTTGAGAAGCTTAAGTAGTTTTCATTTCTATTGGGTTTGTCGGGTCCAAATCGATGCCTCGTTGTTTATCCGAATCCAGTCTAGGTCTACTCTCTATGTACTTGTGTATGTTGACGACATTATCATTACTAGAAGCCTGACCATTGCTATTGATTATTTTGTTCGGCTGTTGAATGATGAGTTTTCGCTGAAGGATCTGGGTGATCTTCACTATTTTCTCGGGATAGAAGTTACTCAAGTTTCTAGCTCTCTTCGCCTCTGTCAAAAGAAATATGTCCTTGACATTCTTGCTCGTTGTTTGTTGACCAATGCGAAGAGTGTTCATACACCGATGGTTAGCTCATCTACTCTGTCAAAAAATGATGGTGAGTGCTTGAAAGACCCAATGGAGTATAGGAGTCTTGCTGGAGCACTTCAGTATGTTGTTCTTACTCGACTCGATATTACGTATGCCTGTAAATTGGATTTGTCAATTCATGCATAATCCTACTACTGCTCATATGGTCTCACTGAAACACATTCTGCGATATCTGTGTGGCACTCTTGACTTTGGGATTGTTTTTCGTCCATCTGCTCGTCTCTCTTTGGTTGGCAACGCCGATGCCAACTGGGGATTAGATTTTGACGATAGGCGGTCAACCTCAAGCTATTGTGTTTACTTTGGTCACACTCCCATATTCTGGTGTTCTAAAAAGTAGTAAGTAGTTTCACGTTCTACAGCTGAAACAAAGTATAGGAACCTTGCAGTAGTTACCAGTGAAGTCACCTGGTTATTGTCGTTGTTTCAAGAGTTACAAGTTCGGTCTGCAGATACACCTCCTGTGTGGTGTGATAATTCCAGTCTTGCTTGCGATTCTGACTAATCACATCTTACACTCAAAGTTTAAGCATGTTGAGTTGGATCTATTTTTTCTGCGTGAGAAAGTTGCTAATGGGTCTGTTCTCGTGGGTGAAGTTCCCGCGTGTGATCAAGTGGCTGATATTTTCACCAAGCCGCTGTCAGTGACCTCCTTTGCTCGGTTTAGGAATTTTCTTCGGGTCTTACCCATAAGGAAGATGGATGAATGTTAAGGGTAATCTGTTAGTTTGTTAGAAGCTATTACATCAGCTAACAGTCTGCTAATGAGCAGTTTCTCAATTTGTTAACTATTTTGAAGTCTATAAATATAGCTACTATTGTACAGAGGAAGCCAAGAATTCATTCAATAAACAGAGAGCTTATTTTCAGTTTATGTTTAGTGTTTAGTTTTCCTGAATCGTTTCAAATTCGATCTATATAGTATAAAGACCTCTCAAATACTTTAACTAAAATATGATTATAACCTTTTTTTATTCAATTATTAAATGATAGATGGGAATTGTGGGGATTATCAGTATTGCCGCATGCTTTGTGTGAATAACCCTAGCAACTATTGCTCATCGAAGTCTTGCCCTCCTAATCATTATGAATATAATAGTATAGGATTTCGTTGTGAGAGCAAAAAAACAAACTCAAAATACTCATAACTTGACAAGCATCATTAATAGGTACGTGCTGATTTACACTTTTTGTTTTTAAAGTGGAATCATTATGTTATTGAATTATGTCAATTCAAGCCGTGTTATATTTACTTGAGGCAGTAACAATTATTTATCATTAAATTTGTAAGAGTTGAATATCAATACAATGGATGGTGCGATAAGATTCTCTTATTGTTGATTTTAATTTTCAGATTTACCTTTTAACTATGTTTCTTATATCTATATAGGTTGCAGCACTAGTATTAGGACACTATTTCTACTACTTGTAACATGGAGTGTGTACAAAGTCCTCAAAAGAAAACAAAAAATCATGCTGAAGCAGAAATACTTCAAAAGGAATGGAGGTTTGTAACTGCAACAACATTTGTCTAGCAATGAAGGTAATGTTGAAAAAATTAAGTTATTTACTTCAAAAGAGATGGCAAAGGCGATGGATCATTATAATGAAAACCGAATCCTTGGTCAAGGAGGTTAAGGGACTGTTTATAAAGGGATGCTAATAGATGGAAGCATTGTGGCTATTAAAAAATCCAAAATGGTGGAAGGAAAGCAATTTGATGAAAAGAAGGTTGAACAGTTCATTAACGAGGAGATAATTTTATCTCATTTTAATCACAGGAACGTGGTTAAGCTTTTAGGGTGTTGTTTAGAGGCTGAAGTTCCTCTATTGGTGTATGAGTTCATCCCAAATGGTACATTATACGATCTCATTCATAACCAAAATGAAGAATTACCATTAACATGGGAAATGTGTTTACGAATTGCAATTGAAATTGCCAATGCCTTGTTCTATTTGCATTCAGCTGCTTCTGCTCCTATTTATCATCGAGACAACAAATCTAGTAACATACTTTTGGATGATAAATATAGAGCAAAAGTATCAGATTTTGGATCTTCAAGATCAGTTGCACTTGAACAGACACATTTAACCACTCGGGTGCAAGGAACTTTTGGATGCATAGATCTCGAATATTTTCGATCAAGTCAATTTACGGGGAAGAGTAATGTTTATTGCTTTGGAGTTGTTCTTATTGAGCTTTTAACAGGGCATAAACCCATCTCCGCAGAACAATCAGAGCCAGTGAGAAGCTTGGTATCTTATTTTTTGCATTCAATGCAGAAGAATTCCTTATTTAACATTCTCGATCCAATGTTAGAAAAGGATGGTCCAGATCGGGAGATTATAGTTGTGGCTCTACTAGCAAAAAAATGCTTGAATCTTAATGGAAAGAAAAGACCTACCATGAAACAAGTAGCAATGGAGCTGGAGTTGATTAACGCTGTGGAAATGTTTTTGAAGACCATGGTGATGAAGAATCTGAAATAGATGACATGATCCATTCATGGGCGACCAATCCAAGTTGTTCAATGTCAAGGACAATTACAACCAACAGTGAAACTTTTCCAATAAATTCATCTTTCTAGTTTCCAACACTCCTGAAACAATTTCTCTTGATTGATAGCCTTTATTTGTCACACTGGTGGAATCTTGTGGTTGCCCAAGAATTCATACTTGTTTCACTCAATGTTATTTTATCTCTTGTAGGTTTTTATCATACAAGTTATGGATATGTTTTTCTTTTCCTTTTGCTAAGTCGATGAAATCGTTAATAAAAAAAAAAAGACCTCATTTTGCTCTTCTTCATCCTTAAACTTCTTCTTCTTCTTCTTCAGATATAAATAAGAAAAGGTGAGTAACTCATCATAGTAATAGTAAGCCTTTATTGAGAGAGAACAACTAAAGAAAGCAAGGGATATTAACAGAATCTAACATATCCTTGATCGCCATTTTCCTCGATGCCATTACTGCTCTGTCAACAACTCTCGAACCAATCAAATCAAATTGGAGCAAATTAAGTTTGAATATCTTAATACATAATTTCAAAAAGCTTCCAATTCAAGTTGAATATGATATGATGTTTTTGGAATGGATTAGTGATAGAATCAATTACATCGTACATTTTAGTATGTTAAGTGCAAATCAAATAAATTATTAAAAAATTATAAAAATAAAAATATTAATAATTATAAAATACGATTCAAACAATTAAACCTTTTTAACTCAGTTCATTGGTCAACTGATTTTTTACCTTCCTCAATCAAAATTTCAACCGATTTTTAGTTCAACCAAATAGTTCGATTTAAATAACTTTGCATTTTAATTTTTTTACTATTGATTTTAAAAAGAACAGCAAAAACTACTATCTTTTTGGAAGAATTTTTCAAAGTCTTATTTTATGGGATTGATTAGGATTTTATGGCGTATTTTAAATTAAAACTGTATTTTAAACTCTTTTCTAGGAAATCTTGAAAGGCAGAGGCGAAGCCAGAACAATTTTTTAGGGGGGCCGGATGAAATTTTAATTTTTTATAGTTTATATCTTTATAATTTGTAAATGATTAAATCGAATTTTTATAATTTTAGGGGGCCAAAGTTCAATTTTACCTTTACTAATTTAAAATTTTTTAAAAATTTTAAAGGCCTAAATAGTAATTTTACATTTTAGGGGGGCCGAGCCCATGCCAAGCCCCTAGCTTTGCCCCTATTGAAAGGTATTTAAAGAAGCTTTGGGGCATGAAAAACAATAAAGAAGACTTTCACAATTTCTTCTGCTATTATTTTTCTCTCTATAGATTGTTGAATTTTAGTTCTAGTCAAGGGTTTTATCAGATTTTTTGATTCATTGAATTATAATCAATTTATTCAAGAAGTTTAGAGAACTATTTGCAAAATCATATATAACACAAGAGCTAGTTTAGAAACAAATCATGAAAGCATGATAAACAACCTAACAAGCGCATGGACTTTGAACATCACAATTTTTGTTTTGCCACTAATATGGATTTCATGGTTCACAAGTTGTAACAAAGAGATCATCTAAAGGGAATTCCCAAGGATTTTTGGCCACAAAGAAACTCTTCACACACTTTTTTCATCGTTGGTCAAGACTTCGGTCGCAAATTTAAGCAAGCAAATGTCTATGTAGCAACGTGAACAAGATTTTGTGCAACTAGTTGGTTTGTCGGAAGTGGTAAACGATTATCTAACACATCAATCAACTTCATATTTACCAAATAAGTTCGTGATGACAACCATGGTAACACTTCTTCAAGATGCTTTCCCATTAATGTTTCCAATGCCACCATTTAAAAACTAGAGACACTACATTTTTCGGTAACAACCATTGTATAGGCAAATTCTGCATATGAAAACCTAGATAAGAAGAAAATCAATTATATATTCAATTAATTTTATAAATTCAAAAGAAAATATCAGAAAATGAAGAAAAGAAAATCACCTGGAGCTAAATATCCACATGTGCCGAAAATGGTGTGATTGGATGAGTCAAGATAAGCATTGTGGCTAAGCAAAGGGAGTCCCCAAAAAGACGACCTATAAATCATCCTACTTTGAGTTGTTCTAACTCCACCTACTACTTTAATCTTATTCCTAAGTCTTTAATTTATCAAAATCTTTCATTAGATTCAAGTTTGTTACTCTTAGCACCAAACATTTTACTATTTTTAAGTTAACATTGTAGCTTTTGTATAATGCTAATCTCCTCAATCATATTTTAAAGCTTTTTAATTAATGTCTTTCAACTATACTTTAACTTTTAGATTAATTTGCAAAGTTTTTTTATTAGAAACGATATGGAAACTATAAATTTTATCCTAGTTTACTAAGAAACAATGTAACCAATAAAAACATGTCACATGACAAACTTTTATTGGATGTTATATATTTTATAGGGTAAATTTCTTAGTTGATCACCTAACTTTTAAGACATTTTATTTTGGTCACCTAAAATGAAACCCTTACAATACTATTATTAAGTCTTTTTACTAAGTTGGTGTTAATCATCAACTAGATCCCAACTAGGAATTATTAAAAAACCATTTTATTTGCAAAGTATATTATATGATTATGTGAATATTTTTATCTTTTTATATTTTTAAAAATCAATAAAAAATTATCCATTATAATATTTGAACTAAAAACACTATGCATATATACTCAAGAAACTAGGCAGAGAGTAAGGATCATGAAAGCTAGGCGTGTATTGGATCATATAACATTGTTTTTGAGGTCACGGTTTCTTTTTTGGGTCAAATATCCTAGTACAAATTTGCAAAAAATCATATCAAATATCATTCTTCTCCGGAATTTATTTTTACTGTTACTTTTATTTTATATATTATCTTTATGTTGTTTGAAAGAAGGAAAAACTTGATGATGTATGATGATTTGAATCAAAGTGCAGAATTTATTTCTTCCATAGCCACCAAATAAACAAGTGTATTGAACATTACATCATATATAACACAAGAGCTAGTTCAGAAACAAATCATGACAGCACAATAAACTGTATCTAACAAGCGCATGGACTTTGTACATCACAATTTTTAGTTTTGCCTCCAATATGGATTTTACTATTCACAAGTTGTAACAAAGAGATCATCCGAAAGGGAATTTTCAACGATATTTGGCTACAAAGAAACTCTTCACACACTTCTTTCATTGTTGGTCTAGACTTCGGTTGTGAATTTAAGCAAGCGAATGCCAATGTAACAACAAGAGCAAGATTTTGTGCAACTAGTTAGCTTGTCGGAAGTGGTAAATGGTTGTCTAACACATCAATCAACTTCATATTTACCAAATAAGTTGGTGATGACAACCATGGTAACACTTCTTTAGGATGTTTTCCCATTAATGTTTCCAATGCCACCATTCTAAAACTATAAACATCACATTTTTCAATAACAATTATTGTATAGGCAAGTTCTGTATATGACAAACCAGATAAAAAGAAAACCAATTATATATTCAATTAATTTTATAAATTCAAACGAAAATATCAGTAAATGAAGCAAAGAAAATCACTTGGATCTACATAAGCACATGTGCCCACAACAATGGTCTGATTGGATGAGTCAAGATCCAACATTTTAGCAGCTCCAAAGTCAGCTACAAAGGCCTCAAAGCTTGAGTTTAAAAGAACA
This sequence comes from Gossypium rotundifolium, assembly GCA_025506655.1. NCBI lineage: Eukaryota > Viridiplantae > Streptophyta > Magnoliopsida > Malvales > Malvaceae > Gossypium > Gossypium rotundifolium. The sequence goes on along the minus strand of CP106730.1, from coordinate 10,615,118 downwards.
TTGTTACTTGATATGTCTCGATGAACTATTGAAGCGTTGCAACTTTAGTGCAAGTAAGACAAAGCATGTGCTATTCCTTTGATGATCTTCACTTTTTTGCCCAATCCATTTCCATAGCTTCCACTTCATCCCTTAAGTTGCAGAACAAACTCCCTTTTTTCCATGTATTCGTAGATCAAAAACATAGACCGTCGGTGTAGACAGAACCCATGAAGCTTCACTATGTTTCGATGTCGTATTTCTGTTAGAAACTTGATCTCATTCCTGAAACTCTTGTCAAAAGTTGGATTCTCAGATTCTAAATGATGAATTTTCTTCAAAGCAACTACTTTTCCACAAGGGAGTTTTGCTCTATAAACACTTCCATAACCACCAACTCCGATACAATATCGGAAGTTGAAATCCTCTATTGCTACAACAATATCCTGGTATGCTATCTTTCCATCATAGTTCCATATGGAATACAAATCCCCATTCTTCGTTTGTTGTACACTGGCACAGTTATTCTTGAGTTGTGAAAATAGAAAACATCCCAAAAGGAATATTTTGAAATAGTAAGTTGGCTTTGTTGGTTATTGGAGAAGGACACATATAGTGTAACACCTTAAATTTCAGGGTTAGAAGTTTTGGGGTTTTGTTGTTGGGGTCATGGTGAAGGGTGTGCTAATGTGTTTAGTCACGTGTTTAAGTGTTAGAATGGGCTTGTTAGTCTGGTGGTTGAGTGAGTGCTAGTATACCTCAAGGTTTTGGGTTTGAGTCTTGGGGTGTGCATTTTGGAGATCCTTTTATTTTTTTAGTTAATAATTAAAATAATTTATTTTGCATTTTATTTTCTATTTTGTTTTGGTTCTGGACGTTTTTCCCTTTTCTTCTCTAGTTTTTTTTATTCTTCTTTTTCAAAAATGGGTTGCTTGTGGGTTTTGGAGAATCGTTTCCTCATCGACAAGTCAGAGTCTGAGCGTCTTAGATTGCAAAATAGGTGTGGGATTCGAACCTTGACTGTTTCTATTTTTGCAAATTATTGTTTGAAATTTTCTTGAGTGTTCTCTAAACTGTCAGTTTTGGGCATTAGTTGTTGAAATCGTATGAGGATTACTGCATATCTCGATGTACTCTTGTCATCACGAGGGATGAGGGCTGTTTCGATGGCTTAATCGACGATTTTGGCTTATTTTGAAGTGGTTTCGTGGCCACAGGGGTTGCCACAAGGGCGTGTGCCAGTTCACACGGTCGTGTACTTTTAGGAATTAGGTTTTCCGGCAAGTTTTGGGGATTTTTCAATTTCCATAAGGCCGTGTCCTCGAGCACATGAGTCTGTGTGGTTGGGGATTAGGGTTGAGTGATTTGGCGCCACATGATCATGTGGCTAGTTTGGGGATTTAATGATCCCACATGGGCGTGCATTTTGGACACACGGTCGTGCCTAGTGGGTACATGGGCGTGTGAGAACCTTGGGCTGCAAAGTTCACATAGCTGTGACTGAAACTAGGCTGAATGGGCTACACATGGGCCCACTTGGGCCGAATAGTGGGCTTTGGACCCGTTGACACTGTCTTGGCTATATAGGTTATCTGGGTCGTTCGTGATGACTGCTGACCCTCTGAATAGTTGTCATCAGTGTCGATACCCCTAATGTGTAATTTGACTAGAAATACCCTCGAAGGGTAAAAATTACCAAAATACCCTCGATTTGTAAATTATCGAAATGCCTCCAGTTTGTAAAATTACTAAAATACCCCCAGTTTGTAAAATTATCAAAATACCTTTGATTTGCAAAATTATCAAAATACCCCCGATATGCAAATTTATCAAAATACCCCTGGTTTGCAAAATTACCGAAATACCCTTGTAGGGAGAATTACCGAAATACTCTTGTAGGGTAGGATTACCAAAATACCCCTAAAGGGTAGGATTATCGAAATACCCTTATAGGGTAAAATGACCTATTTGCCCCGTGGGTAAATGATTGTTTTGTGCTATATTTTGACTAACCTGAGCTATGATTTGCTTGTCTTTCTAGAGTATGCCATGTGATTTATATATATGTACTTTGCATACATGACCTACTACATGGGATTGGGATTTTGTAATTGGAGGAAATGGTTGATCTGTTAGGGTCACACGGGTCGTCCGAGACGACTCTGGACCCACCGATTTGATTGTTAGGGTCGCATGCGTCGCCGAGATGATCGTGGACGTCTCGAAGCGCTTTAAGCCGCTTATATTTTATGCACTTCATTGCGATATCGATTAGTGTTGTAACTGGTGCTAATATTGGTGTGCTAGCTGGGTGGGTCGATTTTATCCCCACATGGTGTGTTAGTTGGTACAGGTAGTGTGCTGGCTAGATTGGGGTGGGGTGGGGTGCATTCGTACGCTATTGTATTTCTGTTTATGGGATCTGATACTGATATGGGCTAGGCCCAAATGATTCTATTATGGGCCTAGACCCAAACGATTTTGCAATGTGCTTAGGCCCACTGAAATTGTACTTTGACTGAATAGGGCTCAGGCCCAGACTGCTTCTGAATTCTATTTATCTGACTGACTGTTTTTATATTAGGGGATTACATACTGAGTTTTCGTAAACTCACCCAGTTTTTTAACTGTGTAGGCAATCCCTAGCCTTAGATGGATCGGAGCTGTGAGGAACTCGAAGATGGCCACACAACTGCTTCTGTTTTTCTATTAAGTTATTCTTAAGTACTTTATTTTGATTTGGTTTATAATAAGGTGTAACACACCTATCCCGTGTCTGTCGCCAAATTAGGGTTAAGGCGTTACCTGACAAATCGAAAACTTTATCAAACAATTCATAATTTAAGCCATCATTTACAATCATAAAGTCCCTTCTGTAGGTCATCGAGACCTAAAACATGCTTTGTAATAGGGTCGAGACTAAACCGGAACACATACAGAAATTCTCAGAAATTTAAAACTTTTCAAAGTTTCAGGGGTTATACGCCCGTGTGGACAGGCTGTGTGCTTCCTACGGCTGCTAGAAACACCCGTGTGTCTTCCCCGTGGTCGAACCTGACTTTACTCTATGGCCACTAAGCATGCCCATGTACCTTAGCCGTGGTCAATCCTGACTTGGCTCCACAGCCACCAAGCACGCCCTTGTACTTTGGCCGTGGTCGATCCTGATGAAACCACATGGCTATTAGGCACGTTCGTGTGCCAAGGCCGTGTACTCCTAACTAGCTACTGTCTTAGCCCCACGATCACTAGGCACGCCCCTGTGCCACAATCGTGTGACAAAGTAGGCCATTTGTAAGGCCAAAAATGCCACCCCAAGGGACAAACCTATAAGAAAAATACCAATACAAACCATGCACATTTAACAACCATGAACATGTCAAAATATCTATTCAATCTTTACATTCAAATCTATTTCCATTCATACTAATTTACAAAACTAAAACTCATATAAACACAAGCAAAATTCATCCATACTTACCCAAAAACTTGACCATTTCAAATGTCATCTAACCATACCAAAACATACATCATATATCATCTTCATAAAGGCAAAATATCAACTTATAATTAGCCACATCACATGGCAAGTTCATAAAACAAACTTATACCAAATACTAGCCTATACATGCCATATCTAGATATATACATTTCTAAAATGTACCAAAACAAGTTGAGTAGTGTGATGACGATACTCGACAGTCCCCGAGCCTTTAGTAGCTTTGACAATCTATAAAATAAAGAAAACACACACAGAGTAAGCTTTCCAAAAGCTTAGTAAGTCATATACAAATAAACTTAACATGAAAAGCATATAGGCATATAGGAACATTGGCACAATTAACTTTTATAGTAAATTTATCACATGTATGCTTTGGTCCATGTACTTGGACATGTTTTGCCACATTCATCAATTCAAAAATCATATATATACATAGCTCTTTCATGCATACTTTCACATATCATATTATTATTCCAATATACATAATCATCATAGTAAGATCATATAGATACTTACCTTGTATACACACTTAGTGTATAAATCAACGTACCTGAAATGGATTTACAATTCACATAGCCATTCGTATCACAGACTTGCCCGTTGAACCGTTAGGAACCTAATAAGATACTCAGAAGGCTCGGAATAGTCGTACAATGCCAACGTCCTAGACGAGGTCTTACATGTACTCAAATATCGATGCCACTGTCCCAGACAGGGTCTTACACATAAATCTAGTATCGATGCCAACGTCCAAGACGTGGTCTTACACGAAATATCAAATCAACGCCGACGTCCCCGACGTGGTCTTACTTGATATCTCAGAACTAATAGCTATGTCATGACATAGCTAATCCTATCTATTCCTAGGTTCATACGAGACTTCTCAGACATTGCTACTAAGTCGTTCTTATCTCGAATTCATGTACACATCATCTCATAAACATACATCGTTATCAATAGTCATAAAAAAAATACACAATTTAATACGAAAACGTTTATTTGCATAATGAATTACCTCAGATTTGATTTAACTAAAATGGAAACGGCTACTCGGTTACTTTAGCTTTCCGGCTATCTAAGTCCGATTTCTTCAGCTCTTGATCTAAACATATTCAAATTTAACCCTTTTATTCACTAACTCATTCAATTCAATCCAAGGACACACATTTAGGGCTATTTGCAACTTAACCCTCACATTTGCACAATTTATCAATTTTGTCCATTTTTCTCAAAACATCAAAGACACAAATTCATCACATACCCATGCTTAGACGAATGCTTATGAACATTATAAAAGCCCATAATTTCCATCAAATTTTTAATTTAGTCCCTCAAATTGCTATTATCTCAATTTAGCCCTAATTAGCTAAATTCATCAAAATTTCAAGAGCAAAGCATGTTCATTAAGCACATATCTTTCATTTAACAACTAAACTCATCATAAAGCTTACCATTTCATCAATGGCACAACTCACAAATAGCATCAATTATTCAAATTACAACATGGGCTTGATAGTAGACTAAGCAACAATCTCAAAAACATAAAAATAATCAAAATCTAAAGCCAAAACATACTTTAATTTGAGCTTAGTTCTAACTGAAACCTAGCTTGAATATTTTCTTTCTTTTCCTTCAACATTCGGCATTCACAAGAGATGATAACATTCATCATTAGTTTATTTTATTACAAACATATTATTGATCTATTTACCAAATTAGCCATTTAATAAACATTTGAAACAATTATACAATAAGGGCACATTCGGCCAACTACCATCCACTATCTTAAAAGTGGTTTAATTTCCATATAAGGCTTTCCCATTAAGAAGCCACCTCAATTGGACAGTTTTTCAAATATCATGCTAGTTTTACATTTAATGCAATTCAATCCTTTTCATCAAATTAAACACACAAATGGACAAATTAACTTACGAAACTTTAGCACATACTTAATCATATATCATAGGCACGAAAAATAATATTAAAATATTTTACTAACTTAGATTTGTGGTCCCAAAACCACTATTATGACTAGGGTATAAACCGGACTGTTACATAAGGCCTCTTAGAGTTTTCAGATTTTAAATTTTAGGTTTGGTTTTATTTTAAATTTGTATCTATAAGAAGTAAATCACTGATTTTCCAAAATGGTTACTGTTTTCAAATCACTACATTACAACTACTATTTTCGGTTACCACGTTTCGCAATGTTTTTAAAAAAAACTTTCGCAGTTGAAGGAGATTTTGAAGGAAACCAATAACGTTTTAAAAGTGAAGAACCTTTTTCAATGAACCCCGTTTTGAAATTAAACGAACGCAAGCTGAGGCTTTACACAAGTTTTAAATGCCAAAAAATTTTTAAATATTAAGAAGGGTTTTCAACGAAAACATGGTTTTCAAAAACACTTCAATGTGACACGCCATATTCGGGCCTAACTTTTAAGTCGGGTTTGGGGGTTATATTTAGTGGTATCAGAGCCAAGTTGTAAAACTCGGTTGTGGGTTGGTCTTTAAAATGAAATTTTGAAAGAACTATTTCAAAAAAATTAGAGTATTTGAACTATTTTAATGAAAGTTTCTTGGATGTGTGGTTCATCGAGTCTCCAGCGTGCCAAATTCGTAAGTTTTTTCTATATTTGCTCTTTACTGTTATGTAATAGGAAATACTGTGATTACTCTAGAAATTAGACTATACTACTCTAGTTAGAGTAAACTGGAAAACCATAGGGAATTAAGACTGTAGGTAAGCCTGCGATTGTAAAAACAAACTCTAAACTTCATTTCTCATAAGACATCTGCTTAACTATTGAAAATGTAAGCTAATTTGCATAAAATTTCTAATTCGGATAATTCACAAAGCGATAATGAGCATTAGGGGTAATCGTGGAAGGGATAACAGAGGACGCGCAGTAGAGGCCGTGGGAGTGCTAGAGCTGAGTCTTCGTCATCGGGCCACCCGCCTAATGTCAAGGCTAGGGAGGCACCAAAGATCACCGAGAATGAGACGGGTCGTATGAGCGAGCAGTGGGGGATGACGCATTGTCTCAAGCAATGCTGAGGATTCTAGAAAGGGTCGCTGGGCCCAATAATGGTGCTATGGGCTATGGGTTGATTATGGAACGACTCTGGTCGAATAAGCAGAGATCTTCAGGGTTGTTTCGGGTGGCTCCTAATGTGGCTGAATATTGGATGGAGGCCACCGAAAGAATAATGGATTTCCTCGACTGCACCCCTGAACAGAAGTTGAAAGGTACAATATCACTACCGCGAGATGAAGCCTACCAGCGGTGGCTTACTGCAAAAGAAGGAGCTCAGCTGGACAAGTTCACTTGGAAGTTCTTCAAATTTGCGTTTCAAAAGAAGTATGTGGCGCAAGTTATGTGGATGCCCAGAGGAAGAAATTTCTAAACTTGGTTCAAGGGGATAAATTGGTGGCTGAGTATGAGGTGAAATTTTTGCGACTTAGTCGATACACTCATGGGATAATAGCTATGGAATATGAGCACCATGTTTATTTTGAGGACGGTCTCAGAGATAGCCTTCGGGTTCTGATAGCTCCACAGAAGGAGCGAAATTTCGCTACACTGGTGGACAAAACAAAGGTTGCTGATGAGGTAAAGCGTGTTGAGTGCCAAAATCGAGAAAAGGAAAGGGGTAGAAACAAGAGAAACATAGAGCCTTCCAAATCTGTTTAGAGGCCTAAGAAACAAGCCAAAGGGTGAACATGGGTTATGGCACTTTTGGGTTGCCATATGAGCACCAGCTGGGCCCCCTTTTGGCACTTTTGGGTTGCCATATTGCGCTGGTTGTGGAAGACGCTATGTGGACGAATGTTGGAGAAGGATGGGAGCCTGTTTGGGTTATGGATCGATGGAGCACCATATTAAAGAGTGTCCTCGAAGGCCAGATCGGATGTAAACTACGGGTAGAGGTAATGTGTAGCCACCTAAGGGTGAACAGCAGCCGCCTAGAGGCCATGGATAGGACAGGGGTGGAAACGTTTTAGGTCGTGGAGCTCCAAGTAGAGGTGCTGGTTATGCTGAGGTGATACAACCTACTTTGGTCTATGCAGCACGCCGCCGAGAGGATGGAGACGCTCCAGATGCGAATACTGGTATGCGTACTTTACCATAGTGTACTATTTACCTAATTTTCAATTAGAATTAGAGCGCGCAGCAGAAGCGTAGTAGTGTAACATGTGTTGTGCGATTATTAGATAGTTGGAAATTTCGAGGACGAAATTTCTTTAAGGGTGTAGAATTGCAATGCCCTAAAATATCGGGTCTCTAATTTTTCATGTTATTACCAAATTGCTTGTTTGCTTCAATGGCTAAGTGTTTGGGCGTATTTGGGGGTATTTAGGAAGCCTGGGTTCAAGTCTGAGCCTTGGAAAATTTTTAATTTTTTGCCCTTAAGTGAAATTGGCTGTTAGCAGTTAGGACTTATGTTTAAATATGTGTGTTTCTATGTCACAAAAAGAGCATGTGGCCTGATGGTTGTGGCGTCACTAAGGTGGCAAGGGAATTGGGGTTAGAATACTATGACATGCAAATAAGGGGCTTTTATTTTATGATTTTGTGGTGCGAGAAGTAGAGTTTGAATCCAACTTTGAAGAGGAGGTTGGAGACTTGGTCAACAAATTCGAATGGTAGGCTAGGAGCATTTCAGGGAGGATTTGGTAGAGAGTTTGAGGGAGTTGGATTGTGAGGGGAGTCTTGGCCTGTTGGGAGAGCATGAGTAGGGGGAAATTCAGCCAAGGGTGGGGCATTTGGTGCATTTTCAGCTTTGTGAAAGTGTAGAGGTGTCGGATTTTCTCTGGTATATTCGGTGTTGCTTTCATATCTTGGCACATTTTTTACCATTCGTATTTTTCTTTTCTTCTCTATTCTCAACGGCTACCCACTTTTTTTGAACATGATTATCGAGTGCTTAGTTCTGATCAATCTTTTGAAGACTTTCTCTCATCTCTTTTTAATTACTTCTTCCATAGTCGACCTTCTTTTGCTTCTATCTTTTCTTTTTTCAAACTTCGTTTTCCTCTTCCCTATTAGGCTAAATCTTCATACCCCATCCATCTCAAATCTCTCTGTTCTCCGTGGTTAGGGCTGAACCTTCTTAACTGACTACTACCGGAATAGGTTGATTATCGATATTGGTAAGAGGTTGCTACAACCACGTTATGATTCGGTTCTTAGCAAAGATTTCTTTTGACTCTATTAACAAGCTTCGGCTTTCCCTTTTTATTTTTCTATTGGGGGTCAAATGTTTGATTTTTTCTAACAACTTTTATGATGCCAAATCATGTTAAGAGGGGGAGACCGCCCTTGATCAGCAGGGAGGCACTAGTATCTCTTAGTCTTAGTAAGGTGAGTGGTTGTGGTTTAAGTTAATAACGGTGGTGGATTAAGAGTATGAGTTAACCTTATTGGTGTAAATCTGATTACGATTTTGGTGGATTGTAGGGTTCGGAGAGCGGAGATCTTACCTAGTTTTATGAACAGGTGTGTAATCGTACACCCAATGCTGTTTCTGTAAAAAACAATGGATGAAGGTGTGTATTCACACCCTTGTGTAATTGTGAATCGGCTAAAGTCGAAAAGCCAAAACTTGACATCTGAGGGCTCATGAGCGTGCGAATGCTCGTAGGGAAAAATTGAGCCACAATCATTGGTGATAAACTGTAGAGGCCGCCACAAACGTGCTCGTGGGCTTAGGCCAAAATGGGCCGAGATGGGCCATACAGGCCAATGGGCTTATGGGCCCCACCTGGGTAAAATTCACGATAGTGACAAATAATGGATTGGGCTACGAAGTTCACATAGTCGTGGCTGAAATTGGACTGGATGGGCCACACGAGCGTGTGAGCCCACTTGGGCCGAATAGTGGGCTTTGGGCCCATTGACACTGTCTTGGCTATATAGGTTATCTGGGTCGTTCGAGACGATTGCAGACCCTTTGAATGGTCATCATCAGTGCCGAGACCCCTAATGAGTAATTTGACTAGAAATGCCCTTGAGGGGTAAAAATATACTCTCGATTTGTAAAATTACCGAAATACCCCCGATTTACAAAATTACCAAAATACCCTCGATTTGCAAAATTATCCAAATACCCTCGATTTTCAAAATTATCAAAATACCTCTAGTTTGCAAAATTACTGAAATACCCTCGATTTGTAAAATTATCAAAATACCCCTCTAGGGAGAATTACCGAAATACCCCTGTAGGGTAGGATTACCAAAATACCCTTAAAGGGTAGGATTACCGGAATACCCTTATAGGGTAAAATGACTGTTTTGTCCTTGTGGGTAAATGATTGTTTTATGCTTTGTTTTGACTGACTTGAGCTATGATTTGTCTGTCTTTTTAGAGTATGCCATGTGATTTATATATATGTGCTTTGCATACATGACCTACTGCATGGGATTGCCATTTTGTAATTGGAGGAAGTGATTGATCTGTTAGGGTCGCACGGGTCACCCGAGACGACTGTGGACCCATCGATTTGATTGTTAGGGTCGTACGGGTCACCCGAGACGACTGTGGACCTACCGAAAACTTTAAGCCGCTTATATTTTGGTCGCTCTACTGCAATATTGGATAGTGCTGCAACCGGTGTGAACATTGGTGTGCTGGCTGGGTGGGTCGATTTTATCCCCACATTGTGTGTTAGTTGGTACGGGTGGCGTGCTGACTGGATTGGGGTGGGGTGTATTCGTACACTATTGCATTTATGTTTATGAGATCCGATAATGATAAAGGCTAGGCCCAAATGATTCTGTTATGGGCCGAGACCCAAACGATTCTACAATGGGCTTAGGCCCACTGGCTATCTTGTGTTGAATAGGGCTCAGCCTGCATTGCTTCAATTCTATTTATCTGACTGACTATTTTTATATTAGGAGATTACACACTAAGTTTTTTTAAACTCACCCCGTTTTTTTAACTGTGTAGGCAACCCCCAGCCTTAGATGGATCGGAGTTGTGAGGCACTCGAAGATGGCCATACAACTGCTTTTGTTTTTCCATTAAGTTATTATTAAGTACTTTATTTTGGTTTGGTTTGTAATAAGGCCTCTTAAAGTTTTTGGATTTTAAATTTTAGGTTTGGTTTTATTTTAAATTTATATCTATAAGAAGTAAATGGCGGTTTTTCCAAAATGGTTACTGTTTTCAAAACACTACGTTACAACTACTGTTTTGGCTTATCACGTTTCCACAATTTTTTAAAAAAAAACTTCCGCAGTTGAAGGAGATTTTGAAGGAAATCAATAACGTCTTAAAAGTGAAGAACCTTTTTCAAAGAACCCCACTTTGAAATTAAACGAACGCAAGCTGAGGCTTGACACTAGTTTTAAATGCCAAAAAAGTTTTTAAATGCCAAAAAGTTTTTAAATATTAAGAAGGGATTTCAACAAAAACATGGTTTTCGAAAAATACTTCAATGTGACACGTCAGATTCGGGCCTAACTTTTAGGCCAGATTTGGAGTGTTACAACTAAAGTGTGAATTTTTCCACAAAAGATTTTGAAACCAAAAACTTTGGCTCAATTGTTTATAATATTGTCTTCTTTCACATGTGACATTTAATTTATTGAGGATATATATTACTTCTAATCATACATGGAACTCATATTATAAAAATTATAATATTTTTAAATAAATTTAATAAAAATCATTTTCATTATGTTATATTAATATAAAATCTTAAATTTAAATTCAAAGTATAAATAAATACAACAATAATATGTATTTTCAATTAGTTTTCATACGAATATATAATTTTTTTGACAAGCTATCAATAAGTGTTGAGCGTAGTGATAAAAACTTATTGCGATTTGAAAGAGAGAGCAGATGTTCAATCTTTGGAAACGAAACTGTTGGAAGAGGTAGTCATATACTCCAAACATAGATCGTAATATAGACATGAAACTTACCAATAATATATATATTCAATAAGTTGTTATAAAATTGACTACATATATAAAAATATTTGATTAATAAGTTATATTATTTTTACAATTATAATTATAAATTTTATTTTTATCTTTTATTATAAATGTTTTGTATATTACATGTCAATTACTATTTTTTCTCTTGTATTTAAATTATTTATTATTTATTAGTTTTTATTATTATAGTAATATGATATTACAAAAAATAGGAATAAATTTTATCTGGTATAACTTATAAACTGTCATTTATCATGATAAAATCTACCACCACGTATAATTGTTGACTATATTAAAAATTAAGTCAAGACAATTTTCTTATAAAAGTGTAGCACCATAATTGGAATAAATATTTTTATATATTTTGTTAATATATCCAGCATCCTCCTCGTTGTAATTTTTAATTTTGTTTAATATAAAACCTAAAACAGATACCATATAAAATTTAATAATTATAATAATACGAGATAACACAATTAAAGTTGAGTGATTGTTGGTACACTTTACCCTTTTTTATACAATATCGAAGTACTAGATAAGTATGGAATACCACGGTTTGAATTTGTACCAAACATGTATTTGATAAGTGTTTTAACTACCACTCTATACAAGTCAAGACTTTGGTATAATCTCTATTCTTATTCTTTTTTGTTCTTTGATTTGTGCAATATTATTCAAATTAAAAATTCTATCATACGCACGTGTGAAAATCACGCATTTATAAATTATATACAATAAATAATAAAATTTAAGGAAACTAATAATAATAATAATAATAATAATAATAATAATAATAATAACACATATGCAATATACATGTTTATTAAACATTATCATCGTTTTATTTTGATAATTGACTTGAAGGAATTTGCAATGAGTTAAGAAAAATTTAGTAAATATCTAGAAAAATTATTGAAATACTGTAATGGCCCATTTTTGTCCGGGTCCATACAGAAATACAAAAATAAATAATGTTTTTAAACAGTCCAATACAAACCCAAATTAAACAGCCTGAACAGACCCTTAGCCCAAAATTACCCGTGGCCCAATTACACCCCTTGACCCAAACATTAACCCAACCTACACGGCCCAAAAATGGCCCAACTCTAAATCAGAAACCAAGGGTTTCTGAAACCCTAGGTTTCCTTGCGCTGCAATGGCAAGAACCCAACAGTTGCGCCGCACTCCTTGCACCCACGCCAAGCCTCCGGTCGCGCCACGTTCAGCGCACATCACCACCGAGATTCTCTCCATTCTCTTGCACAAAAAAGGAAGTAACAGCAGCAGATTATGAAAGAAAACTGGACAAAATATTTTATTCCTTTTTTATTTTTATTTTCGAGGGTATAAAAAACCCAATCTGTAAACAGAGAAGAGGGGACACAAAAAAAGATTCAAAAAAGGAACATACATAGAAATAAAATATATTACAGAGGTGATTTTTTTTATATTTGTCCTTTTTTATTTTCTTCTCATTTCATGTGTTTTTTAAATATACATATATAAAAAAGGGAGAAAGCAGTTTACCGTTTGATCGGAGTTAAAAAGGCGTTTGGGCTTTTGACCACTGTAGAGGAGGCGCGTGGAGTGGCGCGTGTGGCGGAGCGTCGTTGGAGCACAGGCCGGACTTCGGCCTCAAGCCAAAGAGGAGAGAGCCTTTTAAGGCTTTTGTTTTTTTTAAAGTGTTTAAAATGATTTTTTTCGTCTGATTTAACTTATATAACAAGTTTGAAACGACGCCGTTTTTGCTTAGGATGATAAGCTTAAAAACGACGTCGTTTCAAAGGCCAGACCCGCGCACTGACCCGACCCTCATAGAGGATCCGCGTGTTTTCAGAAAATAGAAAATTTATCCCTTTAGTCCCTCCGCATTATTCCAATTTTATAATTAAGTCCATTTATTTCTTTTTAATTATAGTTTGACTACTCTATATTTCTTTTTATTTGTTATTCGGTCCTGTCTCTTTATTTATTTTTCAAACTTTTTTTTATTTTTCTAAATTATTATAATATTATATTGAAATATTTTATTATGTTAAAATTTTTATTTTTTAAATTATTTGTATATTAATCTATTAGTAGTATAAATTTATATATTTTTTTACTATTTTATTTTACTTGTTTAATAATTTAAATATTTTATATAATTTTATATTATTCATTATATTATATTTTGTATATTATATAGTATTATGTTACATTATATATTATTTGTAAAACCTCATTTTATATAAAATTCATTTATATTATCTAATGCTTTTATTTATATTGTTTATATTATGTACATAGTTTTATAATTAATGTACTACATATATACATACATTTTCATTATTTTTATTTTTATTTTATTTAGCTCAAAATTATTTTCATTACATATTATTTTTATATACTATATTATATGTTTTTAATTTTATATTACATAGTATTATATTATATCATATGTTATTTTCTAAAAATTTTATTTTTCTATAAAGTTTATTTATATTTTATAACATATTTCATATATACTATTTATATTATATTTTTGAAAATATATTTATTTAAAATTATTATATATATTATTATGCATTATCTTTTATATGTATTAAATTATATACTTATTATAAATTTTTTGGTATTTTTATTATTTTACATATATTGCTTTATATATTTTATTTATCTATGCAATGCCCTTTTATTTATTTATTATTTTATGATTACCATGGTGTAGTTATTTTAGTTGTATTTTATATTGTATATATTAAATGCTATTGTATTATAATTGTTTTTAATATTGTGTATGATAGTTTATAAATGTGATATTGTCACATGGATTATTGTTCAAAATTAAAAAAAAAAACATTTTTACAAGCTTACTATATTTTAAAATAAGGCAATGTTTTGTATTTAAAAATTCGGGAAATAGTGCCCTAACGTGCTAGGTTGCGATTTTCCGTTTGGCTAAATAACTAAATACTCTTTTAACAAGTTTTGCAAATCATGAGATGACTATAATTACGAGAGTTTAAAAAATATCGTGTCCTAGCTTGCTAGGATGTGATGTTTATATTCTTTCGGAATAAAGAAATCTCAAGTTTTAAATAAAAAAAACTATTCTTGAGAATTCAAAACGTTGTATCCTAACTTACTGGGTATGATGTTTTGTGTAACATCCTAAAAAGGGGCCTATGCATTTCTGGCTTAAATGTACGAAATGACATGTTTTATGAGTTTTGAATAAATTTTGAACATTCTTGGAAGCTTGAGAATGTATGGAAATGTTACATTAAAAATAGGAAAGTGACCATTTTGGAAACCTAAGTAAATTAGGAAAGTGAACATTTTGGAAACTAAGCTAAAGAGGAAAGTAAACATTTTAGGAAACCTAAGAAATGTCAAGTTTACAGAAATGAACGAAAATTTTGGAAACTTAGAAATGACCTAGAAATGTCGAGTTTTAAAGTTTAAAGAGGAAATTAAGGCAAGGTGGCCTTAAGAGAAAAAGTATGTGAAAATTGACACACAAGCGGGCTTGGAAATGTGGCTGAAGATACCACTTAGGGCCTTTGGAAATGGCGCCACATACAAGGGTGTTGGGCACGAGTTCAAGTCATATGGGAAGCAAACGAAATAAGTTTTAATTTTTCTTCTAGAAGCCCAAGAGGTGGATTGGCACAAGACTTGCAAAGAGGAGTTTCACTCTCTTTAAATTGCTAATTAGAAGATAATAAGGATTTATACTTTATTTGTTTTAAAATTAAAGTGATAAAGTTATCACATAAGGAAGAGTAGTGGCCAAGCAAAGGATTCTTGGCCTAATTTAACTATAAAAGGATGAGACTAAGGCTATTCATTATTCATTCTCCTCTCTTTTCTTTTGCCAAATATTCTTTCTTCTCTCCTCTCGCCGAAATTCTTCTTGAGCATCCATTCTTTTTCCTCTTCTCTTTTAGCATCCTAGCCGATTCCTTCTAAGCCTATTATTCCTCTCTTCTTTCATCTTTGAAATCGAATACATAAGGGGATCATAGCCGATTGTTCATCAAGTCTCTAAGCTGAATCTCTGAAGTGGTGTCAGGAGGGATCTGTCGATTTCAATATAAAGGGTAAGGATCTATAGTTATAATTATATTCCTTTCTTTTAAGCCGAAAGTTAGTCTAATCCCTCCTATATCTTATTGATCGAAATATGGAAGGTGAATTTCGAGATTTCAGATCTAAGGTATTTCGGCATCTCCATTAATCAAGAAGAGAGTTTCGGGATTTAAAAGATTTAAGGTAAGATATATGTATATTCGGCCAAAGGCCATGTTTATGTTTTAATGTTAGATTAAGTCTAACATATGGTTAAAGGAATTTCGGCAGAGTCTTAATCAAGTGATGATTTCGGGATTTGTTTGGAAATCAAATTCGTTTAAGGTCAAGAGTCTAGCATCGTAGATCGAATCTTCGGGACCTAGGAATTTCGGTAGAAACAGGTGTGTAAACTCTTTACACACTTTATTAGTAAACTTTGCTTTATTGTTGCCTTGTTAATAATTATTGTAGTGATCTATGAAATATGCTTGTGGGCTTAAGCATGGATTCCGGGTAAGTCCCCTATTACATGATCTTTTGATATGTGATTTTGTATGCCATCACATGTCGTTAAATGCCATGCCTAAATACATGATATATGATAATTGATATGTGAGCATGATGATGGTGGGATTGATGAGAGGAGGGATGATTTTATGGATCATGCGCAGGTGGTTTTGACCACAAGATGGGTTGGCCCCATCAGATTATTTGTGACCTATGGTCATCGATGGTTTTGACCACACCGATTGATAAATCGCGACTAAGTCCCATGGTTTGGTACCACCATGGTTTTGACCACATTTGATTATTTGTGACCTATGGTCATCAAGGGTTTTGACCACACGATGAGTTGGCCCCATCATTTGATTTGTGACCCTAAGTCATCAGTGGTTTTGGCCACCAGTGGTTTTGACCACACGGGTAGTTAAGGAGTATGGATGGTTAGGTTGGGTTGCATGTGCATGTTTATTAATGAGTTGTGTATGAGTTGCTTTACCGGGTGGGGATTACACATGAGTCTTGGTGACTCACCCCTTTCCTTAACATTTTGCGATGAGTAGACCATGAGATGGAGCCGGAGAGGACTCGAGGCTGCCATGCTTGTCGATGGATTTAAATTCATTTTATTAAAGTTATTATTATTTATTTTCTAAGTTTTCATTTTGGGTTTGTAATAAGGCCGATAATTATTGTTTAGATGTTTGTTTTATTGCTTTATTTTACTCATGTTATATTACAAATGGAATTTGATAAATATTAATTGAACCGGTTAAAAGTAACTTTTCAACCTTAATAAATTTCCACGGGTTTTTAAAAGATGTTACCATCGGGTAACGAAAATTTACCAAGTCACCAATAACTCAGACGATTTTAAAATGTACATGGTCAAATTTTTTCAAAAGGGTTCATCAACCCAACTATATTTATAAAAAGCCCAACTGAGTTTTCAAACACCCTTTTTACACCTTAGCCAAATTTTATCGAATTTTCACCAAACTTTTAAATTGACTCAAATTATTTTTACCCAGTAACATACCAGATCTGGTCAGGACTCGTGGGCCGGGTTTGGGGTGTTACATTTTTGGTATTAGAGCCCGGTTCAAAACTCAGCTGTGGGGGGCCCAAGGCCCAAAATGTTTTGTTTTTGTTAGTAGCCCTTATTATGATGTTTTGAGAAACTGTTTTGGCTTGAGCAGCATGGCACCGAGTCTCCGGCACCTATCCGCCCAGGTAAGTAATTCTATCCATTTTTGTGAATATTTGATGAGGAGTAGAAGGGTAAATGGGGAACGTAGACTATTAGAATAGAAATTGTTGAACCCTAGGGTTAGCATACCCCAACAAACAATGCATAAGATTTAATGACTCCATAAACAAACCACGTGAGTTGTCACCGAGCAAGGAATGTGGCAATCGTTATATGCATGTCTAGGATTGGATTCGTTGGGGCTGGGTATTTAAGCGATCCTCGTGACTCACCTCCTACTCACTGAATCCTACCAGTGCGTAGTAACTGCTTCATCCTAACTCGACGACACACTCACAGCTAAACTCGATAAATAAAACCCAAAAGGGACTAGCCGTTTTGTTTTTGAAGTAATTAAACCTCGTTTAAAAAAAAGACCAAAATACCCCTCAGTTTGGAAAATGACCAAAATACCCCTGGTTTGAAAATTTCCAAAATACTCTCTGTATGAAAAAAATTTTAAATAGAAAATTTTCAAAATATACTTCTTTTGTGAAATCAACTAGAACCAAATTTTGGAAATCTTTTTATGAAAAATCCCAGACTAGGAAAAATTACTAAAATACCCCTAGTGGTGAAATTACAAAATTGCCCCTAACCAACAAAATTACCAGAATAACCCTGATTTTCAAAATTTCGCAACATCACTAATTTAGAAAATGCAAATCTCAAAAAGAACCATCAAAGTTTTACAATTTTTTCAAATTCACCTTGATTTGTGAAAAATTACCAAAATACCCCTGAGGTCCAAACTTACCGAATTACCCCCGGATTTCAAAATTTTTCAAAATACCCCAGAAATTTAAGAGTTTCAAAATACTTTTTGACAAAATCATCCGAAAACTTTTATTTTTGAGAAATTACAAAAATACCCCTGTAGGACAAATTACGAAAATACCCCTGGGTAGTGGAAAAACAATCACCAATGAAAACTACAACGTCTCTTTGAATGAATGAATAGGAAACTGTGTGCATGTATGATAGTTATTTGAGATCAGAGTGCGCAGTAATAGCGTAGTGTAGTGAGTTAGACTGTACGGATGAACGATAGTAAGTAATTTCGAGGACGAAATTATTTTAAGGGAGTAGAACTGTAACATCCTAAAAAGGGGCCTATGCATTTCTGGCTTAAATGTACGAAATGACATGTTTTATGAGATTTGAATAAATTTTGAACATTCTTGGAAGCCTGATAATGTATGGAAATGTTACATTAAAAATAGGAAAGTGACCATTTTGGAAACCTAAGTAAATTAGGAAAGTGAACATTTTGGAAACTAAGCTAAAAGAGGAAAGTAAACATTTTAGGAAACCTAAGAAATGTCAAGTTTACAGAGCCGAACGAAAATTTTTGGAAACTTAGAAATGACCTAGAAATGTCGAGTTTTAAAGTTTAAAAGAGGAAATTAAGGCAAGGTGGCCTTAAGAGAAAAAGTATGTGAAAATTGACACACAAACGGGCTTGGAAATGTGGCCTGAAGATGCCACTTAGGGCCTTTGGAAATGGCGCCACATACAAGGGTGTTGGGCCTGAGTTCAAGTCACATGGGAAGCAAACGAAATAAGTTTTAATTTTGCTTCTAGAAGCCCAAGAGGTGGACGGCACAAGACTTGCAAAAGAGGAGTTTCACTCTCTTTTAAATTCGGCTAATTAGAAGATAATAAGGATTTATACTTTATTTGTTTTAAAATTAAAGAGATAAAGTTATCACATAAGGAAGAGTAGTGGCCAAGCAAAGGATTCTTGGCCTAATTTCGCTATAAAAGGATGAGACTAAGGCTATTCATTATTCATTCTCCTCTCTTTCTTTTGCCAAATATTCTTTCTTCTCTCCTCTCGAAATTCTTCTTGAGCATCCATTCTTTTCCTCTTCTCTTTTAGCATCCTAGCCGATTCCTTCTAAGCCTATTATTCCTCTCTTCTTTCATCTTTGAAATCGAATACATAAGGGATCATAGCCGATTGTTCATCAAGTCTCTAAGTCAATCTCCGAAGTGGTGTCGGGAGGGATCCATCGATTTCAATATAAAGGGTAAGGATCTATAGTTATAATTATATTCCTTTCTTTTAAGCCAAAGTTAGTCTAATCCTCCTATACCTTATTGATCGAAATATGGAAGGTGAATTTCAAGATTTCAGATCTAAGGTATTTCGGCATCTCCATTAATCAAGAAGAGAGTTTCGGGATTTAAAAGATTTAAGGTAAGATATATGTATATTCGCCAAAGGCCATGTTTATGTTTTAATGTTAGATTAAATCTAACATATGGTTAAAGGAATTTCAAGAGTCTTAATCAAGTGACGATTTCGGATTTGTTTGGAAATCAAATTCGTTTAAGGTCAAGAGATCTAGCATCGTAGATCGAATCTTCGGGATCTAGGAATTTCGGTAGAAACATGTGTATAAACTCTTTACACACTTTATTAGTAAACTTTGCTTTATTGTTGCCTTGTTAATAATTATTGTAGTGATCTATGATATATGCTTGTGGGCTTAAGCATGGATTCCGGTAAGTCCCTATTACATGATCTTTTGATATGTGATTTTGTATGCCATCACATGCTGTTAAATGCCATGCCTAAATACATGATATATGATAATTGATATGTGAGCATGATGATGGTGGGATTGATGAGAGGAGGGGGATGATTTTATGGACTGACGCCAGTGGTTTTGACCACAAGATGGGTTGGCCCCATCAGATTATTTGTGACCTATGGTCATCAGTGGTTTTGACCACAAGATGGGTTGGCCCCATCAGATTATTTGTGACCTATGGTCATCAGTGGTTTTGACCACACCGATTGATAAATCGCGACTAAGTCCCAGTGGTTTGGTACCACCAGTGGTTTTGACCACATTTGATTATTTGTGACCTATGGTCATCAGTGGTTTTGACCACACGATGGGTTGGCCCCATCATTTGATTTGTGACTCTAAGTCATCAATGGTTTTGACCACCATGGTTTTGACCACACGGGTAGTTAAGGAGTATGGATGGTTAGGTTGGGTTGCATGTGCATGTTTATTAATGAGTTGTGTATGAGTTGCTTTACCGGGTGGGGGATTACACACTGAGTCTTGGTGACTCACCCCCTTTCCCTTAACATTTTGCAGATGAGTAGACCGCGAAGATGGAGCCGGAGAGGACTCGAGGCGGCCATGCTTGTCGATGGATTTAAATTCATTTTATTAAAGTTATTATTATTTATTTTCTAAGTTTTCATTTTGGGTTTGTAATAAGGCCGATAATTATTGTTTAGATGTTTATTTTATTGCTTTATTTTACTCATGTTATATTACAAATGGAATTTGATAAATATTAATTGAACCGGTTAAAAGTAACTTTTCAACCTTAATAAATTTCCACGGTTTTTAAAAGATGTTACCATCGAGTAACGAAAATTTACCAAGTCACCAATAACTCAGACGATTTTAAAATGTACATGGTCAAATGTTTTCAAAAGGGTTCATCAACCCAACTATATTTATAAAAGCCCAACTGAGTTTTCAAACACCCTTTTACACCTTAGCCAAATTTTATCAATTTTCACCAAACTTTTAAATTGACTCAAATTATTTTTACCCAAGAATATACCAGATCCGGTCAGGACTCGTGGGCCGGGTTTGGGGTGTTACATTTTGTGTCTCAAGGTGGGAATTTTCTAAAATAAAGATGTATCTAGCTTCAAGTTATGAGATGTTGTATCCTAACTTACTGGGTATAATATTTTTTCTTTGAGATAGGTAAGTCTTGGTTTACCCTTCTAATAAACAGATCTTATTTTAAATCTTTTTAAATTTCAAACATTTGGACATGATTCTATCAATTAGGTACCAATTTTTAGGCGTTACGAGGGTGCTAACCCTTCCTCGTACGTAACCGACTCGCGAACCCGTTTTCTTGTTTTTCGTAGACCAAAATCAAATGTTTTAAATAAAACGTTTTACAAGGTGATCTAATCACACCTAAGTAAAGAGGGATTGGTGGCGACTCACATTTTTGTTTTTAAAGTCGACTCCCATTTTTTAAAAAAAAACCGATTAAAAATGGTTTCGACAAATACCTAATAGGATGTGGAGAGAGTACTCAATACTTATTCATCGCAAAACAATACTTTCAATAGATTTAAACAAAATATTATTTAATTTGAATTTTGAGAATTGTTTATAAATATTAATATTACATTATTTATTTCAAAATTTAGGATAATATATAATAATTTTACCTTTACTAATTTAAAATTTTAAAATTTTAAAAGTCTAAATGAAAAAAATCATTTTAAGGAAACAAAAACCTACTACATATAATTATTTAGTACTGTTTTCATAATAATGTTAATACATTCATAATCATATTTTTGAACCCTAATTTAATTTTGTAAACCAAAAATTATTTAAAAATTTTAAGTAATTAAATTTTCTATTAAAATCGCAATCCATTTTTTTTAATTAGGCTAGACTTAGTTGAAGTAAAAAAAAAAAATTCAATAAAGAATTAAGCTAGACTGTGGGTAGGTTTAGATAGACAATGAGGTACGGTGCAGTGTATTTAGTTTATTTTTTATATCACGCTATAATATCATTACAATATTTAATTTCACTGTCACCGTTATTTTTACATTAACTACAAATAAATGCAACATTAATTCAAATCTACCCTAAATTTAAGTCTTATTACACTTTAGAGTGCGGTCCAGCTTACATTTTAACACTAAACAGTACCTTTTTTCTTTCAATCTATTTTCTCTTTTAATTTGTTTTTATTCAAGTATGAGTTCTGTTTACGTTCAAAAGATACTAAAAGAAAATAGGTAAATATTTATTTCTTTTTATCATCTATATTTAAATTTTTATTTTAGTTACGACTACTATTGAAATTTAATATATTAGTTACTTTTCAGTTAAATCACTAACGAAATATTGACGTGATATTTTTATTAATATAATAATAAATTTAGCCATTAAATATTTATAGATTTAACCAATTTGGTTCTAAAGCTAAACAATTCAAAAATTAGCCCTCAACTTTACAAATATTATCAATTTAGTCTTGATTCTTAAAAATTCAAAATAAAATTTTATAAGTAATTTTTTCAATAAAATACATACAAAATTATAAATAAATTATGGGTAAACTACATTGGTAGCCACCCAACTACTAGTTTCTTTTTTGATCATCCGACTATGAAAAGTTACAAAATGGCCACTCAACTATTTAATTTTGTCTTTTTAATCACTAACTGGCTAACATAAAAATGGAAACACCCAAAAAACCAATATAGATGGGTGACCAAAAAAGACAAAATTAAATAGTTGGGTGACCAAATAGAGAAATTTACCAATAATTGAATGATTATTTTGTATCTTTTTATAGTTAAGTGACCAAAAAAAAAACATAATTGATTGACTATTAATGTAATTTACCCATAAATTATAAATAAATGGTTAACAATGAGAACATATTTAATTAGCTAAGCTTAATTATCTGCTAAAAGTTTAGTTGTATCAAGTCATAATTTTAGGACTAATGAATTTTACAAGTTCATTAATGTAGGATTAAAGGTCAAGTCTTTGTCTTTCTTTCTTTCTATATTTTTAAGGTTTAAGTTCTGCTAGTAGCTTCTGTACTTTGTAAAAAATTGTTGCTTAATTTTTATAATTTAATTTCATCATTTTTAGTTATTGTATTTTTAAATTTTAAATTTTAATCCTTATCAAATAATAACTATTAAATTAATTAAGTTGAGCTCTTTTATTTTTAAAATTTGATGCACCAAATATATTATGATATATGTAACGTTATGTCAACTTGTTATGTCCATATTTTACTCAATAAAAATCCAATTAATGGGTTAATAACATTCATTTACTTCAAGTCTAAAATTTCATTTACCAATTTTATAATTGTACCAAAATTGAATTTAACCAAATAGATTTAAAAGTTACCATCCTGGTCAAGACTAAAATTTCAAAATTTAAAAGTACAAGGACTAAAATTGATTAAATTAAAGTATAGAGACTAAAAATATAACTTTTGCATAGTACAGAGATTAATAGTAAAATTTAAACCCTTTTTAAAGAAGCAGAAAATTCACGGAAGCAATCTGGGGGCATTGATTATTGTTCTTCTAATAGAAAGAAAACATAATAGTGGGTAAATGTGCTCATGGGTTAGGTCGGGTTTAGGTTAGACCCATGTAAAAAATTTAAACAACAATTTTAAGTTCAGGTTTGGTTTAGTTCGAAAAATGGCTTACTTTTTATCCAATTCCAACCTAAATTAAGAAAGGTAAATTCAAACTCGACGCGACTCACCCATATTTGATTTTTTTTAGATTAATTTTTATTTAAAAACAATTTAAAAATATATAATACACTTAATACATTAAAAAAAGCACTAAAATAAAAGTTTTTCTAACATATTAAAAATACATTAAAAGTTTTATATTAAAAACACTACCATAAATATAATAAATGTTTTATTATATTAAAAGACATAATTGAATATAATTTTAAAATTTTATATTTTGGGTTGGGTTATTTAGTTGGGTAAGATTTTTTTTTTTTTTTTAAGTTTTGAATAATGAATTTAATTATTATTGGGTTGGTGATTTAATATAAATATAAATATATAATTATTGTTTAACATATATAATTATTATAATAATTTTTATAACATAATATATTTGGGTTAGACTAAAAGAAAAGAACTTGCCCAAAACCCAACCAATATAAAAAAATTAGCCTTAATTTTACCTGTAATAGGCCCATTCGCCCGACCCAATAAAGCAAAAATAAAACCAATAATAACAATCCAATAATAAAAGTCCAAAAAAATAATAAATAATAAAATTACAAAACAGTCCAAGCCTTTGCTAGCCCAAAACCCGAATTAACTAAACCAAGTACAAAACCCAATTCCTAAACCCGAAGCCCAAATGCCAAATAAGGCCCAATACGAAGTAGGCCCGAATGACCCAATCTTCTCAGCACTTTCCAGAAACCCTAGTGGTTTTCGGAACCCTCCAGCGCCGCAGACTTTGCTCACGCGCGCCCTACGTGCATCCTCGTCAGCAACCAAAACATACACGCGTGCCTGCAACAACCTCTTCCATAGCCGTACCTGCAACTGAAATAGAGAAAAGTAGAAAATCGAGAATACTGTAGAAGGAAAACGGGTATTTGATGTATTTCGTGTATTTCATTTTTCTTCTGGATTTAAAAAGCCAAATACTGTACATTAAAAGATTACGCATACAAACAAAAAAAATAGGAAAACAAACGCAAAAAGATATTAAGGTGATTACCTTTTCCTCTTGATTTAGAGTTTCTTTTTAGCGATTTTCTTGAACCTTGTATGTGTGTGCGAAAATAAAAAAAGAAATGTGTACCGTTAAGAGTATCTTTGTCTTCTTCGTCGCAATCGGAGTTAGGCAAAGATGTTGAATAAACCATCGCAAATATACCTTGTTTTCTCCGCCATAATCGGAGTTAGACATTGGTTAGAGAGCGAGGTTTAAAGATCGGTATTATTGAAGCAAATCGGACTATTCTTGTATCATTATTCACTGTTATGGTGGCGATTTAGTGGTAGACAGAGAAGGTTTTGGATTGCGACTAAGGAGGATAACGAAGGGGATTAGGGTTTTTTTTTTAAAAATAAAATGTTAATATGTTTTTTTACTTTGGTTTTAATGCATTAAGGGAACGACATCGTTTAATTTTGTTTCAATAAGTTCAAAACGGCGCCGTGTGACTTAGTCCCGACCCGATCTGATTCAAAGCCGCAAGATCCGCGCATTTTTTGTGACAATAGAATATTTGTGCATTAAGTCCCTATTTATTGTACCGTTTTTGATTAAACCTGTTATATCTCTCATTTATTTCTCAATTAATCTATGCAATTCACGTGACATTTCAATCTAGTCCTGTTCATGTGCTGCGTTTTAGATATTAGAATATTTGCCAAATTGATCCTTTATTTTCTATGTGAAGATGCAATATGATTCTCGATTTTGTTTAAATAATTAGGTTTATTTATATAATAGCCTTCTAATTTTATTTTTGTTCTCTATTCCGATTGAGTGTTAATTCTATTTTAAATTCATGTATTTTTTAATCTTAAATTTATTCATTATCCAGGTTATTTTTATCAAATTATTTTGAAATCTATTCTATAATGTTCTAATTTGTTTTATTTTCCATCTATATATTTATTGTAAAAATATTTAATTCTAAATCATATACTATGTATTTCTTTAATAATTTATATAATATTAATCTTAAAAACAATTATATGCTATTATTTTATACATACATGTATATATAATAAGATCATATTTTATTGTATATTTTAATTTATTTCATACATTTTATATCTTATTACTTATATACGTTTGCATCTATATATTTAAAAACGTATAAGTTCTTTTTAAAATATATATCTAATGAATTCATTCATAAATTATTTTATTTTAAATAATTTCCTAAAGTGTTAATTTCAAAATCAATTTACTTTATTTACTTTAAATATATTTGTTAGCATCCAAAATTTTATTTTATGTTAATTTGACATTGTCAATTTTGTTGAATTATTATATTTTATAGCCTATTGTTAATATGATATTTAATTTGTGTGTATTTCATGATTAATGTTTGTGCATCTTGTCATTGTATTATGCCTCAAATTCCAATATATTCAAACCTTTACTAAATGTTTCATTTCATTAAAAATTGTATATTGAGCCAATTTTAAGATTACGTATTTGAAAATTTTTCAAGATAAGGCAACATTTGTATGTTTGGAAGTTCGAAAAATTACGCCCTAACGTACAGGGTATCAATTTTTGTTCAACCAAATAACCAAATACCCTTTTTAATAGCATGTTTTGAAGATCAAAGACGATCTCGTTGTCGAAGTATAAACGTGTTATATCCTAACGTATTGGATAAGATACTTTTATTACTTTGAAACGAGTTAATCTTGAGATTCAATTCAGAATTAATTAACCTTCCTTAAAAATAATTATGTCTTAATATTTTCAAGTTTTCAACATAAGGACATTAATTAATCGATTTGGTTCATGTCTTAATATTTTCAAGTTTTCAACGTAATGACATTAATTAATCGATTTGGTACCCGTTCTGGGGCGTATGAGGGTGCTAATCCTTCCTCGCACGTAACCGACTCCCGAACCCTTTTTGTCGTTTAATTTCGTAGACTAATAAAATTTTTAAAGGTGGTCCAATCTCACATAAACAAAAAGGATTGGTGGCGACTCCACATCATATTTTTAAGTCGGCCCCATTTTTCAAACTTAAAATAAAAATGGTTTCGACATTACCCAAATCAATTTTTCGGATATTATATTTTTATTCAAACTCTCTCATATTTTAAGCGAGCCTTCGAGCTTTTAACAAATAATCTATCTATGAGCAGTTGTAATAGTGGATCAAACTGGAAAATTTATAATATAGCAGCCTAGTAACATTGAACATTACCACAAATATTGTGGGAACGAATTTGGTTTTTTCTTATTCTTTGCGGCCATACAGCCTTCTCACTCTTCAATTAATGTTGCAACAAATGGGAGAGTATTCAATTCATCTACTAGCTTTTGCTTCTATTTATTCATTTAAGTTAATTTTTCAAGCTCGGTTAGTATTAGTATTATTGTTAGTACATGAAAACGTAAGTTTGAATATTAAAAATATGTTTATCCTCCTATTTAAAGACTCGTTATTAGTATAGTGTTAATAATTTCATAAAAGATGCAAAGTGAGAAAACTTTGGCTCAGTTGTGATAAAATTGTTCATAAGATAGCCACGATTTCAAGAGGAGAACGTATATTTGAATCTTGAAGATGGTGCTATTAGAAATGGTGATCATATACTTGAACATAAACAATAAAATAAATGTGAAAAAAAAACTAAAAATATTCATTTTCTATAAATTATTATAAAATTGATTATATATATAATTTTATTTGATTAATAAATTAGATTAATTTTTGGAATTATAATTATAAAATTAATCTTTCATATATTATCAATTTTTTATGTACATGTCAAGTATTATTATTATTATTATTATTATTATTATTATTATTATTATTATTATTATATTTAAATTACTCTTAAAGTGTATTTACTTTCTCATTTTGATTCCTAGAGTTTGGCCCAATTTTCAAAGGCAATTAAACAAAATATAAGTGCCCAATAAAACATGCCATGTGATTTTTTAAATTTAAAAAATATATTTTGAATAATTTACTTAAAAAGGCTCATTTTCAAGCATATTTACGGAAATAGGCCGATTACATAATTATTTATCGAAAAGAGCCGCTTTTTGCAAAAAGCGCCTATGATGATGCGTTTAAGGGGGAAAATGTCAGCAAAGTGCACCATTAGGGAGCTTTTTTTTGCCACGTCAACCAAAAACGCGCTTATGTGGAAGCATTTTCCTAATGTGGCAAAAACGCTCCCCTAGGGGCTGCGCTTTACTAGCATATTTTCAAACCCAACGACTATTTTTTTGGGACCATTGTGAGGGTCCAACGGTAATAAAAAAAAAGTATAAAAACCCCCTCCTATTATTTCACACATAATTTCTTCATAATTTAGCAAAAAATCTCAACAATTTCTCCCTAAAGCTCTCAAATTTCTCTTTAAATTTCTCAAAGCTCTTTATAATTAGTTATTTACTTTAATTTTTTTCTAAATTATTATTATTTTTTTATAATTTCAAAAATATTTGATCGTATTAGCAATGGATGAGGAATTATTTTGTCTCGATCATAAACATATCTCCATCGAACAAATGAAAATAGTAACGGTTTATTTTAAATTTTGAATATTATTTAATATTTTTCATTTATGTAATTTTAATTTTTGAATATTATTTAATATTTTTTCATTTATGTAATTTTAATTAATTTGTATTTTATAATTTTTTATAACAATCTGTAGATCGGATGTTACAATATTATATTCGTAATATGTTTGGTCTGCAATCACCGTTGATAGAAAATTACTTGAGGGAAGCTAGTTGTTGGCATGTGGCCACTATAGGCCGGGGGTGCAAGTCGGACCCGAAACTAATTAGCGCGTTAATAGAGAGGTGGAGACCCGAGACGCACACATGCCATCTTCCATGCGGAGAGTGTAGTCTCACTTTAGAGGACATCCAGTTACAATTAGGATTGCCGGTGGATGGGTCTACACTTATCGAGTCCGTTAATCTCCTGATTGGGAGCCATATGCTACGATCTTTTGGGTGCAATTTTGGATAATATTTACAGAGGTCAGATTGAGATGGGCTAATTACAAGACACATTCTTGGAGCTGGGAAATGATTCGACTAAAGTAGAAAGAAGATGATATGCTCGGGCATACATCCTTGAGATGATTGGAGGTTATTTGATGCCGGACTTCTCACGAAACATTGTACATCTGAGATGGCTACTGAAACTCGTTGATTTTAGAGTAGCTAGCGAATTAAGTTGGGGGTCTGCCGTGTTGGCAACATTGTATCGGGAGATGTCCGGCAACGCCACCAAATAAAGTCAAAATCGAAGGCTGCCTATCACTAATACAATCATGGGCTTAGTTTCGCTTTCCATTTTTACATCCTCGAGTGAACCACCCATATACATTCCCACACATAACGAGGTAAAATTTTTATTTTATTTTAAAATTATTCCATAGAATTAAAAATAAATTGTATGTTGAAAATTTGTTTAATTAGGTGGAACCATCCAGCTTATGTTGGAATACCTAATGCTCTTGAAGATATACAACTTCTATTCGACAACGGTCGAAAGCACAAGTAAGTTTTAAATAAAATATATATACATAAAATAGTCATTTCATATTTAGTACTTAGTATTTAGTATTTAGTATTATGTATATAACTAATATTTTTGTCCGTTAATATAGTTTCAATGGACACCATACGAGGATCCAGCAATACGGGCAGTAATTCCAGAAGAATTCTTTCAAAAACCGAACATTTGGCATGTTAAGGTCTTATTGGTCAACTATGCTATTATCGAGATGCACCAGACGGATAGAGTGTTGCGGCAATTTGGATTCTGACAACCTATTCTTGAGGAACCTAAGGTGTTTGAAGACCATTATAGAACCGACTTACGACAAACAAATATGAATTAGCCAGTATTTTGGTTGGAATATATCAAATTTTGGGAAAACCTATATGATTATATACTTGATCACAAACCGATCATCGTCCCAGAGTTAGCGTGCGCCCCGGGTTACATGTAATGGTTTAGGATCCATGGCAAGCCATATTTGCTGTCGGAAGAGCAGAGGCATCTGCAAATTCGTGTGGAAAGGGAATGATGGGGCCCTTTAAATCTAAGAAGAATAGATGACGACACGGGCCCATCAACAGCATCTACACAATCACCGGGCCCAACGCCTCAACTGATGACACCACATCACAGCCCTTTAGATTATGTCAGGTGCATATCCTATCCCTTATATGTATCCTATCCCTTATATGTTTCATATTCCCAGTCCTATGCTAGGTTGGAATACATGGTCTGGTGCATCTCCTTTCCTGATGACTCCGACTCAACCGATGATATATAGGTCATCGTCGCCGGAGGGATCATATGAGGCATCGTTGGCAAGCTCATCTCATTACCATTCCCCATTACCTTATGGGATTCAATCACCTCCGTCATAGGTGATGCAAACCCCTCATATTCTTTATTCTACCAAGGTGGGTCATCCTCTCAATACCTACAACCGGAGCAACCACAACCCTCGTCGGAGCAACCAAAGAGGAATCCAACGCGTAATTGTCGTCCAGCCCCATGTGGCACTAATTTCGACCAACATTTACATTGATTTTTTTAATATATTTGTAAAAGTTGTTTCTATATTGTTTCATTTAATAAAAAAAGTTATTTTTAATATTTTAATAGTAAATTAATTTTATATTTTTTAAAAAATATAAGTTCTTTTGAATAAGGCTAAATAGAAATAATTCAACATCATTTCATTATAGCAATTATCAACTATTTTGGTTTGGACATGATCGAATTGTATGACCTGGGTTCTTCCACCATCCACACAACTTCTGTTGGTTCGCTCTTTCCTGAATATCCATATTATTACGTATTCTACTCGAGCAAGGTTGACCTTTTGGTTTGTGCGACACAATTCTCTATCAGGTAACAACTTAAACGGAACAAGCGCTACAGACAACCACTTACATTCATCTGAGACAGGTGGGAATACGTCCCCATACATTGTACATGTATTTTATTTTATACACTTTGTTGACATATCTCATGGGATCCAAAAAGAGATTCTGACAAGCTGCAATTGCATGAGCACATGGATAATGAAGTGTGTCAAACATCCCACAGTCACAAGTCTTATTTACCAGTGTACACAATATTGCTCGCTAATAATACATTAGCTCGGTCTATCAACCTCCGTTACACGAAACCATAGGTTGTCGCGATCGTGACAAATAGTGTGCATCGTGTTGGCCCGCACCTTCGCCTTGTTAATTTCTTTCAATACCTTTCATAACCATACATGGCCTCCCTACATTTGGCTTTTATAACTCCTTGCTCGTTTTGGAAATAGTGCCGCCAAATGAAAATATGTCTCTTGCACAACCGAGGATATCAAAAATGACGCATTCCTTTTAGAATAGAATTTATGCATTTAGTGAGGTTTATGGTCATATGACCATATCGTAGGCCGCCGTCGTATGCTTGTGTCCACTATTTGAAAGGTACGTTACAGAGGTAGTTTGCAACTTGATCGTTAACTGAACACAAAATCCCCAACATCTCATGAAAACGGTCCTTATTGATCTCATACCCTGCCAATATAATTTGATAGGTAAAATTACATACCAATATTCCATTCAAAATAAAATAAATATTACAACCGAAAGTATATTAATAGAGATTAAATACCTATGTTGGTCACTTGCTTTCGTTCAGTCGTAGACTGATATTGCCCGTAGTAGTTGGACACAATGTGCCTTAAACAATACCAATGATGTGTGCAATCCCATAGGCTTCTATGTAGATCAATTGCGGCTAGTTTTCTAGTTCTTTGATCCGATATAATGTAGATATCAGGTTGGGGGCATACATGCCTCCTTAACCTAGAAAGAAAGAAATCCCAGCCATCAGCTGATTCCCCCAGTGTTATTGCAAATGCAATTGAAAAGATTCTCCACCGCCATCCTATGTCACAGCTAGCAATAGTCGATGGGTATATTTACCATACATAAAGGCACCATTTATTTGTACCAATGGCTTGCAGTACACGAATGTATCCCGACATTGCTTAAACCTCCAGAACAAACGTTTGAACACTTGGCATCCACGGAAAAATCGGTCGTTGTAGTACGCAAGGACCATTTCAAGTTCTGTTATACAACCTGGGACGTACCTCTCCAGCACCTAATACCACTGCCAAACCTCATTATTTGAAGCGTCTTACCCACTATGCATCTTTTCCAATGCATTTTGCTTAGCTATCCAAGCCTTGCGATAAGAGGGGGTGTACCTCAATTAGCTACGAGTACTGGCAATTATGCATGACACAGAAGTCTTGGGATCTGCCTTCAACATCAGTAGTATTAAGCTAGCTATCATGCCTGAATCCATCTTGGGATGATCTTATGAAACACCTTTCAATGAAGTACGTTAAATAATATGCCATTAAGTAATAACATTATTATTCAAAACCCTAAACACCTAGTGATATTGTACCGACAACACATGTATGTGGACCTTTGTACTTTTTTATCTCCCACAAGCCTGTCTTTTTCCTAAAAGAAGCCATGATTTTCCACGAACATGTACCATCTTGCACTTCACACTTGGCCTTGAACTTATCGGATTTGGATTTAACCACGTTGTAGTTAACCCCGTGATTGATGCTATGTTATTTCAAAGCACCAAGAAAACTATCCTTATTGGAAAACTCCTTACCAACTTCCAATTCACCCGAATCCAATGTCGAACCTGTATGGTCACGCGATCTGTGTGGTAGATCTGGAAACTCCAACATATCATCTACCGATATATCGACATTATGCATATGTGCTAGAGGCGAGTACGCCCTGAATCGTAAATCTTCTTTTTCTTCATCTGAAACCTCTTTAGCATCTTCAAATTCGGATGGAACAGGCTCCGATAATACAACTTTTGCACCATTGGGGCCGGGCTCTTGAGGAGGATCCACATTTAACTTATCATCCAACCCACCATCATCTCCAACGTACGAGGTCCCCTAGCCGATGGACGTCGTAAGGAGTACATCATCCCTTCTTGTGGACGTTTCGTAACGTCCCCAATCATATGTGGATTGCCAACCACTAGAAGTTGATGTCATTCCTCAATACGTATTTCCAGCATCGAACATCGACCCACCGATGTGTATGTCCCATCCACTAATCGAGTGTCGTGTAGGAGTTGCATTTTCCATACTACCACCAAACACGGGTGCTTCTGTGTTTTGCCTCCCACTAACGGAGTGCCGACTAGGGGTCATGTATTCCTCTCGAACAGCAGTTGATGTTGAAATCGTAAATGTTTCATTTGGCGATGAAAATTGAACATAAAACTCAAGATAGGGTGATCTACTAGCGAGATGAGTCTGCACCATTGCCTCAAAGCTACAAACACCTTTAATACCAAATGAGTCATATGTCACAGGATCAATTGAAGCAAAAAATTGATACTTAATAGAAAAAACCCTACTTGGCGTCGTTCCAAAGATTTTTTGCCTAATTCTTTTACGAAATTCTGTAAAATCTATACTCTTGTTAAAAACAATTCGCGTTGTGTTCTCTGATAAAAAAATAACGCCGTTCTCGGTGTCATGGACCTCACCATCATAGTAAATAACAGTACTAATACGTTCACTCATCTTCAAATTATATTCTACTTAGCCTCTCTAATTTTTCTTGCTGCAACTTATGCAACCTGAGAATGAAATTTGCCTCGTTTATAACCTATGGCCAAGCATGAACTACTATAGAAAAAGAGCATCCACGTGGGAGCTTTTTTCTGTAATTTTGCTAATAGTGCATCCTGCTTGAAGTGTTTTTTACACTATTTGTTCAGAAACATCTTCTCAAAATTATTTTTTCAGGAACTACTGTAGAAAAAGTGCGTCCACGTGGGAGCTTTTTTCTGTAATTTTGCTGATAGTGCATCCTACTTGAAGCGTTTTTTACAATATTTGTTCAGAAACATCTTTTAAAAATTAATTTTTCAGGGTAACAATAGTCACTTTTTTTAAAAAATAAATGAATATTATTTAAAAACTAAACTCTAATTAATTAATTTTAACCATAAACTCTAAACCCTAAGTTAATTTATTTAAAACCTTAGAATCGTAATGTACTTAATTGATTTAAAACCATAAACCCTAATTTAATTTATTTAAAACCCTAATTTAATTTATTTTAAACCCTAGAACCCTAATTTACTTAATTTATTTTAAAACCATAAACCCTAATTTAATTTATTTAAAACCCTAATTTACTTAATTTATTTTAAAACCATAAACCCTAATCTAAATATTTTTATAAAATAACACTAAATCTTAATTTGTTTTCAAAATCTACTAAAACTCTAAACCCTAACTTGTTTTAACAAAACCCTAAACTCTAAACCCTAACTTATTTTAGCAAAATCCTAACCCTAAAAACCCTAAAAAACCTTAGGGACTAAACATGCAAAAATCATTAACATATAAAAACATAGAGCAAAGCGCACCCCTAGGGGAGCTTTTTTGCCATGTCAGTAAAACGCTTCCACGTAAGCTCGTTTTTAGCGACGTGGCAAAAAAGGCTCCCTCAGGGGCATGCTTTGCTGGCATTTTCCCCCTTAAACACGTCCAAGTAGGTGCGTTTTGCAAAAAGCGGCCATTTTCGATAAATAATTGTGAAATCGGCCCATTTCCGTAAATATGCTTGGAAATGGGTCCTTTTAGGTAAATTAGTCATATATTTTATCAAATATGTTTCAAAAAATTATAAATATATATAATAAATTAGAAAATATATTAAAATTATTAACTTCATGAAATAATTAAATGAATATATGCTCTATAAGCTCAAAAGCTCACAAAAGATTATGATTTTGATGTTAAACTTATAAATTTAAATTTTCAATATAATTCTTTAGTTCAGGAGACATCCTAAAACAATAATTTTTGAAAAATAACTTATTACCCTTGACTCTCTTATGACTTAAAGTATAAATAAAACAATTCATAAAAATCCACAAATTATTTCAAAACAAAATCAATAAAACTCCAAATAAAAAATAACTTTAATGGTAGGTGTACGAAAATTACTTAAGCACAAAAAACAAATCAGGATTTTATCGCATAAATATATAAATAATTTCCCACACTTAAGATGTACATTGTCATCAATGTACAAACAGATAGAAACAAAATAAACAAAATATCATAAGAGAGGAAGATAACTAAAACGCCTTGAATTCTTATAATTTATATATATATTTCTATATATTCTATAATTTTTTTATGAATCTTATAATTTTTTCTAATTTTTACTAAAATTTAAATATTTTTCATATTTTTAATAAAATTTAATAATTTTTATTGATTTTTATTTGTTATCATATTTTTTGTCACATATCACATCATGATTGTGACACGTGGTGGCTTTTACTGAAAAAATTAGGGATGGTTAACTTTAATAGTCAATTGTTAAAGTTAACGATCAAATGACTTTTTTGATACATTTTGACAGTTTGAGTACCCAATTGTGTGCAAAAAATAAAAAGCTGGAGCAACTTAATTGCTTCTTTTTTTAAAAAGAAGAAGTTTGAGGACCTTTTTGATGTATTTTGAAAGTTCAAGAGTACTCAATTGAGTGCAAAAAAAAAAAGTGGATTCTTAATAGCTTTTTTTTTTTTTGAAAAAAGTTTGAGGGTTTTTTTAATGCATTTTGAAAATTTAAGTACTCAATTAAGTGTAAAAAAAAAAAGAACTTAATTTCTTTTTCTGAAAATATTTAAAATTAAGCCTATTAAAGTAAGAATTCCAATTTAAAGTAAAGATATCATTCACTCTTTCTAATTTTCAAAGTACCCCATCTCCATATTAGAAAATCAATAATATCATTCATTCTTTCTAATTTTCAAAGTACCCCATCCCCATATTAGAAAATCAATAATAACATTGAAGTCGTGCTAAGCAAAACACATCATCTGAATATTCATCAACAGAGAGTTCAGGAATAATTTAAATATCATTAAAATTGTTTGAATTGAAAGGTACAAGTACCCTTCGGACCAAATTTATATGAATACCAGATTCCCAATTTGTATAAAATTCTTGAACAACTCTGAAGGCACTGAGCCTCAGTTGTTGACATAAACCTTCCCATTCAGCTTGTCAATGGCTTTAAACAACCTATCACACACACGCATTCCTTGTTATAGTAAAGGCTCTGTTCAGATCACCACATTTAAATACCAATCTCCCAATACACGACCGCGGAATCATATATCTAAATGTGGGATATTAGCTCGGGGTCTCTTCTTAGAAGATAAATGAGTTTGAACAATGTTCCTCGACATCTTCAAAAAATAAGTCCAGCAAATAAAGTGATCCCACCGACTTGCAACTTACAACAACTTTTATATATTTATAGAGGTTAAGACTAGGGCAAATATTAAATAAAATCATTAAAATACCAAAATACCTTTATTTTATTGAGTTTGAACGGCTTGCAACTTGTATTTTCGCAAAAAAAAAAAAAAATTAGAAAACATCGAATGGTAGGGGGTACAATATGTCGCGACATGCCCTTGTCTTTACCAAGGTGCTGTGGCGCGCCTTGCTTCTCCTTGGCCTGTCGTGACACCCTTTTGAGGTGCTATGGGATGCATGTAACTTTGATATTTTTTTTATTTTTTTGACCTCCAAATCAACTTCTAACCTTTATATTGCGTCCAGGGTTGCTCCTATACTTAATTTTACTTTGGAAGCACTCAGAGCACATGTCAAAAAACTAATTTTACTTTGGAAGCACTCAGAGCACATGTCAAAAAACTAGTGATATTGTTTCTGAGTTTTCCAGTTCTTTTCTGGAGAAAGTATTTGAGTCAAAACTAGGTTGCTAGTTGATTCCAAGTGGTGATGGATCCTGGCGGTGGCGAGTTTAACCATAGCT
This sequence comes from Gossypium rotundifolium, assembly GCA_025506655.1. Classification (NCBI taxonomy): domain Eukaryota; kingdom Viridiplantae; phylum Streptophyta; class Magnoliopsida; order Malvales; family Malvaceae; genus Gossypium; species Gossypium rotundifolium. The sequence continues at coordinate 10,578,654 of CP106730.1, read as the reverse complement.
TGGCTTTGTCCCTAGAAGATAACTAAAATAAAGTTAGTCTAATCAAATCATCCAATATTCTAAGGGCTTGCCAATATGACAAACATCTAAGAAATTTATTAGATGTAAATTCAGATTCTCATTGGGTAGATCGTAAAATTGAGTATTATTTTGAAGCATAGTGAGAGTAATAAGTTTTACTGCAAAATTTTCAGTATTTTCAGCTAATCTAATACGACCCTGAATTCCATAGACTTCAGGCATTGAATAGTCTCTAATGCTCATACAAACTGAATTTTGTATATTTGGTCTATTATTATTGAGAAGATTAATCAAATTAACATTTTTCAGGTGGTAACGCCATGGTTTTCAAACTAGAAGTTTTTAGGATTTCAATTACTCTTCTCTGCTTCCTAGGGTTCCGAAGTGATAGAGTATCATATAATATGGTTAGATGGTTAGCCAACAAACTGTTAGTACAGCTAGCATCTGTTAGTTTGTTAAGAGATTGTTAAAGAGCAGTTAGTCTAGCTCTTTATATATGCTATGAACAGATGAACAAAGGCAAGGTTTTCATTAAAGATACAAAATCAAAGATACAAAAGTTAATCTTAGAATAGAGTTTTCTCAATACAAAAGTGTTCTCAATCTTACCTTCTAGCATGGTATTGGTCGCCTCTCGATCCTAAGACCTATGGCTGCCACACCTTCTCTCGATTATGGCTCTATTGACGGTGGTTGTGCCTTGTTCACTGGTGAGAAAGTCATCACTTTGTTTCCTCGTCACGATGTGGTGAAGCTTGATTAAGGAACCTTCATCTAATGGCAACAATAGGTGCATTTCATTCTTGGCGGATATGATTTGTTAGGTTTCACAGATGGCACTTTACCTCCACCGGTGCGTTTCGTTCAATCGACAGATGGCTCCCTCATTCCCAATCCGTCTGCTCTTGTGTTCTCTCGACAAGATATTCTCTTTGCTGCATGGTTGCTTTCCACGATCAATATCTATTTTTTATTATCCTTCACGAATGCTCGCACGTCCTCAAATGTATGGCTTACAGCAACAAGCCTTTTTGTCGCAGACATTGGTGCTAAGCAGTCGAAACTCCGGCATAAACTTCATTCCATGAAGAAAGGTGCTCTGTCCATCAAGAGTTATGTAGATCGGATCAATCACTGTATGCTTCAAACACCCCAAACCTGGCCCACGAGCCTTGACCGGATCTGGTATGTTCCCCGGTGTAAACCATTTCAAATTCTTTGTTACTTAGGAAAAACTTGTGTGATTTGGAAGAAAGATCATTTTGGGTTGGGCTTGAGATGAAAACAAGTTTATTTCATTATTAAAAATCCTTTACTTTAGGTGACAAAACATTTGGGCTTTGTTTTTAAAAAAATGGATTTACTTAATCTTTTAAAAGTTTGTAAAATAAAAATAGAATAAAATAATTCTACTAAGGCCTTATTACATCAAATAATTCCCAAAACTTAAATTCAAAATACTTAAAATAAAATAGTCCAAAATAAAAATAGATGAACTTCTTGCTGAGCATGGCCAACCCTAAGCATCTGCCGGCCCGATCCATCACTGGTTGTCACCTGAAAAGTAATCCCACAACGGGGTGAGTCAACAGACTCAATGTGTAACCAACACTAAGAATTAACATTTCAGGCATGCATTATCATATCACATACATGTTCATATAACAGGTAAAAATAATGATGCAACCCAAACCCAAACCTAGATGCCATCCGCTACACACCACCCGTACCATCCTGCACACCGTGGGGACTACTAAGTCAACCCTCCATCCGCTACACACCATCGAAGGCGTTCATTGCAATGGCGTGCTCATCGCCTTATAAAAATTCATGGTCTTAGGTCACCACATTTAGAATTTGTGGTCTTAGGTCACCACATTCGCTTATCGTGGTCTTAGGTCACCACATTCGATTTCGTGGTCTTAGGTCACCACATTAACTTCCCTTTTCATATAACCTATATGCCCCATTTTTCATACACAATATGCAAAATCATGCCTTAATTCACATTCTTATCACTTTTCACATGTTAAAAATAACATATATTCATATTCCTAGTAGGAGTAGGAAACGCCTTTTAGTACTTTGTACCATAGTATGGTACCTTAGCCATATTCACATTCTTATAAACATGCACATTTAATTTAAAACATAGCCATGAACATATTAAAACTTAGAGTAGGGTACACACAGTACCTTAGCCATATTCTTACACTTTCATATTAACACATATAATGAATTAAAACCGTAAATCTATTGAGATTTAGTGTGGGGTACACACCTGATTCGCTTAAGGTTTCCAATCCAAATCCCGAAAAGCTTGATCTAATGCCTTAGATCTTAAATCTCTACATTTAATCAATCATTTAATACTTAGTAAGCCATTCGGCCATAAATCCAAATCCTAGTAGGATTAGTACACTAAAACTTACCTTGGTGCCAAATCCCGAAATCTTCACTATACTCTTTCTTGTATTCGGCAAAGCTTTAAATCACTTTAACAAATTAGTTTCGGCTTTTGAATAAATATGAACTAGATCTAAAACACCAAAAATAGGCCTTGGCCGAATATTCGCATGTCTTACCTTGTGGATTTTAAATCCTGAAATTCACCGAATAACTAGGGAACACGTGGCCTATGGTGTACCTTCGGGAAAAGAATTTCTTCTTCCTTGTAGTCGACTGATCCTTAGATTTATTAACTTGTTAGTTTCGGCTATTTTGAATATTTAAAGAACAGATCTAAATACTAATCTAGGCTTTAGCCGAATATACATAAGTGCTTACCTTCCAAATCTTAAATCCTAATTGGATCCTTGCTTCCTTAATGTCATGTCGAAATTCCTTAGATCCTTGAAATCCCGAAGATACCTTCTTGTAGTTGACAATTCTTAAATCCGAATACACCCTTTTAAGAAATCGGCAGACCTTTGTTAAAAGCCCTTAAAGAATCGGCCTTGATGACTAGATGATAAGGTTTTGGCTTTTAGGATTTAATGGAGAAGTCGGCTAGGGGTTCTCCAGGGTATTCGGCCACAAAAATAAAGAAAAGAAAACTTGAGAATTTTGGCAATGGTGGACTATAGATTGACTTAACAAATGAAAGAGAAGAGAAGAGAGGAGAGCACTAAGAAATTGAGGAGAGAAGTGGAGGAAGAAAAATTGATGAGTAGCCCTTTTTTTTCCTCTTATTGTCGAAATTACTACTCGTAATCCCTTACTTGGCCACCACTCTTCTATTTTGATAACTTTATCCTTTGAATTATCACTTTATTAAAAGAATTAATCCAACAATTATCTCCTAAAATAATGATAAATAAATCTATTATTTATCTCCTATTTAGATGAAATTTAAAGAGAATAAAATCTTCCTTGGGTTCCTTAGTGCCGTCCACTTCTCGCTTTTTGTAGCAAAATAAAACTCCTTTATTTGCTCCCCAAGTGACTTTAACCTAGGCCCAATACCCTTGTATGTGGCGTCACCTACCTGGGCCTCAAGTGATATCTTTAGGCCACTTTTCCAAGCCTGTTTGTGTGTCAAATTCCTCCTATTAATTTTCTTAAGGCCACCTTGCCTTAGTTTCCTCTTTTTAAACTTAACATTTCCATACATTTCCAAGTTTCCAAAATGTTCACTTTCCTCTTTTAACTTAAGTTTTCAAAATTTTCACTTTCCTCTTTTAACTTAACATTTCCAAGTTTCCAAAAATGTTCATAATACATTCATAACACATAAGACATGCCATTTCGTATAATCAAAAGAAATGCATAGGCCCATTTTCAGGGTGTTACACGTTCTGCTTGCGGCGTCCAGCACTCAAGTTTTAGAGGCGAAGAAGACGGAGGTGATGCTTGCAGGGCTACCATCTGACTTTGATGTGATTGTCTTTTCGGAGTCTCTCTCGTCAGAACTAATACCGTTTAAACGGTTGGTAGAGACATTGATCAAATGTGAGCAACGGCAGTTGCGGGCGGTCCAGGAGATAGCCATGCATGTGATCTAGTGGAAGCATCACCATCACAGGCTCATGATGGTTCCATTTGTGGTCATCGCTCTACGTCTGGTGGCCGTGGAAGAGGGTTTCGACTGAGAGTTCAATGTCAGATTTGCAACCGTTTCGGGCACCTTGCTCAAAGGTGTTTCTACCAGTTTAATCGAGAGTTTGATGGACCACGCCATGGTTAACCAGCTATTGATGGCTTTCTTTCGTCGTCGGCATCAAGCTTTCCTCTTGATCCCTTTTATGTTGCGCCGTAAGATGATTTTATGGGTAGAAGAGAATGGCCATATCAAATAGTCAAGTATACTTACCCGGCCGGTCAAAATTGGCCATATGATGGTCAAGATCAATTTCAAAATTGGCCTCCATCTGGACATCATAATCGGCCACGTTATTCCATACATGAGCATGAGCTCTACGCTAGGCCATCTAGCCTACATGCGCATGGCCATGCGTTTAATCCAAGCAGGCCGAATGTTAATACCAGGCCACCCTTTCTTGGCACTTGTGATGGACACATTGGGCCTGGTCAATTTGAGGGAGTTAGACCAACCAATAATTGTGTTCAATTTGGGCATGAGTCGACTTCTCCTATTCCTTGGCTAAGTAAGTCGCGAGCCCGTGTTTACTCTGGTTCTAACCCGTGTATTGGTCTTCCTCATGTGGGTGACTTGAATGCTTCTGATTACCCTGATTCCTCAAGCTCATATATCAACACCGTTCAATTTGGTTCAAATGGAGGTGGCACGATTCTTATATACCTATGCCAGTTGGGACAGCATCATGGTACCCTGATTTGGATGCGAACAATCATGTCTGTTGCGATGCGTAGGCACTGTAGGACACCACTCCGTATCTAGGTACGTCTTCTCTCTTGATGGGTGATGGGACTCCTGCCCCAATCTCGTCAATTGGTAATGGTGTTTTACCTACACGGTCTAAATTACTTCGATTATCTGATGTCTTATGTATGCCGCGAATTTGAAAAAAATTACTGTCTGTATCACAATTTGCTAACGATAATGATGTGTTTTTTGAATTTCACCCAATGTACTGTGTTATTAAGGACATAATGACTCGGGAAACACTGGTGAAGGGCCACATTCATGATGGACTATACCAATTCTCTCTGTCGGTTCTGTCCACTCAGTTTGTAGAAGCTCCAGTTGATACTTCTAATATACTCCGGAATAAATCTGATGATTGCACTGTTTTGTCTTTATGGCATAACCGTCTTGGTCATTCATCCACTACTGTTTCCAAAAGTGTTTTAGATAAGTGTAATATTATTGTGCAAACTAATACTTGTCTCGATAGCATATGTACTACCTGTCAAAAAGGGAAGGCTCATAAACTGTCTTTTCAGCTCTCCACTACTAAATATAGTAATCCGTTTGATTTGGTTGCTTCTAATCTTTGGGGTCCTGCATCTGTTGCCTGTGGAAATAACTGGTATTATATTTCGTTTGTTAATATATGTACTCGGTTTACATGGGTTTATCTCATTCGATAGAAGTCTCAGTCTGCACTGTTTTGTTCAGTTTCAACAACTAGTTAAAACTCAATTTAGGAAGAGTATTAAATAATTTCAGAGTGATTGAGGCGAGAATATCGAGCTTTTACGCTGTTTTGGCCTCGTAAGGGATCATTCATCGCCTAACCTTCCCACATACATCTGTACAAAATGGCATCGCGGAACGTAAACATCCTCACATTGTTGACATGGGCATCACCATTTTGGATCAAGCAAATTTATTTATGGAATACTAGGGTTATGCATTTTGCTGCGTAGTACATCTCATCAATCGGCTACCTACTCTAGTTCTAAAAGGACAGTCTCTGTTTAAGGTTCTTTATAGAGATGACCCCACTTACGATCATCTGCGGGTATTCAAATGCTGTTGCTACCCTTACTTACGCCCATTTATGGCACATAAGCTAGATTTTCGCTCTCAACCGTTTACTTTCTTGGGATATAGTGCTCAATACAAGGGGTATCTGTGTCTTCTACCGATCGACAAGGTCATTGTTTCACTGCATGTGGTGTTTGATGAGACTAATTTTTTGTCATTCGAGCCAGCTCCGGGAAAGTGTTTGCCAATACAAAATCAACTTGTCTAAACGTTCGCTACACTAGTTCGAACTGGTGCATCTAGTTCTGTAGAGCCTTCTATTGCTCATCCATCTCTATTGTGTTCCCAACAAGCTATTTGCTCATTCCAGGCTTGCCCTGTCACTGCTTAACCTAAGGTCGATCTGACCGAGGCTCATAGCTCCCCTCCTTCTGGTCCTGATGCTAATATTTGATGTAAGTGTAGTGTTGCCTCTTCTTCTGACACTCAGGCACCGGTTCTACTTGTGGTCAATGCCCACCCGATGGTGACTAGGTCGAAGGCTGGTATTTTCAAACCCAAAGCCACATCTGTTGAGGCTGTCGAGCCTTCTACAATTAAAGAAGCCTTGACTTCCTCCGAATGGCGTGCTGCTGCTCAGGAAAAGTATGATGCCCTTATTCATAATTCCACCTAGGAGCTTGTTTCATAACCACAGAATCGCAAGGTTATCAGGTGCAAGTGGGTTTTCAAGATTAAGAGGAATCTGGACGATATTGTTGCTCACCGAAAAGTTCGACTGGTTGCGAAAGGTTGTTCTCAAATCCCTGGGTGTGATTTCAAAGAAACATTTAGTCCTGTAGTAAAACCTACTACTGTTCGTGTTGTTTTGTCTATTGCTATCTCCAGAGGGTGATAGTTGAGGCAAGTCAATGTCAACAATGCCTTTTGAATGGCGATCTTGATATTGAGGTGTTTATGCACCAGCCTCTAGGATATGAGCAGTATGGTTTCGATGGACAACCCCTTATGTGCCATCTGAAGAAAGCTCGCTTTCGGCATTCGACAGGCACCTTGTGCCTAGTTTGAGAAACTGAAACAGTTTCTCAAATCGATTGGGTTTTTATTTCCAAGTCTGATTCGTCTTTATTTGTGCGGATGATAGATGGTTCAACCCTTTATGTTCTTGTTGTAACAGCCCAAACCCGACCCAATCGTTAGGACCGAATATGGGTCGTTACTAAGAAGAAGTTTTTGAAACCCATTTTCTAAATCCACTTAAGTTTTGTTGAAAACTGCTCATTTTAAGTTATCTTGCTGAAATTATACTTAGTCCAATTTGAACATTTAATTAAGTCAAGTTGTTACACAAATTTTCAGATGTGCCCGATGGCACGATAAAACATTTTTCGTGTTAATTTTATAAAACGCGTGATTCAAATTTCATAGTACAAATAAAAATATCCAACATAAAAAAAAATAACTAAAGTAAGGTTTAGTGAGGCCTTATTACAACCGAAATAAACAAACCAATAACCAAATTTAAAATAACTAAAATTAAAGTCTATTTAGTTTTAAATCCACCGCATGGCCTCCTCAAGTCCCTCCGGCTCCATGTCCGCGATCTAAGCATCACCTGAAAAATTAATGGAGAAGGTGAGTCACCAAGACTCAGTATGTAACCCTTCCCCCGTTTTAAAAAAATATTTTTCATACACAGCATATAATAATCAATATGCAAAATAATGTGTACCCAACCTAGCCAACCATACGCCATCGTCTACCCCGTTGTGGTACCAAACCACTTGGTGGTGCCAAACCACCGTGACATATAGTCACAATGTGTTACCAAAACACCGGTGTCCGTAGACACAAATCGGGTGATGGGGCCAACCCATCGTGTGATACCAAATCACCGCGCAGACGATCCCATATCTCAAGTGGGGCCAACCCACGGTGGTGTTAACCACAGGGACAAGTCGCTATTGAGGTACCAAACCTCTGGAGGTACCAAACCTCTGGTGACATATAGTCACGGTGTGCTACCAAAGCACTGGTGCCCGTCGGCACAATAACACCGCCTCTCACTCATCAATCCCACAGATAAACATTCATATGTTTCATGCCATCACATTCTTAAATTTCATGTGTCAAAACATCATGCTTACCAAAAGCATTAATAATAATAAATCACATTAACAGGTACTTACCTGAATCACCACTTATACCGATTTGGTATTCATTACAATGCTACATTCATAAAAATGAGCATTCACAAGGTTAGGCATATTTAATATATTATATAGTGTGTATGTACACACTGTCACCACCGGATAGTCTAAATCCCAAAAGAAGAGCCACCACCCAAGACTTCTTGTACCTACATTCTACCAACCATGGGGTTAGCCCTATGGCCTATTCGGCCAATCCAAAGAATTTAAAGGGTAACCTTTTGTACCCGAATCCTTACCTAGTCTTTTGAATACTAGCCTCGGTGCCCAAATCACTTAATCGATTCACAAACTACAATCGGTCAATATAAATAATCATAACCCTTTTAAATGAACACCAATCTATATGTAACTCCTTCAAGAGTGATTGACTAACGTTGGCGAACTTACTTGCTTATCTCCAAATCCAAGATCCTACGGTGGATTAGTTTAATCAGTAATTAGTATTCTTAATCAATAGTTGCCAAACCATACCTATCTTCCAAAGTCGGCATAATGAGATACCAATAATATTGGCATTCGCCTAGGATCCTTACCTCTCGAGATCGTCAACAAAAAGATGCCTACTTCTCATGCACACAATTCGCCAAGTAGAGCTTTTGGAAAGGGATTTTGGCACCTTGATGGGAGTTAGATTCGCTAGGGTGTTTAACTCAAGGCTGGATTTTGGTGAAAGAAGAAAATAGGTAGAGAGTAGATGATTCGCTAGTAGGAAAATAAAAGAAGAAAGAATTGAGGAGGGAATTGGCAATGGGAGATGCTAGGAGGGTTTCGGCCTAGGTTTTGGAGAGGATGTAAAAAGAAAAAAAGAGAATATATGATGAGAGGGTTTAGAGATTCGGCTAGCAACTTGCAAAAAAAAAAGAAAATAAGGTGATCACTTTAAGTGCTTATATAAGAATTCGGCACCCCCCCTCCCTAGTGTCCTTGCCGTCCCCTTCTTCTAAAGAGTTCAAGATTTACCAACCTTCCTTGAATCACTCCAAGCCTCTCATTCAAATTAATATGATTTAATTTCTAATAATACATAATAATCCTTTAATAATCCATGTAATATCCCTATTATCCTTAAAATAAAATCCCTATTATCCTTAATTTAATTTATTATTTATCATCAATAAATAAATAATAAAAGAGTTTAAAGAGAGGAGAAACTCTCCTTCCTATGCCGTCCAACATAGTGCCAAAAGAGGGATTTCATGACTCGAACACAAGCTCTCCTTGCTCCCTTGGTGGCGTCACATGTAGCTCTCAAGTGGGCTTGCTTTGCCACTTGGTCTAAGCTCATTTTATGTCCAAATTATCCCCATTTATTCTTATAACACCCTCTTGCCAAGGCTCCTACCTTAAAAGTTAAAACTAAAATTTCCTACCAATCGAGCCAACACAAAGCCTTAAATTGATCATTATTATTCCATAAATAATGTCATAGCAGTTCTTACATAAGAAAATAATTAAATTCCAAATAACCCCATTTTTGGGATGTTACGTTCTACCCCTTAAAATAAATTTCAGTCCAAATTACATAACTAAAACAGATGAGGGTATTGTCACCAGATCACATCCTCGTGTTCCCACGTAGCTTCCTCGACCATGATTCCACCATAGCACTTTCACTAAGGGCATCGACTTCCTCGTAGAACCTTTATATCTCTATCCAAGATCTGAACAGGTTCTTCCTCAAAAGATAAGTCCGCGTTAACCGATTTACATCACGGGCACCACATGTGATGGATCGGACCGATACCGCCTCAAAGATTGATACGTGAAAGACGTCATGAATCTGACTTAACTCTGCTGGCAGTTCAAGCTGATAAGCTACCGGTCCTACTCGCTTTAGTACTGTATATGGGCCAATGAATCTTGGGCTCAGCTTCCCTTTTCGCCCAAATCTTAGTACCTTCTTCCAAGGCGACACCTTTAGAAAGACCTTGTCTCCTACAGCATACTCCATTTCCTTGCGTTTGAGATCGGCATAAGACTTACGCTTATCCGACGCTTCTTTGAGACGAGACCGAATCACTTTAACTTTGTCTTCAGTCTCTGTTACCAATTCTGGGCCCAACACTTGTCGTTCACCCAACTCCGTCCAACATGTCGGGGTTCGGCATTTCCGTCCATACAGTGCTTCGTATGGTGCCATCTGAATACTTGCTTGGTAGCTATTGTTGTAGGCGAACTCAGCTAGAGGTAAGAATTCCTCCCAACTACCTCGGAATTCCAAGACACAACCCTCAAAGATATCTTCTAAGATCAGATGACCTTTCTCGATTGCTCGTCCGTTCGAGGATGGAAAGTCAGATCTTGAAATCCAACCGCGTACCCAACGCTTGATGTAACGCTTTCCAAAACCTCGAAGTGAACCTTGGGTCCCTATCTGAGATAATCGACACAGTACACCGTAATCGACTATCTCGCCACATACAACTTTGCTAATTTACGGGTGAGTAGTCCATTCTCACCGGTATGAAGTGAGTGATTTAGTCGACGGTCTACGATTACCCAAATCGCATCTTTCTTCTTTGGGTGTAAGGGTAGACCAGACGAAATCCATAGTGATCCACCCCACTTCCATTGAGGGATCTTTACCGGTTGAAGTAACCCCGATGGTAATCGGTGTTCACCTTAACTCACGACACGTCAAACACTTCCCTACAAATTCCGTTATCTCACGCTTCAACCCGCCACCGTAATCTGCTTCAGTAGATCTCCATACATCTTGCTTCCTCCGGATGCATAGCGTATGGGTGCTATGAGCATCCCGGAGAATTTTCTCGCCTCAACTCCATATCTTTTGGCATACAATGCCGTCCCGAAAACATAGCACACCGTCACCAAATCACACTATACCCTCTACACCACCATTCGAACTTGTATTCTCTTCGCATTTAGCCCTTCATCCATTATCTGCTTGCTCTTAATTTCCTCGATCCATGTTGGCTTAACATGAAGTTACGCAAAAGGCTTCCATCGTCATCTGAGCTCAATCGAGCAAACATTGCTCTCAAATCGCCACGACCTTCCGGCCAACGCGTCGACCACCACGTTAGCCTTACCCGGATGATACTCGATGGAACATCGTGAGTCCTTCAGCAGCTCAATCCATCGTTGTCTCGATTCAGATCCTTCGTATCGAGATACCTTAAACTTTTGTGGTCCGTGTAAATTACCGACTTCTCCCCATAAAGATAATGTCTCCATACTTTTAGGCGAAGACGATCGCGGCTAACTCCGTGTCGTGAGTTGGATAGTTAACCTCATGCGGTCTCATTTGTCCGGACGATAGGCTACTACCTTTCCATCTCAGATCAACACACACCCCAAACCGGTGTGAGATGCATCACAATAGATCGTGAATAATTTCCACCTCGGGTTGTACTAAAGCCGGAGCTTAGTCAAAATTTTCCTTAGCTTATCAAAGCTTCCTTGCTGCTTTTCCGACCATACAAACTAACACCTTTCCTTAGCAACTTAGTCAATCGGCACCGCGATCGAGAGAACCCTTCCACAAACCTCCGATAATACCCGCTAAACCTAGAAAACTTCAGATCTCGCCACCGACTTAGGCGGTTTCCACTCCAATACCGCTTCAATCTTGCGGGGATCCACTCTAATCCTTCCGCCGACACTACGTGACCTAAGAAAGCCACCTCCCTTAGCCAAAATTCGCACTTCATCAATTTGGCATACAACCTGTTTTCCTCAACACTTGCGTAACTATCTCAGTAAATGCTTGTCATGCTCTTCCTCCGTCCTTGAGTAAACCAATATGTCGTCGATGAACACCACGACGAATTGGTCTAAGTACTGTTGAAAAACTCGGTTCATGAGATCCATGAACGCCGCCGGTGCATTGGTCAACCCGAATGGCATCACTAGAAACTCGTAATGCCCATACCGAAGTTCAAAAGCCGTCTTGTGAACATCGACCCCCTTCACCTTAAGTTGATGGTAACCCGACCTAAGGTCTATCTTCGAAAACACCGACGCCCCCTTCAACTGGTCAAACAAGTCATCGATCCGAGGCAAAGGGTACTTGTTTTTGATCGTTAACTTGTTTAACTGACGGTAGTCGATGCACATTCGCATAGAACCGTCCTTCTTCTTGACAAACAACACAGGCGCTCCCCACGGAGATATACTAGGTCGAATAAACCCTTATCCAAGAGCTCTCGAATCGAGCCTTCACCCACCAATTCCTTCGGTGCCATTCGGTAAGGTGCTATAGACACAAAGCTGCTTCGTAGCAAGTCAATACCGAATTCAACTTCCCGGTCTGGGGGTAGACCCGGAAGTTCTTCTGGGAACACATCATCAAATTCCCCAACCGTTCGGACCTTTCCAACAACTGACTCCTTAGCTTCCAAAGCACAAATTCGAACCAAATACGCCTTACAACCCTTCTTGACCATCTTTTCCGCCTTCAAGGCAGACACCACATTGGATAGGTAATTCCTTCTATCACCTATCATAACCACTTCACCATTCTCACTGTCTTAAGAACCATGCGCTTAGCCGCAATCCAAATTGCCCGATACTTAGCCACCAATCCATTCCAAGGATCAAATCGAACTCCCGAATGGTAGTTCCATCGATCAACCGAATCGACCCTTGGAGTTCTAGGGGTACGTCCCTAAAAAGTTTGTCTACCACTACAGAGTGACCTAAAGGACTCACTACAGTCATCTCCCTAGCAGCAGTCTCAGAGTCTAGGTTCAAAGTCTCTACCACACTAATTGGCTACGTATGAGTGTGTAGACCCCCCATCAATTAATGCATAATAAGGAAGACCAAAAATCAGAAACGCACTGGGTTATGACATCCGGTGCGTCACCCTCCTCGCGACACTGGCCAGATAGACTAAGCCAGTCGCTTAGCCTCTGTGTTGCTCGAACCTCGCCTCGAGTTCCTCGACCTCGGTTAGGACCATTGCTTCCTCTGCCATTACCACGACCCTCTGCGGTCCCACATTTCGGTCCCGAGTACGGTTCGACTCTCTGGCGATTTGAGCTCGCTTAGGGGACAATCTCGACCCGATGTTCTAAAGACCCACACTCAAAACATCCCCTATCGCGGTCGAACAACCTCCCAATGGGACTTCCCACAGCGATTGCCTTCGAGTCGGCCTCGATTAGTAGCTACGGCCTTCTTTGACGGCCCATTCGCCTAGCCTTTTTCTGATCATTACCACTGGATCCAACTGACCCAAATCCTCTCTTCTGATTATTTCTACTATAATTCTGCCTCACAGCCTCCTTGATCCCCTCGGCTACCTTAGCCTTTTCCACAAGAGATGAAAACTCACGGACCTGCTGCGGCGCAATCAGTAACCTCAAGTCATCTCGGAGTCCGTCCTCAAAGCGGACACAGCGCTCGTGTTCAGTGGCTACGATTCCTCCGCATACCTACTCACCTTAAAAACTCCGCCTCATACTCGGCCACGGACTTAGTTCCTTGCACTAGACCGAAAAGCCTTCCTCTGCTCGTCGTGTAGCCGGTGCCCACATACTTCTTCCGAAAGGCGGTTTAAAGTAGTCCCATCGTAAGATCATCACCGTGGCTCCATCCCGAATCGTCACCACCACCAGTACGCTTCATCCTTTAGAAGCGACATCGCCCTTCACTTTTCCTCCTCGGTCAGTCAAGTTCATCCATTACCCTTTCAGAGATTCCAACCAATACTGCTACACTGGTGCCACTCGACACACCGGAACACCTCAAATCAGTTGATCAATCCGCTCGGGAACAGATTTCCGAGCTCCTAAATTTCCACCACCCACCACTAATTCAAGGACTCGCAATACCGCCATGAGCATCGCCTCTCCTCCGTCGATCTCGCTCCTCTGCTCCAAAAGTGGGAGGTGGTGGTGGCGGTGGTACATCGTTTTGACCTTGTCCCGACTGACGGGTTCGTACACCGCTCATCCTACCCCTACCGCATCCACGGCGTCCACGTCCTCTAGAACTCATTCTATCTACTTGCGCTTTTAATCGATTAAGAAAATTTTATGCGTTAGCATTTGTTCCACTTTATTACTCATGAAGAAATTTTATGGATAAAGTTTAATCGAGATTCTTTCGTGCAAACAAGGTTTCATTTTCTATCCTAGTTCACACAAAGAAGTTCTTGCATCCATTCCCTAATGCTTTCCATACCTATTCACTCTTGGACATTTCGCCCATTTCTAACCCTGGGGTATTTTCGTCATTTTCCTACTGTGGGTATTTTCGTAATAAAAGAAAATTTAAAACTTTAGTAGAGTATATTGTTTGAAGTTCCCAAAACTAGAGGTATTATTGAAAATTGACAAGATTTGAAGTTATTTATTTCAAAACCGTGGTATTTTGGTAATTTGGTCCTCCAAGGGTAATTTTGTAATTTTGTGAATCAAGGATGTTTTAACCATTATAAAACTCGAGGGTCCTTTTGAGAATTTTTTCTTAAAGCGGTGATGTTGCAAAAATTTTGTACTCGGGGGCATTTTGGTAATTTTATAAAATTTGATGCGTTTCGAAATTTTCCAAAACCAAATATTTTCTTGATGATTTTCATGGCTAAGTTGTTGAATATTTATAGAATAGTTAAAATTTTGGACAAAACCATTGATTTGATATTTTATGAACCGAGGGTATTTTAGTAATTTTACCCTTAGGGCATTTTTGTAATTTTTCCGTAAATCAAGTTTTTCAAGGAAAACGTTGTAAAATGATGTTTTCCGATTTGAAAGAGTTATTACGTAAAATTTAAAAACATTAGGGTTTCGTTGTTTCGCTCCTTTCAAAACATGGCTAATTCCTTTCGGGTTTTAGTCATTAGGTTTAGCCTATGACCGAACCTTCTTGGTCGAGTGAACCCAAGCTACGCACTGTGTGTTTCGTGTGGAGAGGAGGTGAGTCACGCGATCGCTTAAATACCAAGCTCCCACCGAACCTTTCTAGACATGCGCACCGAGGTTACCACACCACTGAGCCCTCTGAGTTAGGGTGAACCCGAGCTACGCACCAGGTAGGATACCTGCGAAGAGGTGGTGAGTCACTCGGACTGCTTAAATACCAGGCTCTTCCTGCCCAATCCTAGGCATGCGTACAGGGGTTACCACACCCTAGCTCAGTGACTAAGTCATAGATTGGTTTAGTTCTTTAAGTCTTATGTTTAGCTTGTGTGTTTGAGTATTCTAATCCTAGGGTTCAAATTCCTATAAGTCTATCTACGTTCCATGCTTCCTACCCTTCTACAAAATATAATTCACAAAGAGGTTTAGAGGTACTTACCTGGGCGGATCGGTGCCGGAGACTTGGGCCATGCTGATTTAAAACCCCAAAAACAATTAATAAGGCCTACTAAAACATTTTTGGGCCTTGGGCCCCCACAAATGAGTTTTGAACTGGGCTCTGATACCAATTTGTAACAGCCCAAACCCGACCCAATCGTTAGGACCGAATATGGGTCGTTACTAAGAAGAAGTTTTTGAAACCCATTTTCTAAATCCACTTAAGTTTTGTTGAAAATCGCTCATTTTAAGTTATCTTCTTTGAAATTATACTTAGTCCAATTTGAACATTTAATTAAGTCAAGTTGTTACACAAATTTTCGGATGTGCTCGATGGCACGATAAAACATTTTTCGTGTTAATTTTATAAAACGCGTGATTCAAATTTCATAGTACAAATAAAATATCCAACATAAAAAAAATAACTAAAGTAAGGTTTAGTGAGGCCTTATTACAACCGAAATAAACAAACCAATAACCAAATTTAAAATAACTAAAATTAAAGTCTATTTAGTTTTAAATCCACCGCATGGCCTCCTCAAGTCCCTCCGGCTCCATGTCCGCGATCTAAGCATCACTGAAAAATTAATGGAGAAGGTGAGTCACCAAGACTCAAGATGTAACCCTTCCCCGCTTTTAAAAAATATTTTTCATACACAAGATATAATAATCAATATGCAAAATAATGTGTACCCAACCTAGCCAACCATACGCCACTTTCTACCCTGCTGTGGTACCAAACCACTTGGTGGTGCCAAACCACTTGGTGACATATAGTCACAATGTGTTACCAAAACACCGGTGTCCGAGACACAAATCGGGTGATGGGGCCAACCCATCGTGTGATACCAAATCACCGGCGACGATCCCATATCTCAAGTGGGGCCAACCCACGGTGGTGTTAACCACGAGGACAAGTCGCTATTGAGGTACCAAACCTCCGGAGGTACCAAACCTCCGGTGACATATAGTCACGGTGTGCTACCAAAGCACTTGGTGCCGTCGGCACAATAACACCGCCCTCCACTCATCAATCCCACAATAGATAAACATTCATATGTTTCATGCCATCACATTCTTAAATTTCATGTGTCAAAACATCATGCTTACCAAAAGCATTAATAATAATAAATCACATTAACAGGTACTTACCTGAATCACCACTTATACCGATTTGGTATTCATTACAATGCTACATTCATAAAAATGAGCATTCACAAGGTTAGGCATATTTAATATATTATATAGTGTGTATGTACACACCTGTCACCACTGGATAGTCTAAATCCAAAAGAAGAGCCACCACCCAAGACTTCTTGTACCTACATTCGGCCAACCATGGGGTTAGCCCTATGGCCTATTCGGCCAATCCAAAGAATTTAAAGGGGTAACCTTTTGTACCCGAATCCTTACCTAGTCTTTTGAATACTAGCCTCGGTGCCCAAATCACTTAATCGATTCACAAACTACAATCGGTCAATATAAATAATCATAACCCTTTTAAATGAACACCAATCTATATGTAACTCCTTCATCAAGAGTGATTGACTAACGTTGGCGAACTTACTTGCTTATCTCCAAATCCAGAAGATCCTACAGTGGATTAGTTTAATCTGTAATTAGTATTCTTAATCAATAGTTGCCGAAACCATACCTATCTTCCAAAGTCGGCATAATGAGATACCAATAATATTGGCATTCGGCCTAGGATCCTTACCTACTGAGATCGTCAACAAAAAGATGCCTACTTCTCATGCACACAATTCGGCCAAGTAGAGCTTTTGGAAAAGGGATTTCGGCACCTTGATGGGAGTTAGATTCGGCTAGGGGTGTTTAACTCAAGGCTGGATTTTTGGTGAAAGAAGAAAAATAGGTAGAGAGTAGATGATTCGGCTAGTAGGAAAATAAAAGAAGAAAGAATTGAGGAGGGGAATTCGGCAATGGGAGATGCTAGGAGGGTTTCGGCCTAGGTTTTGGAGAGGATGTAAAAAGAAAAAAGAGAATATATGATGAGAGGGTTTAGAGATTCGGCTAGCAACTTGCAAAAAAAAAGAAAATAAGGTGATCACTTTAAGTGCTTATATAAGAATTCGGCACCCCCCCCTCCCTAGTGTCCTTGCCGTCCCCTTCTTCTAAAGAGTTCAAGATTTACCAACCTTCCTTGAATCACTCCAAGCCTCTCATTCAAATTAATATGATTTAATTTCTAATAATACATAATAATCCTTTAATAATCCATGTAATATCCCCTATTATCCTTAAAATAAAATCCCCTATTATCCTTAATTTAATTTATTATTTATCATCAATAAATAAATAATAAAAAGAGTTTAAAGAGAGGAGAAACTCTCCTTCCTATGCCGTCCAACATAGTGCCAAAAAGAGGGATTTCCGCGACTCGAACACAAGCTCTCCTTGCTCCCTTGGTGGCGTCACATGTAGCTCTCAAGTGGGCTTGCTTTGCCACTTGGTCTAAGCTCATTTTATGTCCAAATTATCCCCATTTATTCTTATAACACCCTCTTGCCAAGGCTCCCTACCTTAAAAGTTAAAAACTAAAATTTCCTACCAATCGAGCCAACACAAAGCCTTAAATTGATCATTATTATTCCATAAATAATGTCATAGCAGTTCTTACATAAGAAAATAATTAAATTCCAAATAACCCCATTTTTGGGATGTTACACTTGTGTACGTTGATGATATTATAATCACTGGCAACATGTCCACCTCTATAGAGTGGTTTGTTCAGTTGTTGAACAATGAGTTCTCACTTAAGGATATGGGTGATCTACACTACTTTCTTGGGCTCGAGGTCACTCGCTCATCCGCCTCCATCTCTGTCAGTGAAAATATATTCGTGATATTCTAGGTCGATGCTCGATGCTCACGACAAAGAGTGTTTATACTCTGATGATCAGCTCATCTACCATGTCCAAGACTGATGGCAAACCTTTGGAGGATCCAACTGAGTATAGGAGCCTTGCTGGTGCTCTCCAATATATTGTTCTACCAGGCCTGACATCACTTATGCTATAAATAGAATCTGTCAGTTCATGCATAGCCCTACTACTATTCATATGGTTGCACTAAAGTGCATATTATGGTATCTGTGTGGCACTCTTGATTTTGGATTAGTTTTTCATCCGTCCACCTGATTATCTTTGGTTGGATATGTCGATGCCAATTGGGGCTCAATTTTAACGATCGACGATCAACCTCAGGCTACTGTGTATAATTCGAACAGACTCCCATCTCATGGGGTTCTAAAAAGCGCAAGTAGTTTCTTGGTCCACAGCTGAAGCAGAATATAGGATCCTTGCTGTAGCAATAAGTGAGATGACTTGGTTGATTTTGTTACTTCAAGAGTTACAAGTTGTGTCTAATGATATTCCAGTTGTCTGGTGCGATAGCTCAAGTGCACAGTTGCGGCCAATCCTGTCTTATACTCAAAATTAAAACATGTCGAACTAGATTTGTTTTTTGTTCATGAGAAAGTTGTAGGCGGGTCTCTTCTGGTAGGTGAAGTTCCTGCTTGTGACCAAGTGTCAGATATATTTACCAAGCCCTTGTCAGTGACATACTTTACGGGTTTTGAAATCTTCTTTGCATATCACAGGTGGGGAAGATGGGTGCATGATAGAGTATCATATGATAAGGTTAGATGGTTAGCTAAAAAACTGTTAGTACAACTAGCGTCTGTTAGTTTGTTAAGAGATTTCTAAAGAGCAATTTGTCTAGCTCTTTATAAATGCTATGAACAGATGAACAAAGGCAAGGTTTTCATTAAAGATACAAAATCAAAGATACAAAAAGTTAATCTCAGAATAGAGTTTTCTCAATACAAAAGTGTTCTCAATCTTACCTTCTAGCACAAAGGGTTTTCTCTATCTTAGGATTAAAGGGTTCATCTATCAATCCTAAGCATGCATTATTAAAACTACAAAGAAAAACGGTAAAATCAACTTAGCTAATTTTTAGAAAAAATAAATATATCTAATTCCAATGTTTATTTATTTAAGTACTATTATTCTAGAAATTTTTGATTTCTCGATAGCATTGCTAAAAACTTTATGCGAGAAAATCATATATATAATAATAATATTAAAAATTCAGCTCGTAAGATATTAACACCTTCCCTACTACTAGCAAGTATATGTGATCATTATCAAGTAATATATTACAACGAAATAATTTCGATAATGGAAATTTTCTAAGGATCGAATCCACAAAGAGATTTACAATTCTAAAATAAAAATATATATTTTCAACACAAGAATATAATTAAACTAAAAGAAATTTAAGTAATATAATTATTAAAAATAAACAAATAATAAAATAAATAATTTAATAATTCAACCTATTGTGGAAAAGAAGTCGTAATAATAAAGTTTTATCTTTAGTTAGTGGGATTTACTCATCTAATTTGGTT
Organism: Gossypium rotundifolium; assembly: GCA_025506655.1. NCBI lineage: Eukaryota > Viridiplantae > Streptophyta > Magnoliopsida > Malvales > Malvaceae > Gossypium > Gossypium rotundifolium. Next base: position 10,558,863 of record CP106730.1, on the reverse strand, counting down.
ATTGATAAATCTAAGGCTCATGACTGAGATGATCATCAACATGTAGGTACCTGCATTGGTGCTTATAGGTGTATATCATATATAAATTAACTAAACCTTAAACCATCACTCTCATCAACCACTACTGCCTAAGTTAGTTTATATCATATAGGAAAATCCTTCAATTGGTGCATATCTTAGTGGATTTAGCTAACTATTCAACTAAATCACTAAGGTTAAGCAAACACTCTCAATATTTAACTCTCTTTTAGATTATTCCTTAATCCAACTCTCACTTAGATTAATTATGAAAAAAAATTAACATAAACTTATTTCTAAGTTATATTGATCAATAACTCATTAATTTCGATTTACTTCACCACTATTTGAGTAGTTAGTTTGTAACCAACATCAAATCAACAAACAAAATAATAAATCAATACTAAGAACAAGAATTGAAAAATAAACTCTTATTGAATAATTGCAGCTCCAATCTCTATTCAAGTGTTGTATCGATGAATGTTAGCATGACAACTACAATTACTATGAAAGAAAATCAATAAAAAACTAAAAGATAATGATAATACTCTAGAATAACATATTTTATGTATTTATTCTGAGTATGATCCTGCTAATTTGAGCTATTTATGATATTTTATCTTATAGGGACTAAATTGGAGACAAAAATCAAAATTAAGGGTCAAAAGTGTGAAATTAAAGATAAAATGGGTCAATATGCGACTTAGGAAAAAGTTGGTGCCAAAAGTGCAAGCATGGAGGACACAAGGATTGAAATGCAAAAAGAAGAGATTTTATTCTATTAGACTCTATTTTGATTATTTTAGGATAATTAATATTAAGATAATTATTAGGAATTATTTAATTTTATGATTTTATCTTTATTTATTTTCAATTAAATGTATTTATCTTTTGGGAGTTTAAGTAGGATTAGACTATCTCCCTAGCACTATAAATAGGAGGTGAGGTGACTCAAAATGATTGATCTCTTTTTCTAAAAAACACTCTCTCCCCAAAAGTCTTGTCTTTTGCTCTTTCCATATTTCCTTTTATAAAATCTCCATTTTTATTATATATTTATTTTCTTTTCCATCACAATCATGAGCCACTAAAACCCATCTAGCCAAAGGTTGTCGAAAATCCCCAAAAAGGGTTCTTGAGGTTTAGAATCCGTACTTAGCCTTCTCAACAAGGTATTCATCATTTCTCTGCATTACGGGGCTAACGCTTCCATCCGTGTCCCTTAAAAAGTGATCTTTTCAACGTGTACAAGGAACGGCCGCTTTGTATATTTTGAGGAGGTTGCACAGTCGGTTTGTTAGCTTACTGCGTCAGAGGTTGGCAAGCCAAAGAGACAAAATGGCATGGGATTCACCGTTGAGAAACGTTGATCTAGCATAAGATGATCCCACAAGAGCAATTGTTGGCTAGAGTCAAGTTCCACTAAATCGAAGTCTAAATCCTTCGAGCTAGTGGTCGTATGATCATCTAAAAGCCAAGGATTGAACCCAAGGCGGATCGAGGCAACTAGAGGCTGAAATTTCCCCATAAGAATTTTTTTATCTCAACTCTATTTCATATTTTTAATTTTCGCAATTCTAATTCGACTTCTCAATTCTGTTTTTATTTTATTTTCGTTTCTAGATCAAAACTTTTAATCCTGTTATTTTTAATTTTTAGGAACGTAGGTTTTCTTGGGCACGATTCTGGCCAGGATTTCGAGAAACAAGCATTCGTATAATCCGGTCCCTGAGGATTCGACCTTACTTCCCCTTTACTGTTCTTTTTCATTATTTAGTAAGGAATAGGATATTTTTGGCGCTTTCAACAATGCATCAAATTTTGGCGTCGTTGCCGGGGATCGGTAACGTACTAATCTTGTTTTTATTTTCTATGACCAGATCTGCTCCAGGCACTATTGCGTTTGACTCGGATATTGAAAAGATTGCAAAAGCTAATCGTAAGGAAACAAAGCTAAGGAAAAAGCAATCAGTAGTGGTTGGGACTCAAAGCAATCCACCGCCAGAAATCAGAATCGACGACAAAGTAGAGTCTAGGGTTAACAAAACCCTACTCAAACTTTTGAAGGTGAAAAAGTAGAAATCAATTTACCTGAATAAGTGCTTGAAACTAGGGTTAACGAAAACCTGAATTTGGCACGTCAACCAATGGCTCAAACAATCCAGCAACTGGCTGAAGCTCCGATAGAACAACCCCTATTGTGCATCGCATATCCTACTATGGATACCGATTTTGAACTAAAGTCAGGGTTAATTCAGTTGCTACCAACTTTCCGAGAGTTACAAATAAAAACCCCCATAAACATTTGAAGGAGTTTCATATGGTTTGTCTGAGTATGAAACCTCAAGGCATAACTGAGGATCAAATTAAATTGTGCGTTTTCCCTTTTTCCCTAGCAGATTCAGCTAGGGAATGGTTATTTTATTTACCTCATGGATCTATTACTACTTGGGCTGATTTATCTCGTTTATTTCTCAACGTGTTTTTTTTCGCATCTAGAGCAGCTGAGCTAAGAAGAGAGATCGTGGGAATAAGTCAAAAAGAAGTAGAGAATCTTTACGGTTGTTAGGGAGCGGTTTAAGAAGTTGTGTGCGAGCTGCCCACAACACGGTATAACAGAGCAATCTCTCCTCCAATACTTTTATGAAGGTTTGAAACCAATGGAGATGAATATGGTAGACGCCGCTAGTAGAGAACCGTTGGTCAATTTGACCTCTCAACAAGCAAGAGACCTGATCTCCACAATAGCTGTAAATTCTCAGCACTTTCGAGCTAATCCTGAACCCCTTAGAAGGGTTCACCAGCTATGTAATTCTTCCATAGAAGATATACTTGATAGACTTACTATTATTGTGAGCTCTCGTGTTGCAAAAAAAGCTAAAACAGCTCGGTTATGTGGAATATGTGCTACACCTAAGGATACAACTAATGCATGTCCTAGTTTGTATGATGACTCTATGGCTCATTTAGATGCAATGGGAAATTTCCCTAGCCCACCACAGAGGCGATATGATCCCTACGCTAATACCTACAACCCAGGGTAGAGGGACCATCCTAACTTGAGTTATGGAGCTAATCTATAGTATAATCAGCCATACCAAAACTGACCTCTACAACAGCCATAAAATTCAGGTAACTTTCTAGAAGCTCTTTTCAATAAATTAGTAGCTAATGTTCTTGATTTCAGCAGAAAACCGAGGCATCCATAAGAGAGTTGACCACATCAATTGAGAAAATAAGTTCCTAAGGGAAGCTGCCATCACAAATAGAACCAAACCCAAGGCAAAATGCAAATGCAGTGATGCTGCGAAGCGGTAAGGTGCTTGAACATATTCCTGACAGGAATCTTGACCAAGAAATTGCCCAGGAAAAACCCGAAAAAGACGAAGAGGCTCGACTGAAACCTCCATTGCCTAAAATCTAACCTCCCTTTCCAGAACGATTCAACCAAAGTTGAAAAGCTAAAGAGGACAAGAAGATCCTTGAAACATTTAGGAATGTCGAGATCAACATTCCACTGTTGGACGCCATCAAGCAAATTTCGCGGTATGCTAAATTTCTTAAAGAACTTTGCACCAACAAGCGGAAATTAATAGGTAATGAAAAGGTGAATGTTGGTGAAAATGTGTCCACAATGTTACAGCAAAAAATGCCGTCAAAATGTAAGGATAGGGGCATGTTTGCAATACCATGCAAAATAGGCCATTTGGGAATTAAAAAGGCTATGTGTGATCTAGGAGCCTCCTTAAATGTAATGCTATATTCTATTTATGAATCACTTAAAGCAGGTTTTTTGATAAAAACAAGTGTCATCATTCAATTGGCAGACAGGTCCGTTGTGCCTCCCGAAGGAGTCCTCGAGGATGTGTTGGTAAAACTTAACGAACTTATTTTCCCTACAGATTTTTATGTGATAAAAATGGAGGAAGATAGCACTCCTAGATCTTCAGACCTCTTGTTGGGTCGACCATTCCTTAGTACATCTAGTACTAAAATTGATGTTCTAAGTGGAACTCTCACGATGGAGTTTGATGGGGAAATCGTGAAGTTTAATGTCTATGATGCCATTAGCCATCCAAGCGAAATCTTAAGCGTAAACCGTATCGACATAATTGACTCTTTAGTGGAGGAAAATTTTGAGTCAATTTATGGAGATAATTCTAAACTCGATGAATTTGAGTTTGTTAACGAGTTATTATTTCCAAGTACTAAACTTATACCTTCTGTTATACAGAACCGGAGTTGGAGTTGAAACCACTTCCTGAGCATCTAAATATGCATTTTTAGGTAAGGACAATACCCTACCAGTCATAGTCTCCAATAAACTCTCCACGCATAAAGAGGAAAGTTTGGTTCATATACTAAAAAGTCATAAGTAGGCAATTGGATGGACCATTGAAGACTTAAAAGGGATAAGTCCTTTTACGTGCACACACTGGATCTACTTGGAGGAAGACACAAAACCAAGGTGAGAAGCACAAAGACGGTTAAATCCGAATATGATGGAGGTAGTAAAAAAAGAAATAATCAAGCTTCTAGATGTTGACGTAGTTTACCCTATTTCCAACAGTAGATAGGTCAGTCCAGTACAAGTCGTACCCAAGAAAACGGGCGTAACAGTAAAGAAAAATGCTAAAGGTGACTTGGTACCTATCGAGTACAAAATGGGTGGCACGTCTGCATAGATTACAGGAAGTTGAACTCTTATACTAGAAAAGATCATTTCCTCTTCCTTTTATAGATCAAATGCTTGAAAGATTAGCTGGAAAAACTCACTTTTGTTGTCTTGATGGATACTCAGGTTTCTTTCAAATTCCAGTCGCACCGAAGGACTAGGAAAAGACCACTTTTACGTACCCATTCGGTACATTTGCATACAGAAGGATGCTATTCGGTCTATGCAATGCATCGGCCACCTTCCAGAGATGTATGATGAGTATATTTTCTGAATATGTGGAAAAATTATCGAAGTTTTTATGGATGATTTTACTGTTTATGGGAATTATTTTGATGAATGCCTTAAAAACCTAACGATAATTTTGAGTAGATGCATAGAATTTAATATTGTCTTGAATTACAAAAATGTCATTTTATGGTAGACAAGGGTTTAATTCTAGGTCATGTTGTGTCATCTAAGGGAATTGAGGTTGATAAGGCCAAAATCGATGTTATAAATTCTTTGCCTTATCCCTCCACTTTGAGGGAAATTTGCTCTGTCCTTAGCCATGCAGGGTTCTATAGGCACTTCATAAAGAACTTCTCAAGGTAGCTAAATCATTGTGTGGATTGCTACAGAAGGATGAGAAATTTGAGTTTGACCCAAAGTGTAAAGAGGCTTTTGACACACTCAAGCAAAAATTGGTCTCCACTCCTATAGTGCAACCACCAGATTGGAAGTTTCCATTTGAAATTATGTACGATGCTAGCAAACACAGTATAGGAGTCGTGTTAGGGCAAAGGATAAATAAAGAACCACAAGTTATTTCCCTCAGGTACTTGATCGCAAAGAAGGAAGTAAAATCGAGGCTCGTCAGGTGGATTTTGCTACTCCAAGAGCTCGACATCGAAATTCAAGACAAAAGAGGATGCGAGAATTTAGTGGCTGGCCACTTAAGCAGAATAAATGTACCTTTTAGCGACGTACCTATTAAGGAAGAATTCCCTGATGAAAGCCTATTCTCGACCGAGGCACGTCTCCCATGGTATGCAGATATGGTAAACTTTCTAGCCATAAGCTCGTTACCCACTTAGTTAGCACGTTCCGTGAAAGGCAAGCTTAGACGAGAAGCTCGATACTACATTTGGGACGACCCATTGTAATAGTCCATTTTAGACCCTAGTCAGAACAGTGGTTTCGAGACCACAAATATGAGGTCGAAATAATAATTTAATATTATTTTCTGTGTGAATAATATGCAACATGGTCTGTGTGAAAGTTATGTATGATGATTTGATCATTTTAGTGTCGGATTAAGAGAAATGACTTAATCATGTAAAGAGTAAAAGCTATGTGCTGATTTATAAGTATCTAAATGTTGATGTCTTTTAAATATGGAGGCTTTATGATGCAATTAAACCAAGTTTTAAGATAGTGGGTGGTAATGGACAACTATAACCTTGGTGATTATATGTTTTAATTATTAATTGAAAGGATAAAATAGTAAATAGTTAAATAATATGTGTTTAATGAAATCAAAGCATGAAAATGATCATTCTTGTTCATCTTGGTGCCAAAAATAGCAAAGAAAATAAAAGAAAAAGAAAGCTAGGGGTTCGACCATTGTTAAGCAAAAATTTAGGTATGTTTTAGCTCGGTTTTTGATGATTTCTACGTTTTTGTAGTCGTTGCTTCGTGCTCTAGCTAGCCCATATTGTAATTTTGTGAATTGATGATGTTTTTGTGATGAGCCATTGATGAATGCTTGAGCTATGTGCTAGATGATAGTGAAATATAAAGACTTGGTGTTGGATTAACATGTTTTGTCTTTGAATTTTTGATGAAATTGAGTAAATTGGGCTAAATTGAGAAAAGTGTAAATTGAGGGACTAAAATATGAAATAAATGAAATGTGTGGACTCCTATGAGACTAAGGAGAATTCAGCCTAAGCATAGTGTAATGAAATTTTGAGTATTTGATGATTTTGTGAGATAAGGACTAAAGTGTTGAAATGTGAAAATGTGAGGGCTATTATGTAAAATGCCCTAAATATGTGTATTTGGACTAAAATGAATGAATTGATGATTCAATGGATTAAATTTGAATGTGTTTAGACCAAAAGAGGAGAGGTTCGAATCGAGATCGAGGCAAAGATAAAGTGCTCGATTAATCGGCCGTATCGATAGTTCGACGTCTGAGGTAAGTTCAGATATCATACATGTATTTGAGTTATGTTTTATAAATATGAAATGAATATGTTCATGTGTATGAAAATGAGTTGCTATGTGCACGATTCTAGTTGATGGCACTAAGTGTGCAAAATTGAAATTGAAATAGAAATAAATGGCATTGTGTGTGCGATGGTATAAAAGCTTCAGCTTATTGAATTGGCACTGTGTGTGCGACACCGAGACGAGTCAGTTAAAAGAATAGGCACTAAGTGTGCGATAACAATTATACTCCGAACATGTTTGTGGCACTGAGTATGCGGTTATTTTGAACGAATATCATATGAAGATCGACATGTAATATCGAGCATTGAATAGCTTGGAGGTAGAATAACTAAGTGTTAGCTAAGGTATGTAATTAACCTTTATGGTTGATGAGTTATAAACAAGCTATGATGGAATGAATGCATATTTTAGATATGAATAAGATGATATGAATATGAGATAACTGATCTACGTGATGCTTAATACTTACATTAGTTTGGTTTGATGAGATATAGTATTGTATATCAAACTTACTAAGCTTTGGAAAGCTTATTGTATGATTTGTTTCTCTGCCTTGCAGTGTCAGTAAAGCTAGCTCGGATCTGGGATCGTCAGCTTCTCAATCACACTATCGACATTCTATTTTGGTACTTTTGGAAAGATGTATAAAGCTAGAATAAGACATGTATAGGCTAGTTAATTGAATTATGTTTGAGATTGTAATTAGCCATGAGATGTGGCTAGATATGTGATAGGTTTGGCATGAATGAATGTGATATGTGAGATGCATCTTTTGGCATGATTTGTGGATTGATAAATTTGCTATCAAGTGGTAACTTTGTGTTGATAAATGCTAATAGGGGTTAGTGAAATTGGGAATGAATTATGCTTGTGATAGAATAAGTATTGGTATTGAATTTAGTATAAATACAGTTTAAATTGGATGCATGAGTGGAATGACAATATTGGTATGTTTATGGTGATAATATGAGCATGAAATGTTTAGGTTGTATGGCTTGTAGATTGGACCCTTATGGGTGGCATTTTGATTTTGCAAAGTGGCCTATAAAGTCACACGGTTGGGGCACACGGGCGTGCCTCAGATCGTGGGTAAATTGGTAGAATGTGGCTTAAACTGCACACGGCTATGGCACGGGCGTGCCTACAGGTCGTACGAGAAATGGCAGAATATGACCTTATAGGACACGGCCATAGCACACGAGGCGTGCTTGGCAACCATATTGATTTTGGCAGTATGTAACCACGGGGAGGTCACACGGGTGTGTCATGTAGCCCTGGGAGAGGCACGGCCTACCCCCACGGGCATGTCTCCCTTGTATTTTAGAAAAGTCTCAAATTTTTCATGAGATTTCATAAGTGTTTTGATTTAGTCCCGACTCGGTTTATAAGCATGCTTAGAGTCTTAACGACTCGTTTAAGGGACACTATGATTGTATATGAATATGTTTGGTAATGATTGACTTTGTGTCGTGAATGTGATGTGAAATGATCTTATTGTTCGGTAATGCCTCTAAACCCTATTCTAGCAACGGTCTCGGGTTAGGGGTGTCACACCCATACTTGTGGAAACACTGTTCAGACCAGATAATACGATGATGTGTTCCAGAAACTGAGGTAACTTCTATCCTTAATTTTTGTCATGCTGAAGCTTGTGGAGGACACTTTGACCCTAAAAGAACTGCTCATAAGGTGTTAAAATGCGGGCTGTATTGGCCGACAATTTTTCGAGATGCATATAACTTCTGTAAGTCTTGCGATAGATGCCAACGTATAGGTAACATCACTAAACAAAATCAGATGCCCTGATAAACCATAAAAGTAACATTTTTTGATCCCACATTTAGTATGCTTTTTGACGATTTAGCCCTTGATTTTATATAAAAGGTGCTCTTAATCCTTTCTTTTCATGTCTTATACTCAGGAAAGCACCTAAGGATAAAAAGAACGTAAAACGGGCTTAAAACGGACTAAACTGGGCCAACCCAAGAATTCGACATGGCCTGACCCAAAGCTCACACACCGTGCCTCACCGATTACCTAGAGCACGGCCTCAACTCCATCACACACGGCCATGCATCATCAATTTACCACACACGGACGTGCCTGGTGATCTACATGGCCGTGTCCCAATCGACGCCTAAAGCACGGCCTGAATCTCGACTCACACGGTCGTGCCCAAAATGACAGAATCAAGGCACGGCCCAACCCCGAATTACATGGGCATGTGCCATGGGCGTGCCCCTGTCGCGGGAATGAACAATTTTACTCGGATTTGGATGCTTGAAGCCAAAGAAACATACTCCTAAGTCTACTTGAACACCCTAATAGTAATTCTACTTGAAGGAGATACTTAGGAGCCAATTATAGCATCTCAAAAGCCTATATAAACAACCCAAGACAGACATTGAAGGGGACAGTTTTTGGCAGAGGCTTTTGCCTAAGCTTCCATCTTTTAGGGAATCACTTGAAGATAGCCAGTTGATCCATCTCAAGAAGTCGAACTCTATTCAAGATGGAGGATCGCCCCTTCAATTCATTCAGGGGGTTTTAGGAATTTCTTATGTTTTGTTTTATCTTTTCTCTTAAGATGTTTTCTTATTTAGTTATGAACTAAACCCTTCAGATACCTGAAGGGGATGAAACCTAAGACGGATTTTTTTTTGATTTCTAAATTATATGATAAGTACTTAGTTTGTTCTTAATTATGTTGCTTAATTTAATCTGATGTGCTTAGGTGGAGGAGGAATAGACCCTGCCTAAGAGTAGATCTAGCATAATTGAGCGGAGTTGATCGGCGCCTAGAGATAGGGTTACGATATTTTGCTAGATTAGGGTGAAACCTAATATGGGAATCCATTGATCGATTTACTGCTTCCTTAGGGGGTTATTATAAGAGAACAAGAGTTCCACTTATTAACCTAAGGTTAGACGTTATTCTCCTCGAGAGAGGGTTTAATATAGGTTAGGGAGTCTCATGGATCAAGCTAAGTAAAGAAATCATATGGTTTAGGGATAAATAAAAAGTGAAGTCATAGGTGGATTCTTCCTGAGGGTATCATCTTCATCAACTAAGTTTTCCTAAAGTCTTTCTCCAATTCATTCTTTTGCCTGTGCATCTAGTTTAGTTTTTCATTAGTTTCATAAACCAATCACTCCATATTTCAGGCTAAATAATAGAAAGAAAGTGAGTAGTAGTACTTTTAGGTTCCCTTGGGTTCGATAAGATATTCTTGCCTAAACTATACTACTGTTCGATAGGTGCACTTGCCTCTATCATTGTCATAGTTAGTCTACAGGGTTCGATCATTCTTTATAAATATTAAAACTTGATCGCTTGACACGATCAAGTTTTTGGCACTGTTGTCGGGGAACACTAAAATATTATGAAAGCTCTATTTTTATTACTTTAGCCAATTTTTTTTTACAATTTATTATTATTATTTTTAATTTTTTCTTTGCTAATTTTTTTCCTTTATTTTGCTTTTGGCAGAAAATTTTAGTCTATGGAAAAAATGGCACTGAATAATTATCCGTGGCAAGGCATGGGGGCAATTCCTACTAAAGCAACCAATGTTTTCAACCTCGACGTGGTCACCAGATTATCTCATCAATTAGAGATATTGAATAAAAATATTTATGATTGGTATAGTCCCTCGCAGGTACATCCAGAAATACAATATGATTTGAATCTAGGAGGCGTGGCGAATCCTGAGTACCCACCCTAGGATATAGCATGAAAAACGAGCAAGCTCACTATACAGGTAACTATTCTAGATATCAAAATAATTTTTATAGTGACACTTATAATGCAGGTTGGAAATACCATCCCAATTTCTCGTGGGATGATCAAAATAGCAAAAGATCGAAACTTTCTCCAGATTTTCAACAACCACCTCACCAACAAGAAGAGGAGCTGAATCTTGAAGAGATGCTGACAAATTTATGGCAAACACAGAAAATCATTTCCAAAAAACTGAGAAAGCACTTAAAAGGAACGAGAACCGATTCGGGGAACTTGCGAAGTCAATCAAGGAAGCCACGAATGCAGTCGAACAACTCGCAAAGCTAATGTCAGAATGACTGCTAGGACATCTACCAAGTAACACCGGGATTAACCCAAATGAGCAAATTCAAGCCATCTCAGCTCAAGACAGTAAGGTGTTAGATGAACCAAACTCAATACAAGAAAACAAGGTAGATGAAGGTAAGGTTGAGGTGTGCCATGATTTACCAAAATCGGCAAGTACAGAGTACCAACCTCGTGTGCCATATCCCGATGCAATAAAGAAAGTCCACACAGAGGAAGAATTCGGTGAACTCACACTTCGTGTAGACGACGAAACAATCACTCTTCAAGCTCTTAACTCGGCTAGGACATCAAGTAATAAAGGTACAAACGTTAATTCTATTGATAATAATTTGGTTCAACCTTCTTTACAGGAAGCATCATGAAACCACTTAGCTGAGCTAGATCCTAGACCTCGTGCCCAAAAAGAAGAAATACATAAGGAACAAAGCCTTAGGGTTGACAAACTAAAAGAGCAGGAAACATAAATAAAAGGGGAATAGGAGCCGCATGAAGTGAAACCGAAAGAGCCCCCAGACAAGCTAATAAGAACAACGAATCACTTCAAATTAGGAGATCAGGTATTGTTGAATGAGGAAGACCCTCGAATCACCAATTCAGACCTCAAGACAAATGAAGAAATCACTTTTGATGTACTTAATGTCTTCCTATACGACACAGTCGAGGTCAGCAATCCTAAATTTGACACTTTTGAGGTAAATATTACTCGACTTAAACTATATATCCATAACCGAAGTGGTCGCATGAGAAAGGATTTTCACCTCCTCAAACCACCATGACCATACGAATGAGAGGTAAAGTCTAGCTAAGACTATAAACGAGCACTTCTCGGGAGGCAACTCGAGCATTAAGCCCATTTTTATATATTTTTTTAATTTTAATTTTTTCTTTTCTTTTCTTTTTCTTTTTGGCACCTAACCATAAACTAACCAAAGAGTAGATTTCTAGGCCACACGGTCCTACACACAAGTGTGCCCTTGGCCGTGTGGAAGCCAGGGGATGAACCATGGGTGTGCCAGTAGCCGTGCACGACATAGAAAAATTTCTTTTCCCAACACGGGTGGTGATAATAGTCCACACCCATACCAACGCCCCGTGCGAGGTTACTGCCTTGCCAAGCACGGGCTAAACACGACCGTGCCTTTCAACCGTGCCAACATTCTAACTTATCGAACACGGGAGGAGCACGCTTGTATTAGATGACCGTGTGAAGAAAGACATGGGCGTGCCACGACACCCACGGCCATGGCCGAACACCCTGAATGCATTCAAAATTCAAAATCCCAAAACACGGGCTACATCTCTATTTAAACCTCATTCTCCATTTTTCTAGTTGTCTTTCATTTTTCATTATTTATTTTTTTATCTTATTTCGTCATTATTTTTTACTTTATTTTATTTTATTTTCTTCTTCTTATTCTTTATGATATTTAGATTTAGCTTAGGATACAATAAAACCAAGCCGGCTACTTCGAGGATTCAATTTCAAACGGTTCGAGACGCTTCCCATGTTCACCTCCAATCTTATCCGCTTTTCTTTTCATAGACTTCATCCAAAAATTTAGGAAGTGTTACTTCTCCCTTCTCTTTGATTTTATTATTACATAATTGTTTATCTATCTTTGTACATGAGGGCAATGTACATCTTAAGTGTGGGGGTAAAAGTACCGACTTTTGCATTATTCTCAAAATCTCGAATTTAGTCTTGTTCAAAAGTATTTTTCTCAGACACTAATTAGGATGAAATTTCTAATGATTTATGATTTTTATTGATATGTTTTAGAGTAATTCATAGTTAATTGTGCATTGATGATTAAATCAAGGATACTAGAGAATCGAGCATGATAATTCTACTTTCTAAAAATTAAAAATTAATAGGTCATTGAATTGAATTTGAATATTACCTTGAAATTTGAAATTTATTAGGATTGATGCCAAAACACCCATAATTTTTGTAAGATTTTGAGCCTTATAGAGCATATACCCTTTTTCATGCTCACTTTATTAATTATGAGTGTGTCAACTTTGAATTGTTATTCTAGATCTTGCCTCGTTTATGCATGTCAAGACCACATTAATGATTTGATATACTAAGATGATAAAGGCACCTAGGTTTTAACCCATTCACTCTATTAAAAAGCTTACATACATAAATAACCCCTAGTAATCCCATTTGATCCTAACAACCCTTTTTATTGAAATACCTGCTTGATATTAACCCCAAACCCTTTGTATTTGTTATCAACATTCTTTTGACTACCCCTCTATCGAGAATTGATTTGATCAGTTGTCGAATTAGGTTATTTCAATTATCAAAGTTCCTTTTATTATGTTTTTTTTAGTTTGTTCTAAAAAAAATCCAAGTTTATTCAATATTAGTAGTATATAAAAGAGCTTAGAGCATTTAAACTCCAATTGTTGAAGAAAAAACTCGTATTAAAGTATTATCAAATTTCAAGTGAGGGAAATACTCGTTATTATAGAGTAATTATCAATAGTAGGTATTATTGGCTTTCAATTGATGTAAGTACTTATATTAGTTCATTGTTTTTAGTTAGGTAATTTGTCAAGTCAATCTCGATTTTAACCTTTTAATTTAGCCTGTATCCACACCTTTAACCCTAGCCCCGTTACAACCCTAATAAAGACCTTTTGATTTGTGTATCATCTCATATACAGTGGTGGAGATTTGATTTTCAGGCAAGCCTATAGGATTAACTTTTCAGGTTCGACTCTTGAGTGCTTATTCTTGAACCTTAAACACTTTGAGTGATTTGAGTGAACCTTCAGTGAGGATGTTAATCCTTGTCGGTTTTGAATTAAAGGTAATTACTTAGATAAGGGAGACACCTATGTTTTCGTACTACTACAAAGGTATGACTTATCTTGATTGAATCTTTAGGGTTCTTTGAGTTGAATTATCCATGTATAAATTATCTATGAACTATGATGAGACATTGTCAATAGGAATTACGAATTATGGAAAGTTCATTTTAATTATAAGTTGAGAATTTTGCTTGAGGATAAGAAAAAGCTTAATTGTGGGGGTATTTGATAAACCATAAAAGTAACATATTTTGATCCCACATTTAGTATGCTTTTTGATGATTTAGCCATTGATTTTATATAAAAGGTGCTCTTAATCCTTTCTTTTCATGTCTTATACTCAGGAAAGAACCTAAGGATAAAAAGAACGTAAAATGGGCTTAAAATGGACTAAATTGGGCCAACCCAAGAATTTGACACGACCTGACCCAAAGCTCACACGACCGTGCCTCACCGATTACCTAGAGCACGGCCTCAACTCCGTCACACACGATCGTGCATCATCCATTTACCACACACAGACGTGCCTGGTGATCTACATAGCCGTGTCCCAATCGACAGACCTGAAGCATGGCCTGAATCCCGACTCACATGGCCGTGTCCCAAAACGACAGAATCAAGGCATGGCCCAACCCCGAATTACACGGGCGTGTACCATGGGCGTGCCCCTGTCGCGAGAATGAATAATTTCACTCGGATTCGGATGCTTGAAGCCAAAGAAACATACTCCTAAGTCTACTTGAACACCCTAATAGTAATTCTACTTGAAGGAGGTACTTAGGAGCCAATTATAGCATCTCAAAAGCCTATATAAATAACCTAAGGCAGACATTGAAGGGGACAGTTTTTGGCAGAGGCTTTTGCCAAAGCTTCCATCTTTTAGGGAATCGCTTGAAGATAGCCAGTTAATCCATCTCAAGAAGTTTAACTCTATTCAGGCGGAGGATCTCTCCTTCAATTCCTTCAGGGGGTTTTAGGAATTTCTTATGTTTTGTTTTATCTTTTCTCTTGAGATGTTTTCTTATTTAGTTATGAACTAAACCCTTCAGATACCAAGGGATGAAACCTATGATGATTATGTTATTTGATTTCTAAATTATATGATAAGTACTTAGTTTGTTCTTAATTATGTTGCTTAATTTAATCTGATGTGCTTAGGTGGAGGAGGAATAGACCTACCTAAGAGTAGATCTAGCATAATTGAGTAGAGTTGATCTGACGCCTAGAGATAGGGTTACGAGATTTTTTTGGATTAGGTGAAACCTAATATGGGAATCCATTGATCGATTTACTGCTTCCTTAAGATGTTATTATAAGAGAACGAGAGTTCTACTAATTAACCTAAGGTTAGATGTTATTCGCCTTGAGAGAGGGTTTAATATAGGTTAGGAGTCTCACGGATCAAGCTAAGTAAAGAAATCATATGGTTTAGGATAAATAATAAGTGAAGTCATAGGTGGATTCTTCCCGAGGTATCGCCTTCATCAACCGAAGTTTTCGATTGTCAGAAAATGCCTAGTTTTAAAATTTATAAAGGATAATCAAACCTATAGACTAACTATGACAATGATAGAGGCAAGTGCACCTGTCGAACAGTAGTATAGCTTTGGCAAGAATATCTTATCGAACCCAAGGAACCTAAAAGTACTACTACTCACCTTCTTCCTATTATTTAGCCTTAAATATGGAGTGATTAATTAACTTATCTAAGACTAATGAAATACTTAAACTAAATGCAAAGACAAAAGAATAAACTAGGAAAAGACTTTGGAAAACTTAGTTGATAAAAACGATACTTATTAGGGTGTGACCATGTGCAATCTAAATATTGGGGCACGACCGTGTGGCATGAAGTCCAGGCCGTGCCAACGTCTTGGGTTAGCCCACTTTGGTCCATTTTAAACCCGTTTTGCGTCCTTTTTTATCCTTGGGTGCTTTCCTGAGTATAAGACATGAAAAGAAAGGATTAAGAGCACCTTTTTACATAATTTAAGGATAAATCCATCCAAAAGCATACTAAATGTGGGATTAAAATATGTTACTTTTACGGTTTATCAAATACCCCCACACTTAAGCTTTTGCTTGTCCTCAAGCAAAATTCTCAATTTACAATTAAAATGAACTTTCCAAAATTCATAATTCCCATTGACAATGCCTCATCATAATTCATAGATAATTTATACATGGATCATTTAGCTCGAAGTGCCCTAAAGATTCAAACGAGATAAGTCATAATTTTGTAGCATGAAAACATAGGTGTCTCCCCTTATTTAAATAATTACCTTTGATTCAAAACCGCCAAGGATTGACATCCTCATTAAAGATTCACTTAAAGCACTCAAAGTGTTTAAGGATCAAGAAAAGCGCCAAAAGTCGAACTCGAAAAGTTAATCCCATAGGCTTGCCTAAAATCAAATCTCCACCATCGATATGAGATGATAAATAGATCAAAAGGTCTTTATTAGGGTTGTAACGGGCTTGGGTTAAAAGGTGTGGATAAAGGTGAATTAAGGGGTTAAAATCGAGATTGAATTGACTAATTACCTAATCTAAAATAATGAACTAAATATGAATATTTACATCGAATGAAAAGTAATAATACCACTATTTGATAATTACTCTATAATAAAGAGTATTTTCTTCAACAATTGGAGTTTAATTGCTCTAAGCTCTTTTATACTACTAATATTGAATAAACTTGGATTTTTTTAAGAACAAACTAAGTAAAACTTAATACAAGGAACTTTGATAATTGAAATAACCTAATTTGGCAATTGATCAAGTCAATTCTCGATAGAGAGGTAGTCAAAAGAATGTTGATAACAAATACAAAGGGATTTTGGTTTAATATTAGTGGGTGAGTCAATAAAAAGGTTGTTAGGATTCAACGGGGTTCACTAGGAGTTATTTATGTAGGTAGGCTTTTTAGTGGAGTGAACGGGTTAAAACCTAGGTGCCTTTATCATCTCAGTATATCAAATCATTATTGTGGTCTCGACATGCATAAACGAGGCAAGTTCTAGAATAACAGTTCAAAGTTGACACACTCATAATCAATAAAAGTGAGCATGAAAAATAATATATGCTCTATAAGGCTAAATATCTCACGAAAATTATGGGTGTTTTTGACATCAATCCCTATAAATTTCAAATTTCAAAGTAATACTCAGATTTAGTTCAACAACCTATCAATTTTTATTTTTGAAAAATAGACTTATCATGCTTGATTCTCTAGTATTCTTCAAATTTAATCATCAATAAAAATCATAAATCATTAGAAATTTCATCCTAACTAATAATATGAGAATAATACTTAAGATCAAGACTAATTTCTGGGTTTTGAGAATTATGCGAAAAGTTAGACACTATTAACCCCCACACCTAAGATGTACATTGCCCTCAATGTACATAGATAGATAATGAAATTTATGTGCCAAATCAAAAAGAGAAGTGGGAAAAGTAATACTCCCTAAAATCTGGATGATCCCTGGCGTCTTTGTGGCGGTGATGGTGTTTTCTATGGGCCTAGTGGAGTGGCTGCCGAGGAACAATTTGCTAGATGAAGAAATTGGGTAGCTGTGAAGATATAGCCAAGAGATCTAGAGAAATAACAATAATATACTAATAACAAATTTAAAGATTAAGGAAGTAAAAAGAAGGAGACTAAGAAGAAAACTGAAATTGAAAGAAAAGACTAATGGACTAAGGAATCCTTATTGTTGGATGGTTTGCGAAGTGGGTGTGACCTCGAAAGCTGTGGTGTGTGATTCCCTAGCAGCCTTTAGAACCTAAAACCAGGAAACTAATATGAAATAAATTAAATTAAGCAGAAAATAAGTATAGATAAGGAAAATAAAGGAGACGATAAAAGAAAAATAGAACCAAAAAGGTTTCCGAGACCCTTGGTGTGTCAATTAAGTGAAGCTGTCGGCATGAACTCATGTTGAGGTCTCCTCTAAGGAGATGATGCTTACATTTCTTTGGCATGATCTTTGTGTTGCTCAAGTGTCTTGGATCTTTTCTATGAATAGGAAGAAAAATTTGAAAGAAAAGAGAAAGAATGAATAAGAAAGAAGATGGAACAAAGAGGATGGGCTGTGGGGATTTAAATAGGATTCCAAATCTGGCACGTTCCCATGCCCGTGTACCGAGGTGTGTCTATTCACACGGCCGTATTGCACGGCCGTGTTGTGGGGTGTGTTGTCCTTCCACGCCCGTTTTGTTGGTTTGCACGCCCGTTCCTAAAAAGCCAGTATAGGAGCACTATTGGAATGCACGGGCGTGGTCTACCCATGTTAAATAAGTCAGTATCTTAGCACGGCTATGAGGCACTGCCGTGCTATTTTTGTTTGCCCGTCTGTGGGTGGTTGGATCAGTGATGTTGGGGTGGTTGGACTAATTTGCACACCGCCTCCCCGCCGAGGTGGTGGTTCCGGTGGTCCACACGGCCACGGACACGGCCATGTGTCCTGGAAATCTACACTTTTATGTTAGTTTTCCATGAAATAATTAGGACAGAAAGATGGAAAGAAAAGAAACTGAAAATAAAAATTGTTAGTGTTCGGGTTGCCTCCCGAAAAGCGCTCATTTATAGTCTTAAGCTAGACTATCCTTGTGTTGAAGATTTTAAGGAGGTTTAAAGGTTTGAATATCTTCCCTCATGTCTGTAGTTCTTCTTTCATGAAAAAATTGGGGTCGAGAAGTGTTTACCATGGAATTTCTGAACATTTGATTGCTTACATCGACCGTGTTGTGGGGGAAGATTTAGTGTACCTCATCTTTTATTTTAAAGTGATTCGATGTCCCTATGAGCTAGTTTGGCTGTCCCTCTGACTTTACTTCGTGTGTATCCATCTTTGTTTGTGTCTTCTGCTCTTCTAATTTGTTGACCTTAAGTGTACGTGATTCTTCTATGTTGACTAAGATGCTATGGTTTGACTTAGATTTGATGTCGTGTGGTGTTTCCTGCAATGAAGGTTGAATAATTTGATTATCGACTAGGGTAATTTCCGTACCTTCATAATCCATGGCTCTAGCTGAGTTGAGAGCTTGAAGATTTATTGATTCATCTTCCATGCGGAGTATGAGTTTTCCTGTGGCAACATCAATCTTAGTTCTAACAGCTTGCTAGAAAAGGCCTTCCTAAAATCAAGGGGATTGAATTATCCTAATCCATGTCTAAAACAACAAAGTCTCATGGAAAACAAATTTATCGATTTTGACTAAAACATCTTCAATAATGCCCCTAGGGATTCTAATAGTTTTATTAGCTAGTTGAATACTCATCCTAGTTTGTTTGGGCTTCCTAGACCTAGTCGCTTAAACAAAGGCATAAGGCATAACATTTATACTTGCCCCTAAATCAACTAACGCAATATCAATAGTCAAACTACCAATTAAGCATGGAATCGTAAAACTCCCTTGTAACACCCCAAACTCAGCCCAAACACTACTACCGGATCTGGTATGTCACTAAGAAAATTTTTTAGGAAAACCATCGTGTCAACAAAAAGCCCAAATAGAAAATTAAATAAAGTGTGCCTTAATAATCAAAATCCCAAAACTTAATTACATGTCCTTGAAAGGAATTAAAATGAGAAATAATAAAGGCCCATTTTAAAACAAAAAGGTAAGCTAGTGGCCCATGGCCTTATTACAACGTAGTTCAAATCCATAACATAGAATACTTAAAAAAAAAAACTAATAAAGGAAAACTTTTCACCGGATCCATATGTGCTTTTGCATGGCCACCTTACGCTCCACTCCGACCCGATCCGATACACTAATTGTCACCGAAAGGTTAGTTTAACTGGTGAGTCGGAGACTCAATGTGCAACCCTCATGCACCACTAGATTTGGGCCTCATAAAACATAATAATAATTTCATTTACATGGAAACAAATAATATGCAAAACCCAACCCAATTGCCTAGGTTTCCATCCGCTACACGCCTGCACCAACCAACACACCATTGGGGATTTCTACAATCAACCCACATCACTACACGCCAAGATGGCGCCATGTCGCTCATCAACATATATTAGACGAAGCCCTTATAATGATCACGGATTAGCCATTACATAAATCACGGTAAAATCGCTACACATATACATATACATATACTTCCTCCTTTCATCACCCAACCCATGCAAACATGTACAATAATTTAAAACATGTACAACAATTTACTTGTAACATATAATCGATTATTTACTAACCCGAGGGTCCATTGCTTAAATCCGAGATTTCGCTTTTAATGTAACATATAAAACTTATGAACATATATATATAATTAATCAAATCTAGACGGTGGGAAGTATTACACACCTAATTACCGATAAAATGAGGCTTTCTATCGATGCTATCCTTAGTCGACACAACCGCTATCTCGCCTAAGGTGTTGTTCGAAGCCACCCACAACCAATTGGCCAATCTCGACAAAGAGATACTACTCGCTTCTTAAACTTAGGATTCTTTCTTTGTCCGATCCATATTTAATTCCATCAAATCCTTATCGAGCTACTATAACAATATTTAATCGTTAATCCTCCTTTTAGAGTTAAGATCATATATATATTGAACTAATCTAATAAAAATTTAGAGATAATCTTCTTACCTTAAAATTCAAATTGAGACTTATGATTTTCGACTTTTAGATCTAGCCGACTAAGCCTCCTTCAAACCCAAATTGCAGCCCATCATAAAATCATTAACTATTAGCTTTCGGCTTCGCTTTTCTAAAATAGATTATGAGAACTAATCAAAATTCACTCTTACCTTAGCTTAGAGATCCGCTAGCACTAGGGAGAGGATTCGGTAATGCCGATGGAAGATTTAAATGCCGAAAGTGTAGAACAATTTCTCAAATAGGATGAATAAAAGAAAAAGCAATGGATGCTTCTGCTTTTTAGAGAAATCGCACAAGGAAAAGAAAGTGGGGAAAAGTTTCACTTTTAAAGAAATTAGAGAAAAAATTTGGAGAAAAGAAGTTAGGGAATTTCGCACAAAAGGAGAGGATTTAATGTCGTAAACAAGGAGCTAGCCCCTCTATTTATAGAAAATTCAGAACCCTTTGCCATGTAGTAGGTGGTTTCTTTACTCCTCTCAAGGATGGATTCTTGGCCATCACTCTCTTTATAGATAAATTCTAACTTTTCTCCTTTATCTTAATCTCTTGCTCATCTAAAAGAGACTTAATTATCTCTAACTCCTCCTCCTTTATCAGATATTATCCACATATTTTAAACATTAAAATCCCTAAATTTTAGCCTTTATCCGCTTATTATCCTCATAAAATAAATTACTAAATAATAGCCTTTATCCGCTTATTTTCCTCATATTTTAAACATTAAAACCCCTAAATTTTAGCCTTGTTGCCATCCACTCTACCTAATCCTAATGCCCAAAATTTAGCTAACTTAAATTAAAAGAATTGGTCTCCATGAAACTTAAATTTGGGCCCCTTACTCCCTTGTGTGGCGTCACCTCCTAAGATTGGGCCACAAGCCCACTTTGGTATTTTAAACATAGATACTACCTTTTAAACCCTATAATGCCTAAACAGATAATTTTAATCAAGGCCTCTGCCTAAGCCTGAACCCAATTTGGACCCCTAACACTTAAATTAACTCATTCCACATATCCACCCATTAAACGCATAGGCCCAAAAATTTAGGATGTTACAGTTCTACCCTCCTTAAAGAAATTTCATCCTCGAAATTTCCAACTAACTAGTAATCATACTATTTAAGTCTCACCACTAGGCTTTCGCTGCGCGCTCTAATTCTAAATCCAAAATAAACACTTAGTATGTTATGGTAGGGTACGCACCATTATTCGTGATCTCAAGCGCTCTTCGCCCCTTGTACTCATTCTTTCGATCGACGTTTATCTGATTAAGAATTTTATGAACAACTAATTCTTCCCACTTATTAACCGCAAACAATCTTATGTAAAATCATTTCGATAGTAGTTCTTTTGAATTCGAATTCTATCTACGGGTTTAGTTCTCAAGTTGATACTTCTTAGTCCTAGAGTTCACCTTCAGTCAACATTCAGCACACATCAATCATAAAAATAGCCTTATAAACTTACATTCACCACCTAGGGGTATTTTCGTCGTTTCACTACCCAGAGGTTTTTTCGTAATTTTACCTACAGGGGTATTTTCATAATTTTCCAAAATAAGGTTCCGGGTGATTTGGCGAAATAAAGGTATTTTGGTAATTTTACAAATCTAGGGGTATGTTAGTAATTTTGCAAATCTAGGGTTATTTTGGTAATTTATAAAATCTGGGGATATTTCAGAAATTTTGAAGTCTGGGGGTATTTTAGTAATTTTGCCAATCAGGGGTATTTTGGTCATTTTGCAAATTAAGGGTGTTTTGGTCATTTACAACTCAGGGATATTTTGATGTTGTTGTTGTTGTTTTTGTTTCCTATGGAAAGATTCTGTTGACTTTGTAAATCGGGGTATTTCTGCAAACCATAGGTATTTTTTCAAAGTAAAGATATTCTAAAAATTTTTGTGAGAAAAATAGGTGGCTGGTCCCTTTCGGGTTTTAATTGTAGTTTTGGCCTGTCAACACGTACTCATAACTAGGGTGAATAGTCACTACACACCAGATAGGATTCCAGCGAAGAGGAGGTGAGTCACTAGGACTGCTTAAGTACCAGGCTCTTCCGGATCCAATCCTAGACATGCGCACTTGTTGCCACACCCTAGTCTTGCAACTCGTTTATGGGTTTGTTTAGTGAAATTAAGTCTTATGAGATTTAAGGAGTTGTTTCAGCTAAGCCTAGAGTCCATCAAGTTCTAATCTAACTAACCTATGTCCCATAAAGCCCATCAAGCCCACATATTTATATCACACAATGGTTCAGAATACTTACCTGGCGGACTTGGGCCGGAGACGCAGGTGCCATGCCGAGAAAACCATCCTGTATCACTTATAAATATACATGTTTCAAAAACCCATTTTTAGAAAACATTTTGAGCCCCAAAACCCCAAAGCCGAGTTTTAAATCGGGCTCTGATACCAATTTATAACACCCCAAACCTGGCCCAAACACTACTACCGGATCTGGTATGTCACTAAGAAAATTTTTTAGGAAAACCATCGAGTCGACAAAAAGTCCAAATAGAAAATTACATAAAGTGTGCCTTAATAATCAAAAGCCCAAAACTTAATTACATGTCCTTGAAAGAAATTAAAACAAGAATAAATACTAAAGGCCCATTTTAAAACAAAAAGGTAAGCTAGTGGCCCATGGCCTTATTACAACGTAGTTCAAATCCATAACATAGAATACTTAAAAAAAACTAATAAAGGAAAACTTTTCGTCGGATCCACATGTGCTTTTGCATGGCCACCTTACGCTCCCTCCTACCGGTCCGATGCACTAATTGTCACCGAAAGGTTAGTTTAGTGGGGTGAGTCCCGAGACTCAAGGTGTGCAACCCTCATGCACCATTAGATTTGGGCCTCATAAAACATAATAATAATTTCATTTACATGGAAACAAATAATATGCAAAACCCAACCCAATTGCCTAGGTTTCCATCCGCTACATGCCCCGCACCAACCAACACACCATTGGGGATTTCTACAATCAACCCACATCATACTATACACTAAGATGGCGCTATGTCGCTCATCAACATATATTGGCAAGCCCTTATAATGATCATCACGATTAGCCACTACATAAATCACGATAAAAACGCTACACATATACATATACATATACTTCCTCCTTTCATCACCCAACCCATGCAAACATGTACAATAATTTAAAAACATGTACAACAATTTACTTGTAACATATAATCAGATTATTTACTAACCTGAGGGTCCGTTGTTTAAATCCGAGATTTCGGCTTTTAATGTAACATATAAAACTTATGAACATATATATATAATTAATTAGATCTAGAAGGTGGGGAAGTATCACACACCTGATTACCGATAAAACGAGGCTTTCTATATCGACGCTATCCTTAGTCGACACAACCGCTATTTGCCTAAGGTGTTGTTCGAAGCCACCCACAACCAATTGGCCAATCTCGAACAAAGAGATACTACTCGTTTCTTAAACTTAGGGATTCTTTCTTTTGTCTGATCCATATTTAATTCCATCAAATCCTTATCAGAGCTACTATAACAATATTTAATCGTTAATCCTCCTTTTAGAGTTAAGATCATATATATATTGAATGAATCTAATAAAAATCTAGGATAATCTTCTTACCTTAAAATCTCGAAATTGAGTCTTATGATTTTCGGCTTTTAGATCTAGTCGACTAAGCCTCCTTCAAATCCCAAATTGTCACCATCATAAAACCATTAACTATTAGCTTTCGGCTTTTGCCTTTCTAAAATAGATTATGAGAACTAATCAAAATTCGACTCTTACCTTAGCTTAGGAGATTCGGCTAGCACTAGGGAGAGGATTCGGTAATGCCGATGGAAGATTTAAATGCCGGAAGTGTAGAACAATTTCTCAAATAGGATGAATAAAAGAAAAAGCGATGGATGCTTCGACTTTTTAGAGAAATTGGCACAAGGGAAAAGAAAGTGGGGAAAAGTTTTGGCTTTTAAAGAAATTAGAGAAAGAAATTTGGAGAAAAGAAGCTAGGGAATTTCGGCACAAAAGGGAGAGGATTTAATGTCAGAAACAAGGAGCTAGCCCCCTCTATTTATAGGAAATTCGGCAACCCTTTGCCATGTAGTAGTTGGTTTCTTTACTCCTCTCAGTGATGGATTCTTGGCCATCACTCTCTTTGTAGATAAATTCCTAACTTTTCTCCTTTATCTTAATCTCTCGGCTCATCTAAAAGAGACTTAATTATCTCTAACTCCTCCTCATTTATCAAGATATTATCCACATATTTTAAACATTAAAATCCCTAAATTTTAGCCTTTATCTGCTTATTATCCTCATAAAATAAATTCCTAAATAATAGCCTTTATCTGCTTATTTTCCACATATTTTAAACATTAAAACCCCTAAATTTTAGCCTTGTTGCCATCCACTCCACCTAATCCTAATGCCCAAAATTTAGCTAACTTAAATTAAAAGAATTGGGCTCCATGAAACTTAAATTTGGGCCCCTTACTCCCTTGTGTGGCGTCACCTCCTAAGATTGGGCCACAAGCCCACTTTGGTATTTTAAACATAGATACTACCTTTTAAACCCTATAATGCCCAAACAGATAATTTTAATCAAGGCCTTTGCCTAAGCCTGAGCCCAATTTGGACCCCTAACACTTAAATTAACTCATTCCACATATTCACCCATTAAACGCATAGGCCCAAAAATTTAGGATGTTACATCCCTGGATCTTTTAGTTTTGTGGTAGCTTATTCTGTAGCATTGCTGAGCATGTTGCGTTTAATTCCACATGGTGCTCTTCATCTATTCTGCGTTTGTTCGTCAACTTTCTTAAGAATTTCCTTGCATCGAGCATCCAAAAAGAGCTTCAAGAAGAGGTAAGTTAATATGTAATTTCTTCAAGAGTTTTAGAAACTTACCAATTGTTCCTCCTAATCATCTTTTTCAATGCTTTGGGATAAGGTATGCGAGGTTGGTATTCTTTGATTATCGATTTTGGCTTTTCTTGAGCTACCTCGGTCTTATCCTTCTTTTCTTGCACCGATGTGGGTCTATCTACTGCATCCCTCTTGAGTTGTAATGGCTTGGATTTGCTCTTTTGGGTTTATTTTGTGTTGCTTGGTAGACGTCCTTGTTGGCGTTCAGAAATTAGCTTTGTGAGGTGTCCCACTAACCTAGTAAGTTTTCCAACTTCATTCTTGAGTCCTTTCATCGACTTTTGTTGTTCATCAAGGTTTGTATCGCCTTTTGAAGACGAGATTACGTGGGTCGCCATGAATTTTGTCAAGATCTCTTCAAGGCTTGATTTTTTTTCCTGTGGGTAGGGCTAATTTTGATAATTTAGAGGAGGTTGCTACCTTTGAATTCCTTGATTTCTTTGTCCTCCCCACGAAAAATTTGGGTGGTTCCTCCAACCTGGTTTATAAGTATTACTATAAGGATTATTATTGGATCCAAATTGTTACCTATATAGTTTGCCCGCTCGTTTTTGCTCTGGTTGGTAGGGTGGGTACTCAAAGATTCGCCACATTCCCACTTGCTTCGCATTGCATTCTTGGATGTACCGCGAATAACATAAATTATCAAGCTTTTCATTCATTAACTCCACCGTGTTGATGACATTGTCATCAAGCGCCTATGTTGAAAACTCCGCTGATTTTGTCGGCTTTGCCTTGTGATTTGCCATTGATAAGTGTTCAATGACATCTCTTCAATAAAATTATAGGCCACTTGTGAGTTTTGTTGTTCGAGTTCCACCGACTAATGAATCAATCATTTGCCTTGTTGAAGAATTCACACCATTGTAGAAGGTTTGGACTTGAAGCCACAAAGGTAATCCGTGGTGTGGGCATCTTCTTAGGAGATCCTTGTATCTTTCCCATGCATCATATAATGTTTTTGCGTCATTCTGCACAAAAGAAGATATGTCATTCCTAAATTTGGCCGTTTTGCCTAGTGGAAAATACTTTAAAAGAAATTTTTCGGTTATTTGGTCCCATGTGGTGATTGACCCTCGTGGTAACGAGTTCAACCACTACTTTGCTTTATTCCTTAATGAAAAAGGAAATAACCGAATACGTATGGCATCATCAGAAATGCTATTTTGAAAATATCACAGGACTCTAAGAAATTAGCTATATGAGTATTTGGATATTCATCCTGCAATCCATCAAATTGAACAAACTGTTGAATTATTTGTATTGTGTTAGGTTTTAATTCAAAATTATTAGCAGCTATAGCAGGCCTAACAATACTAGATTCTACTCCTGTCAAATTAGGTTTAGCATAATCATACATAGTACGCGGAGTATTCTAATCTTGCACATCAGGCGGATTATTTTCAGCCATCCCTTCAGTAGGATTGGATCTGTTTTGTTGTTCTTCTCTTTGGTAGTCTAGAGCTCGCCTAGTTTCTCTGCGATTTCATGAGCGGTAGCTTCAATATCACTGTCATATTCTAATGGTCCTCTAGGGTTTCTTCTAGTCATAAACTAGAGGTACCTTGCAAGTTTAATAAAGAAAGAGGATTAGTAAAATTAGAAATTTAATAAAATAAAAATTAGAAATAATGGCTAAAGTAATAAAATAGAGCTTTCGTAATATTTTAGAACTCCCAAGAATGCAATAAAAACTTGATCATTGCAAAAGCAGCCTAGTTTTAAAATTTATAAAGGATAATCAAACACAGAGACTAACTATGACAATGATAGAGGCAAGTGCACCTGTCGAATAGTAGTATAGCTTTGGCAAGAATATCTTATTGAACCCAAAGAACCTAAAAGTACTACTACTCACCTTCTTCCTATTATTTAGCCTTAAATATGGAGTGATTAATTAACTTATCTAAGACTAATAAAATACTTAAACTAAATGCAAAGACAAAAGAATAAAGTGGGAAAAGACTTTGGAAAACTCAGTTGATAAAAACGATACCCTTGGGAAGAATCCACCTATGACTTCACTTATTATCTAACTTTCAATTCATATGATTTCTTTTACTTAGCTTGATCCGTGAGACTCCCTAACCTATATAAAACCTTCTCTTGAAGCTTAATAACGCCTAACCTTAGGTTAATTAGTGGAACTCTCGTTCTCTTATAATAACCCCTTAAGGAAGTAGTAAATTGATCAATGGACTCCCATATTAGGTTTCACCCTAATCCCAAGAAAATCTCGTAACCCTATCTCTAGGCGCCCAATCAACTCCGCTTAATTATGCTAGATCTACTCTTAGGCGTGGTCTATTCCTCCTCCACTTAAGCACATCGATTAAATTGAGCAACATAATTAAGAACAAATTAAGTATTTATCATATAAACCGAAAGAATTAAATAACAAAATCCATCATAGGTTTCATCCCCTTCAGGTATCTGAAGGATCTAGTTCATAATAAAATAAGAAAACATCTTAAGAGAAAAGATAAAACAAAACATAAGAAATCCCTAAAACCCCCTGAAGGAATTGAAGGAGAGATCCTCCGTCTTGAGTAGAATTTTGACTCTTCGAGATGGATCAACTGGCTATCTTCGAGTAATTCCCTAAATGAGTAAAGCTCTGGTAGAAAACTTTGCTAAAACCTCCCCCCTTGAATTGCTGCCTTGGATTGTTTATATAGATATTTGGGATGCTTTACTTGGCTCCTAAGTACTCGTAATTCAAGTGAAATTCGTCCTAAGTGTTTGAGTGGACTTAGGATTGCATTTCTTGGGCTCCAAGCATCAAATTCCTAGTGAAATTGCTCTTTCCCGTGGCAGGGGCACGGCCTTGACACGCCCGTGTAAATCGTGGTCCAGCCCGTGTCTCTATTCTGTCGATTTAGGACGGCTTTGACACGCCCGTGCAATATTTCGGTAGAGGCCGTGCTTCGGGTCTACCAATTGGGGCACAGCGTGTACATCGGGGTCAGGCCGTGTTGGGCTTTTTGTCGACGAGGCACGGTCGTGTAAATCAGGGTGTGACCGTGTGCAATCTAAATATTGGGGCACGACCGTGTGGCATGAAGTCCAGGCCGTGCCGACTTCTTGGGTTAGCCCACTTTGGTCCGTTTTAAACCCGTTTTGCATCCTTTTTTATCCTTGGGTGCTTTTCTAAGTATAAGACATGAAAAGAAAGGATTAAGAGCACCTTTTTACATAATTTAAGGATAAATTCATCCAAAAGCATACTAAATGTGGGATTAACATATGTTACTTTTACGGTTTATCATTTTCCTAAAGTTTTTCTCCAATTCATTCTTTCGTCTTTGCATCTAGTTTAGTTTTTCATTAGTTTCATAAACCAATCACTCCATATTTCAGGCTAAATAATAGAAAGAAAGTGAGTAGTAGTACTTTTAGGTTCCCTTGGGTTCGATAAGATATTCTTGCCTAAACTATACTACTGCTCGATAGGTGCACTTGCCTCTATCGTTGTCATAGTTAGTCTACAGGTTCGATCATTCTTTTATAAATATTAAAACTCGACTGTTTGACACGATCATGCCCCTATCCCCGATTCATGTATGTGAAATCTTTGATGTTTGGGGCATCAATTTCATGGGCCCGTTTATTTCTTCATTTACCAATGTATATATAATTGTCGCGGTGGACTATGTTTCTAAATGGATAGAAGCAAAGCCTACTCGCAATGATAATGCCAAGACTGTTGTGGAGTTTCTAAAATGAACTATCTTTTCCAGGTTTGGCACACCTCGAGCCCTACTCAGTGATCGTGGCACCCACTTTTGCAATAAAGTCATGGAGGCACTATTTTCAAAATATGGAGTTCATCACCATATAGCTACAGCATACCATCCCCAAACAAATGGACAAGCCGAAGTCTCAAATAGGGAGATAAAAACTATTTTAGAGAAAATAGTTTGGCCCAACTGAAAAGATTAGAGTCTTAGGCTTAATGACGCACTTTGGGCTTATCAGATGGCATATAAAGGACCAAATAGAATGACCCCGTATCGACTTGTTATTGGCAAAGCTTGCCATCTTCTGGTAGAATTAGAGTATAAAGCCCATTGGGCGGTTCGACAATGTAACATGGAGTTAGACCATGCAGGAAGGGCGAGGAAGTTAGATATCCAAGAGTTGGAAGAAATCCGCAACGATGCTTATAAGAATACTTGTATTTAAAAAGACAAGACCAAGTTGTTTCATGATAAGAAAATCGCTCAAAAGCATTTTTCAGCACGAAAAAGAGTTTTACTTTATAACTCTATGTTGAAATTATTTCCAAGTAAGCTTCGATCACATGGCAAGGACCTTTTGTTGTTACTGAAGTGTTCCCTCATGGTGCGGTTGAAATAGAAAGTGAAGAATCAGGAAAGCGGTTCATAGTCAATGGCCAGTGGTTGAAGCCGTTTTACGAGAATTTTCAAGCTTACTTGATTGAAAAGATTTATTTGGAGCCATCATAGAGCTGTTTAAGGCGTCGAGCTAATAATGTTAGACAAGCGCTTGTTAGGAGGCAACCCAACCTTTATTTTTATTTTTACTTTTCTTAATTTTTATTTTATTAGTATTTATTATTTTATTTCATTAGTATTTATTATTTTATTTCATTTTATTAGTATTTTAATTTATTACTTTATTTCTGAATATTGATAAAATTATCTTTTTTGCCTAGCCAGAACGAAGTGAAAATACTAAGAAAAAGGAGAAAAGTCAGAAAAATGGAACCAAACAGCCTTATCCTCAGTACCCAACAGCCTCTATTCCAGATACTATTCTAGCCGCCAACCACCCTTATTCCTGCACCCAAACATCCCCTTTCAGCCAAATAAAACCCCAAAACCTAAAATATTTTCTAATTTCTTTCACCCAAACTCCATACCCGCCGAAACTTCACCCATCTCCACTAACCACCGTCGTTCGCTATTCACAATGGTGCGAACTTAAAGCCGCACCTCCCCCGAGCCCACTTTTGTAGTTAACCCACGCCGACGCTTGTTTCTCCATGCCTCAAGCCATCGATTTAACTGACAAGGCATCTTTATCCTCTTCCTTTCCGCCGTAAACCTCCTCTGCAACACCACCAAACTCTCATTTGTCCTCCCCTCTCCACCACACTCCTCTTCCATGCCACACGCGAGGTCGCCACCACACCGAACAGAGCCCGCTCACATCCACCTTGCGCGATGCCACTAGCTCCACACCGAGCCGAATGCCACCAACGCCTTGACGCCATCTGTAATATCCCAGACTATGGCTTATGCATAATTGCTTAATTGAATGTGAAAGCATGCCTTTGTATGTATAAATGTGTTCTATTAACCTTAGTGAGTAGGTGAACGCTTTAGAAGTTATTTAATTTTAAGTCTAAAAGAGGATTTAAGCCTGATAGGCCTTAAGAAAATAAATGGGGGAAATAAAACACACAAACGGGCTTGGAAAAGTGGCCCAGAGGTGCCACTTGGGCCTCTGGGAATGACGCCACCAGCAGGGTAAATGGGCCAAGGTTCGAGTCGCATGGGAAGCTAAATGGAAGCTTTTATTTTCGAAAACAAGGAGCAGTAGTAGACGGCAAAAAGGAGTCTATAGGAAGAGTTTAAGATGAGGTCAAATTCTTTTGGAATTTCGGCTAAGGTAGGAGAATAAGTGCTGGCCGAATAAGGGTCTCTAGGTAGACTAATTTCAGCAGAAAAGGGAAAAGGGTGGCTATTCCTCATTCTCTCTTTTCCTCTGCCGAATTCTCAAGTAAAAACTCCTCTCTTCTCTTTTATTTTTTTCCCAAAGTCGAAATAGCCTGTGTTCTAGCCGAAACTTCTCCCAAATTCCACTAGTGCCGATTCTTTCTAAGCCTCGTATTCTTCTCTTTTCATCCTTGTGAGCCGAATCTCTCTAGTATCCTTCAAAGTCGAATTCTTCACTTTTTTCTTCTTCTTTTTCATCAAAGGCCGAATACCCTCCTCTCAAAACCCCACCATAGCTGATTCTTCCTAAGCCTATACTCTCTCTTTGTTTTCCCTTGTTAAAGCCAAAATCTTATAGTGTTCATCAAAAGCCGAAATCGAGAGGTCAGCATTCAGGCCATAGCCGAATAGCTCTAGGGATTGAAGTAAAGGTGCTGCCAATTTTAATATTAAGGGGGGTCTTCTGGGATTTAGTAGTTGTCGACTATAAAGAAAAGCACAACAAAGTTTCAGGATTTCTAAGATTTAAGGTAAGGCATGTACTCGGCTATAGGCCACTTTTATGTGACTTAAAGTTAGAATTAAATCTAACCAATGCCTATAGGTATTTCGACATCTCCTCAAGACAAGTGACAAGTTTTCGGGATTTCAAATCACAAGGTAAGCACATAGGTACATTCGGCCAAGGTCTATTAGTGATTTAAGATCTAATTCTTATTTACTTAAAAGCTGAAAATTAACCAAGTCGAATGATCTAGCATTGGCCGATTGAAGGAAGGAATAACACAAAGTTTTTCAGATTTGAATAATAGTGAAATTGGTAACCAAGGTAAGAATTTGATTACAATAATCCTATTAGGATTTGGTTTTATAGCCGAATGGCTTTTTACTAATATGTTAGGGTTGGTTGAATATAGGAATTAAAGATCTAAAGCGATAGATCGAGTTTTCAGGATTTCAGTGAATTGCTAAGTAAATCAGGTGTGTACTCCACACTATCTCTTAATAGATGCAAGGCAATATTTAATGTATATATGTTATAATAATGTGAATGTGGCTAAGTTACCATGCGATGGTACAAAGTACTCAAGTACATTTTTCCTACTCCTACTAGGAATATAATACGATCTATTATGGCACATAAGTGCATCTATAAGAATGTGAGTAAAGTATGAGACATGACATTTGCATGTTTTGCATGACATGGGGCATATGGGTGATATGTAAAGGGGAAGTGAATTGGTGGTTTTATACCCCCAATATAAGAATGTGGTGACTTATGTCACAATATTCGAATGTGGTGACTTATGTCACAATATCCGAATGTGGTGACTTATGTCACAATATATGAATGTGGTGACTTATGTCACGAATATATGTATATCTGGTGGCTATGCCACAAAATTATAAGGGTGATGAGCACGTCGACTGCAGCGACTGCCTTCGATGGTGTGTAGCGGATGGAGGGTTGACTTAGTAGTCCCCACGGTGTGCAGGTTGGTACGGGTGATGTGTAGCAAATGGCTATTTAAGTTTGGGTTCGGGATTGCATCATTTTATTTAAATGCTATGTGAATATGTATGATTTGATATGTCATATCTTTTGAGACTTAGTGTTGATTGTACACATTGAGTCTGTTTGACTCACCCCGTTGTGGGAATATTTTTTAGGTGATGATCAGTAATGGACCGGGTCGGTAGGAGCTCAGTGGTGGCCATGCAAAGCTCAGAGACTGTTTTTATTTTTATTAGTTCTATTTAAGTTTTGAATTATTGCGGGTTTTTATTTGATGTAATAAGGCCAAAGAATTAAATTGTTTGTGCATGCTTCCAAATTACTTAGTATGTTACAACTACTATCGAATTAAAGTTAAAAGTCAAATTTTCTTAAGTATAAATATCAAGTGTTTTGACACCTAATCAATATGGTAATTAATTTCGAACCCAACCCAAAACAACTGTTGTCGAAAACACACAAGTTTTTGGCAAAGCCCAAATAGAATTTGAAAGGTTTTTCTTTAGAAGCATACCAGATTCGGTCAAGGCTTGTGGGCTGAGTTTGGGGTGTTTTAGTTTGGTATCAGAGCCCAGTTCAAAACTCAGCCTTGAGGGCTTTTAGGGCCCAAAATGTTTTCTTTCGAAAAATTGGGTTTTTCTAAGAAATAAGCAGGTTTTCTGGCATGGCACCTGAGTCTCCAGCCCGAAGTCCACCAGGTAAGTACCCCTATCTATTATGTGGATTATCATATGATTTGTAGAAGGGTAGAAATGGAACATAGATTAGTATGATAAGTACTTGAACCCTAGGACTAGGTTACCCCAATAATTACATAAAATTTTAAGTGCCTAATTAAACAAACCTGTGGTTAAGTCGCCGAGTTAGGGTGTGGCAACCATTGTACGCATTTCTAGGATTGGTTTTAGTGGGAGCTTGGTATTTAAGTAGTCCGTGTGACTCACCTCCTCTCCACTCGAATCGTACCTGGTGCGTAGCTTCGGTTCACCCTAACCAAGAGGACTTAGTCACGGGCTAAACTCAATAACTAAAACCCGAAAGGGACTAGCCATATTTTTATGGAAACCCTAGTTCTAAAAGTCAACAAACTACCCTTTTGAATTGTGAAAATTATTATTTTGGAAAAACTTTCTAAGAATTTTTAATTTACAAATTACCTAAATACCTCTAGTGGTAAAATTACTAAAATGCCCTTGGTTCTAAAATTTCCATATTACCCTTGATTTCAATAAAATTTCCATACTTTACAAAAGTACCCATGAAACCCTAACTTGTGAAAATTCAAGACACCCTAATTTGGAAAATTTACGAAATTACCCCTGATTTGCAAAATGACCAAAATTCCCTCAGTAAGGAAAATTATCAAAGTACCCTCAAATTAAAAACCTTTATAAACACCCTTGTTTTGAAAAGTCACCAGGAACCATATTTTGTGAAAAAAAATTATTGAAATGACCCTGGCTTGTAAAATTACAAAATACCCTCATCAGATAAAATTATCATTCCACCTTTGAAATTTTTTCTAAGTATTTTAATTCTTGTAAAATATCAACACTCTCTATTTTACAATATTTTCAAATACCCTAATTTGAAAAATTACCAAAATACCCCTGTAGGACAAAATTAGGAAAATACCCCTAGGTAGTGGAAAACAACGAACAACGATAATTATAACATTTCTCTGTAATGGACGCAAGTTCATGTGTGTGACTAAATGAACGATGTGAGATTGTATGTGTATGAATCGAAAGAACTACTTCTTAAAACTATTAAACATAAAATTGTTCGTGTTAAATCAGTGGAACAAAACTAATACATAAAATTCTTTAATCAGATAAACGCTAAGCGGAAGTATGAATTTAAGGGGACGTGGTCGTAACGTGCGTGGCCGTGGAAGAGGCTGAATGACCGTGTCTGAACCCGTTAGATCGGGTCAAGGATCTAAAAATGAAATGCCACCACCACCCCCAACCGCTGATGTGGAATATCAGGACCAAACGGGGGATGAAGCAGTGTCACGAGCGATGCTGCGAGTCCTGGAAAGGGTAGAAGGAGCAGGTGGAGGCATGAGAGCTCGAAAGTCGGTACCTGAACGACTCCGAGCCAACAGAGCTAAGGTGTTCCGTGGTGTATCAGGTGTGGCACCCAGTACCGCTGAGTATTAGTTGGAGGCGACTGAGCGGATTATGGGTGAGCTCGACTTAACTGACGAGGAGAAGCTGAAAGGGTTAGTGTCGCTTCTTCACGATGAGTCATATCAATGGTGGCTCACGGTGCAGGATGGTGCTACAGCTGAGGAACTCACGTGGGAGTATGCTAAAGCAGCATACCAGAAGAAGTATGTTGGCACTTGTTATATTGATGCCCAAAGAAAGGCTTTTCTAGGACTAGTTCAAGGAAACAAGTCCATAGCTGAGTACGAGGTTGAATTTCTAAGGCTGAGCCGTTATGCTCGAGGCATAGTGTCAACTGAGCATGAGCGGTGTGTCCGTTTTGAGGACGGACTGAGGGATGACCTAATATTATTAATAGCCCCACAACAGGAGCGGGAATTTGTTGTATTAGTGGAGAAGGCTGAGGTAGCCGAGGGTATCAAGGATTTTGTAAGGCAGAACACTGATCAAAATAGGCAGAAAAGAGGTTTTGGATCATCGAGACTATCTAGGAATAAGCAAAAGAGGCCTAGAGTTGATGGGCCACGAGGTCAGCAAGCTACTGCTAGAGGGCAGTATCGTACTTGTAATCAGTGTGGGAAAAAACACTTGGGTGAGTGTTGGAAAAAGACGGGAGGATGCTTCAAGTGTGGGTCCAAGGACCACATGATTAAGGATTGTCCCGAGAGAACCGAAGGGGGGCGATCAGTAGGTCAAGGATCTAACCAGTCGAAGAGGTAGACAGCAAATGATCGCGAGGTCGCGATTCTACCGGGCAGAGGTAATGATCGGTAGAGGACGAGAAGCACTGGGCTGAGGTGTTGGTAACACGGAGGCCAGACAGTCGGGTCTAGTTTATGCAATTCGTTGAAGAGAAGACGGAGACGTGCCGAACGTCATAATCGGTACGTTTCATATTTTTGGCAAACCCTATGTTGCTTTGATTGATATGGGCTCGACCCATTCTTATGTTGCATGTAGTATAGTTGAAACACTAGGCATAGCCTCTGAACTATCTAGTAGGGAGATGTCTGTAGTAAGCCAACTAGGTCAAACCGTAGTAGTGAACAAGATGTTTCGGAGAATACCTTTAGAGCTTCAAGGAACGGTATTTCCAATGATCTAATGGAATAACCTTTTGGAGAATTTGATCTCATACTTGGCATGGATTGGCTAGTAGAGCATCGTGTCAGTATTGGATTGTGCAAACCAAATGAATGGAATTAAGGACCCCAAGGATGAGGAAGTAGTTATGATAGAGAAAGAAGAAACTACCTATCAAATGTAGTTTCGCTTAAAGGCGGATAAGATGGTTCTAAGGGTGCAAGGCATTTTGGCCTTCATTAGTAATTTGATGCAAAAGAAGGGGAGTTAGTGGAGTTAGAACCGTAAGGGAGTTTGTGGATGTTTTTCTGAGGAGTTACCAAGAATACCCCTGCATGTGGAGGTGGAGTTTGGAATTGAATTATTGCTGGGAACAGCCTCGTGTCAATCGGTCCGTATAGAATGGCACCTAAGGAGTTGGTTGAGCTCAAGGCACAAATCCAAGAATTGCTAGACCGTGGGTTTATTCGACCCAGTGTGTCTCCATAGGGAGCACCGATCTTATTTGTGAAGAAGAAGGACGGAACTATGCACATGTGCATAGATTATCGTCAGTTGAATAAGCTGACTATCAAGAACAAGTATCCTCTGCCAAGAATAGATGACTTGTTCGATCAGCTTAAAGGAGCTGCGATTTTCTCGAAGATAGATCTAAGGTCTGGATATCATCAGCTTAAGGTGAATGAGGCTGATATCCATAAGACGACTTTTCGAACAAGGTACGGGCATTACGAGTTTTTGGTAATGTCGTTCGACTTGACAAATGCCCTAGCCGCGTTTATGGACATGATGAACTGGATTTTCCAACCCTATTTAGATCGGTTTGTTGTTGTGTTTATAGACGATATTCTAGTGTATTCCAAGTCTGAAGAGGAGCATGATGAGCATCTCTGAATAGTGTTACAAGTATTAAGGGAAAGGAAGCTCTACGCCAAATTCAACAAGTGTGAATTTTGGCTTAAGGAGGTTACGTTTTTAGGACATGTGGTATCCGCTAAAGGAATAAGGGTGGATCCACTAAGATTGAGGCGCTTTTGGATTGGAAACCACCTAAGTCTGTGGGCGTAAATTGAGTTTCTTAGGATTGGTAGGCTATTATAGAAGGTTTGTGGAAGGGTTCTCGTCAATAGCCGCCCCTCTGACAAAGTTGTTAAGAAAGGAAGTACCTTTCATATGGACTGATAAGCAACAGGAGAGCTTTGAAAAGCTTAAGAAGGTCTTGATTGAAGCTCCGATTTTGATTCAGTCGGAGGTGGGAAAGGATTTTGTAGTGTATTGTGATGCTTCCCACACAGGATTGGGAGGTGTTCTTATGCAAGATGGAAAAGTAGTCGCTTATGCGCCTCGACAACTAAGGCCACACGAGGTTAACTACTCGACGCATCGACTTGGAATTGGCGGTAGTGGTCTTTGCCCTTAAAATCGTGGAGGCACTATCTATATGGAGAGAAGTCGATGATCTACAGCACCACAAAAGCCTTAAGTATCTCACGACTCGTATGAGTTGAATCGAGACAATGAAGGTGGGTGGAACTATTGAAGGATTATGATTGTTCCATAGAATATCACCCAGGCAAGGCGAATGTAGTGGCGGATGCCCTAAGTCGGAAGGTGGTGTCAGATTTAAGGGAATGTTCGCACATCTAAGCCTCTATGACGATGGAAGTTTGCTAGCAGAATTGTAAGTTAAGCCGATGTGGTTGAGTGAGGTGAAGGAAAGGCAGTTAATGGACGAAGATCTAAGTGTTAAGTTGCGACAAGCGCAGAATGGAGAGTTGGAAGGTTATGGTGTTAATGATGAGGGAGTATTGTGCTTCAAGGGTAAGGTTTGTATGCCGAAGGACGAGGAGCTTAGACAAAGAATTCTTTAGGAATCGCATAGTAGCCCTTATGCTATGCATCCCAGAGGTAGTAAAATGTACAGAGACTTAAGGGAACAGTTTTGGTGGCCAGGTCTTAAGCGGGAAGTTACTGAATTTGTTGGCAAATGTTTGACGTGTCAGTAAGTTAAGGCTGAACACTAAGTTTCGTCAGGATTGCTTCAGCCAATACAGATTCCCCAATGGAAGTGGGAGAGAATTACCATGGACTTCGTTAGTGGGCTTCCCCTTACGCCTACTAAGAAGGACTCGGTATGGGTGATGGTGGATCGGCTGACAAAGTCCACGCATTTCATTCCAGTTCGGGTTGACTACTCCCTACAAAAGTTAGTAAGGTTGTATGTAGCGAAAATTGTAAGGTTGCACGGAGTACCGATGTCAATTATCTCGGATAGGGATCCAAGGTTCACGTCTCGATTTTGGAAAGCTCTACATCAGGCTTTAGGCACCAAATTGATTTCAAAGATGACTTTTCACCCACAACCGACGCAAGGTCTAAACGAGGATCCAAGTGCTGAGGATATGTTAAGAGGTTGTGTGATAGACTTCAGAGGAAGTTGGGAAGAATATTTGCCTCTAGCGGAATTTTCTTACAACAACAATATCGAGCCAAGATACTGGATGGCACTATACAAGGCGCCAGTATGGACGGAAGTGCAGACTCCTACGTGTTGGACTCGAGTTGGGAGAACATCAAATTTTAGGTCCGAGTTAGTAGCGGAATCGGAGGAGAAGGTTAGTATAATTTGAGCTCGATTAAAAGAAGCATCTGATAGGCAAAAGTCGTACACAGATCTCAAACGGAAGGAGATAGAATTTGTTGTGGGAGATCAAGTGTTCCTTAAAGTATCGCCTTGGAAGAAGGTGATGAGATTTGGTCGAAAAAGGAAGCTAAGTCCAAGGTTCATAGGACCCTATCGGGTGTTGAAGCGAATCGGACCAGTGGCATACCAGTTGGAATTGCCATCGGAATTGAAGTAGATGCACGAAGTATTCCATGTTTCCATGCTACGTCGATATTGATCGAATCCATCTCACGTAGTTCTGGTTGAAGAGGTGGAGTTAAGGCCAGACTGCCCCACGAAGAGGAGCCGATTCTGATCTTGGAACGAGATGTGAAAGTGTTACGGAGGAAGTCAAGACTTTAGTCAAAGTGTTATGGCTAAATCATGGATCTGAGGAAGCTTTGTGGGAGCCGTAAAAGCGATGAGACAACAATACCCCCACTTATTCTAGCTAGGTAATTTTGAGGACGAAATTATTTTAAGGGGGTAGAACTGTAATATCCTGCACTATGGCTTATGCATAATTGCTTAATTGAATGTGAAAGCATGCCTTTGTATATATAAATGTGTTCTATTAACCTTAGTGAGTAGGTGAACGCTTTAGAAATTATTTAATTTTAAGTCTAAAAGAGGGAGTTAAGCCTGATAGGCCTTAAGAAAATAAATGGGGGAAATAAAACACACAAACGGGCTTGGAAAAATGGCCCAGAGGTGCCACTTAGGGCCTCTGGGAATGGTGCCACCAACAGGGTAAATGGGCTAAGGTTCGAGTCACATGGGAAGCTAAATGGAAGCTTTTATTTTCGGCAACAAGGAGCAGTAGTGGACGACAAAAAGGAGTCTATGGGAAGAGTTTAAGATGAGGTCAAATTCTTTTGGAATTTCGGCTAAGGTAGGAGAATAAGTGTTGGCCGAATAAGGGTCTCTAGGTAGACTAATTTCAGCAGAAAAGGGAAAAGGGTGGCTATTCCTCATTCTCTCTTTTCCTCTGCTGAATTCTCAAGTAAAACTCCTCTCTTCTTTTTATTTTTTTCCCAAAGTCAAATACCTGTGTTCTTGCTGAAACTTCTCCCAAATTCCACTAGTGCCGATTCTTTCTAAGCCTCAGATTCTCTCTTTTCATCCTTGTGAGTCAATCTCTAGTATCCTTCAAAGCCAAATTCTTCACCTTTTCTTCTTCTTTTTCATCAAAGGCCAATGCCCTCCTCTCAAAACCCCACCATAGCCGATTCTTCCTAAGCCCATACTCTCTTTGTTTTCCTTGTTAAAGTCGAATCCTATAGTGTTCATCAAAAGTGAATCGAGTGGTCAAGATTCGTGCCATAGCCGAATAGCTCTAGGGATTGAAGTAAATGTGCTACCATTTTAATATTAAGGGGGTCTTTCAGGATTTAGTAGTTGTCGACTACAAAGAAAAGCACAATAAAGTTTTAGGATTTCTAAGATTTAAGGTAAGGCATGTATTCGGCCATAGGCCACTTTTATGTGACTTAAAGTTAGAATTAAATCTAACCAATGCCTATAGGTATTTCGACATCTCCTCAAGACAAGTGACAAGTTTTCGGGATTTCAAATCACAAGGTAAGCACATAGGTACATTCGCCAAGGTCTATTAGTGATTTAAGATCTAATTCTTATTTACTTAAAAGCCGAAAACTAACCAAGTCGAATGATCTAGCATTGGCCGATTGAAGGAAGGAATAACACAAAGTTTTCCGAATTTGAATAATAGTGAAATCGGCAACCAAGGTAAGAATTTAATTACAATAATCATATTAGGATTTGGTTTTATAGCGAATGGCTTTTACTAATATGTTAGGTTGGCCAAATATAGGAATTAAAGATCTAAAGTGATAGATCGAAGTTTTGGATTTCAAAGAATTGTTATAAATCGTGTGTGTACTCCACACCATCTCTTAATAGATGCAAGGCAATATTTAATATATATATGTTATAATAATGTGAATGTGGCTAAGTTACCATGCGATGGTACAAAGTACTCAGCACGCTTTTCCTACTCCTACTAGGAATATAATACGATCTATTATGGCACATAAGTGCATCTATAAGAATGTGAGTAAAGTATGAGACATGACATTTGCATGTTTTGCATGACATGGGGCATATGGGTGATATGTAAAGGGGAAGTGAATTGGTGGTTTTATACCCCCATATAAGAATGTGGTGACTTATGTCACAATATCTGAATATGGTGACTTATGTCACAATATCCGAATATGGTGACTTATGTCACAATATATGAATGTGGTGACTTATGTCACGAATATATGTATATCTAGTGGCTATGCCACAAAATTATAAGGGCGATGAGCACGCCGATTGCAAAGGATCGCCTTCGATGGTGTGTAACGGATGGAGGGTTGACTTAGTAGTCCCTACTTGCAAAGCGAGTGTTGGTACGGGTGATGTGTAGCGGATGGCTATTTAGGTTTAGGTTCTGGATTGCATCATTTTATTTAAATGCTATGTGAATATGTATGATTTGATATGCCATATCTATTGAGAATTAGTGTTGATTGTACACATTGAGTCTGCTTGACTCACCCCGTTAGGGAATATTTTTTAGGTGATGATCAAGAATGGATCTGGCCTGTAGGAGCTCAATGGTGGCCATGCAAAGCTCGTAGACTGCTTTTCATTTTATTAGTTCTATTTAAGTTTTGAATTATTGCGGTTTTTATTTGATGTAATAAGGCCAAAGAATTAAATTGTTTATGCATGCTTCCAAATTACTTAGTATGTTACAACTACTATCGAATTAAAGTTAAAAGTCAAATTTTCTTAAGTATAAATATCAAGTGTTTTGACACCTAATCAATATGGTAATTAATTTCGAACCCAACCTGTAACAACTGCTTTAAAACACACAAGTTTTTGGCAAAGCCCAAATAGAATTTGAAAGGTTTTTCTTTAGAAGCATACCAGATCCGGTCAGGGCTTGTGGGTCGGGTTTGGGGTGTTTCACCATCCCCTTTGTGCGAACCCGTCCTTCTCCTCCAACCACCGGAACGCACCACACATAATCGTGCACCACCACGCTGTTGTGACGGTGAGCACGCCGTTCTTTTGCCACTGCCCGCTCATCTGACGCCGAGCATTCACAACGTCAGCAACACCCACGACGAAAACCCGAGCCCGCACCAGAGACGCTTTCGAGTTATTCCTCTAACAACACTGTCGACGCTTAGACACTAACTAACGAGCACCGCCCAACTCCTTCCCGGGGTCACACCTACCGTTCTCGCATCAATGTCTTACCTCCGGAGGCCCATTTGCACAGTAACCTTACTTTTACTTCTGACACTGATCGGAACAGGTATGATTTTCTTTGACATAAAATGATAATACCTTTAATGCCTGTCGATACCTGTTTTGGCTACCTTGCAAATTGAAACTACTATTACAGATTATTTCAAGAATATTGGCTGGGTTAGAAATTTTGATGTACCTCATTGTGCCTATTATGAACTTGTTTTAGAATTTTATTCTACTTTTCAAGTTCATCGGCACGGTCACATTTCATTAGATACACCGGGAATCATCAAATTCAGGTTATTTGGTACCATACATAGCTTATCTCTTATTGAATTTAATGTTGCCTTATCTTTCGTAATTGAAGAATATGCTATGTCTCCAAATTTTCAAAGTAGTTTGTGTACATTTCCTACTGATTTTAGGGTCGTCGAGGCCTTTGCTTTGTAACTGATAATGCCAAATTTGAGTATAGCCCAAAAACATCAAAGGATTTATGGTTTCGTGACCTTCCTTACGTTACATACACCGTTATCTAGCTTACAATTTCTCAGACCATCGAGATGCTCCGGCCACCGTCTCAAAGATGAAATTATTCTTTTTATGGTGTATGTATACCGGTCGTCTGATTAATTTGGGTTATCGGTTTGCACTTCAATTTGACCAAGTTATCAAAGCTAAGCACCCTCTAATTTTAGGTTCTCTTATTACACAGCTATTGTTTTCTCTACATGGTTCTAACGGTCCTATTTCAGACTTACATGTTGCTTGTCAAGCAGATGCTTTAGATGCTCGATGCCTCGACTCAATGGGACTACTTCTTGGCACTCTGTCATCCTTCCGCTTTGTCCTTCCTAGTGTTCGTTCCACACCATCCGAACAAGTCTTTCGACAGTGAAATCAAAATGACACACCAGCACCCACTCAAGCCCAACCTCCTTCTACTGTTAAGCAATGGTTAGAGCGCATTGAGGCTCGACTTGAAACTTTTGGCCAGCAACTAACAGTAGCTACACGGGGAGTTTTTCTAAACTTTTCTACCTAGTTATTTCTTTTGCGTCCACATTGAGGAAATGTGTTTTAAGTAGGGGGAAGTACTCTTCGTATTACTGTCGTCTTCTGATGTGATTTGTGTTTGCTGCTTGAGGCTCCATTTTTTCCATATTTTTTTAAAAATATTCTATCGCTTTTCATGCCCAAGAATTTGACCACGACTTGCCACTGTTTGACCTACATGCATGATTCTTGGCAACTGAGTTGTGATAATTTTGCCTGTTTGATTTTATCTCCACTATTTTATTTTTATTAGGCTAAAAATAATTATGATTAATAAGTTAACTCTATCTTACTTTTCGTAAAAATGATCAAGTTTAATATAAAGTGAACACTTAATACAATTGCATGCCTAAATAATGTTCATGTCTATTAGGTGGTTGCTGAAACCATTTTTAAAGTGGATTTTAAAAACTGGGATCGACTTTTAAAAACAAAAAATGGGAGTCGCCACCAATCCCTTTTTATTTAGGTGTGATTGGATCACCTTGTAAAACGTTTCATTTTAAAACATTTGATTTTTGCCTACAAAAAATGACAAAAATGGGTTCGGGAATCGGTTATGTATGAGGAAGGGTTAGCACCCTCATAACACCCAAAATTGGTGCCTAATTGATAAACTCATGTCCAAATGTTTGAAATTTAAAAAGTTTAAAATAAGATCCCTTATTAGAAGGAAAACCAAGACTTACCTATTTCAAAGAAAGAAAAATACCACACCCAGTAAGTTAGGATACAACATCTTATAACTTCAAAGCTAGGTGCATCTTTATTTTAGAAAATTCTTACCTCAAGACACAAAACATCACATCCAGTAAGTTAGGATACAATGTTTTGAATTCTCAAGAGTAAGTTTTTTATTTTGAAATTGGTAAACTTGAATTTTGAAAATGGATGGATATCTAATACTTTGAGTTTTACGAGAAAAATCACAACCCAGTAAGTTAGGGCACGATTCTTCTCGAAGACTCCAAATATCACATATCACCGTTAAAAACAAT
The DNA here is from genome assembly GCA_025506655.1 of Gossypium rotundifolium. Lineage (NCBI taxonomy): Eukaryota > Viridiplantae > Streptophyta > Magnoliopsida > Malvales > Malvaceae > Gossypium > Gossypium rotundifolium. Next base: position 10,515,038 of record CP106730.1, on the reverse strand, counting down.
TTAAAAAAATCTTTAATTTAAAAGGTATTTTTATATAAAAAATTGGTATGAGTAAGACATTGTAACATACATATTAATTGCAATTCTACAATTATATTAACCATAAATAATAAAAGAATAATATAACATGAATAAATAAGTTATAAGAAAATGTTAAAGCAATAATATATGAATATAAAGATACAAATAAAAGTATATAATAATTAATAAAAATCATAATATATAATAAAATAATTAATAATAATTAATAATAATATATAAGGATTATACATAATAAAATAACTAGTAAATAATAGATATAATAATTTTAAATAAAACATATATATACATAATATATTAATCATAAAAATTAAATAATATAAATGAAATAAGTTATATAATATAATAGACTTTGTACAAAAAAAATTTAAAATGATATATAATATAATATAATACTATATAATATATAAATAAAAATAAAAATAAAATAATAATAATAATAATAATGATGATGATGATGATGATGATGATGAATATAATAATAATAACATCTATATAGAAATAAAAAAAATGTTAAAACCATGGCAAAACAACAAAAATTATAAAAGCAAATAAAGTAGGGACAAAATTAAACTTAAAATAACACTTTAAGGCGAATTTTAAAAGAAATAAGTGAATTTGGACCCCTTAGTAATGCGCACAAAAAGCGTAGGACCAAAAGGGAAATATTTCCAGCACTCCAAAATGCGGCGTTCTAATTAGACCAAATTGAAACTAAAATAAACTCTGAGGCATAAATTAGAAAATAAAAACAAACTGAGTTAAAAACATTAAAAATGCGGAAGGACCTATTGCGAAATTTTCCCCATAGGCAAAAACACGCGGACCCTATTTGGTTCACCGAGTCAACATGCGGATCTGGCCTTTGAAATGACGTCGTTTTGGCCTTAAAAGGGAACCCCCAAAACGACGTCGTATGGATGATTTATAAAAGGTAATGTTCTGTTAAAAAAATCATTTCTGAAACACTTTAAAAAAACCTCTCTTTTTTTTAAAAAAAATCTCTGCCCTTTTGGCTTTCGGCCGAGATCTCGACGAAGGGCCATCATACACGCGCCTCCGCACGCGCCACGGTAGACGGCGGCCGAAGGCAAAAATTTCAATCCTTTCACCTAAATTGAAAGGTAATCCCTTTAACCTTATTTTTTGGTACTATTTTGTGTATATGAAAGAAAATGGGCATGAAACGTAGGGATAAAATAAAAAAAATCACCTTTTGAGAAAAAAATCTATATTTTATTTCTCTAGATTTTTTTAATATATTCTTTTGTATTCCCTGTCTGTCGTGTATCCCCCCTCGTTTACAGATTTTGGAAGGCTTTTATAGCCTTCGAAACAAACAAAACAAAAGGAAAGAAAAAAAGATTTCGCCACTGTTTTGCCTTTTCTACTTTGATTCTTTCCCTTTACAGACAGTCAATGGTGTATCACCCCAAACCGGTCAATACGCCACGAATCAATCTGTATGTCACTAAGGAAAATAATTTTGAAAGAATCAAATTAACAATTAATTTTTGTGAAAAACTCTTTGTAATTCTTTATTTGTCGAAAATAAGTTAAAATTGAAATTTACTTGAAATTACATAAAACTTTAAAACTTAGTTGATAAATCATATGATAGAAAACATTTATATCTTTTAAGAAAATTGAAATATCATTTTGGAAAATCCGTTTGCAATTGAGTATAGAAACTTGAATTTTGGAAATCACTTAATCTGCTGAAAACATTTAACTTGTAATTTTACTATTGAACTATTCATGTTACCCGATGGTAAGATTTTTAAAACCATTCATGAGTTTTAGTTTAGAAAACTTTGGGCTCAATTATTAAATTAACCAAGTAATTTAAAAGCCATATTTTAAACATATTCAAAACATAAAAATAATCCAAAACATAATTAAATGTGCCTTATTACAAATCCATAAAAATATGAAAACCAAATTAAAATAAAGTACCCAATTGGAAATTCATGTAAAACAAAATTTTATTGCATGGCCTCCTCGAGTTCATCCGGCCTCATCCGCAAACTCACGAATCACTGAAAAGATAAGGGAGAAGGTGAGTCACCAAGACTCGATGCATATTCCCTCTCCGGGTAAATACCACACACTTACAAAAATTATAACAAAGCAACATATATGTATAATGCACCCAACCTAGCCATCCATAACTCCTTTTCTACCCCGTGTGGTACCAAACCACCGGTGGTGCTAAACCACCGTGACCGAAGTCACGATATAAATGTGATACCAAATCACCGGTGACCAAAGTCACGAATAATCCATCTGGGGGCCAACCCGTGTGATATCAAATCACCGCGGCGATCCCATATCTCAAAAGTGGGGCCAACCCACGGTGGTGTTAACCACGGGACGAGTCGCTATGAGGTGCCAAACCTCCGGTGTCCGAAGACACGAATGTGATACCAAATCACTGGTGGTGCCAAACCACCGGTGGTGCCAAACCACCGTGATCGAAGTCACGAATCATCAAGTTGTGGGGCCAACCCGTGTGATACCAAATCACCGGCGACGATCCCATATCTCAAAAGTGGGGCCAACCCACGGTGGTATTAACCACGTGGACGAGTCGCTATGAGGTGCCAAACCTCCGTGTCCGAAGACACGAATGTGATACCAAATCACCGGTGACCAAGTCACGATATCAATCTTCCCTCCTCTCATCATACCCGCAATATGACATAATAATTCGTGTATGCGATGTCATGTATGCTAGACATATATCAAATATAAGTATAACATGAATTACCATCATAATCGATAGACATAAAACAACATAATCATGCTAATCAATCTCTAAGGGTATAACCGTAATTTTACCTACTAAGGGTATTTTCGTAATTTATCCACCAAGGGTATTTTTGTAATTTACCCACCAAGGGTATTTTCATAATTTACCCACCAAGGGTATTTTTGTAATTTACCAACCAAGGGTATTTTTGTAATTTACCCACTAAGGGTATTTTCATAATTTACCCACCAAGGGTATTTTCGTAATTTACCCACCAAGGGTATTTTCGTAACTTACCCACCAAGGGTATTTTCGTAATCTACCTACCAAGGGTATTTTTATAATTTACCCACCAAGGGTATTTTCGTAATCTACCCACCAAAGGTATTTTCGTAATTTACCCACCAAGGGTATTTTCGTAATTTACCCACTAAGGGTATTTTCGTAATTTACCCACCAAGGGTATTTTTGTAATTTACCCACAAAGGGTATTTTCGTAATTTACCCACCAAGGGTATTTTTGTAATTTACCAACCAAGGGTATTTTTGTAATTTACCCACCAAGGGTATTTTCGTAATCTACCCACCAAGGGTATTTTCGTAATTTACCCACCAAGGGTATTTTCGTAATTTACCCACTAAGGGTATTTTCGTAATTTACCCACCAAGGGTATTTTTGTAATTTACCTACCAAGGGTATTTTTGTAATTTACCCACCAAGGGTATTTTTGTAATTTACCCACCAAGGGTATTTTCGTAATTTACCCACCAAGGGTATTTTCGTAATTTACCCACCAAGGGTATTTTTGTAATTTTGTACCTGGAATGGCCTTTCTAAAGGTGCGAGGTCGCATGAGCGACTCAACTACCATTTTCGGTCTTTCTTAGGACCGTTGGGCCTAAAACCCAATTTCGGCCATTCAGCCCACACTACGTGTGGCCCACCTAACACAAATCTATCCACGATATAAGTTCCACCTAGTCTAGTTCACTATATACTATATCATCATACAATTTATTCCAATTGGGCTCACGGGCCCATTGGGCCCACTTCTACCATCGCACCAAGTAGCCCCAACCCACAAGAACACTCTTGATGGCCTCAACTATCGCGTTGAAGCCCCACACGTCTTTCACGCCGCTCGTGTAACTACTCTTGCCGTGATGAAACACTTCTAAGATTTGCCGCTTTACAACTAGAGTAGAGAGTTACACACCGACAGACTCGTGCTAAACTGCCTGCGACCACTCCCGTGCCCAACGCCCACCAAGGTATGTTAACCCTTCTCTGGCATGCTCTTTATATAGCTAGCTCTTCACCTTCATTCCTTGTATCTTTCCGACGTGGGATCCCTTCGTCGATGTGTTTAAATTCAACCAAAATCTTACCGTCCACTCATAAAATAAATACTCCCTTGCTTCTCATGAGATTCAACCCGTGCTCCTTATAACATAATCCACGCTGCTAGCCACTTTACCAACTAGCTCCTTGTGCCTCAAACCATGCAATTAAATATAACCCTATGGCCAAGGTCTAAATTCATTTAATAAAAATAATCAAAAGGAATGCAAACGCTACAACTAGAACCTTGGACCTCCTTCCTTCCTTGTGGCGCACTTTGCCACTACACCACACACACCACTTGTGTCATTTTCCTCCACATTTTATTCTTAAGGCCTACCCGCCAACCTCCAAGGGTTTTTTTCACCTAAAACCAAAATTTTCCCAAAGCTAATATTTGATCCCGGACTTCATAAAGCCCCTAACCTTCCAAAATCACTTATCTAAAAGGTCCAACTTGCACTTAAGCCGATCTCCTATTCTCCAAAAAATTTTAAACGCTACTACGCCTAAGGCCCATTGGGCTCAATCCTACTAGGCCTAATTTTAGGATGTTACAAATGGCGGAGAACGCAGTAATGAGGCGCATTGATGGCGGCGCGACCTGTGGACTAAGGCGCAACGATTGGGTTGGTGAATGCACTGGACCCTTGTTTACGGCGCCTAGGGTTTCCCAGAAACCCTAGGCAACTGAAGATGGGTATTTTGGGTCAGGGTAGGATTTGGTAATTGGACTCAGGGTGTAAGTGGGCTTCGGTTTTAGTTTAGGCCTGATAACATTTGTTTAGGTATGGCGTAGGCCATTGCTTGTAAATGGACTGTAAAGACTTTGGACATTTATTTATTTTTTGTTTCTGTTTTGGTTAATTACAAGCCCGGTCAAAATTGGGCTCTTACAGCTGCCCCTCTTTGCTCATTGTCGTGTAATGAGAATAGAGCAAAGACTATAAAAGGACCAATTTTGACCGGTCTTGGCCAAGCCTCGACCTCTTAATCCTTGTATTCTTCAAATGAGTCCAACTCCACTGCAACTTCAACTGTATTGGAACTTTATCTTGATTTCAATAAGTTTGATAGTTTTAACTTCATGAAGGCAGTATCCACTATCTTTTGATCTGCTCCACTGCAACTTCAAGAATCACTTAATCTGCTATCTTCAATCTGCTCCCTGCAAGCTCAGGGATTGCCAGACTGATGTCTTCGATTTGCTTCCTGGAATTTTAGGAATCGGCAAATCTGCTATTTTCAATCTGCTCCCTACAAACTCAGGGATTGCCAGATGATGTCTTCTATCTGCTTCCTGTAATTTCAGGAATCACCAAATCTACTATTTTCAATATGCTCCCTGCAAACTCAGGGATTGCCAGACTGATGTCTTCAATCTGCTTCCTGCAAACTCAGGAATTGCCAGACCTGCTATCTTCAATCTGCTCCCTGCAAGCTCAGGGATTGCCAGATTGATGTCTTCGATCCGCTTCCTGCAAACTCAGGAATTGCCAAACATGCTATCCTCAATCTGCTCCCTGCAAGCTCAGGGATTGCCAGACTAATTTCTTCGATCTGCTTCCTGTAAACTCAGGAATTGCCAGATCTGCTTTCTTCAATCTGATCCCTGCAAACTCAGGGATCGCCAGGCTGATGTCTTTGATCTGCTTCCTGCAAACTCAGGAATTGTCAGATCTGCTATCTTCAATCTGATCCCTACAAACTCAGGGATCGCCAGACTGATGTCTTTGATCTGCTTCCTGCAATTTCGGAATGCCAAATCTGCTATCTTCAATCTGATCCATGCAAACTCAGGGATCGCCAGACCGATGTCTTCGATCTGCTTCTTGCAAACTCAGGAATCGCCAGATCTGTTTTCTTCAATTTGATCCCTACAAACTCAGGGATCACCAGGCTGATGTCTTCGATTTGCTTCCTGCAAACTCAGGAATTGCCAGATCTGCTTTCTTCAATCTGCTCCCTGCAAACTCAGGGATGACAGATTGCTATCTTCTACCTAACCTGTAGAATGGGTATATTTTATGTCCAATATTTAGGATGCTTTGATTGAAATGCATCAGATGCTCTTATTTAGACATGCTATGATATATGAATACGAAAATGTTATGAAGATAATTCCTATTTCAAGTGTCATTACTCATTTATCCGTCCAGGTTTCATCTTCATTCAAATAATTTGCCCCATGGTAATTCTGAGTCCTCTCCACTTGAACCTTGGGACATGAAGTTGGTATCTCCCACTGCAACTTCAGGGGAATAACATTTGGTTTCTTCCATCTTTCTGTTACCACTCAGAGGTACAGAGCTTGTATCACTTTCCATCAATTTGATATGTTACACCATTCCCTGAGTGTAATGACCAGATGTATATGTCTGAAATTTACACGGATGCTGGGTCTCCCGACAATGATCCCTTTTTACACTTGGCTTGACCTTGTTTGTCATTTGTGGATATGGTATCACCAACGAAATTGTCTTATCCAATAAGAATCTGAAGAGATAATCATTTTTCAATGTTTCCAACCCCTTAAGCTTGGTGAGTTCTGAACAATAGTCATGTTTTAGACTCTCATATTATTTAGAAGCTTCCACAGTAATATGCAAAACTCCTTTATGAAAATGTTATTAGTCCATTACTCATTATTTCAATATAAAATGATTAAAAAAGATCTCAACAATGGACATGAAAGAAATTAATCAGCAGCATAGCTCGAAGCAAATAAGCTAATCAAAGATAACCAAGGTAATAAATGAAAATTGATTGGTGTATCTTTAAAAAATAAAATAAGCAAAGATAGCAAAGTCTATAAAAGAAAATTGATTGGGGTGTATCTTGAAAAGAATAAGATAGCAAATTGAGAATGAATAAGATGGGAAACTAGGTGCCCAAGATATCGCAGTCTGAGCTTCTTTGTTCTAGAGGATCCTGAGTACTTTGTCAATGCCCCAAGACGTAACATACTTCCTCGTTGTTAATTCAAGCGTAGCAAGACTACTGTATACCCCAACTTTGATCAAAATTTGAGCCGCCCTTGTCGGGTTTTCAACTCAAATCCCCTTTGGTCTCAAAGCCTCCTTTGCGGGTTTTCGCCTTAACCTCTCCTTTTTCTTTTCTTTTTTTTTTTGAAAAATTCTTAAGGCGCCCTTTGTGGGTTTTCACCTTAGTCTTTCCTCTTTCAGGTAAAATACCTCTTGGCTAAACCTGAGGTCACCGGATTGGGCAAGTCTTCACTATCCGTCTCGGTCAATATCAATACTCCTTTAGAACAGGCACTACATAAGTCCTTCCTAGTTTGGCATATGCTTTCTTCTAAAATCATTTTATAGAAGAAAGGTCTTTCTTCTAAAATCGCATCATTTGGCCAGGACAAACAGTTTTTAACCTTTTCTTCAATTAGGTTTAATTAGCAAAAAGCTTCAATTCCATAAACCAATAGGTAAGATGTTGCCCCCAGCAAAGGTTCTGGCCAACGCTCAATAAGACAGAAGGTAACGATAGCTTCTTATGCCCTTACAAGTCTAAGTCACCTTTCACAGTTTTTTTTTTGGAAAAATTTCTATCTTGTGATATCTTTGCCGATCTTTGGACAAGCAGAGACTTTGACTTTATACGCTTATGCATGATCCTTTATGGCATTCTTTTCTGGCATCTGATCCTTTCCTTTTCTTTTTTTTTGGGATTTTTTTTTTAAATTTGATGACTGTCGACTTTGCAGTGTTGGCATATGAAGCTACTTCCACCCTCTTAGTAAAGTAGATGACGACCATGACGGCAAATTGATGTCAACTAGAAGCGTTTGGCGAGATTGGCCCCATAATATCCATGCATTCACATATGGAAAATTTGTGAAGAAATGGAGAAGGCACATGAATCTTGTCTCCGTAAATTTAGTATTTGCGGTATAACTGATGCAATCCCCTTCCATGGTAGACTAACAGTGCCCGATCCTCTTGTTTAGCCTGCGTCTTATTAGCCCAGACATGTCCTGATATGATTGTGCGAAAACATCTTTGAATTCTCGAAAATAACTCAATGATGTCTTGCCTTTTTTCTGTGGTGAGTTAGGCTTTGATCTTCACCCCTCATGATGTCCAATGACTCTTTATAGAGTAAAGTCTATTTTTCATCTTATTCTACCATCTTTAACAAATCAAAAGGTAGGTTACAATCTCTGTCATCTTCAAGGTCCTTAGATCCCCTAAACCCGTATCTCATTCAAAAAGGGAGTTAGTAACAACGTCGCTCATGTCATTGATATTTGGAGACCTATTGTAGGCTCAAAGGAAGATTCTAAAGAATAAATGATTCAATAAATGGTTATTTGTATGATATGAATGAATAAAAGAATATTTGAATAAAAGAGTCTATACATCGAAAGAATAGAAAGATATTTGTTCAAAAAGATACATTTTATAAAAATTTAGGACACAAGTCTATTTCACAAAAGGGTTCTTATTGCCTCTAGGCTTAAGGCAACAAGCATGTTTTCCATATTACTATAGATCAGCTCTAAAAATATAGAGATCTCTTCCACAATCTCATATCCAAGGGTTTGGAAACATTGTTCCCTAATTCCCTCTTCGCTTTCAATTCCTTCAAGGGTTTGGAATTCTTGCATTTGTTCCCGCATTTCTTACTGAATCTTGGTTAATTGCCCCTGCATCTGTATTTGCATTTGCTCTATTCTCTCCAATCTTTATTCCATATTTTCCAGGTTAACTAAGATAATTTTACCTGATTAAAGTCTAATGCAAAAGATGTAATGCAAATGCATGAATGCAAAGAGGCATCGATTCTGATTCAACTTCATTTTGGAAAACTTTATTAGAAAACAAAATCCTTTACATAAAATGGACTACAAATATGCTTTCGCCCTAAGTCCTAAAGTTTGATTTCCCTAAGTAATGAAACTAGCTCTTAATTACGATCAGGCTGTAGCTCATACTTTATGCTCAACATATCAACCTGTGATGCCAAAGTCTGTAGATGATCAGCTACCTCTCAAATCTAAACTATCGCTTCACCCATGAGGTAATCTTGACTCCTAGCTTGATCATGAGAATGGCAAAGCTCTTCTTTCCAACACTCCTCTCTTGTTTCAAGAAGCTCGATCCGATGTTCACAACTGTGCAATGCTGATTCTAACTCTTCAATCCTACCCTTCATTTCCTCAATCTTGTTCAGACTTGACTTCAACTCGATTGCAGAATTATGGCTTTGATGGTGGTGAAGAGACCATCCCAGTTCAGCGACTCTAGCCTTTAGTCCATATTTCTCCTCTTGGCTTTCTGTCAAACTCTTTTCTAAGGCCTCATTTCGCATCTGCATCTCTAGGAACTTTTTCTCCCAATGGTCAGCTTTGGCTTTTTCCATCTGTATCTCTTGTTGCCGCTGTTGTGAAGTCTTCCCTAATCTGGTATTTTTCATTGATAGACGTAGCTTTTTATACTCCGTATTTAAGTCATTCAAATCTTTTTCGACTCTTCTCTTCCCTTTTCTTACTTTTTAGGCCTCCAATTTTTGCACGTCCACATCTAGCCTCAAGTACATCTTTTCTTCTTCCAGCTTCTCTATCCTCTTTCCAAGCTCTGAACTCTTCTTTTCAAAATCTTACTTCACAATTTCTAACTCTGATGGGACCACTTGCAAACATTCATCTCTTGATCGGGCGTCTTCTGGATTCAGCTCAGGGATGTTATCATTAACCCTTCTAATCCTCCATCCAAAGTATTCTGGAGTCGTCATCAGACCTGCGGATAACCTCTTCATCCTACGAGTCTGATTCCAAGCACCAGAAATTTCCTTAACTCTCTTCTTATAATTGTCCCAACTATACGAGAACTCACACTGAGCCAGCCCATGTGTTGTAGGTATGAACTGTCTCGATCCATACTGTCTTAGTACAAGTAGAAGAGCGTATCCAACAGCTCCCCAAATTCCAAGTAAAAGAACCCAGTCAAAACTCCCATATCGATAAAGAATTTCATCTGGAATCATCCAAGGGGCTCACCACTCGATGTCTTCCTCTCGGAGATTTTGAAGTAGTGCTATCCAGTTCTTCTCAGACACGTCCTCTCTCCTCAGTGTAGCTACCATCTCTTTCAGTGGAGAGTAACTCTCAGAAAAACCCGATAAGACACTTTCTCCACCTTTTAGAAATGACTGTGGAACCAAGCCAAGAACAACTGTGCGCACCCAATGAACCTGCCTTCGCCTTTTCTATGACATGCATGCAAAGATCTAAACGTCTTGGCCAATATCGCAGGCACAGGCGTGAATCCTTTGCCTAGTCGATCGAATAAATCAGTAACTGCTTCATCTACATGTCCTAGAGCTTTAAGAAAGAGTACCAAATCGTAAATACACAAGGTGAAGACGTTAATCTTTTTCTTTGCATCTGGATGTGTTAGGACTAGATCCCTCAAATTCCCCAAGGAACGCATTTACCTTCACCTTTCTCTTGAATTCTAGCAGTAACCAACTGTTCACTCATCCCCGTGTTCATTAACTTCTTCACAAAGGTTGGGACATTAGCAGCCCTAGAATAAATTCTGTCGACTTGGATTCTCGAACAACGAAGCAAGGTCATATATTCCTCTACCGTAGGTACTAAGTCTATTTTCTCGAAAGTGAAACAACTATAAGCAAAATTCCAAAACTGAGTCATAGCACGAAAAATACTTGTCTACTTTGACATCGAGCAAGTAAGGTAAGTCACCATAATTACGATAGAACAGCTGCTTTGCCTCATCGTCCCACCGGGTCCATATTCCCTTCAACTTCTGAAGCTCATTTTGCATGACACTAATACGAGCGAAATCCCATAGTTCCGACATATGCCCTTTAGCTAAACTATCTCTTTTATCTAATTGCTTTTGCTCTAACCATGTACGGACGACTGCATTGTCCTCCACTTTATCAAGGAATTCATTCTCCATAACTAGCATTCTAACTTTAGAAACTGACCGCCAATCGATACCTCTTTAAATATGAAATGACATGCACAAAAGAATGAAACATAATAGGTTAGTGTCGCAACATATAAAGCAAGTAAAATAAACAAACACCTATCTGGGTGACCACTAAGGTTTGACATAGTTCTACTTAAGGTGTGCTCTTAGGGTTCACTATATGCGGTTTAGTTCTAAATTTGAGGTACTCGAACCAGTAGATTCCTCGATCCTCACCCATTATAGGCTCATATGGACCGAGTTCGGTTCAGGGAATATTATAATGTACCCACTTTTGACCCTAATCGGAATAGTGGTTTTGGGACCACAAATCCGAGTCCAAAAATATTTTAAAAATTATTTTGTGTATTTATTGTGTGTGAATTTGTTGGTATTAAATTTTCGTGATTTAATTTAAATCGTTTAGGTATTCGATTTAATAAAAGGACTTAATCGCGTAAAAGGTAAAAGTTACAAATTATAGTGTAGAGTGCTTAGTTGATAGTGGCTTTTAATATGGAGGATTTGCATTGTAATTAGTCCATTTTATATATATAGTGGACGGCATGTGTGATTATGAATGACTTTATTATATATATTATAAAAGTTATAATTATTAATTATATATTATATTAACTTATAATAATGCATAAAATAAAAGAGAAAGACATGCATTCTTTTATGCTTTGTGACCGAAACAAAGAAAATAAGAAAGAAAAAAACCATTTAGGTTCTACTTGATGTTCTTTGATTAAGGTAAGAGTTTTGTTCGGTTTTGATAATTTTACGTTTTGATATCGTTGTTTTGAATACTTTTCACCCATGTCTTAATTTTTGATTTTGATGATGATTTTTGTTTTGCCATTGATGGTACCTTGTGGTTTTGTTGTTTGAAGATGAAATAAGAAATATATGAGTTTGATTAACAAGTTTTGTCTTTGAATTTTGATGAATTTGAATAATTTGGACTAAATTGTAAAATAAATTTTGAAGGACTAAAATGTGAAATAAATGAAATTTATGGACTTGTATGAACATAGGTAATATTCGGCCAAGCATGGGCAATGAGAAATTTTGTGCAATAGGGACTAAATTGTAAAAGTGTGAAATATTAGGGGCAAAATGATAACTTGCCCATTTATGTGTTTTAGGACTAAATTGAATAGAAATGTGTTTGAATGATCTTAATTTGAACGTGTTTAGATCAAGAACAAAAGAAAGCGGACTTGGATCGGGAAAAGTGGAAATAATCGAATATTCGGTTTTTGTCGTCCAAGCGATATCTGAGTAAGTCCTTAAGCTAAAGTATGTTAAAGAATTATTTATGAATAGGTTCAATGAAATTATTTGATAAATTTGAGTATGAATATATGTGTTAGCGAATGTAAAGGCTTTAAAATGGATTAGATGTGTTTATGTATATATGATAAGAATTTGTACATTCTTGGTGATATGTGAATGTGAATTGTGTATATGTTTAGTTAATAATGATAGTGTTAAGAAATGAAATTTGATAGGTTTGGTTTATGAATTATTTGGCTTATTGCCTAGCGAGCTTAGTCTTGGATGATATATTCGCTTATTGCCTAGCGGGCCTTGTCTTGCAGTGACATATTCGGGCTTCGTGCCTAGCGTGAGCTTAGTTCGATGATATATTCGAGCTTCGTGCCTAGCAGTGCTTAGTGCTGTGATATATTCGGCTTCGTGCTCAGCGAGCTTAATGCCTGGGTGATACTTTAAAACGAAGAAACCATAAATTGATCGAGGTGTAACATAGTGAAACTATTGAGTTAAAAACTCGGTAAGATTAAGTCCCATTGAATTCATCGAAGTAAGGTAAGTTGTGATTAATGTTACTTGAGTTGAAATATTATGTTAAGAATGGTGTTATGTGAATTTGAGCTGGTAATCGACATGTATGAATATAGAAATAATAGAATTTTTAGTGTGATAATGTAATGGATATGAATGTTGAATCTACATGATTATAAACATGCGATTTTAATGTGTGCATTCGGTTTTACAAATAATGAATATAATATATTGGAATTTGATTTTAATGTGGTCTTTGAGATTCTACCATAAGGTATGTATTTACATAAGTACATGTTATATGTGATGTTTATCGAATAAGTAAGTTGATAGATAATGTGTTTGTATTTTCGGCATCTTGGATATGTGGATAAAATGATATTGAGTAGATGTTATTCATATACGAAGATGATATTACTTGATAGATGTATATATATATATACACATGGACACATACTGGTTATGGGGATTTTCTTATATGTACATGGTAAATTGATATCCGGTTGTATATATATGTGAATAAATATATTTAATCATTGATGTACATTGATAAGCTTTACCTTCTTAAGTAGGTAAAGATAAGTGTTTTGCTATGTGAGAATATTTGTATTCAATTTTGGTAATCTATATGTGCTATGATATGATAACCTTGTATTTGAGAACATGTATATTTGGTTTTGCTAACTTAGTGTTAATTAATAATAGTTGATAAATATATAATTGCTTATGACTTACTAAGCTTAAATAGCTTACTCTGTGTGTATTCTTGTTTATTCTTGTTTATAGATTTGGATATATGTTACGAGTTCGGGGATCGTCAGCAAGACTACGCACACTATCGACAGTTTTTCGGTATTTTACTAAGTTGAATTTGGTTTTATGGCATGTATAGCATAAATGGAATGTTTGATTTTGGAACATGTATATATATATATATAGCCATGCGAAAATGGCTTGATCACTATGTTTAAGTTCGTTTTTATGTGTACTTGGTTAAGTGCTTGATATGTTTGGTTTAGCAAATTGCCTTTGACTTATTATATGCAAAACATGGTTTCTATGCTTATGTTTGTGTATATGATCTCAGTTAAGGTGAATTTATGTGTAACTTGTTCAATATGCTATGCTAATGATAGACAATTATGTGTTTTGGCAATAAGGTAAATGATATATGCTTGATGCATTTAGTAAGAATAAATGATGTTAAGTTTAAATGATTTTGGTTATGTGATATTTATATATATACATAATGAAGTATGTTTATGAATGTTGGAAGCTAAAGTTATCCATAATTCGGATTAGAAAGTTGATAAAAGGATAATTATATGTGTAACATCCTGAAAAGGGCCTATGCATTTTCAGTTTAATTGTATGAAATGACAAGTTTAAGCACTAAGAATAAATTTTGATATTTTTGGAAACCTGGAAATGCATGAAAATGGAAACCTGAACATTTTGGAAACTGAACATTTTGGAAACACGGACATTTTGGGAACTTGAACATTTTGGAAACTTGAACATTTTGGAAACACGAACATTTTGGAAACTTGAACTTGTAAGAAAAATGGCAAGTTCTGAGCCGATCGAAAATTTTAGGAAACTTAGAAATGATGCGAAATGTCAAATTTTAAAGTTTAAAATAGGAAATAAGGGCAAAATGGCCTTAAAAGAAAAAGTTAGTAAAGTTTGACACACAAACAAAGCTTGGAAAAGTGGCCTGAAGGTGTCACTTAGGGCCTATGGAAATGGCGCCATGTGCAAGGGAAATGGGCCTGGGTTCGAGTCACTTGGAAAGCAAATAATGAAGGTTTTAATTTTGCTTCCAGAAGACTGAGGTGGACGGCACCTATTCCTAGAAAGGGAGGAGTTTTATTTCTGTTAAAACTTGATAAATTAAGTGATAAATAAAGGATTTTAATTGAGGAGATAAATGATGGATTAAACACTTTTATTCTTTAATAAAAGAGATAATATTATCACAAGGAAGGGTGGTGGCTAAGTCAAGGACTCTTGGCCTAATAATTTCGGTTGAAGAAGGAGAGTTGGAGGCTTTTCTCTCATCTTTTCTTATGTGAGCCGAAAATTCCCTAGCCCCTATTTCTCTCTCTGCCGAAATTTTCACTAAGCAAGACTCCATCTTTTCTTCTCCTCTCCTTTGTCATTGTTAAGCCAAAACTCTTCTCTTTTGATCCCTGTTAAATCTCTATAGCTGAATCTCTGTAACTCTAAGCAAGGAAGCAATCGATTAAAGGCATCAAGGTAAGGTTAAGCTATTCAATTTCCTTTCTTTTCTTTTCTAAATGCCGAAAGTAAAAGGCCTAATCCCTATTCTTGTTCATACCCGAATCTACAAGGATCTCTCAGGTTTCTACAATTACCAAATATAAGGATCAAGGATCTAAGGTAAGAACAATTAATTCTTGTTCTTCTAATTCTTTTAATCAAGATCTAAGAAATAACCCTTTTTATGTCTCATGGCCGAATATCAAAGGAAGAGTTTCGAGATTTCAGATTCAAGGAATTTACAGTGAGGCACATTCGGCCAAAGGCCAAGTTTTATTTATTAAAGTTAGATCAGATCTAACATACGAATTTTAGGAATTTCGACATCACTTAGGAAACAAGGAATTGATTTTGGGAATCTCATCATAAGGTAAGTGGTTATAATCGGCCAAGGTTTTCTCTTAAATACCTAGATCTATTCGTTTTAATCGAGACTAATCAAATCAATGGATTTAATGGTTAGCCGATTTCAAGGAGAAGAACACAAATCTTGATTTGATCATCAATCAAATCGGCAAGCAAGGTAAGTATTAGTAATACCATTCCTATTAGGATTTGGTTTTAAAAGCGAAAAGGCTATTAATGTGTTTTTGTATGATGGGCCGAATATAGGATCTAAAGTTAGATCGGGATTTTCGGGATCTCAAAGAGTCCATTAAACGAATCAGGTGTGTACTCATACTAACCTTCAATATGTTATATGGCAAATATTAATTATATGATTAATACATAAGAATGTGAATATGGCTAAGTACCCTAATGTGGTACAAAGGTACTGTGCACGCTTTCCTACTCGATAGGATTATGAAATATGTTATTTTATAACATGTGAATATATGTATATGAATATGGAATTAAGAATGTTATGCATGATATAAAATTTATGGGGCATTAGGGATTTATGTGAAAGGGAAGAAGGTGTTGACTTGGTCTCACTAACGATATATGGTGACTACGGTCACAAAAATTTGAATATGGTAACTCCGGTTACATTATCCGAATTTGGTAACCGATTACATTATTTGAATATGGTGTCTAATGACACAAAATATATGGGCGATGAGCACGCCGTCATTGCAATGACGCGCCTTCGATGGTGTGTAGCGGATGGAGGGTTGACTTAGTAGTCCCACTGTGTGACCGGCGTACGGTGGTGTGTAGCGGATGGACAAATAGGCTTGGGTTTGGGTTGCATCATAATTTATTTTATATGAATATGAAATTGATATGAACATGTATGCCGATTTGTTGAATGTTAGTCTTGTGTGCACATTGAGTCTGTTGACTCACCCGTTGTGGGAAATATTTTCAGTGATGAACAAAGGATTTGACCGGGACGGTAGACCTTGAGGTGGCCATGTTCCATTTGAAGATTATATTTAAATTTGGACTTTATTTCATTTAGTACCTTTAATTTTATATTTGGGTTTTCTTGATGTAATAAGGCCATAAGGCCCAGTGGATTTTCCTTATTCTGCTTTACTTTAAACTATTATGTTACGAACTACTTATGACTAAAGTTAAAGCGATATTTTTTTTATAAACCCTAAAAATTATTTTGTCACCTTAATAAAAAATTGGATTTACAAGATTAATTAAATGGGTTTCCAATCTAAGCCCAATCCACAACAACATTTTTCTAAATATTTTACAAATTTTCTCTAAGTAACGAAAATCTTTGAAACCGGTTTACTTTAGGAACATACCAGATCCGCTCGGGCTCGTGGGCGGGTGTGGGGTGTTTCGATTTGGTATCGAGCCAGCTTTTGAACTCTCGGCACGTGGGCTAAGGCCCAAAACGTTTTGAATTCGAGCCCAAATGATTTTCTTGAAAAATAAGCAGGCTTCTGGCATGGCCCCTAAGTCTCCGACCCGCAGTCCACCAGGTAAGTACCCCTAACTCTATGTGTGATTCTATGATTTATGAACTGTATAAGGGTAGAAAAGGCATGGAACGTAGAATAGAATGATAGGAACTTGAACCCTAGGATTAGACTACTCAAACACAAAACCACATAAGACTTAATGTACTGAACAAACCTATGGCTAAGTCACTGAGCTAGTGGTGTGGTAACCCCTGTACGCATGTCTAGGATTGGATCCGGAAGAGCTTGGCATTTAAGTAGTCCTAGTGACTCACCTCCTCTTCGTAGGAATCCTGCAGTGCTGCAGCTTCTGGTTCACCCTAACTCGAGAGGCTCAGTGGTGTGGCAACCTCATGCATGTCTAGGAATGGTTTGATGGGAGCTTGGTATTTAAGCGATCCGCGTGACTCACCTCCTCTCCACATGAATCCTGCACAGTGCGTAGCTTTGGTTCACCACGACCAAGAGGGCTCGGTTATAGGCTAAACATAATGACTAAAACCCAAAAGGAACTAGCCATGTTTTTTTAAAAAAAAGAGAGAGAACAAAACAACAAACCCTAGTTATTCAAATTTTTAAAACTTTCTTTTAAACTGAGAAAATTATTTTTACAACATTTTCTGAAAAACTCCTGATTTGCGAAAATTACAAAAATGCCCTTAGGGGTGAAATTACCAAAGTGCCCTTGGTTTATAAAATGATTCAACTACTCAACAGCTTTACCAAAATTTCATTATTTTATAAATATTCAAAAACCCTAATTTTTAAAATATCAAAATACCTTGATTTTGGAAAAATTACAAAATTGCCCCTAACTTACAAAATTACCAAAATGACCCTGATCTCCAAAATTTTTGCAACATTTCCATTTTTGAAGGAATAATTCTCGAAAAGAACCCTCAAAGTTTTACAACTTTCAAAATACCCCTAATTTATAAAATTTTACAAATTTACCCTGATTTGTGAAAAATTACCAAGATACCCCTGAGGTCAAAAATTACTAAAATACCCCCGGATTTCAAAATTTTTTCCAAATCACCCCAAGACTTCGAAATTTCCAAAATAATTTTTGACAAAAACACCAAGGAACGTTTTCTTCTAAAAATTACAAAATGCCTCAGGGACAAAATTAAGAAAATACCCCTGGGTAGTGGAAAACAACAACAACAAAAACTACAACGTTTCTCTGAATGAACGAAAGTTCATACTTGTCTGATGGATGAATGAATGAATGAATGGAAAAGACTATGTGTTTGTATGAATACGAAAGAACCACTCTTAAATCCCTTTTCATAAAACTCCTTCGCTGGTAAATAAGTGGAACAATGACTAATCCATAAAATTTCTTAATCAGATCTCGACACTAGAAAATGAGCTCTAGAGGACGTGGTCGTCGTGGTCGAGGCAGAGGAAGGATGACCGTGTCGAAACCCGTTAGATCGGGTCAAGGGTCCGACAATGAAATGCCACCGCCACTACCACCCCCAGCTGTTAATGTTGAGTAGTAAGCTCGAGCGGGAAGATCTTGTGTCACAGTTTGTCTTTGCGAGTTTTGGAATTGGTGGCCGGTGGAGGAGGAAATTCAGGAAATCGAAAGTCTGTACCTGAACGACTCTGAGCTAATGGAGCGAAAATGTTTCGAGGAGTATCTAACGTGGCACCCAGTACAGCTGAGTACTGTTTGGAAGCAACGGAGCGTATCATGGATGAGCTCGATCTGACTCCAGAAGAAAAGTTGAAAGGGATGGTGGCGTTGTTACGTGATGAAGCGTATCAGTGGTGGTTAACTGTTCGAGATGGTGCCACGGCTGAAAATTTGACCTGGGTGTATGTTAGAGAGGCATTTCAGAAGAAGTATGTGGGAACCAGGTACACAGATGAACAAAGGAAGGCACTTCATCAAGCTTTAGGCACTAAGCTAGACTTCACTACTTTTCATCCACAATCGACGGGCGATCTGAGCGGGTTATCAAGTGTTGGAGGATATGTTGAGAGGTCGTGTAATGGATTTACGAGGAAGTTGGGAAAATTACTTGCCTTTAGCTGAATTCGCCTACAACAACAATATCAAGCTAGCATTCGGATGGCACCATACTGAAGCATTGTATGGAAGGAAGTGCGAACACCTACTTGTTGGACCGAGTTAGGAGAACACCAAGTTTTGGGTCCGTAATTAGTGGCGGCGAAGAGAAGGTTGAGCTAATTCGGGCACGGTTGAAGGAAGCCTCTGATAGGCAGAAGTCGTACGCAGACCTTAAACGGAAGGAAACAGAGTTTGAAGTGGGAGACCAAGTATTCCTGAAAGTCTCGCCTTGGAAGAAGGTAATGAGGTTCGGTCTAAAAGGGAAATTAAGCCCAAGGTTTATAGGGCCTTATCGAGTACTGAAACGAGTTGGGCCAGTGGCATACCAATTAGAGTTGCCACCAGAATTGCAGCAGATGCACGACGTATTTCATGTGTCCATGCTACGTCGCTACCGATCGGATCCATCGCATGTGGTATCTGTTGAAGAAGTGGAGCTAAGGCGGACTTATCCTACGAGGAAGAAACGATTCGGATCTTGGAACGAGATGTGAAAGTACTACGAAGGAAGACAAAGCCTTCTAGTCAAAGTGCTATGGCACAATCATGGATCTGACGAAGCTTCGTGGGAGCGAAGAGACTATCGACGACAATACCCTCAACTATTTTAGTTAGGAAATTTCGGGACGAAATTTTGTTTAAGGGGGTACAATCAGAACATCCCGAAAAGGGCCTATGCATTTTCGGTTTAATTGTATGAAATGACAAGTTTAAGCACTAAGAATAAATTTTGATATTTTGGAAACACGAAAATGCATGAAAATGGAATCTGAACATTTTGGAAACTGAACATTTTGGAAACACGAACATTTTGGGAACTTGAACATTTTGGAAACTTGAACATTTTGGAAACTCGAACATTTTGGAAACTTGAACTTGTAAGAAAAATGGCAAGTTCTGAGCCGATCGAAAATTTTAGGAAACTTAGAAATGATGCGAAATGTCAAATTTTAAAGTTTAAAATAGGAAATAAGGGCAAGATGGCCTTAAAAGAAAAAGTTGGTAAAGTTTGACACACAAACAGGCTTGGAAAAGTGGCCTGAAGGTGTCACTTAGGGCCTATAGAAATGGCGCCATGTGCAAGGGAAATGGGCACAGGTTTGAGTCACTTGGAAAGTAAATAATGAAGGTTTTAATTTTGCTTCCGAAGACCGAGGTGGACTGCACCTATTTCTAGAAAGGGAGGAGTTTTATTTACATTAAAACTTGATAAATTAAGTGATAAATAAAGGATTTTAATTGAGGAGATAAATGATGGATTAAACACTTTTATTCTTTAATAAAAGAGACAATATTATCACAAGGAAGGGTGGTGGCCAAGTCAAGGACTCTTGGCCTAATAATTTCGGTTGAAGAAGGAGAGTTGGAGGCTTTTCTCTCATCTTTTCTTATGTGTGCGAAAATTCCCTAGCCCTATTTCTCTCTCTCAAAATTTTCACTAAGCAAGACTCCATCTTTTCTTCTCCTCTCCTTTGTCATTGTTAAGCCAAAACTCTTCTCTTTTGATCCTGTTAAATCTCCATAGCGAATCTCAGTAACTCTAAGCAAGGAAGCAATCGATTAAAGGCATCAAGGTAAGGTTAAGCTATTCAATTTCCTTTCTTTTCTTTTCTAAATGCCGAAAGTAAAGGCCTAATCCCTATTCTTGTTCATGCCCGAATCTACAAGGATCTCTCAGGTTTCTACAATTACCAAATATAAGGATCAAGGATCTAAGGTAAGAACAATTAATTCTTGTTCTTCTAATTCTTTTAATCAAGATCTAAGAAATAACCCCTTTTATGTCTCATGGCCGAATATCAAAGGAAGAGTTTCGGGATTTTAGATTCAAGGAATTTAAGGTGAGGCACATTCGGCCAAAGGCCAAGTTTTATTTATTAAAGTTAGATCAGATCTAACATACGAATTTTAGGAATTTCGACATCACTTAGGAAACAAGGAATTGATTTTGGGAATCTCATCATAAGGTAAGTGGTTATAATCGGCCAAGGTTTTCTCTTAAATACCTAGATCTATTCGTTTTAATCAGAGACTAATCAAATCAATGGATTTAATGGTTAGCCGATTTCAAGGGAGAAGAACACAAATCATTGGGATTTGATCATCAATCAAATCGGCAAGCAAGGTAAGTATTAGTAATACCATTCCTATTAGGATTTGGTTTTAAAGCGAAAAGGCTATTAATGTGTTTTTGTATGATGGGCCGAATATAGGATCTAAAGTTAGATCGGGATTTTCGGGATCTCAAAGAGTCCATTAAACGAATCAGGTGTGTACTCATACTAACCTTCAATATGTTATATGGCAAATATTAATTATATGATTAATACATAAGAATGTGAATATGGCTAAGTACCCTAATGTGGTACAAAGGTACTCAGGTACGTTTCCTACTTCTGATAGGATTATGAAATATGTTATTTTATAACATGTGAATATATGTATTTGAATATGGAATTAAGAATGTTATGCATGATATAAAATTTATGGGGCATTCGGGATTTATGTGAAAGGGGAAGAAGGTGTTGACTTCGGTCTCACCAACGATATATGGTGACTACGGTCACAAAAATTTGAATATGGTAACTCCGGTTACATTATCTGAATTTGGTAACTTCGGTTACATTATTTGAATATGGTGTCTAATGACACAAAATATATGGGCGATGAGCACGTCGAATGCAGCGACTGCCTTCGATGGTGTGTAGCGGATGGAGGGTTGACTTAGTAGTCCCCACGGTGTGACTGGCAGGTACGGGTGGTGTGTAGCGGATGGACAAATAGGCTTGGGTTTGGGTTGCATCATAATTTATTTTATATGAATATGAAATTGATATGAACATGTATGCCTGATTTGTTGAATGTTAGTCTTGTGTGTACATTGAGTCATTGACTCACCCGTTGTGGGAAATATTTTGGTGATGAACAAGGATGAATGGGACGGTAGACCTTGAGGTGGCCATGTTCCATTTGAAGATTATATTTAAATTTGGACTTTATTTCATTTAGTACCTTTAATTTTATATTTGGGTTTTCTTGATGTAATAAGGCCATAAGGCCCAATGGATTTTCCTTATTACGCTTTACTTTAAACTATTATGTTACGAACTACTTATGACTAAAGTTAAAGCAATATTTTTTTTATAAACCCTAAAAATTATTTTGTCACCTTAATAAAAAATTGGATTTACAAGATTAATTAAATGGGTTTCCAATCTAAGCCCAATCCACAACAACATTTTTCTAAATATTTTACAAATTTTCTCTAAGTAACGAAAATCTTTGAAACCGGTTTACTTTAGGAACATACCAGATCCGGTTCAGGCTCGTGGGCCGGGTGTGGGGTGTTTCAGTTTGGTATCAGAGCCCAGTTTTAAACTCTCGGCCTGTGGGCTAAGGCCCAAAACGTTTTGAATTCGAGCCCAAATGATTTTCTTGAAAAATAAGCGGGCTTGGCATGGCCCCTAAGTCTCCGACCATGATCCACCGTAAGTACCCCTAACTCGTGTGTGATTACGTGATTTATGAACTGTATAAGGGTAGAAAAGGCATGGAGCGTAGAATAGAATGATAGGAACTTGAACCCAGGATTAGACTACTCAAACACAAAACCACATAAGACTTAATGTCTTGAACAAACCTATGGCTAAGTCACCGAGCTAGTGGTGTGGTAACCCCTGACGCATGTCTAGGATTGGATCCGAAAGAGCTTGGTATTTAAGTAGTCCTAGTGACTCACCTCCTCTTCGCAGGAATCCTACGTGGTGCGTAGCCGGTTCACCCTAACTCGGAGGGCTCAGTGGTGTGGCAACCTCTCATGCATGTCTAAGAATGGTTTGGTGGGAGCTTGGTATTTAAGCATCCAGTGACTCACCTCCTCTCCACACGAATCCTCGCTGGTGCGAGCTTTGGTTCACCCCGACCAAGAGGGCTCGGTTATAGGCTAAACATAATGACTAAAACCCAAAAGGGAACTAGCCATGTTTTTTTTAAAAAAAAAAAGAAAGAGAGAACAAAACAACAAACCCTAGTTATTCAAACTTTTAAAAATTTCTTTTAAATTGAGAAAATTATTTTTACAACATTTTCTGAAAAACTCCTGATTTGCGAAAATTACAAAAATGCCCTTAGGGGTGAAATTACCAAAGTGCCCTTGGTTTATAAAATGATTCAACTACTCAACAGCTTTACCAAAATTTCATTATTTTATAAACATTCAAAAACCATAATTTGTAAAATATCAAAATACCTTGATTTTGGAAAAATTACAAAATTACCCCTAACTTACAAAATTACCAAAATGACCCTGATCTCTAAAATTTTTTCAACATTTCCATTTTTGAAGGAATAATTCTCGAAAAGAACCCTCAAAGTTTTACAACTTTTGAAATACCCCTAATTTATAAAATTTTACAAATTTACCCTGATTTGTGAAAAATTACCAAGATACCCCTGAGGTCAAAAATTACCAAAATACCCCCGAATTTCAAAATTTTTTCCAAATCACCCCAAGGCTTTGAAATTTCCAAAATAATTTTTGACAAAAACACCAAGGAACGTTTTTCTTCTAAAAAATTACGAAAATGCCCCTGTAGGACAAAATTAAGAAAATACCCCTGGGTAGTGGAAAATAACAACAACAAAAACTACAACGTTTCTCTGAATGAACGAAAGTTCATACTTGTCTGATGGATGAATGAATGAATGAATGGAAAAGACTATGTGTTTGTATGAATACGAAAGAACCACTCTTAAATCCCTTTTCATAAAACTCCTTCGCTGGTAAATAAGTGGAACAATGACTAATCCATAAAATTTCTTAATCAGATCTCGACGCTAGAAAATGAGCTCTAGAGGACGTGGTCATCGTGGTCGAGGTAGAGGAAGGATGACCGTGTCGGAACCCGTTAGATCGGGTCAAGGGTCCGACAATGAAATGCCACCGCCACTACCACTCCCAGCTGTTAATGTTGAGTAGCAGGCTCAGACGGGGGAAGATACTGTGTCGCAGGCTGTGCTGTGAGTTTTGGAATTGGTGGCCGGTGCAGGAGGAAATTTAGGAAATCGAAAGTCCGTACCTGAACGACTCTGAGCTAATGGAGCGAAAATGTTCCGAGGAGTATCTAACGTGGCACCCAGTACGGCTGAGTACTGGTTGGAAGCAACGGAGCGTATCATGGATGAGCTCGATCGACTCGTAAGAAAAGTTGAAAGGGATGGTGGCGTTATTCTGCGATGAAGCGTATCGATGGTGGTTAACTATGCGGGATGGTACCACGACTAAAATTTGACCAGGAGTATGTTAGAGAGGCATTTCAGAAGAAGTATGTGGGAACCAGGTACACAGATGAACAAAGGAAGGCACTTCATCAAGCTTTAGGCACTAAGCTAGACTTCACTACGGCTTTTCATCCACAATCAGACGGGCGATCGAACGGGTTATACAAGTGTTGGAGGATATGTTGAGAGGTCGTGTAATGGATTTCTGAGGAAGTTGGGAAAATTACTTGCCTTTAGCTGAATTCGCCTACAACAACAGCTATCAAGCTAGCATTCGGATGGCACCATACGAAGCATTGTATGGAAGGAAGTGTAGAACACCTACTTGTTGGACCGAGTTAGGAGAACACCAAGTTTTGGGTCCAGAATTAGTGGCAGAAACTGAAGAGAAGGTTGAGCTAATTCAGGCACGGTTGAAGGAAGCCTCTGATAGGCAGAAGTCGTACGCAGACCTTAAACGGAAGGAAATAGAGTTTGAAGTGGGAGACCAAGTATTCCTGAAAGTCTCGCCTTGGAAGAAGGTAATGAGGTTCGGTCAAAAAGGAAAATTAAGCCCAAGGTTTATAGGGCCTTATCGAGTACTGAAACGAGTTGGGCCAGTGGCATACCAATTAGAGTTGCCACCAGAATTGCAACAGATGCACGACGTATTTCATGTGTCCATGCTACGTCGCTACCGATCGGATCCATCGCATGTGGTATCTGTTGAAGAAGTGGAGCTAAGGCCAGACTTATCCTACGAGGAAGAACCGATTCGGATCTTGGAACGAGATGTGAAAGTACTACGAAGGAAGACAGTGCCTCTAGTAAAAGTGCTATGGCACAATCATGGATCGGAAGAAGCTTCGTGAGAGCCAAAAGAGACTATGCGACAGCAATACCCTCAACTATTTTAGTTAGGAAATTTCAGGGATGAAATTTTGTTTAAGGGGTGTAGAACTGTAACATCCTGAAAAGGGCCTATGCATTTTCGGTTTAATTGTATGAAATGACAAGTTTACGCACTAAGAATAAATTTTGATATTTTGGAAACCCGAAAATGCATGAAAATGGAAACACGAACATTTTGGAAACTGAACATTTTGGAAACCCGAACATTTTGGGAACTTGAACATTTTGGAAACTTGAACATTTTGGAAACACGAACATTTTGGAAACTTGAACTTGTAAGAAAAATGGCAAGTTCTGAGCCGATCGAAAATTTTAGGAAACTTAGAAATGAAGCGAAATGTCAAATTTTAAAGTTTAAAATAGGAAATAAGGGCAAGATGGCCTTAAAAGAAAAAGTTGGTAAAGTTTGACACACAAACAGGCTTGGAAAAGTGGCCTGAATGTGTCACTTAGGGCCTATGGAAATGGCGCCATGTGCAAGGGAAATGGGCCCGGGTTCGAGTCACTTGGAAAGCAAATAATGAAGGATTTAATTTTGCTTCCAGAAGACTGAGGTGGACGGCACCTATTTCTAGAAAGGGAGGAGTTTTATTTCTGTTAAAACTTGATAAATTAAGTGAGAAATAAAGGATTTTAATTGAGGATATAAATGATGGATTAAACACTTTTATTCTTTAATAAAAGAGATAATATTATCACAAGGAAGGGTGGTGGCCAAGTCAAGGACTCTTGGCCTAATAATTTCGGTTGAAGAAGGAGAGTTAGAGGCTTTTCTCTCATCTTTTCTTATGTGTGCGAAAATTCCTAGCCCTATTTCTCTCTCTGCGAAATTTTCACTAAGCAAGACTTCATCTTTTCTTCTCCTCTCCTTTGTCATTGTTAAGCCAAAACTCTTCTCTTTTGATCCCTGTTAAATCTCCATAGCCGAATCTCTGTAACTCTAAGCAAGGAAGCAATTGATTAAAGGCATCAAGGTAAGGTTAAGCTATTCAATTTCCTTTCTTTTCTTTTCTAAATGCCTAAAGTAAAAGGCCTAATCCCTATTCTTGTTCATGGCCGAATCTACAAGGATCTCTCAGGTTTCTACAATTACTAAATATAAGGATCAAGGATCTAAGGTAAGAACAATTAATTCTTGTTCTTCTAATTCTTTTAATCAAGATCTAAGAAATAACCCTTTTTATGTCTCATGGCCGAATATCAAAGGAAGAGTTTCGGGATTTCAGATTCAAGGAATTTAAGGTGAGGCACATTCGGCCAAAGGCCAAGTTTTATTTATTAAAGTTAGATCAGATCTAACATACGAATTTTAGGAATTTCGACATCACTTAGGAAACAAGGAATTGATTTTGGGAATCTCATCATAAGGTAAGTGGTTATAATCGGCCAAGGTTTTCTCTTAAATACCTAGATCTATTCGTTTTAATCAGAGACTAATCAAATCGATGGATTTAATGGTTAGCCGATTTCAAGGGAGAAGAACACAAATCTTCGGGATTTGATTATCAATCAAATCGGCAAGCAAGGTAAGTATTAGTAATACCATTCCTATTAGGATTTGGTTTTAAAAGCGAAAAGGCTATTAATGTGTTTTTGTATGATGGGCTGAATATAGGATCTAAAGTTAGATCGGGATTTTCGGGATCTCAAAGAGTCCATTAAACGAATCAGGTGTGTACTCATACTAACCTTCAATATGTTATATGGCAAATATTAATTATATGATTAATACATAAGAATATGAATATGGCTAAGTACCCTAATGTGGTACAAAGGTACTCAGGTACGTTTCCTACTTCTGATAGGATTATGAAATATGTTATTTTATAACATGTGAATATATGTATATGAGTATGGAATTAAGAATGTTATGCATGATATAAAATTTATGGGGCATTCGGGATTTATGTGAAAGGGGAAGAAGGTGTTGACTTGGTCTCACTAACGATATATGGTGACTACGGTCACAAAATTTGAATATGGTAACTCCGGTTACATTATCTCGAATTTGGTAACTTCCGGTTACATTATTTGAATATGGTGTCTAATGACACAAAATATATGGGCGATGAGCACGCCGGTCAGCTGCATGACGCCTTCGATGGTGTGTAGCGGATGGAGGGTTGACTTAGTAGTCCCCACGGTGTGACTGGCAGGTACGGGTGGTGTGTAGCGGATGGACAAATAGGCTTGGGTTTGGGTTGCATCATAATTTATTTTATATGAATATGAAATTGATATGAACATGTATGCCTGATTTGTTGAATGTTAGTACTGTGTGCACATTGAGTCTGTTGACTCACCCCGTTGTGGGAAATATTTTCAGGTGATGAACAGTGACGGACCGGGACGGTAGACCTTGAGGTGGCCATGTTCCATTTGAAGATTATATTTAAATTTGGACTTTATTTCTGTTTAGTACCTTTAATTTTATATTTGGGTTTTTCTTGATGTAATAAGGCCATAAGGCCCAGTGGATTTTTCTTATTCTGCTTTACTTTAAACTATTATGTTACTTAACTACTTATGACTAAAGTTAAAGTGATATTTTTTTTTTATAAACCCTAAAAATTATTTTGTCACCTTAATAAAAAATTGGATTTACAAGATTAATTAAATGGGTTTCAATTTAAGCCCAATCCACAACAACATTTTTCTAAATATTTTACAAATTTTCTCTAAGTAACAAAAATCTTTGAAATCGGTTTACTTTAGGAACATACCGGATCCTGTTCGGGCTCGTGGGCCGGGTGTGGGGTGTTTCAATATGTATGAATGTGTATAGGATATTCTGATTCGATTTATAATGGCTATGTATGCACCTTTATTATGCTTGAACGATTGGTTATATAGGTACGGTTGATGAAGGCAAATAATGAATATGTTGTATGGTTGTTTTGGTCGATATGCTTGTTCATGTTTATTATATATGCATGCCTATTATTCCGTGTGGATGTTTAACATAGACAAACATACGTAACATGTGAAATTATATAGTCATGACTTAATTAATGGAATAGGTTACTATTGATTCGGTAAAGATACATAGAAAAGAGTTTTTAGGATAAATGCATATAATATAATGATTTCAAAGGTATGTACTACCATATAGTAATGTTGATAATGTCATATTTGTGATTGGATATTAAGTCGTTTATGTCTTGGTTCAAATTTGGAACATGTTCAATTAAGTTTTGATGTATGTTCGAGTTGAATTATTAAAATAATTGAATTATGGATATTCAAGTTTGATAATGATATAAATGTATCGTTATTCTTTGGTGCATGAAATGTGATGAATAATTGTCTTTGAATCGTATTTTATACGGTGATGCCTCGTAACCTTAATCTGGCATGTATTCGGGTTTAAGGTGTTACATTTGATTGGTATCAGAGCTATGGATTAGTCGATTCTAGGACTATCATAGCGTATATGAGTCTAGCTATACATGCCATATTAAATCTGCGATAGTGTGATATCTCTCGACTCTAACAAAGAACTTTTGATGACATAGATAAGATTTCCAATTGAGCTAATTCGGATGGTACGAAATAAATATTTAAATAATTGAGTGGAGATGTGTTGATGATGAGTTGTGACTCATAAAGGTAAGAATTAAATTATATGACATGTTGTTATTGATAAATGTGGTAATTACATGAGCATATGAGATATGATATTTGAGTTATGATTGCTATCCGAAATGCATTGATTTTTTTTAAATGGTAATTTGAGTTGGCATATGAACAATGTGATAATAATAAAAGTGATTTAAAGAAAAGGTATGTTAAATGATTTGAGAATGTGAAATTAGTAATGAACCCGACTATTCGTGATAGTATGTATTATGCGATATATGTGAGAGTTAAATTTGAGGCTCTACTACCTCACCCCTTGTCAGAAAAATGTTGCAATTTTATTATAAGAGTTGGAATGAATAAGCCCACCAATGTGAAGTTCTAGAAAATTCTTGCTTGAAAGATTAGTAATGTGGTCAGAAAAGAGAATGAATCAGCAAATGAAAATAGTATTAAAAGAGATATTGGGCATTTCTGAAGACTATTCAGATTTTGCAAAGTCACTGTTAAAGAAGAAGTTAACTCTGATCAAATGACTTATTCAGGTATGATATCTAAATAAAGTATTAACTGAAAGCTTTCCTGAATTGATTTCTGTTAGTGATGGGATAATATGAAAATTTCTGATGACAGAATTAGACAGTGGATTGATGTTTGAATTCTATTGATGGTTAAATGCAATGGTTATAGTCAGGCAGTTATTATGATTCCATTTGGACATTTTGTGTGTATAATTATCCTCAGAAGTATATGTTACTGTTTAAATTTAAAAAAGAAAGTTTTATCGTATAAGAACAGTAGCTAAACATATTAATAGGCAAAGATATCGTTAATGTATTTGGGTTATATTCGACACTGTTATGTCTTCTTTTGATAATTTATTCCATGGTGTGGATATGAAAGTCGATGGTAAAATCTATATGAGACTAAAATTCTGTTCCTATTGGTTATTTCTCTGTTGAAAATATGTGAAGATTATATTACTTCTATTACTGTGGATTTTAGTATTTATGAGCGACATTGATCTTTCTGGATATTTCTGGGATATTATCGGAACAAATATTATTTTATATGAGTTGTAATTTTCAGATATTCTGTACAACTCCAAATGTTGAAATTTTTCTGTTACGGTATTTTTATGATTCCATGTGATTATCTGCAATAGATTTCTATCTGACAGAGAAGACTATGTCTATTGTAATTATAATTTCTGGCTTGAAATGTGAGGATACAATGGTACCTTCTTCAGAATTATAGAAGATGTGCTTTTACAATGGTTGCTAACTAAATCATATTTGATTCCTTTCTTTGTTCAGATACTTCATTAACAGCTGGAATAATACTCATTATAGGATTGAGACATTGTTCCTAATAAAGTTCAATTATTTCTATTTGGTTAAGGTGATTATAGTATAATTCAGAGTTTCGATGATAAATGTATGAGACAACTTTATTATAAACTCTTTCCTAGTTCTCATGAAAGTTCGACAGTGATAAAAGTGAAAATGATAGAAGATCAAGACTAATTTGTATAAAGATATGACTGGGGTCATCCTACTAATGAGAAGAAAGATTTCTTTGAAAAGACTGATTCAGTAGTTAATATGATTAGAATTATTTGATGGAAAAGTTAATTGGGATATACATGTTTGAATTTACCTATGAATTAGAAACAAACTTTAAATGTACATGTATGAATTGAAGGATGGTTTGAAAGAAGAATTTGCATTCTTAAAGACTCTGATGTATGTTTCAGAACAAGGTACGGACACTATGAATTTCTGGTTATGTCTTTTGGACTTACTAATGCACCTACTATTTTATGGATTTGATGAATCGAATCTTCAGATAGTATCTTGATCGGTTTGTGGTATTATTCATAGACGGCATTTTGATCTATTTCCGTGATGGAACCGAGCATGCCGAACATCTGAGGTTTGTGTTACAGACTTTGCGAGATAAATAGTTGTATGCGAAATTCAGTAAATATGTGTTCTGGATACACAAAGTCTGTTTTATAGGTTATGTTGTATCCGCATCGGTATTCGGGTTGACCCGAGTAAGATTTCATCTATATTTGATTGGAAACCTCCGAAAAAAAAATGTCTTTGAAGTTCAAAGTTTTCTGGGGCTTGCTGGTTACTATAGACGATTTGTGAAAGGTTTTCCTATGATAGCTACACCGTTGACAAAGCTATAACAGAAAGATGTTAAGTTCAAGTGGTCGAAAAAGTGTCAGAAAAGTTTTGATCAGTTGAAAGCTCTTTTGACCGAAGCTCCAGTGTTAGTTCAGCCTGAATCGGGTAAAGAATTTGTTATTTATAGTGATGTATCTTTGAATGGTTTGGGTTGTGTTTTGATGCAGGAAGGCAAAGTTATAGCTTATGTCTCGAGACAGCTGAAGCCACACGAAAAGAACTATCCGAAACATGATTTGAAGTTAGCAGCTATTGTGTTCACATTAAAGATTTGGCATCACTATCTGTTCAGTGAGAATGTCACATTTGTTCTGATCATAAAAGTCTGAAGTATTTAATGATTCTGAAATATCTAAGTTTGAGCCAACGTCGATGATTAAAGTTGTTAAAAGACTACAAGCTAATGATTGAATATCATTCGGGTAGTATGAATATGTATGATGATTTGAAACAGTTCTATTTGTGGTCTAGTACAAAACGAGACATATCTGACTTTGTTTCAAAATGCTTAGTCTGTCAATAAGTAAAAGCCAAGCATCAAGTACCTTTTGGGTTATTGCAGTCGGTTATGATACCCGAGTAGAAATGGGATAGGGTTATGATAGATTTTGTATCTAATTTATCGTTGACACTGAGCAAGAATGAAGTACTCTGGGTTATTGTGGATAGAGTGATTAAATCTGGTTTATCTTTGATTGAATTTGCTTATAATAGTAGCTTTCAATTTAGTATCAAAATGGTGCCCTACGAGGCTTTGTATAGTCGTAAATGTCGTACATCATTGTATTGGACCGAACTCAGTGAAAGTAAGATACATGAGGTTGACTCGATCAAAGAAAAAAAAATGATAGTGATTCGTGATAGCTTGAAAGCTGCATTAGATCGTCAAAAGTTATATGCATATTTGAAACGTAAAGATATTTAATTTCAGATCGGAGATCAAGTGTTTCTAAAAGTTTCACTATGGAAGAAAGTACTCAGATTTGGTCGTAAAGGCAAGTTGAGTTCGAGATTCATTGGACCGTACAAGATCAAAAAGCGTTATCCAAATCTATTCACTAGTAAGATTTTCGGGGACGAAAATCCCTAAGGGGAGAGAGTTGTAACAGCCCACTTTTGACCCTAATCGGAATAGTGGTTTCGGGACCACAAATCCGAGTCTGAAAAATATTTTAAAAATTATTTTGTGTATTTATTGTGTGTGAATTTGTTGGTATTAAATTTTCGTGATTTAATTTCATCGTTTAGGTATTCGATTTAATAAAAGGACTTAATCGCGTAAAAGGTAAAAGTTACAAATTATAGTGTAGAGTGGTTAGTTGATAGTGGCTTTTTAATATGGAGGATTATCATTATAATTATTCCATTTTATATATATAGTGGACGGCATGTGTGATTATGAATGACTTTATTATATATATTATAAAAGTTATAATTATTAATTATATATTATATTAACTTATAATAATGCATAAAATAAAAGAGAAAGACATGCATTCTTTTATGCTTTGTGACCG
This sequence comes from Gossypium rotundifolium, assembly GCA_025506655.1. Classification (NCBI taxonomy): domain Eukaryota; kingdom Viridiplantae; phylum Streptophyta; class Magnoliopsida; order Malvales; family Malvaceae; genus Gossypium; species Gossypium rotundifolium. The sequence goes on along the minus strand of CP106730.1, from coordinate 10,482,441 downwards.
AAACAAAGAAAATAAGAAAGAAAGAAAACCATTTAGGTTCGGCCTTGATGTTCTTTGATTAAGATAGGAGTTTTGTTCGGTTTTGGATAATTTTTACGTTTTTGATATCGTTGCTTTGAGTACTTTCCGACCTATGTCTTAATTTTTGATTTTGATGATGATTTTGTGTTTTGCCATTGATGGTACCTTGTGGTTTTTGTTGTTTGAAGATGAAATAAGAAATATATGAGTTTGATTAACAAGTTTTGTCTTTAAATTTTGATGAATTTGAATAATTTGACTAAATTGCAAAAATAAATTTTGAAGGACTAAAATGTGAAATAAATGAAATTTATGGACTTGTATGAACATAGGTAATATTCGCCAAGCATGGGTAATGAGAAATTTTGTGTATTTTGTGTTTTGTGCAATAGGGACTAAATTGTAAAAGTGTGAAATATTAGGGCAAAATGGTAACTTGCCCATTTATGTGTTTTAGGACTAAATTGAATAGAAATGTGTTTGAATGATCTTAATTTGAACGTGTTTAGATCAAGAACAAAAGAAAGCGGACTTGGATCGGGAAAAGTGGAAAAATCGAATATTCGGCTTTTGTCGTCAAGCGATATCCGAGGTAAGTCCTTAAGCTAAAGTATGTTAAAGAATTATTTATGAATAGGTTCAATGAAATTATTTGATAAATTTGAGTATGAATATATGTGTTAGCCGAATGTAAAGGCTTTAAAATGGATTAGATGTGTTTATGTATATATGATAAGAATTTGTACATTAGTGGTGATATGTGAATGTGAATTGTGTATATGTTTAGTTAATGATGATAGTGTTAAGAAATGAAATTTGATGGACTAGTTTATGAATTATTTCGGCTTATTGCCCAGCAGTGCCTTGTCTTGCTTGATTTGATTCGCTTATTGCCTAGTTGGCTTAGTGCTTGGGTGATATATTCGCTTATTGCCTAGCGTGCCTTGTCTTGGTGACATATTCGCTTCGTGCTCAGCGTGCTTAGTTTTGTGATATATTCGGCTTCGTGCCTAGCGTGCTTAGTCTTGGGTGATATATTCGACTTCGTGCCTAGCGTGCTTAATGGGTGATACTTTAAAACGAAGAAACCATAAATTGATCGAGGTGTAACATAGTGAAACTATTGAGTTAAAAACTCGTAAGCTTAAGTCTCATTGAATTCATCGAAGTAAGGTAAGTTGTGATTAGTGTTACTTGAGTTGAAATATTATGTTAAGAATGGTGTTATGTGAATTTGAGCTGGTAATCGACATGTATGAATATAGAAATAATAGAATTTTTAGTGTGATAATGTAATGGATATGAATGTTGAATCTACATGATTATAAACATGCGATTTTAATGTGTGCATTCGGTTTTACAAATAATGAATATAATATATTGGAATTTGATTTTGGGCTGTGTCTTTGAGATTCGGCTATAAGGTATGTATTTACAAAAGTACATGTCATATGTGATGTTTATCGAATAAGTAAGTTGATAGATAATGTGTTTGTATTTTCGGCATCTTGGATATGTGGATAAAATGATATTGAGTAGATGTTATTCATATACGAAGATGATATTACTTGATAGATGTATATATATATATACATGGACACATACTGTTATGGGGATTTTCTTATATGAACATGGTAAATTGATATCCGGTTGTATATATATGTGAATAAATATATTTAATCATTGATGTACATTGATAAGCTTTACCTTCTTAAGTAGGTAAAGATAAGTGTTTTGCTATGTGAGAATATTTGTATTCGATTTTGGTAATCTATATGTGCTATGATATGATAACCTTGTATTTGAGAACATGTATATTCGGTTTGCTAACTTAGTGTTAATTAATAATAGTTGATAAATATATAATTGCTTATGACTTACTAAGCTTAAATAGCTTACTCTGTGTGTATTCTTGTTTATTCCTGCTTATAGATTTGGATATATGTTACGAGTTCGGGATCGTCAAGAAGACTACTCACACTATCGATAGTTTTTCGTATTTTACTAAGTTGAATTTGGGTTTATGGCATGTATAGCATAGATAGAATGTTTGATTTTGGAACATGTATATATATATAGCCATGCTAAAATGGCTTGATCACTATGTTTAAGTTCGTTTTTATGTGTACTTGGTTAAGTGCTTGATATGTTTGGTTTAGCAAATTGCCTTTGACTTATTATATGCAAAACATGGTTTCTATGCTTATGTTTGTGTATATGATCTCGCTTAAGGTGAGTTTATGTAACTTGTTCAATATGCTATGCTAATGATAGACTAATTATGTGTTTTGGCAATAAGGTAAATGATATATGCTTGATGCATTTAGTAAGAATAAATGATGTTAAGTTTAAATGATTTTGGTTATGTGATATTTATATATATATACATAATGAAGTATGTTTATGAATGTTGGAAGCTAAAGTTATCCATAATTGATTAGAAAGTTGATAAAAGGATAATTATATGTATGAATGTGTATAGGATATTCTGATTCGATTTATAATGGCTATGTATGCACCTTTATTATGCTTGAACAATTGGTTATATAGGTACGGTTGATGAAGGCAAATAATGAATATGTTGTATGGTTGTTTTGGTCGATATGCTTGTTCATGTTTATTTTATATGCATGCCTATTATTCCGTGTGGATGTTTAACATAGACAAACATACGTAACATGTGAAATTATATAGTCATGACTTAATTAATGGAATAGGTTACTATTGATTCGGTAAAGATACATAGAATAGAGTTTTTAGGATAAATGCATATAATATAATGATTTCAAAGGTATGTACGGCCATATGGTAATGTTGATAATGTCATATTTGTGATTGGATATTAAGCTGTTTATGTCTTGGTTCAAATTTGGAACATGTTCAATTAAGTTTTGATGTATGTTCGAATTGAATTATTAAAATAATTGAATTATGGATATTCAAGTTTGATAATGATATAAATGTATCGTTATTCTTTGGTGCATGAAAGGCGATGAATAATTGTGCTGAACTGTATTTTATACGGTGATGCCTCGTAACCTTAATCTGGCGACAGATTCGGGTTTGGGGTGTTACAAATACATTTCCCTATGCCTATGCGGAGGTGAAAACCTCACGAAGACATAGGTACGGATGTATCCCGGAAGCAGTCCACTAGCCCCTACGAAGGTGAAAACCTCACGAAAGCATAGATTCTCGCTCCCACTTAAGGGTGTGACCACAACGGTCATGCAGTGCAATGCAAGGAAATATATTTAGAACCACATGCAATAAAAGGATCATGTTTTTTTTCTTAAAAACCAAAATTTTAAATTCAGACAAAAAGGACATGAAATTATCAATTTTACGGCTCGACTCTCTTATTTCCCCAGCGGGATTGACAAGCTGTCGAAACCATTTTTAAAGTGGGTTTTAAAAACGGGGATTGACTTTTAAAAACAAAAAATGGGAGTCCCCACCAATCCCTTTTTATTTAGGTGTGATTGAATCACCTTGTAAAACGTTTCATTTTAAAAGATTTGATTTTGGTCTACGAAAAACGAAAAAAAGGAGTTCGGGAGTCGGTTATGTATGAAGAAGGGTTAGCACCCTCATAACGCCCAAAATTGGTACCTAATTGATAAAATCATGTTTGAAATTTAAAAAGTTTAAAATAAGATCCCTTATCAGAAGGAAAACCAAGACTTACCTATTTTAAAGAAATAAAAATACCACACCAGTAAGTTAAGATACAACATCTTATAACTTCGAAGCTAGGTGCATCTTTATTTTAGAAAATTCTTACCTCAAGACACAAAACATCACACCCAGTAAGTTAGGATACAACGTTTTAAATTATCAAGAGTAAGTTTTTTATTTTGAAATTGGTAAACTTGAATTTTGAAAATGGAGGGATATCTAATACTTTGAGTTTTTCGAGAAAAATCACAACCCAGTAAGTTAAGGCACGATTCATCTCGAAAACTCCAAATATCACATATCACCGTTAAAAATATTTTAAAAAAATCTTTAATTTAAAAGATATTTTTATATATATAAAAAAATTGGTATGAGTAAGACATTGTAACATACATAATTCTATGAATTATATTAACCATAAATAATAAAAGAATAATATAACATGAATAAATAAGTTATAAGAAAAATGTTAAAGCAATTTGACATTTATAGGGCTCCAAAATGACGTCGTTTTGGAGCTGGCCCTAAACGCCCAAAACGGCGTCGTTTCACCTTCCGACCGGATTACTCGACTAGCTCCAAGCTAGGATCCGCGTGTCTTGGCGCATGGGATATTTGCACATTTAGCCCTTCCGCTTTTTTATGGTTTTGCAATTAAGTTTATTTTATTTTTAATTTTGCCCCAATAATTTATTTCGGGTTTCACTCTTGTCCCCCCTGATGCTGCGTGTTTTGGAGGAGAAGGGAAAATTTCCCTTTTAGTCCCTTCTTGTTATTCGCGCGTTCAATGAGGTCCTTTTCTTTTTATTTATTTTCAGATTTGCCCTGAACTTTTGTTTTAAATTCAATTTAGTCCTTTTTTAAGTTATTTTGCAATTAATGTTATTATTATTATTCATTTGTTATTATTATTATTATTACTATTATTACCATTATCATTATTTTATTTTACTATTATTATTATTATTACTATTATATATATTATTTGTTTATCATTATTGCTATCTATTATTATTATCATTAATATTATTATTTGTGTTACTATTATTATTTTCTTTACAATTATTATAGCTATTATTTTATTATTATTGCTGTTATAATTATATTTTCTCTTTGTATTTATTATTTATTATTTTATTATTATTTCTATTTTTTTTGTTTTGACTTGTTTATTTTATTTTATTTTCATCTTTATTATTATTATTCACATTAACGCATTTATTATTCTTTCATCATGCACATTTGTTCCATCATTTTTTTCATTTTATTACCAATTTACGTTGCTTTAATCTTTACCGATTACATAAAATTTCATTTTTAAATAAGCAATTTTTCGTATTTCGAGATTTAAAAAGTGGCACCCTAACTTACGGGGTTCCGATTTTTCGATAAATCTGAATAACGAATGTTTTCAAAACATTTTTAATAACCTTGGAAATTACGAAAAGATCGTGTTCTAACTTACAGAATATGATTTCTTTCTAAAATCCGAGATAATCAAATACCTTTCCAAATAAATAAGTTTTTTAGCATTTATTCTCGTATCGAGGATTTAAGACATTGTGTCCTAACTTACGGGACGTGATTCTTTTTCTCAATTAACTTGAAACATGCCATGTTCTCGATTTTTTTTATAACAAAGGATCGTATTTTTAAGATTTCCTTAAATTTTCAATTTTCAAAACTAAGACACTAATTAATCAACTAGGTACCAATTTTTGGGGGTTACGAGGGTGCTAATCCTTCCTCGTACGTAACCGACTCCTGAACCCGTCTTTTTGAATTTTGTAGACCAACAAGCATTGTTTTAAATAAATCGAACCGTTTATTGAAAATAACTATTTTACGAGGTGACCCGATCACACCTCACAAAAAAGGATTAGTGGCGACTCCCCTTTTTTAATTTCATTTTAAAATCAAAGTCGACCCCTTTTACAAAAAAATAGTTTCTACACCTTATATTTACAAAAACAAACATAGTGGGTAGTATTCAAAAGTAGAATGCAAACATCTGATGTCGAATGAAAAGACATAAAATAAAGAGATCAAATAACAAGGACATGCCTCATATTGTTCAAATAATGTTAGACATGAAAATTAAGTTGAAGAAATGGCATGGATTTCACCATCTTCCCTGAATCCTGAGCTTGAATTTTGCCTTTATCATCCAAATACATATCATGCTCCTTGAGTTGCAAGAGAGAAATAGCTTGGAGACGACTTGTTACTGGTCTTTTTCGAGAAAGGAACTCTTGAGACACACACTTCATTGTTGGTCGGAACTTTGGGTTCGACCTTAAGCAAGCAAAGGCCATTGTTGCAGCAAAAACAATATCCTTTGCAACTCTTAAATCGCTTGGAAGCGATAAACGTGGGTCTAAAATATCACTTAACATTATATTCTTGGAAGATGATTCCGGTAATGGTACCAAGAGTTCACCAGGATGCTTTCCCACGAGTGTTTCAAGTGCCATTACTCCAAAACTATAGACATCGCATTTTTCAGTTACAACCATTGTATAAGCAAGTTCTGCATTTAACAACAAAAGAAACCCAATTAAATATAATCGTTAAAATCATTTAAAAGATAAAAAATCTGCATTCTTTATAACAAAAGAGCTTGAGCACTTGATAATTCATGGCACTATTTGCATAAAATGTTGCTAATCTTTAACCACATGCATTTGAAAAATAGCTAATATGCCACTTTTCGTTATGGTCTAAGAATCGGGGTCTAGTTTTCAATACCTACAAGGCATACTTACAACCCAAAGTAGAATAACAAAAAAAAAAAAAAAAAGACTCAAAGTTTAGAAACTTGACCTGGTGCAATATAACCGTAGGTGCCAACAAGCATTGTTTGATTAGACGAATCAGGGTCAATGAGTCTAGCTGTGCCAAAATCCGAGACAGAAGCCTCAAGATTGGAGTTCAATAAAATGTTATTGCTTGATATGTCTCGATGAACTATTGGTGGGTGGCAATCATGATGCAGATAAGATAAAGCACATGCTGTATCTTTGATTATCTTCATTCTTTTGATCCAATCCAGCTCCATTGCTTCGATATCATAGGCGAGAACACAAAATAGGCTCCCTCGAGCCATGTATTCGTAAATCAAAAACATGCAACGATTATGAAGACAAAATCCATGAAGCTTCACTATGTTCTTGTGTCGTATTTCTGATAAAATTTTTGCCTCATTCTTGAAACTCTTTTCAAAAGTTGTGACCTCTGCTTCTCTATGATTAAGTTTCTTTACAGCAACAATCTTTCCACTTGGTAATTGTGCTCTATAAACACTACCATAACCACCAGTCCCAATCCAGTATCGGTTGTCAAAGTCCTCTGTCGCATTAATGATGTCTTGAAATGCAATTCTTCCATCAAAGTTCAAGATTGAGAATAAATCTCCATTTTTTGTGACATTTGACTTAAAAGTATTATTTCCTGCTCTGCATCTTAAGTAAAGAAGAAAACCCATAGATAATAAGGCTAAAAAGCCAACAATTGGGATGACGATTCTAGCAATTATTACCTTGTTGCTTGGTGTAGAAGGGCAAAGAAAGAAACCTGCTATCTTTCCACATAAGTGCTTGTTTCCCCGAAATGAGTCAGGGGGAAAACCACTCAAGTAATGTGGAATGGGACCCTCCAGAAAGTTATAGGACAAATTGACCTTTTCCTTAGGCCTCAAGGATTTAGGAATCATGCCGCTTAGCTTGTTGTGGCTAAGATCCAAAATGCTTATGTTAACCATGATACCAAATTGATGTGGTATTTCTCCCTCGATGAAGTTATGACTTAGATCAAGAATATGAAATGGACAGACTAAAACTTCAAAGGGAATGCTTCCAATTATTTGATTGTTACTCAAAGACAATTCTTGTAAAATTGAGCAATCCCCAATTTGAGATGGAATAGGTCCAATCAATTTGTTATTGGAGAGGTTAAGGCATCTTAAATCTTTCAAATTCTCCACTACTTGTGGTAAGGGACCTTCTAAAAAATTCGAATCAAGGTACAAATATCTCAATCTAGACAAATAAGATATTGTTGAATGGATCAAACCATTGAGCCTGTTTTTACTTAGATCCAATGCAACCAAATTCTTCATGTTTCCAATTTCATAAGGGATTCGGCCTTCTAGCATGTTTTCATTGAGATATAATTTAACCAAACTCTTCATGTTTTGTAATTCAGATGGAATGAAACCACTAATTTGGTTTGAAGTGAAGTACAAAAATTTCAAATTGGTTAAGCGACTCAAAGTTGGAGGAATTGCCCCAGTGATTTGATTAAAGGATAAGTCCAACTGTTTTAAATTGGTTAATTTGCCTAAAGTAGAAGGGATAGGACCACTAATTTGGTTTTTGGATAGGTTCAACATTTTTAAATTGGTTAAGTTGCTCAAGGTAGAAGGAATAGGACCAAGAATTTGGTTATTGGATAGGTCCAACTGTTTCAAACTCTTCAAGTTTCCCCAATCTAGGGGGATAGAACCTTCAAAAGAGTTACCAGAAAGGTTGAGTTCTTTTAAACGTGTAAGTTTTCCTAGGAATTGAGGTAGCTGACCCGTTAGATAATTGTGATAAAGATAAATTCTTTTGATGCTTCGAGCATTATCACATAAAATACCTGGCCAGGTGCAACGTTTCGAAGTGTCATTGCTGTGCCAACTCCACCAACCGGTACGGAGGAGAGCTTCGGCTTCCATTTCTAGCGAGGATATTGTGTCAAATCTGATTGAACCAGTACCCAAAGTTGGAACAATGGCAACCACGAATGAAATCAAAACATAAGAAAGGACAACGGTAGTGAAACAAACAGGTGAGGCCATCTTTGAGCTTATTTCTGTATGTTTTGGTAATAGTATAGGTTCGTGATTTCCAGGCTAATAACTTAATCCAATTTAAACAAAGTTAATTGCTTTGGAAGTCAAGGTCTTCCCTTCTATCATTTCGTTTGAGCCCAGTGGTCACGGCTTGCCATGGGAGGCCAATAATGGCCCACACGGGAACCATTAATTTGTTAATTCATAAGTTCTCCATTATGATCATTCCTCGAAACCGCCCAACATGTGCTGGGTCAAACTTAAGACCATATATTATATTTTCCACAGTGCAAGTAAACTCCATTTATTATAGTCAATGCTCTTACTATTTTTCACTTTGAAAAGGCAACACGTTTGGAACTTGCATGCATGTTACGCATTTCTAAAGGTTTTTACACTTTCTGTATTGATATTACCATACGAAGTCGAATCCTAAAATTTGTGTTGGTCTTAAAATTAATTAGCATAAGATTTAGAGTTCTATCCTAATTGTTATAAACTTATTTGTCCTTTTCTCTAGTTGCTTACTTAAACAAAAAAAAAAAAAAAAAAAAGAAAATATGGTATAAGATCTAAAATATTTAGGGTAAACTACTCTATTGATCAATAAACTTTCACAATTTTTGTTTTGATCTCCAAAAATAAAAAAAATTATTTTAGGCACAACAGTAAAAAATTATTTTCATTTTAGGCACTGCTGTTAAAAGCTGTTCTCATTTTGGTCATTTGTCTTTAATTCAATGTTATTGTTCACTCATGTTAATCACCCAACTTTAATAAATGTCTATTTTGGTCACTCATTTCTTTTCTAAAAAAAGAAGACAAAAAAAATGAGGTTTTACCGGGAATTGAATTATTCAATTGCGAAGATGAAACCTAAGTTTTTCTATGTAACTTAGTTCCTTGTAAAAACCTAAATAATTCACTACAAAACCTAAGTTTTTTTCCTTGTTACCCAAAAAAACTAAAATTAATTTTAAAAGAGAGGAAAACGGAAATGAAAAAATAAAATGATTTTTCAGTAAATATGGAAGCTTTTTTTATAAAAAACCAAGTAATTCTATGTAAAACTCTAATTCGTTTTGCTTTAAAATTAATTTTAGAAAAATGAAAAGGTTAAAAGAAATTAAAAAGATAAAATGATATAATGCAACTAGGAGTAGGGACTGCCCCATTACAGTTTAGTAACATTTTCCATAGTATTGTTGAGCTTATACCGGGTGATAGTTTTTTGGGTGATTAGAGCAGTGCCTAGAACTGCAAATCATGAGGCCGACGGTTTGGCAAATACGGGTGTGGGTAGACGTGAACCTGTGCTATGGGTAAGAGGCTAGTGTTTAGTTTTATTTTGCTTTGTTTCTGACCCTGTTTTCAATTCTGTGTATGGGATTGCAGTAAGCCAAGGCTACTCTTGTTGTTCTGGTAAGTTTGCAGCCGCAGCTGAAACTTTCAGCCTCATGTATAAAATAACACTGCTACTTTGCCTTTAAAAAAATTAATTTTTCATGTAAAAACCTACATTTTTTCCAATAGATTCAAGTTTTCCCTTTTACTAAAAATAATTTAAAAAATTTAAAAGATAAAATAAGTGACCAAAATTTTTTTTATTAAAATTGAGTGGCTAAAATAAATGTATAATAACATTATTAAATTAACAGCAGTTAACTCAAATGAAAGTAGATTTTAACGGTAGTGTCTAAAATGAAATTTTGTATTTTCAGTGTCCAAAATGAAATTTTTGAAAATTATATGATCAAGTATGTATACGTAGTTTACCTAAATATTTATTTTGAAATGGTAAAATTTTTATCAATATTAGCGTTAGAGGTATTCATGGACTAAGCATTTTTAACTCTGCCTTAGCCCAACACATCTTACTATTTAAAGTAATAAAAGATTTTAAAACAAATTTTTATTAATATAAATTTTTATAATTAAATTTATATAAAAATTTTAAACAATGAAATAGGTTATTCTTTGAACTTGTGTGAGTCGTACTTAGACTTACTGTAGGATTTTTTAAAAATTAAATCTCGGCCCAATCCAACCATTAGTACCTCTATAATATTACATTTAAAAAAATAAACTTGAGATAAAAATAATAATAAATTTTAAAATTCAAACTTCAACTTTTTTAAACAGTAATTTTATTATAGATTATTATCTTCTTTTTATTTAAAAAAAATTTAGAACGACCCATATAACCTAATGCACTTAAATAATATTCTAAACTTCTACTTTTAAATTTACTAAAATTTTAAAATATGTATATAAATTAATAGAATTAAGACACAAATTATTTTATTATTCTTTTTGGTGAAAATAGAAGTAACAGTTATATTACATTAGTCGTTCAAACTCCACATTAAAAGCAGATTACAATCTTAAGAACAAGCTATATTATAACAGGCAATGAGGTTGAAACGTAGATTTTAAAATTTTCCATAATTTTTCCCCTTTTTTATAAAAATAAATCTTATTAATGAATAATTAAAACATAAATAAAATAATATCGATAAAACATAACACTTGCAAAGCACCTTTGTCATAACCATTTTTTGAAAACGAAAAAGGGTTCGACGTTAGCTTTTAAAAATGAAAAAAAACGGGAGTCGCCACCGATCTTTATTTGGTGTGATCGGATCACCTTTATTTTAATAAAACGTTTTGTTTTACTAAAACAGTGTTTTTGGTCTGCGAAATTTTGAAAATCGGGTTCGGGAGTCGGTTACGCACGAGGAAGGGTTAGCACCCTCGATACGCCCAAAATTGGTACCAAAATGATTAATTAGTGTCTTAATGTCGGATATTTGAAAGGATTTTTAAATTCGGATCTTTAGAAAATGTATTAGGATATTTGAGATATCTTTGTTTCGAGAGGGTGCGAACGTCACATCCAGCACGTTAGGACATGATATTCTAAACCTTCGTAATCAAAGCTATCTCACGATTTTACGAAGTTTACCAAAAGGATGTTTAGTTATTTAGTCAAACGGAAAATTGTAACTCAAAGACGTTAGGGCACTATTCCCGAGTTCCTAAATACAAAACATTGCCTTTATTTCAAAAACCTTTAAATGGAGTGTAGAAATTTCACAAAATGCCTCAGATCGGATTAAATCAAAGAAAAGGCTCAAGTCAAAACTTGAGATTTCTTTGTCCCGAAAGATATAAACATCACATCCAAAGACGTTAGGACATGATGTTTTAATCCTCGTAATCAAAGTCGCCTCGTGGTTTGCAAAAACCTGATAGAAGGGATGTTAAGTAATTTAGTTAAATGGAAAATCGCAACCCAGCACGTTAGGGCACTATTTTCCAAATTTCTAAATACGAAACTTTGCTTTGCTTTAAGAATCTTTGGATAGAATAGGACGATTTCACAAAATGTATTTTTATTTAGCGAGATTATTGAAAAATTGCAATAGCAATAATAATGCAAATAAAGGATGATTGATAACAATAATGATGACAGTGATGGTGGATAACAATACTAAACAAATGATAATAAAGATGTTATATAATGGTAATAGCAAAGAATGAAAATGAACACGATAACAAATAAAAATATGTCTATGGATTTGATATGTGAAAACAATGACAACAATAGAAATAACAAATAATAGTGATAATAATAATAATAATAATAATAATGATAATGATAATAATAAAACAATTTGAAATACATAAAAACAAATAATGATAATAATAGTACTTATGTATAAGAATAATATAATGCCAATAATGATAATGGAAATAATATATATATATATATGAAAAATAAATGAGTAAGTAAGGTAAAATAAAGTAAATTAATAATTGAATACAGTAATAAATATAATAATAGTGATCATAATATTAATATTAACAATAAATGTAATAATGGTAAATATAGTATAGTATCAATAATACTAAATACAATCAAATAATAATAATAAAACCAATAATGATAAATGGTAATAATAAAATTATAATGTTTAAGAAAAAAATAGTAATAATAAAATAATATTAATGATAATAAAAAATAATAATAAAATGAAGGTAATTAACAAAAATATATACATATAAAATAATATAATAATAGTAATAATATTAAATATAGGAATGATAATGTATATAATATATAATAGTAATACGATAATAATAATAATACTAATTTGGTAATGTAGTGATAATAGTAAAACGATTAATAAAAATAAAAATATATGATAATAGTAATAATAATAATAATACTAATATAATATATAATACTAATATGATAACAATAATAATAATAATAATAATAATAATAATAATAATAATAATAATAATAAAAAACGATTAATAATAAAAAGAATAAAACGCGAATTAACCTAAAGGGATTAAATTGAAATTAAAATGAAATTTTAGGGTTAAATTATGAATAAAATAAGGTTCGGGGTCAAATAATAAATAAAACAAAGTTCGGGGTCAATTAGTAAATAAAATAAAAGAAAAGGACCGATTTGCACACGCGGAGGAGATAGAGGGACCATACGCGCAATAATTCCTTCCTACTAAAGCAGCAGCAGTTAGGGGATCAAATGCAAAACTTTGAAAATTAACAGGCCAAATTAAAAAGAAAACAGAACTTGATCGCAAAAGCATAAAAAAGCGGAGGGGCTAAAAGTGCAATTAGCCCCTCCAATAAAAACACGCGGATCCCAAGTTGGAGCGGATCGGATCGGGTCGGGTCTGGTAAAACGACGCCATTTTGGGGTTAAAGGCCAGCCCCCAAAACGACGTCGTTTTGTGGGGCTATATAAAGCCCAAAATTCCCCAAAAATTTTCATTGCAGCTGTTTCTAAAAAAAAAAATTTCTAACTCTTTTTCTTCTCTCTCAGGTCCAGTCCGTCCCATGAGATTTCCAAGGTCACCTCCTTGCTAGGCTCTTGGCGTACCACCGCATTACCTGATGGTTTAAATTTGAAAAAAGGTAAAGTTTCGTATTTTTTTTCCTTTTTTTTATACTATTTTTTTTTAAAAAAGATGTGAATATATGTGGTCAATGGATTCGAAGAACAAAAATAAAATAATAATAAAAAAATAAGAAGAAAAAAAAAAGAGATTCGTTTTTTCTTTCTTTCTGATATTTACTGCTTCTTGTTTTTTTTTTTTTGCTTGAATCTTTGCTTGGTGTTTGAATCTGTTGGTGTTTTGAAATTTCCTCTTTTGTGTAATGATCGAAAAAAGAAAAAGAAAAGATGAAAAACCCTATCTGGAATCTGTTTTTTTTTATTAATCGCCAAAAAAAAAGGCCCTTACAATGTACATTTTCTGGCTTTTTATAGCCATTCTTTACTTTTTTTTTATCTTGTCTCCGCTTAATGTTTGCGTGTCAAGTGGTGGAGCAGTTGAAGGGTTGGTGGCGATGTCGAGCAATGTGGGGTCCGTAGCCCACTCGCTCGCTGGCGGTGGCGGTGGTGGTTGCCGTAAGGCGATTCTGCAGAGGCAAAAAGGGGCTAGGGTTTTTTTGCTTTTCCGCTTTCGCTAGGGTAGTTGGGCTAGGTTTGGGTTGATTTTAATTGGGCTTGTAAGCCGGGTAAAATTGGGCTGTCTGATGCCCTCTTTGCTCATTGTCGTGCAACGGGAATGGAGCAAAGACTTTCAAAAGGCCAATTTTGCCCGGTCTCGCCGAGTCTTGAATTCTCAGGTGCTCTTCTTCAGGTAGCGTCACTCCTGTCCACCGCATCTTGTTGCTTTGATCCACTCCACTGCTATGTGGCTTCAATTTGCTCTTGCTGCGACTCCAATGAGATGTGACTTGTTTTATTTTAGATTGCTCCACTGCATCTTCAGAAAAATGAGGTCTTTGGTTTTCAGCCTATTCCACCGCTAGTTAAGGCAATAGGACTAAAGCTTAATCATGCTCCCTACCGGTTAGGGACAGAAGTTACAATTTTTGACCTATTCCACTGCTGGTCGGTGGCAATAGGAGGGTGGCCAAAATCCTGTTTTCTACTGGTTAGAGCCAAGATTTGCCTTCGATCTTGCCCCACTACTGGTCAGAGTGACAAGATCTATAATTTTGATCGATTCCGCCGGTGGTCAGTGGTGATAGGACAATCTTCCACCTATTCCATTACTGGTTGATGGTAATAGGACAATCTTTAACCTATTCCATCACAATCTTCCACCTATTCCAACTGCTTCAGGAATGTCAAAACTGCTATCTTCAATCGATCCTTGCAAACTCAAGGACCACCGATGATCTCTTCGATTTACTTTTACTCCACAAGAACTTGGGAAATAAGAATTCAGGGAGAAGAGATTCGTAGTCTCCATCTTCTCTACTGAAACTTCAAAGAAATAAGGACTTATCCTCATTGTTAACTCAGGGAGACGGGATTTGTAATCTCAACCTACTCCATTGGGAACTTCGAGGAAATAAGAATTCAGGGAGAAGAGATTTGTAATCTCTATCTTCTCTACTGAAACTTCAGAGAATTAAGGATGTAACCTCATTGTTAACTCAGGGAGATGGGAGTTGTAATCTCAACCTACTCCACGGAACTTCGAGGAAATAAGAATTCAAGGAGAAGAGATTTGTAATCTCCATCTTCTCTTATTGACACTTCAAAGGAATAATGATGTAACCTCATTGTTAACTCAGGGAGACGGGATTTGCAATCTCAACCTACTCCACTGGAACGTCGAGGAAAGGAGAATTCAGGGAGAAGAGATTCATAGTCTCCATCTTCTCTACCGAAACTTCAAAGGAATAATGATTGATCCTCATTGTTAACTCAGGGAGACGGGATTTGTAATCTCAACCTACTCCACTGGAACGTCGAGGAAATGAGAATTCAGAGAGAAGAGATTTGTAATCTCCATCTTCTCTACTGAAACTTCAAAGAAATAAGGATTTATCCTCATTGTTAACTCAGGGAGACAGGATTTATAATTTCAACCTACTCCACTGGAACATCGAGGAAATGAGAATTCAGAACTTTTCAATTTGCTTCCTTACTATTTTCAGGAAGACTTCAATCCTCGATCTGCCCCACTAACATCTTGAGGGAACGAAATCTGAACTTTTCAATGTGCTTCCTTACTATCTTCAGGAAGACTTCATTCTTCAGTCTGCCCCACTATCATCTCGAGGGAACAAAATCTGAACTTCAATATCGTTACATCGTTCTTTGAGGAACCTGTCCTGTAGAATGAATTTTATATGCTTATGCTCATGCAAATGATGAAGATGCTATGATCAAAATGACTCAAAGCCTTTTAATTACATGCGTTATGGACGACACTTTCATGAATGCAGAATGCCATGAGAATGGTCTTTTTACAATGATTAGGATGCAATGATCAGAATGAATCGAATGCTCCTAACTAAATGACAATGGATGACTTTTACATGAATGCAGAATGTCATGAGAATGGTCTTTTTATGATGATTAGGATGCAATGAGTCGAATGCTCCTAACTAAACGTGCTTTGAAATGATGTATGAATGCAAAATGAAATGATCCCTTTTTAAATGTTTGGGGTCATCATTGCTCGTAGTCCATTAATGTTCTATTACTGATACGCTATCACGCTTTCTCGTTCAGCCGGTATCTTTGATAGAAAACCCGAAAAAAATGATCATATTATGCTCAACAAGTTTGCCCCGCTGTAATTTCAGGGTCTCTTCCACTGTACCTCCTGGGACATAAAGTTTGTATCTCTCCCTGCAACTTTAGGAGAATAACATTTGGTTTCTTCTACCTATCCTGCTGTAACTCTGAGGTATAGGATCAATTTGATCTGTTACACCATTTACTGGTGTAATGACCAGATGTGTAGGCCTGATACGTGCATGAATGCAGAGTATCATTTTTCTTTTCCCGAGAATGATCTCTTTGTACTGCTGGGTTGACATTGCTCGTTATTTGTCAAGGTCGTATCACCGGTGAAAAATAAAAGGTCCAAAGAGATAATCATCTTTCTCTAATATTTCCAAACCTTGAGCTGAGTGAGTTCTAAACAATAGTCCTGTTTCAAGTCCTTGTATTATTCAGAAGCTTCCAGAGTAATATGCAAAACTCCTTTTATGAAAGTATTATTAGTCCATTAATCGTTATTTCAATGCAAAATGCCTGAAAAAGATTGTAACAATGGACAGAAAAGAAATTGATTGGGAGCATAGCTCGAAACAAACAAGTTAATCAAAGCTAGCAAAGGCAATTAAGAAGGAAATTTATCGGTGTTTTTTTGAAAGGAATAAAATAATCACAAGTAATAAAAATGGGTAAAATGGAAACTAAGTGCCCCAGATATCGCAGCTTGAGCTTCTGCTGCCCAACTTCTTGAGGACCATTTTGAGCTTAATACGTGTTTAGGGGATCCAGTACTTTATCGATGCCCCAAGACGTAACATACTTCTTCGAGTGTAGCAAGACTCATCAGATGCCCTATTTTCGATCAAAATTTTGAGTCGCCTTCTCGGTTTTCAACTCAAATACCCTTTGGTCTCAAAGCGCCTTTTCATGGGTTTTCGCCTTGGCCTCTCCTTTTCTTTTTTTTTTCTTTCGTGTTTTTTCGTTTTTTTTTGGAAAACTTTTTTATTGAATCTAAACTCACCGGATTAAGCGTGTCCTTTCCATCCATCTTGGTTAACACCCATTTTCCTAGAATGTGCCTTCTTTGTCAGATAAGGCATTTACTTTTTGGAGTTCTTTTGGATAAGAAGAATCTCTCTAATGCTAGGTCATCTTCCGAAATTCTCTTGAGCGAGCCTTCTCATCAAGCCCGATTCATTTTCGGTACATTTGACCTCGTGAATACTTTCAATCGAGCTTCTGGAGGCATTCGCTTTATCTAATTCAATCCAAGTTTGGGAAAAGGAATCTTATCTCCCAACAATTGTTTCCTTTCATAAATCAATGGGAAAGATGCCCCAAAAGGTCCCGCCCACGCTCAAAGAACCAAAAGGGTAAATGGTAACTTCTCTATGCCAACCTTTACAAGTCTCGACCATTTTTCAAAAAAATCTTGAATGGTTTTTTTTTGACAAACTTTGTAATTTTGGCATATGAAGCGATCTTCACCCTCTCGAAGGAGGTAACCAACGACCATGAATATGAATCGGTGTTGGCTAAAAGCTTTTGAGGAGACTGGCTTGTTAACATCCATGCTTCATATAGAGAAAATGGAGAAGGCACAGTCTTCCTCGACTTATGGCATAACAGATGTAATTTCCCTTTCTTGGTGAACCAATAGCCCGAGCCTCTTGATTAGCTAGGCTGTTGTACAACATGGGTTCTTTAAACCGCAACTTTAACAGCATACCCATGTTTTAGTAGTCTGGCATGCCTCGATATGATCGTGCGAAAACCTCTTGAATTTCTAAAAATAACTTAACGATGCCTTGCCTTATTCCTACGAGGAGCTACGCTTCCATCTTCATCTCCTTTATTAGTTCATAGCGTCTGTTGACACTTCACAAGGTAGGATCTACCATTGGGGAAGTAAGTCGCAATCTTTGTCATCTTCAAAGCCCTTAGATCCCTCTAGCTACATATCTCACTAAAAGGGAGTCAACAATAATACGCTCATGTCATTGATATCTGGGGCCCATTGTGGGCAAAAAAAATCCAAAGAATAAATGATCTTAAGGATGATTATTCATATGATATGGTCATGAGTGAAAATATTCAGTATGAAATGTAAAGAATGAAAATATTTACTTGGGAAGATGCATTTTATTGAAATAAAAATTCTGGACACAAGCCTACTTTATTGCTCCTAGGCTTAAAGCAACAAGTGTGTTTTGCACATTACTCTAGATTAGCTTTAAAAAATACATGTTTCTTCCACAGTCTCATTGTTCAAAACACTTTCGAGTACATAAAGGCAGATGTTCAGAAAACTTTTATTCCTCGGTTCTCTTCGGGTATACCATTTCTCTATCATCGAACTTCACAATGCCCATGTTGATGAGATTTTCCACCAATTTCTTGAAAGTAAGGCAATTTTCTATTGAATGGCCTGTGATCCCCGCGTGGTACTCACACTGAGTGTTTGGGTCATACCATTTTGGGTATGGAGGTTGCATCGATTTTGGATATTGGGGGGACACTACGTGTGCATCAAATAAACTTTGATACAACTCCTTATACTTCATAGGGATTGACGTAAATTGGAGTTTTTCAATGTTTTTCCTTGTACGAGATTCTTTCCTTGACGAACCTTGATACTCAGTAGTCACCATTTTTGGCTGGTTAACGGTAATTGACTTTGAGTCCCCCATGTTTGTATTATTCACCTCGTCATCCCTTTTCTAGGAGCAGGCCTTCTAGTGGTTTCTCCTGCTTCAATCTTGCCGCATCTGATTGCATGTTCGATCATCTCCCGACAAAGACAATATCGAAAAACTTTTAGTGGCACTTCCAAGCATGTGATTAATGAAGGGGCTTTCAACGTATTGACAAACAAAGATGGTTGTCTCTTTTTCTAAGCGGTGGTGAACTTGTGTGCTACTTCCTCCATCTTTGGGCATATTGCTCAAACTTTCGTTTGGCTTTTCTCCATATTTTAGAGCGTGATTCGATCAGAGCTATATCGGCTACGTGCTCGTATTGTTTCGAAAGGCTCGTGCTAGGTCCCTCCACGACTTGATCCGGTACTACCGGTGATTGTACCATTTGGCCGCAGCCCCGGCCAAACTATCCTGAAAACAATGAATAAGCAGTTGATCGTTGTTAACATATCCCGCCATCCGTCGATAGAACATTGTGATGTGCGCTTCGGGGCAACTGGTCCCATTGTATTTTTCAAAATCTGGGGTCTTGAACTTTGGAGGAAGTACGAGGTCTGGGACTAGGCTCAAGTCTTTAGCGTCTACCCCGTAGCGATGGTCAGCAGTTTCTATTTCCTTAAACTTTTCTTCTAACCATCTGCAACGATCCTCGAGTTGTCTGGGAAGGTTTGCTTTTGCCTTATCCATTTCAGCCATTTCATCAAGATCGGGGACTATAGGATTAGCCGGACCTTCTCCGGGATTAGTGCCTGAACCAGTCGGAAAGTGCTACTGGCATTGCGGTCTCAACTGGCACTGTGGCCTGATAACAAAAGGCGTCCTTTGGGGACATATTTCTGGTGGTGCTTGGGTATTTGGCGGGTAAATCCCGGAGGGTAAGCAGGGTCGTCATTATTCCCTGAGCTAGCAGCGGCTCCCTTTCCTCGTTCATTGGCCAATAGTTGCGCCAACTGGCTTATCATGTTGTTTTGGGACTCTTGCATCCATTCTATCATATCTTGTTGTATCTTGATTAATCGTTCTTGCATCTGTTCTTGTATTTCCTTTTGCATTTGGTCTAGTCTTTCCATTCTTTGATCCATGTCTTCTAGGTTACTAAAATAACTTCACCTAATTAGGGTCTTTCTACAAATTTTAATGCATGTGATATGATGCAATGCAAATGCATGAAATGCAATGCAAATGCATGCAAAAAGAAAGAGAGGCGTTGATTATGAATTCAATTTTATTAGAAGAACTTTTCTAGAAAATACGTTTCTTTACATAAAACGAACTGCATATACGGCTTTATCCTCATAGTCCGGTGAAAATACCTATCCTCTTCTTCAGATCCGGATGTTATGGTTGTGCCCGTGAACTTTTCTCAATGGATATCTCTTCTAGCTCCTTGTTGCTTGGTCCAGTGCCGTGCCTCTTCACTCGCTTATCCTCCGCGATGTTTATAAGCTTCTTTTAAAAACGGATACACGATGGCTCTTCAATAATCCTTGTCGGCTTGAATCCTCGTGCAAAGTCTTGTATTCTTCTGTGGATTATCAGTCCTCTCTCGTCGTTCACCTGGACTATGTTCGAACGACCGTATTATAATCCACTTTATCAAGTAACACATTTCCTTATGATAAACTCTTCTATTTAGCAATCGAATATGAATCAACACCTTCTTTCTAAGATGATGCGGTGTGATGCAATGCAATGCAATCACAAACAAAACAAAACACGTTAGCACAGGAGAAGTAAACAACATAGAGTACCTATCCGGATGACCACTAGGGGTTTAACATAGTTGTACCTAAGGTGGGCTCCTAGGGTTTACTACATGTGGTTTGGTTCTAAGGAGGGGTACCTGAACCAACAGATTCCTCGATCTTCACCCATTATGGGCTCATATAGACCGAAGTTCGATTCAGGGAATACATTTCCCTATGGTACTGAGATGAAAATCTCACGAAGACATAGGTACGGATGTATCCCGAAAGCGATCCACTATCCTGAACGGAGGTGAAGACCTCACGAAGGAGTAGCTTCTCACTCTCACTTAAGGGTGCGACCACAACGGTCATGCAATGCAATGCCAAGATTAAAACAACATGTAACAAAAGGATTGTAATTTTTAAATCGAACTTTCAAACTTCCGACAAAAGACAGAAAATAATCAATTTATGGCTTGACTCTCTAAATAATTCCCCAGTGGAGTCGCCAAGCTGTCATAACCATTTTTTTGAAAATGAAAAAGGGTTCGACGTTGGCTTTTAAAAATGAAAAAAAACGGGAGTCGCCACGGATCTTTATTTGGTGTGATCGGATCACCTCTATTTTAATAAAACGTTTTGTTTTACTAAAATAGTGTTTTTGGTCTCGAAATTTTGAAAATCGGTTCGAGAGTCGATTACATACGAGGAAGGGTTAGCACCCTCGATCGCCCAAAATTGGTACCAAAATGATTAATTAGTGTCTTAATGTCGGATATTTGAAAGGATTTTTAAATTCGGATCTTTAGAAAATGTATTAGGATATTTGAGATATCTTTGTTTCGAGAGGGTGCGAACGTCACATCCAGCACGTTAGGACATGATATTCTAAACCTTCGTAATCAAAGCTATCTCACGATTTTACGAAGTTTACCAAAAGGATGTTTAGTTATTTAGTCAAACGGAAAATTGTAACCCAGCACGTTAGGGCACTATTCCCCGAGTTCCTAAATACAAAACATTGCCTTTATTTCAAAAACCTTTAAATGGAGTGTAGCAATTTCACAAAATGCCTCGTATCGGATTAAATCAAAGAAAAGGTTCAAGTCAAAACTTGAGATTTCTTTGTCCCGAAAAGATATAAACATCACATCCAGCACGTTAGGACATGATGTTTTAATCCCTCGTAATCAAAGTCGTCTCGTGGTTTGCAAAAACCTGATAGAAGGGATGTTAAGTAATTTAGTTAAATGGAAAATCGCAACCCAGCACGTTAGGGCACTATTTTCCAAATTTCTAAATACGAAACTTTGCTTTGCTTTAAGAATCTTTGGATAGAATAGGACGATTTCACAAAATGTATTTTATTTAGCGAGATTATTGAAAAATTGCAATAGCAATAATAATGCAAATAAAGGATGATTGATAACAATAATGATGATGTTGATGGTGGATAACAATGCTAAACAAATGATAATAAAGATGTTATATAATGGTAATAGCAAAGAATGAAAATGAACACGATAACAAATAAAAATATGTCTATGGATTTGATATGTGAAAACAATGACAACAATAGAAATAACAAATAATAGTGATAATAATAATAATAATAATAATAATAATAATAATAATAATAATAATAATAATAAAACAACCTAAATACATAAAACAAATAATGATAATAATAGTACTTATGTATAAGAATAATATAATGCCAATAATGATAATGGAAATAATATATATATATATATATATATATGAAAATAAATGAGTAAGTAAGGTAAAATAAAGTAAATTAATAATTGAATACAAGAATAAATATAATAATAGTGATCATAATATTAATATTAACAATAAATGTAATAATGGTAAATATAGTATAGTATCAATAATACTAAATACAATCAAATAATAATAATAATAATAAAACCAATAATGATAAATGGTAATAATAAAATTATAATGTTTAAGAAAAAATAGTAATAATAAAATAATATTAATGATAATAAAAAAATAATAATAAAATGAAGGTAATTAACAAAAATATATACATATAAAAATAATATAATAATAGTAATAATATTAAATATAGGAATGATAATGTATATAATATATAATAGTAATACGATAATAATAATAATACTAATTTGGTAATGTAGTGATAATAGTAAAACGATTAATAAAAATAAAAATATATGATAATAGTAATAATAATAATAATAATACTAATATAATATATAATACTAATATGATAATAATAATAATAATAATAATAATAATAATAATAATAATAATAATAATAATAATAATAATAAAAACGATTAATAATAAAAGAATAAAACGTGAATTAACCTAAAGGGATTAAATTGAAATTAAAATGAAATTTTAGGGTTAAATTATGAATAAAATAAGGTTCGGGGGGTCAAATAATAAATAAAACAAAGTTCGGGGTCAATTAGTAAATAAAAATAAAAGAAAAGGACCGATTTGCACACGCGGAGGAGATAGAGGGACCATACGCGCAATAATTCCTTCCTACTAAACGCTGCAGCAGTTAGGGGATCGAAATGCAAAACTTTGAAAATTAATGTGCCAAATTAAAAGAAAATGAACTTGATCGCAAAAGCATAAAAAGCGGAGGGCTAAAAGTGCAATTAGCCCTCCAATAAAAACACGCGGATCCCAAGTTGGAGCGGATCGGATCGGGTCGGTCCGTAAATCGACGCTGCTTGTGGTTAAAGGCCACCCTAAAACGACGTCGCTTTTGTGGGCTATATAAAGCCCAAAATTCCCAAAATTTTCATTGCAAATTGTTTCTAAAAAAAATTTTCTAACTCTTTTCTTCTCTCTGCAGGTCCAGTCCCATGAGGATTTACAGCGTCATTCCTCGTTTAGTCTTGGCGTACCACCGCCTTACCTGTGGTAAAAATTCAAAAAAGGTAAAGTTTCGATTTTTTTCCTTTTTTATACTATTTTTTTAAAAAAGATGTGAATATATGTGGTCAATGGATTCAAGAACAAAATAAAATAATAAAAAAAAGAAGAAAAAAAGATCTTAGCACCTTTCCGATTCGCTTTTTCTTTCTTTCCGATATTTACCGCTTCTTGTTTTTTTTTTTGCTTGAATCTTTGCTTGGTGTTTGAATCATGGTGTTTTGAAATTTCCTCTTTTGTGTAATGATCGAAAAAGAAAAAGAAAAGATGAAAACCCTATCTCGAATTGCTTTTTTTATTAATCGCCAAAAAAAAAGGCCCTTACAATGTACATTTTCTGGCTTTTTATAGCCATTCTTTACTCTTTTTTTTTTATCTTGTCTCCGTTTAATGTTTGCAGGTCAAGTGGTGGAGCAGTTGAAGGGTCGGTGGCCGATGTTAGAACAGGTGGGGGTCGGTAGCCCACTGCACTGGCAAAGTGGTAGGTGGTTGCTGTAAAGCGATTCGTGAGAGGCAAAAAGGGGGCTAGGGTTTTTTTTGCTTTTCTGTTTTCTGGCTAGGGTAGTTGGGCTAGGTTTGGGTTGATTTTTAATTGGGCTTGTAAGCCCGGGTAAAATTGGGCCTGTACACACACATAAAAAACACACAAGTATTTTAAAGAATATGACTTTCTTTCTCTCTATTTTCTAAATACGATGTCAAAAAAGTTAACTATGTGTGATTTGAAAATCATAACCCTAACTTTTGCTTATTAACATTAATTTTAATTAGCCCTCATCAATTAGAAATTAGCTAATGAGTATCTACACATATTTGGCTCATCTTTTATTTAATATCTAAAACGCGATACGTGTTAACCACATTAGATCACTTTTAATTTGAGCTAATCTTTTATGATAATAAATAATAATATATAATTATTCTTATTATCCAACAATCTTCTATATGTACAACATATATACTAATTACCTTATAATTACATGCCATAAGCTTTTGAGCCCAAAACTTTATTTTCATAATTAAAAAGTATTTTGAGCAATCTCGTTCATTAATTATGTTAACGATTTTCATTACATATTTCATAACTAAATTCATCTCTAATCACGTATTATAATACAACAAAATGACATAAATCAAGTATAGACGTGTAACATGAAAGTTACATAGAATGTAATTTAAACATGTTTACTTCCAACCAGTTCTTAAACTTTTGTCTGATCAAACCTTAGCAAAATCATATTGTGATTAAACCAAACAAACCTTATACCTATACAAATAATCTTAAAATATTTGTAAATTGATATAATTGAAAATGTATTGATAATAGAAAATTTTAAAATAAACTTCCGCTAAAACTCAATATCCCCAAGAGACAAGTGGTCATGAAAAACTTTAGGTTTAGTCCCTTAATAAGCAAATCCTTAATCCAATATGTTTTATAAACACTTGACCACTCTTAGCTTTTTCTTTAACAACAATGAATATAAAGTCCATATGTTTTGACTTTGATGTGCTCTTGTTATTATTGAAATAAATGATTGTTACAATATCTCAAAACTTTTGATATCGAATTTTGTGCCAATCAAGTTAAGTTCAATAAAAATATTCAAATGATCTATACCATATTATTTATGTAATATTGGTAAAAAATTATTTTAAAAATTCCAGAGGGTAAATTTTGTACTTTTAGTAATTTTTTTTTTATGAAACTATTTTGAAAATGGGGAAATTTGCCAAATATTTTATTTGATTACAACTATTTTAGGCTTAGTTTGTTTTAGCTTAAAAGTTTTTACGTCTTTTTCGATGTTTGCTTCATGTAAAATAGGATGGTCAACGTAAAATTACCCTTTTATTACTGTAAAAAATCTTACCAAATTTTTGTCCGTAAGACATTTTCCAAACTGATAAGTTATGTTCATTGTAACACCTTCATAAAAACACTAGAATGTTACATCCTCTACTACAATGTTCACTTATCAAATATTTTTTTATAAACTTTCATAACTTTTCAATTTAGTTCCTTTTTGTGATAAAAGTTCAATATTCACTTATTAAATCATATTAAATCAGTTTTCTTTCTTGTTACACTTTAATCACATAATTTATCTCAATATCTTGTTTCACATGTCGAAACCATTTTTTAATTGATATAAAAAATGGGGGGATCGACTTTAAAAAGATGAAAATAGAGTCGCCACCAATCCCTTTTTACTTAGGTGTGATTGGATCACCTTTGTAAAACGTTTTATTTTAAAACATTTGATTTTGGTCCACGAAAAACAAGAAAACGGGTTCGAGAGTCGATTACGTATGAGGAAGGGTTAGCACCCTCATAACGCCCAATATTCGGTACCCAATTAATAAAATCATGTCCTATTGTCGAAAATTGGAAAAATTTTAAAATATAATCCTTTTTATTAGAAATAAAACCAAGACTTACCTATCTCAAAGAAATAAAATATTATACCCAGTAAGTTAGGATATAAAATTTCATGGCTTTGAAACTAGGTTCACCTCTATTTAGAAAATTCTTATCTCGAGACACAAAACATCATATCCAGTAAGTTAGGATACAACATTTTGAATTTCCGAGAATAAGTTTTGAATTGAAGTTTGCAAAAAAAAATTTGATAATTTAAGTTCCACGAGAAAAATTAAAACCCAGTAAGTTAGGGTATAATTTCTCTCGAAATCCCCAAATATCACATATCGCTATATTTAAAAAATATTTAAATGAAATGCGTCAATTTATCAAAATGTGTTTTACACCATGATTTGAATAAGATATTATAACATACATATTTAATAACAATTCAACATAAATACCAATTATATTAACAATAAATAAGTTAAAGAATAACGTAACATGAGTAAATAAATAAAGAATTATATTAAGCAAAAAAACAATAAAAAAAGATAAATGAATATAGGATATAAAATAGGTGGTGATAATTAAGATTTTTACGAAATAACGAAATCAAATAAAAATGATATATTTAAATCTAAAAAAATATGATAATTTTAAATGATTTAACATATATATATATATATATATATATATAAAACAATATATAAAAAACATTAAAGTAAAAACTTATAACAAATACATAATTTAATAATTTAATGCATATATAAATGATTATACGTATAATAAAATAATTAGTAAATATATAATGATTTAAAAAACATATATATATATATAATATTAATCATAAAATTGCATATATAATATATAATATAAATAAAATAGGTTATATAATATAAATAGATTCTATACAAAACAAAATATATAATATAATATAATACTATATAATATACAAATTAAAAATAAAATAAATAATATACTAATTATAAAATAATATATAATATAGATAATATTAAACCACAAAAATAAATAATAATAATTAAATATATAAGGTTAATACATATAAAATATATATATAAATTTTATACTATAAACAAATTAATATATAAATAATAAAATAACATAACATTGTAATATGATAAAATAATTCAATATAATATTAGAATAATCTAAAAATAAAATAAAATAAAATAAAATAAAATAAAAGAAAGAAAGAAAGGAGGATTAAAATGAAACAGAATATAAGTTTTAGGGCTAAATTGTAAATACAAAAAATACTATTGGACATAATTGTAAATTTGAAAAATGCGGAAGGGTCTATAGGGCAATTAGACCCTTAAACGAAAACACACGGATCCTCTCAGGGTCCGGTCAATGCGTGGATCCTCAGCTTTAAAATGGCGTCGTTTTGGTCATTAACTAACCACCTCAAAACGGCGATCGTTCTTTTGGCTTATAAAAGTAAAAAATCGGTCCAAAAATTCATTTTATACACTGTTTTAAAATAATAATAATAATAAGAGAGCTCTGAAATGCTCTTTTCCTGGCGATTTCCAGCCAGACCCCGACGTGGGCTCCGGTGATCGGCCACCACACGTGCATCTCACACGCCACTACAAGTGCCGCCACGTACGGCGGCCGGATGTCCAAAAAGTTTCCTTTTTCAGTGTGAATCAAAAAGGTAATCTTATGCTTCTTATTCTAGTAGTATTCTATATATAAAAAAATAACATAATTTGAAAGATAATAAAAAGAGACGTAAATAAATTTTCAAAAATCACCTCTGTTATTATTCTCTGTTTTTTTTTGTATATTCATATCTGTGCCTTTCGTTTACAGGTTTATGGGTTTTTATAACCCGAAATAAAGTAAAATAAAAGGAATGTCGAGATTCTGCCATTTTTGTGCTATTTCAGAACACCCCAAACCCTACCCACAAGCCCCGACCGGATCTCGTATGTCACTGCGGAAGAACGGTTGAAAATCTTTTGACTTTAGAATAAAACATGTAAATTTGTTAACTTTTGAAAACCATGTCCATTTAAAATTATAAGTAAAACTTTGTTATTATAAAATGTCCAAATTAAAACTTTTATGTATATACTTTGAATAAATAGGTGGCTAAAAATAAAATCATCTTCACATAGTAATTTAATTAAATTAAGCCCATAATAAAATAATACCAAAAATAATAACAAGGCCCTTATTACAACCCAATATTTAAACAAAATACTTAATTTCAAAATGCGTAAAATAATCAAAATCTCTTTTCAGATGGCCACCTCAGATCCACTCCAACCCGGTCCAAGCTCATGAATCACCGAAATGGTTAAGAAAATTGGGTGAGTCCACGGACTCAAGGCATAATCATTACACATGTTTCCACACGTATGGGCTTGACCCATATCCACACATCCATGCAACCAACATGCCAAATGTATCCCACCTCAACCTAAGTCCATCCATTACACCAACCTTAGCAGACTCTCGCCCAAGGTCGTGGCTAATCCACCAATCACAATCGAGTGATCCCACATATCCTACCTCTACAGACCACTGCACAAGGTCATGGTCGAGCCATCGATCACATCGTGATCTCAAATCCTACCTTGGCGGACTTGTTGCTCAAGGTCGTAAGGAGCCACCGATCACATAAGTGATCCCAACATTAATCCGCTCTACGGTGATGCACTCACTATCAACCGCCGAGATGGGCACCTAGCTAACATCTCCTTGATGAAGCACACACTAATCATCAAGCGCTAATGTAGCACGAGGCTAACATTAGACCACGTACATAATATGTACACCCGTCCTTCCTTGATCAAAACCAATCCCCATACAAATATGCAAATGTATCATGTCAAATCATCATATCGAATGAGTATACCTCACATGCTCATTATTATATCACATGTGCACCATAAATAATTTAATATCACAATTTACTAACTCATTAACCGATTACCCCATACATGGGTATCCATCACTTTAGCCTTTATTGTCGGCTATCACACATCATATTCAAGTATACACATTAATAAACAATTAACCGGAGAAACAGTGCGATGATTACGCACCTGATTAGCACAGTTGACTAAACCCCAAAATCACACGTGGCTCCTAAAAGTCTCAAGTCTCCAAATCTCGGTAGATCACTACTGCAAATGCTGACTATACGCCTCTAAAAGGTTCCGCCTTCCTACAATCGGCCAAAACTAAACAACATAATCATGCTAATCAACCTCTAAGGGTATAACCGTAATTTTACCTACCAAGGGCATTTTCGTAATTTACCCACCAAGGTATTTTCAGAATTAATTCACGTAATAATTTTTCCGAAGGCCTAATGTCGCCACTAGCGACTCAACTACCATTTTCGATCAGACGACGATTGGGCCTAAAACTCGATTTCTACCATCCGCCCACATACTGTGTGGCCCACCTAGCACAAATCTAGCCACGTATATAAGTTCCACCTAGTCTAGTTCAACATATACTAACCAATCATACATTTACTCATATGGGCCCACGAGCCCATTGGGCCCATTTTGGCCCATCGAGGCCCAGCAGCCCCAACCACGAGAATACTACTGATGGCCTCAACTATCGCGTCGAAGCCCCACACATGCGCTCGCACGATCGTGTGGCTACTAATGTCGTGTAACCGACATTTCGCATTTTGCCGCTTACAACTAGAGTAGAGAGAGAGAGTTACACCCGACAGACTCTAGGGCTAATCCAGCGCCCGATCACTCTTGTGCCCAAACGCCTCCAAGATGTGTTTACTCTCCTCCTAGGATGCTCCTTATATAGCTAGCTCTTCACCTTCATTCTTTGTGTCTTTCCGATGTGGGATCCCTTCACAAGAGAGTTTAAATTCAACTCAAACTCTTGCCGCTCAATCCAGTAAAATAAATACTCCCTTGCTTCTCATGAGATTCAACCTAGGCTCCTTGCAACATAATCCACGCCGCTAACCACTTGGCCACAAGCTCCTCTTGTGTCTTAAACCATGCTTAACTAAATATAAACTATGGGCCAAATTTTAAGGTCCAAGCAAAAAGAAACCAAAATGCAAAAGCCAAGACTTGAACCTTGGACCTCCTTCCTTCCTTGTATGCCACTCCTTGTCTCTATGTGGCGCCACCTTGCCACTACACCACACACTCTACTTGTGTCATTTTCCTCCTATTTCATTCTTAAGGCCTATCTCGCCAACTTCCGTGGTTTTTTTTCACCTAAAACCAAAATTTCCCCAAAGCCAATATTTGATCCTGTGACTTCATAGAGGCCTCTAACCTTCCAAAATCACTTATCCAATAGGTCTAACTTGCATTTAAGCCGATCTCTTATTCTCCAAAAATTTAAACGCTACTACGCCTAAGGCCCATTGGGCTCAATCCTACTAGGCCTAATTTCGGATGTTACAAATCTACCTCCTTAAAGAAATTTCGTCCTCGAAATTTCCAACTAACTAACAAATACACGTCCTAACCTACCACACTATGCTCACGCCACGACTCGATCTAATAACACTAATAAACCAAATCTCAAACTTCTTTCACATAACTAGATAACTAAACACAAAAGCAAATCGATATTTATACATACAATTTCTATATCCAAACCAAAGACACACAAAATAAATCCCAAAATACATTCATAACATTGTCTTAACAAACATAAAATAAGGGAACTTACTTGATTTGGATGCGGAGACTCAAGGTGCCATACTTCCAACCAACATGTATTTTCAAACAAACTTTTTGAACCCCATAACCCACAAATGAAGTTTTGAAACCTAGGCTCGATACTAATTTGTAACACCCCAAACCCGCCCACAAGCCCGAATGGGATCCGGTATGTCACCGCGAAGAACGGTTGAAAATCTTTTGACTTTAGAATAAAACATGTAAATTTGTTAACTTTGAAAACCATGTCCATTTAAAATTATAAGTAAAACTTTGTTATTATAAAATGTCCAAATTAAAACTTTTATGTATATACTTTGAATAAATAGGTGGCTAAAAATAAAATCATCTTCACATAGTAATTTAATTAAATTAAGCCCATAATAAAATAATACCAAAAATAATAACAAGGCCCTTATTACAACCCAATATTTAAACAAAATACTTAATTTCAAAATGCGTAAAATAAACAAAATCTCTTTTCTCGCATGGCCACCTCGTATCCACTCCAACCCGGTCCAAGCTCATGAATCACCCGAAATGGTTAAGAAAATTGGGTGAGTCCACGACTCAATGCATAATCATTACACATGTTTCCACACGTATGGGCTTGACCCATATCCACACATCCATGCAACCAACCATGCCAAATGTATCCCACCCAAACTAAGTCCATCCATTACACCAACCTTAGCAGACTCCTCGCCAAGGTCGTATTAATCCACCGATCACAATCGAGTGATCCCACATATCCTACCTCGGCAGACCACAGACAAGGCCAGTGGTGAGCCACCGATCACATCGTGATCCTCAAATCCTACCTTGGCGACTTGTTGCTCAAGGCAGTGGCGAAGAGCCACCGATCACATAAGTGATCCCAACATTAATCCGCTCACGGTGATGCACTTAGCTATCAACCGCCGAGATGGGCACCTAGCTAACATCTCCTTGATGAAACACACGACTAATCATCAAGCGCTAATGTAGCACGAGGCTAACATTAGACCACGTATATAATATGTACACCCCGTCCTTCCTTGATCAAAACCAATCCCCATGCAAATATGCAAATGTATCATGTCAAATCATCATATCGAATGAGTACACCTCACATGCTCATTATTATATCACACAGCACCATAAATAATTTAATATCACAATTTACTAACTCGTTAACCGATTACCCCACACATGGGTATCCATCACTTTAGCCTTTATTGTTTGGCTATCACACATCATATTCAAGTATACACATTAATAAACAATTAACCGGAGAAACAAGGCGATGATTACGCACTTTGATTAACAATTGACTAAACCCCAAAATCACACGTGGCTCTAAAAGTCTCAAGTCTCCAAATCTCGGTGAGATCACTATCGCAAATGCCGACTATACGCCTCCTAAAAAGGTTCTTCCTTCCTACAATCGGCCAAAACTAAACAACATAATCATGCTAATCAACCTCTAAGGGTATAACCGTAATTTTACCTACCAAGGGCATTTTGTAATTTACCCACCAAGGGTATTTTCAGAATTATTAAATCGTAACGACCTTTTCGAAGGCCTAATGTCGCCACTAGCGACTCAACTACCATTTTCTATTGTCATTAGGATGATTGGGCCTAAAACCCAATTTCTACCATCCGCCCACATACTGTGTGGCCCACCTAGCACAAATCTAGCCACGTATATAAGTTCCACCTAGTCTAGTTCAACATATACTAACCAATCATACAATTTACTCATATGGGCCCACGGGCCTATTGGGCCCACTTTGGCCCATCGAGGCCCAAGCGGCCCCAACCACGAGAATACTACTGATGGCCTCAACTATCGCGTCGAAGCCCCACACATGCGCCGCACGCTCAGGTGGCTACTAATGTCGTGTAATCGACATTTCGCATTTTGCCGCTTCTACAACTAGAGTAGAGAGAGTTACACACCGACAGACTCTGGGCTAATCCGCAATCCGATCACTCTTGTGCCCAAACGCCTCCAAGATGTGTTTACTCTCCTCCTAGGATGTGCTCCTTATATAGCTAGCTCTTCACCTTCATTCTTTGTGTCTTTCCGATGTGGGATCCTTCACAAGAGAGTTTAAATTCAACCAAACTCTTGCCGCTCAATCCAGTAAAATAAATACTCCCTCGCTTCTCATGAGATTCAACCTAGGCTCTCTTGCAACATAATCCACGCCGCTAACCACTTGGCCACAAGCTCCTCTTGTGTCTTAAACCATGCGCAACTAAATATAAACTATGGGCCAAATTTTAAGGTCCAAGCAAAAGAAACCAAAATGCAAAAGCCAAGACTTGAACCTTGGACCTCCTTCCTTCCTTGTATGTCACTCCCTTGTCTCTATGTGGCGCCACTTTGCCACTACACCACACACTCTACTTGTGTCATTTTCCTCCCTATTTCATTCTTAAGGCCTATCCGCCAACTTCCGGGTTTTTTTCACCTAAAACTAAAATTTCCCCAAAGCCAATATTTGATCCCGTGACTTCATGAGGCCTCTAACCTTCCAAAATCACTTATCCAATAGGTCTAACTTGCATTTAAGCCGATCTCTTATTCTCCAAAAATTTAAACGCTACTACGCCTAAGGCCCATTGGGCTCAATCCTACTAGGCCTAATTTCAGGATGTTACAATTTCTTTCCCTTTTCGCAGGTGGAGACGAAGAGTACAACGGCGATAGAGGCGTTACTTGCACGAATCGTGGCTTGACTAGGGGCTGGTGGCTGCGGGGCTTGCTGTGCATTTGGCGCCTAGGGTTTCAGAAACCCTAGGCTGAAACTGTTTAGTGTTGGGCCTTTTTGGGCTCCGTATGTTAGGTCTGGTGTTGGGTTGAAATGTTAATTGGGTCTGTAATTTGGGCTTTGTTTTAGTGTTTGGATAGTCTGTTTTGAGGGTGTAATTCGGGTTTTGGGTATTTAGTTGTAAATGGACTTTTTTAAAAAAACTGGACTTTATTTGGACTTTGGTTTATTTTTTATGCTTTCTGCTTTGTTTGTTTTATTTTTCACGGGCCCTGGCAAAATTGGGTTCCTACAGTTGCCCCTCTTTGCTCATTGTCGTGTAACGAGGATAGAGCAAAGACTATAAAAGGACCAATTTTGCCCGGTCTTTGCCGAGCCTTGACTTCTTGGTCCTTGTCTTCCTCAAATGGCTTCCCACCCACTGCAATTTCAACGGTATTGGGACTTCATCTTAATTCCAATAAGTCTGATAGCTTCAATCTGATTCACTACAATCTCAGGAAGACAATATCCACTATCTTTTAATCTGCTCCACTGCAACTTCAAGGAGATAGACTAGTTGTAACATCTCGAATTTGGGCCTATTGGGTTGTAACGCCCTAAAAATCCTAAAACTTTTAATTTCTGTGCATGGGAGTCAATATGTATGTGTAACACTTAGAATAATAATATTAATGTATTATCGGGATTATTTGAAGCCTTAGAGCTAGGGGAGACCATAGGAAAAATTTATTTTCTTACTTAGTGGACCCTAGTATCAGGCATGAGGCCTCATAAGTTGATTAAGAGAAGAGACGACACAAATGGGGTCCAGATTGGGCTCAGGAATGGGCTGAGGCCTTGGCTAAATTTCTGTGTAGACACTCTAGTGCTTTAAAGATAGTCTCTGTAGTTTAAATATCAAGGTGGGCTTGTGGCCCAAAGCAAGGGGCGCAACAAGCGGGAGTTATAGATGGCGTCAATAGGCAAAGGGAGAGGCCCAATTTGTAGCCGTTTGGAGCCCATAAAGTTGGGCCAATTTCGGCACTAAAGGGAGCTAGGAGGGGACGGCAAGGTGGCTACAAATAAGGGTTTTTAATATTTTAAAATATGTGATATTATTTTGATAAAGAAGGGAGGAAGTGGTGTGATGTAGGACACTTTTGGATGGGTGTTTTGATAAAGATAAGGGATAGGATGAGGAGCTATCTTTAGAAGGTTAGTGTTAGCCAAAATTTTGAAAGAGTTGGAAAGGAGAGGGGCATTCGGTTTTAGCTTTAGGTGGGTGTGCCGAAATTTGAAGGCCATCATACTCAGTTGTTCTCTTTCTTTCTTCTCCTATCTTTTCTCTTTCAAAAGTCAAACTACACTCTTATTTTCTCTCTTAGCCGAAACCTCTAAATCTCAAAGATCATTTCATTTGTTTTTCTTTTCCAAGTTTCACCATAGCCGAATCATCATCCCAGGGTCGGTAAGATTTCTGTCGTTCTCTTATTTGCTATCTTTTTCCATTCTCATCTTTAGTCTAAACCGAATCACTTCCTTAATTCTCGTTGGGTTGTTCTTTTCTTTTCACTCTTTATTCCTAGAAGTCGAATCCCCTGTTGAGACCGCTTGCTTAATCTCAAGATATTTAAAGGTAAGTAGATGATGTTGTTTTGTTTGGCGAATGGTAAGAGGGCCTTATGTTCCTGTTTGGCGAAAGGCCACTTCTCTTTAATTCATCCTCCTTTAGCCAATCTCATTTGGTGGTGGTGTAGGGTTCAATCAAAGTTTAGCCAAGACCGTTAACTCTGGGATCCAGTCAATTTAGGTAAGAAGATCCCTCCTAGTGGTTCTATTAATCGATTCATTGTTTATCTGTTATCTTAACCGAGTTGGGTGGACATTCAAATCGTATCTCTTGTAGTAAGTTTTTGACCGGCAAATTAAGGATCTGATAATCACGATTCTGGCTAGGGAGAGCATCAATTTCGATAATAAAGTGTTAAGTTAATCAAGTGTGCAACTTTTCACACCATTTAGATTGTTTCTTAGTACATGTTTATAAATCTATTATATTTTGTTAAATGTCGAATTCTCGGCATACCGGTTTAAACCCGAGGAGGGTAAAGGCGAATCACCAGGTTAGTAATTTTTTTTATTCATAAGTGAATGTTTCTATTGAGATGATATGTTTTATATGTATGCCGATTTCTGAGATTGCACGAGGTTGGGTGATTGATGAAAGGGGAAGTGTTCTGTTGTAGTGGCTTTTGCCATGATCTGTTGTAGTGGCTTTTTGCCATGATCTGTTGTAGTGGTTTTTTGCCATGATCTATTGTAGTTGCTATTGCCATGATCTGACGATGAGCAGCTAACTGCAGCATGACTGCCATCGATGGTGTGTAGCGATGTGGGTTGATTGTAGAAATCCCCAATGGTGTGATTAGCAGGTAAGGGTGGTGTGTAGCGGATGGAAACCTAGGATTGCATTGGGCTTTGCATATTTTCTGATATACTATGCTCTGTTATTTGTTCTATGGGCCTAAGGCCCAATCTGATGGTGCACAAGGGTTGCACACTGAGTCTCGCAACTCACTCTATTATTTAACATCTTTCAGGTAGCACCTAGTGCATCGGACCGGGCTGGAGAGGAGCGCAAGGTGGCCATGCGAGAGAATATTTTGATTCAGCAAAAGACTTTACTTAGTTTATTTATTTTTATTATTTTTAATTAGTGGGTTTTAAATTTCATTGTAATAAGGCCACGAGCTACTAGCTTCACATTTTTCTTTATTTTGATTTTATTTTGGGCTTTTATTATTATTAGGCATGTAATTTAAATTTTCCATTTTAATTAAACTAAGGCATTAATATAAAATGTATATCTTTTACAACTTACTCAGCCATTTAGTTTTCCCGAATAAAAGGTTAAGCTCAAGAAAAATATTTTCCCGAAATTGCGACATCTTTCAAAATCTCCTTAGTGACATGCCAGATCCGGTTATAGTGTATGGGCCGGGTTTGGGGTGTTACACTAGTATCTTCGATCCGTTTCTTACAACTTCAAGAATGTCAAATCTGCTATATTCGATCTGCTTCCTATAAACTCAAGAATGCCAAATTTGCTATCTTCAATCTACTTCCTGCAAACTCAGGAATGCTAGACTGGTATCTTCAATCTGCTTCCTGCAAACTCAGGAATGCTAGACTGCTATCTTCAATCTGCTTCCTGCAAACTCAGGAATGCCAGGCTAGTATCTTCAATCTGCTTCCTGCAAACTCAGGAATGCCAAACTGCTATCTTTAATTTGCTTCTGGTATCTTCAATCTGCTTCCTGCAAGCTCAGGAATGTCAGATCTGTTATCTTCAATCTGCTCCCTACAAACTCAGGGATGCCAGACTAATGTCTTCAATCTGCTTCTTGCAAACTCAGGAATGCCAGATCTCCTATCTTCAATATGCTCCCTGCAAAATCAGGGATGCCAGACTGATGTCTTCGATCTGCTTCCTGCAACTTCAGGATTGCCAGATCTGCTATTTTAATCCGCTCCCTGCAAACTCAGGGATGCCAGATTGGTATCTTCGGTCTGCTTCACTGCAATCTCAGGAATGCCAAATTTGCTATCTTCAATCAGCTCCCTACAAACTCAGGGATGACAGACTGATGTCTTCGATCTGCTTCCTGCAACTTCAAGGATGCCAGGTCTGCTATTTTAATCTACTCCCTGCAAACTCAGGGATGCCAGATTGGTATCTTCGATCTTCTTCACTGTAATATCAGGAATGCCAGATTTTTATCTTCAATCTGCTCCCTACAAACTCAGGGATGCCAGACTGGTATCTTCAATCTGCTTCTTGCAACTTCAGGAATGCTAGATCTACAATCTTTAGTCTGCCCCACTACTATCTCGAGAGGACAAAATTTAAATTTTTCAATTTGCTTCCTTACTATCTCAGGAAGACTTCAATCTTCAGCTTGTTCCACTACCATCTCGAGGAAACAAAATCTAAACTTTTCAATTTGCTTCCTTACTATCTCAGGAAGACTTTAATCTTCAGCCTGCTCCACTACCATCCCGAGGGAACAAAATCTGAAATTTTCAATTTACTTTCTCAGGAAGACTTCAATCTTCAGCTTGCTCCACTACCATCTCGAGGGAACAAAATCTGAACTTTTCAATTTGCTTCCTTACTTTCTCAGGAAGACTTTAATCTTTAGCCTACTCCACTATTGCTTAGGGTGACAAGATCTACAATCTTCGACCTATTCTCCTGCTAGTCAGGGAGGTAGGAGTGGTGAATTCACCAATGTTGCTACACCGTCTCTGGGGACATGTCCTGTAGACTCGAATGTATTATGGATGATTTTTGTATGAATACAGAATGTCATGAGAATTATGATTATGATGCATGATCAGAATGAATCTAATGCTCCTAACTAAATGATATTAGGGGTAACATTTGCATGAATGCAGAATGTCATGAGAATGATTCCTTTTTTTTTTTTTGAATAACGATTAGGATACAATGATTGAAATGAATCAAATGCTCCTAATTAAATGATATTAGGGATGACATTTGTATGAATGTAGAATGTCATGAGAATGATTCCCTTTTTTTCTTTTTTCTTTTTTTGAATAACGATTAGGATACAATGATCGAAATGAATCAAATGCTCCTAATTAAATGATATTAGGGATGGCATTTGCATGAATGTAGAATGTCATGAGAATGATTCCCCTTTTTTGAATAACGATTAGGATACAATGATCGGAATGAATCAAATGCTCCTAATTGAAAATGTGAGAATGATCCCTATGGGTTGTCTTTACTCATAGTTCGTCAAGGTTCTATCATTGATGCGTTACCCTTTTTTTCTCGTTCAGCTGGTATTTTGACAGAAAACCCAAAGAAATGATCATATTCCGCTCAGCAAACCTGCCTCACCGTAATTTCAGAGTCCCTTCCCTTGAACCTTAGGACATAAAATTTGTACCTCCCACTGCAATTTTAGGGGAATAACATTTGGTTTCTTCCATTCATCCAGTTATCACTCAGAGGTATGGAATTTGTATCAACTTGATCTATTACACCATTCCCTGGGTGTAATAACCAGATGTATGTGCCTGAAATTTGCATGAATGCAGGGTATCTTTTTCTTTTCCCGAGAATGATCCCCTTCTACACCTGGGCTGACACTGCTTGTCATTTGTCGAGATGGTATCACTTAATGGAATGTCTTATCCAGTAAAAATTTGAAGAGATAATCATCTTTCAATATTTCCAACCCTTAAGCTTGGTGAGTTCTAAACAATTATCATGTTTCAGATTCTCAAATTATTTAGGAGCTTCTAGAGTAATATGCGAAACTCATTTTATGAAAGTATTATTAGTCCAATAATCATTATTTCAATATAAAATGCTTGAAAAAGATCACAACAATGGACATAAAATGAATTAATTAGGAGCATAGCTCGAAACAAATAAACTAATCAAAGATAACCAAGGCAATAAAGAAAAATTGATTGGTGTATCTTAAAAAGAATAAAGTAAGCAAAGATAGCTAAGAAAATCGATTGGGGTGTATCCTTGAAAAGAATAAAGAAATCAAAGATAGAAAATTTTAAATGGGTAAGATAGAAGCTAGGTGCCCCAGATATCGCAGACTGAGCGTCTCTGTACAAACTCCTTGAGGACCATTTTGAGCTCAATACATGATTAAGGGATTTAGAGTACTTTATCGATGCCCCAAGACGTAACATACTTCCTCATTGTTAATTCAAGCATAGCAAGACTACTGTATGCCCCACCTTCAATCAAAATTTGAGCTGCCCTTTTTTCGGGTTTTCAACTCAAAACCCCTTTGGTCTCAAAGCGCCTTTGGGGTTTTAGCCTTGACCTCTCCTTTTCTTTTATTTTCTCGTTTTCTTTTTTTTTTTGAATGAATTTGAGCTCAAGGCGCCCTTTGCGGGTTTTCACCTTGGTCTTCTTCTTTTAGGTAAAATACTTCTTGTCTGAACCTGAATTTCTGAATTGGACAAGTTTTTGGCATCCATCTCGATCAATATCAATGCTCCTCCAGAACAGGCCTTCATAAGGCCCTTCCCAGTTTGACATCTGCTTTTCTCTGACCTCTTTTTGTAAAACAAAGGTCCTTTTCAACACCAGGTCCCCATCATGAAATTCACTTGGGTGGACCATTTTCGACATAAATCAGCATCATCCATTTTGGTATTTTTTTGACTATTTTGAATACTTTCAAACCCATTTCTTCAGCCAAATTCACTGGAGATATTCTACTTCATCCAATTCTTAACTCAATCAAAGCTTGGGGCAAAGGAATCTCGATTTTCATGGACAAAACCACTTCTATTCCATAAACCAATATGAAAAGTGTTGCCCTAGAGAAAGTCCTGGTCAACGTTTGATAAACCTAGAGAGTAAATGATAGCTTCTTATGCCAATCTTTACAAGTCTCGATCACCTTTTATCTTTTTTGTTATTTTTTCTTTTTGTAATTTTCTTTTGAAAACCTTTGTTGTACTATGATATACTGCCTGATCTTTGAATAAACTGTAATTTTGACATTGTACAGTTATGCATTATTAAATATGATCCTTTCTGGCATTCTTTGATGGGATCTGATCCTTTCCTTTTTTTTTTTTGGAATTTGATGATTGTCGACTTTGCAATATTGGCATATAATACAATATTCACATTCTTAGTAAAATAATCGATGACCATAAAGATAATTCAATATTGGCTAAAAAATTTTGATGAGATCAGCCCCATCACATTCATGCCCCACATATGGAAAATTTGTGAAGAAATGGAGAAGGCACATGAATCTTGTCTCCTTAAATACGACATTTGCAGTATAACTGATGCAATCCTCTTCCATGGTATACCAACAGTGCCCGATCCTCATGTTTAGCCCACGTCTTATTAGCCTAGGCATGTCCTGATTTGATCGTGCGAAAATATCTTTGAATTCTTGAAAATAACTCAATGATGTCTCGCCTTAGTTCTGTGATGAGCTAGGCTTCGATCTTCACCTCTTTCCTAGGCTCATAATATCCACTGACCCTTTGTAGGGTAAGGTCTGTTTTTCATCTTGCTCTACCATTCTCAACAAATCAGAAGATAGGTTACAATCTTTGTCATCTTCAAAGTCCTGAGATCCCTTTAGACACATATTTTACTCGAAAGGAGACTCTGAGTCAGTTGCAGCATTGCTCAAATCATTAATATCTGGGGACCTATTGTAGGTTTGAAATAAGATTCCAAAGAATAAATGATTCAAAGAATGATTATTTGTATGGTCATGAATGAAGAATGAAAGAATATTTGAAAGAAAGTCCAAAGAAAAGAAAAAAAAACTATGAACAATTGTCTATACAATATGAAATGGAAACAATAAAAGAATATTTTCTTAAAAGATGCATTTATTGAAATAAAATTTCAGACACGAGCCTATTTCACAAAACGGTTCTTATTGTCTCTAGTCTTAAGGCAACAAGCATGTTTTGAATATTACTCTATGTCCACTTCTAAAAATACGAGGATCCCTTCCACAGTTCCATTGTTTAAAATCTTCCCAAGTATGTAAGGGCTTGGAAACTTTTATTCCCCGAATATGTCGCTAATGCTTAGATCCCCCAACATTCCCATCAGGTCCTTGATCTCCTCAATCTTGCACTAGGGTCCTAAGCTCGATGCATTCTTAGATCTCCTACCCCTATCTATCATGGAACTCACAATGTTTACCCTTTAATAGAAAGGTTGGGTAACGAATTTTCTGCACTAGAGGGATAATCGAATTTTACGACACCCAATTTGATGAGTCTTTCGATCATCTTTTTAAAAGCGACACAGTTCTCGATCGAATGGCCTATGATTCCTCCATGGCATTCACATTAGCCATTTACGTCGTACCATTTGGGGTGTGGAGGTCATATTGGCTCTATATAAAAGGGGATATAACATGTGTGTCAAATAGAACTATGTACAACTCCCTATACGTGACTGGAATAGGTGCGAACTGAGGTTTCTCTGAATTTGGTCTTGAATTGGGCTCTTGCCTTAGGGAGACTCCATGGCTGGTAATTACCGTCCTTGACTAGCTTACTGTAATCGGCTCTAAATAGCCCTTGTTATACCTTCTCGTACTATTCGTATTAATTTCCTTTTTCTTCGGGGTTTTTAAAGTACACTCTTCTTTTCCTTTTGTTTCTGCCAGTACAACCGGTTTGGTTCGAACATCATCTGGGTTAACACCTGAATCCATCAGGACGTTCAATAGGGCTGAAGTATCAGTATGACATTAAGGTCTAATAATGACAGGTACCCCATGCAAATGCACACCTGGTTGAATCGAAATACCTATTGGGAATAAACAATGTCTTCATCACATCAACACAGTTGTCCATTGAGCCACTACTTTTTTTCAAGTCCTTTAACTAGCAAATAACTTAACTGTCCAATCACATTCTTTTGGAATTCTCGCATGTCTTGTTGAATTTTGGTCAATTACTCTTGCATTTGTATTTGTCTTTGCTATAATCTTTCCAATCTTTGTTCCATGTTTTCCAAGTTAACTCACTCTCTTTCTTTCTCCTTTCTTCTGTGATAATTTCAACTAATTAGGCCTTCTCTATGGACTCAAATACATATGATGTGATGTAATGCAAATGCATGAAATGCAACGCAAAGGAATGAAATGCAAAAAGAGAGGTGTTGATTCTGAATTCAATTCCATTAGAAAAACTTTACTAGAAAATAAATTTCTTTACACAAAACGGATTACATATGAGACTTTGTCGTCATAGTCCAAGTGAAAACATCAATCCCCTTCTTCACAAAGGTCAAGTCTTACAAACTTCTAATAGATGCCTCATCTAGCTCCTTTTGCTTGCTCTAGGCCACGACTCATTGTTCACTTATTTCCATAATGCTCGTTAGCCTCTTTAAGAAAGCCGAGATATGGTGATTCTCCAATAGTCTTTGTCAACTTGAATCCTTGGGTAATAAGATCTTGCATTCCTTCACGGACTATCAGTCTTCTCTCGTTGTGTTTACTTGGACTATATTCGGACGACCGTATTATAATCCACTTTATCAAAAAATCTATTTTCTTATGAGCAACTCTTCTATTTAGCAATCGAATTTGAATCAACACCTTTTTTCTTATGATGTGAATGCAAAGCAATCAAAACAAAAGAAAACATGTTAGTACAAGAGAAATAAATAACAAAATAGGGTACTTATCTAGATGACCACTACGGTTCAACATAACTCTATCTAAGGTTGGCTCTTAAGGATTACTATATGTAGTTTAGCTTTAAAGGGTGGGTACCTGAACTAGCAGATTCCTCAATCCTCACCCATTATAAGCTAATACGGACCAAGTTCAGTTTAGGGGAATACATTTCCCTATGGCTGCACGGAGATGAAAAATCTAACGAAGATATAGGTATGGATGTATCCTGAAAACGATTCGCTATCCTGCACGGAGGTGAAAACCTCACGAAGGAGTAGCTTCTCACTCCCACTTAAGGGTGCGACCACAACGGTCATGCAATGCAATGCAGGGATAGTTTATGAAATTAAAACCACATGCAATAAAAAGGATCAAATTAAAAAAAATAGATTTTTAAATTCAGACAAAAGGAAATGAAATTATCGATTTTACGGCTTGACTCTCTTATTGGTCCCCAGTGGAGTCGCTAAGCTATCAAAACCATTTTTTACTTGATTTAAAAACGGGGGGATCGACTTTAAAAAGACAAAAATGGAGTCGCCACCAATCCCTTTTTACTTAGGTGTGATTGGATTACCTTTGTAAAATGTTTTATTTTAAAACATTTCATTTTGGTCCATGAAAAACAAGAAAACGGGTTCGGGAGTCGGTTACGTATGAGGAAGGGTTAGCACCCTCATAACGCCCAAGAATTGATACCAATTGATAAAATCATGTCCTATTATCGAAAATTGGAAAAATTTTAAAATATAAT
Source organism: Gossypium rotundifolium (assembly GCA_025506655.1). NCBI lineage: Eukaryota > Viridiplantae > Streptophyta > Magnoliopsida > Malvales > Malvaceae > Gossypium > Gossypium rotundifolium. The sequence goes on along the minus strand of CP106730.1, from coordinate 10,439,214 downwards.
CCTTTTTATTAGAAATAAAACCGAGACATACCTATCTCAAAGAAATAAAATATTATACCCAATAAGTTAGGATATAAAATTTCATGGCTTTGAAACTAGGCTCATCTCTATTTAGAAAATTCTTATCTTGAGACACAAAACATCATATCCAGTAAGTTAGGATACAACATTTTGAATTCCCGAGAATAAGTTTTGAATTGAAGTTTGCAAAAAAAATATTTGATAATTTAAGTTCCACGAGAAAAATTAAAACCCAGTAAGTTAGGGTATAATTTCTCTCGAAATCTCTAAATATCACATATCGCTATATTTAAAAAGTCTTTAAATGAAATGCGTCAGTTTATCAAAATGTGTTTTTACACCATGATTTGAATAAGATATTATAACATACATATTTAATAACAATTCAACATAAATACCAATTATATTAACAATAAATAATTTAAAGAATAGCGTAACATGAATAAATAAATAAAGAATTATATTAAGCAATAAAAACAATAAAAAAGATAAATGAATATAAGATATAAAATAGGTGGTGATAATTAAGATTTTTACTAAATAACAAAATCAAATAAAATGATATATTTAAATCTAAAAAATATGACAAATTTTAAAATGATTTAACATATACATATAAACAATATAAAAAAACATTAAAGTAAAATACTTATAGCAAATACATAATTTAATAATTTAATGCATATATAAATGATTATACATATAATAAAATAATTAGTAAATAGTATATAATGATTTAAAAAACATATATATATATATATATAATATTAATCATAAAATTGCATATATAATATATAATATAAATAAAATAGGTTATATAATATAAATAGATTCTATACAAAACAAAATATATAATATAATATAATACTATATAATATACAAATTAAAAATAAAATATATAATATAATAAATAATATACTAATTATAAAATAATATATAATATAGATAATATTAAACCAAATAAATAATAATTAAATATATATAAGGTTAATACATATAAATATATATAGATATTATACTATAAACAAATTAATATATAAATAATAAAAATAACATAACATTGTAATATGATAAAATAATTCAATATAATATTAGAATAATCTAAAAATAAAATAAAATAAAATAAAATAAAATAAAATAAAGAAAGAAAGGAGGATTAAAATGAAACAGAATATAAGTTTTAGGGCTAAATTGTAAATACGAAAAAATGCTATTGGACATAATTGTAAATTTGAAAAAATACGAAAGAGTCTATAGGGCAATTAGACCCTTAAACGAAAACACGCGAATCCTCCCAAGTCAGGTCAACGCGCGGATCCTCAGCTTTAAAACGGTGTCGTTTTGGTCATTAACTGACCACCTCAAAACGGCATCGTTCCTTTGGCTTATAAAAGTCAACAATCGGTCCAAAAATCGTTTAGATTGTAGCATCCTAAATTTTTGGGCCTATGCGTTTAATGGGTGAATATGTGGAATGAGTTAATTTAAGTGTTAGGGGCCCAAATTTTAAGTTTTAAGGAGCCCAAATCTTCTAATTTAAGTTAGTTAAATTTGGCATTAGGGATTAGGGAAGTGGATGACACAAGGCTATTTTTTTTTGGGAATTTTATTATATTTATTCTATGTGGATAATAAGCAGATAAAGGCTATTATTTAGGATTTAGTCTTTAAGGATAATAAGCGAGATAAAGACTATTTTGAGGAGATAATAGATTAAGATAAGGAAATGGGATAGGAGCTATCTTGTGTGGCGGTGTTGGTGAAAATCAATCTCTGCTAAAGGGAGGAATCGGTTTTCTATATAAAGAGGGGTGTGCGAAATTTTGGAAGTCTTTCTTTTATTTTCTTTTCTCATCTTCTTCCTCTCAAAAGTCGAAACCACCATTTTCTTCACCCTTTCTTCCTCTCTAAAATTTCTGGTTGGTAGAATCTTTTAACCTCTATTGTTATTTTTCTTCTAATCCCTAAAAGCCAAATCACATTTCTATTATTCTATTCTTCTCCTTAATATTCATTGGCCAAATCTCTCTTAGCCATCTCTTCAATTCTTAAATCTTCTAAAACCGAAATTCTTAGATCTCACCTCCGAAGTTGCGAATTTTCTTGATAAAATGCTTGTGCGAATCAAGAAAACAATAGATATGTGTCGATTTTGAGTTTCCAATATTTCTCGGCTTTTCAAAGTCCCTAGCCGAATGGCTATTTAGTGACTAATCAAGGGTTTTTCTTATTTTCGGCATTTCGGATCTCAAGAGGAGTCCAACGCTAGATCTCTAAGTCAAAGATCGAGAACACTCAAGTCGTGTTATTTTCGAGATTTCAAGGTAAGGAGATTGGTTTATTTATAAATATAAGAAATCGGGTAGAACACTAACCATGGTCGAATATAGGAGAGGCCCTATTTTTACATCTTTCCGGCTTTTTGAGCAAAGTTGTAGATCGGGATAACAAGGATATCGACTAAGAATATTGGATTTCGTGATATCAGGTGTGTAACACTTTCCCACCATCTAGATCTGTTTGATTAATATATGATTATAAGTCTTATATGTATTGATAAATGCCGAAATCCGAGCATAATAGAGGAAACCCAAAGAGGGTAAAAGCAAATCATCAGGTTAGTGAATGTTCTGATTAAACGATATAAGTATATTGATTTTATGTGATTGCATGGGTTGGGTTTGATGAAAGGAGGAAGTTATATGTTGTAGCGGTTTTCACAGTGATCTGTTGTAGCGGTTTTTACCGTGATCTGTTATAGCGGTTTTTACCGTGATCTGTTGTAGCGGCTTTTGCCTTGATCTGTTGTAGTGGCTACGGCCAAGATCTAATGATGAGCAGCACGACTGCCATCAAGGCGTGTAGCAGTGTGGGTTGATTGTAGAAATCCCCAATGGTGTGAATGGCTGGTACGGGGGCGTGTAGCGGATGGAAGCCTAGGATTTGGGTTGGGCTTGTATATTATTTTTATTATGTATATTAATTCTGATTATTTTAGTTGCTAAGGCCCAAATCTAATGGTGCATGAGGGTTGCACACTGAGTCTCGCGACACAACCAATTAATTAACATTTCGGTAGCATTTAGTGTACTTTGACCGGTGGAGAGGAGCACAAGGTGGCCATGCAAAAGAACATTTGGATTCAAAAAAAGACTCTAGTTTATTATTATTATATATATATATATATATTTAATGGGCTTTAAATCTCATTGTAATAAGGCCATGGGCCACTAGTTTATATTTTGTTTTATTATGGGCTTTTAGTATCTTTAGTTATTTAAATTTTTATTTTAATTGAACTAAGGCATGTATTTAAATTTGGGTTTTAATTCATAAAGGCATATTTTATTTAAACTATTAACTATTAATTTTTCCGAATAAAGGGTTAAACACAAGAAAATATTTTCCGAAAATCGACATGTTTTACAAAATTTTCTTAGTGACATACCAAATCCGGTGGTAGCGTTTGGGCCGGGTTTGGGGTGTTACACTGGTGGCTACGGCGCTTGCTATGCATTTGCAGCGCCTAGGGTTTCAAAAACCCTAGGCTGAAACTGTTTAGTGTTGGGGCCTTTTGGGCTCTGTATGTTGGGTCTGGTGTTGGGTTGAAATGTTAATTGGGTCTGTAATTTGGGCTTTGTTTTAGTGTTTGGGTAGTCTATTCTGAGGGTGTAATTTGGGTTTTGGGTATTTAGTTGTAAATGGACTTTTTAAAAAAAAAACTGGACTTTATTTGGACTTTGGTTTATTTTTTATGCTTTCTGCTTTGTTTGTTTTATTTTTCACGGGCCCGGCAAAATTGGGTTCCTACATCACATATCAAATTTCTATGTATTTCACTTCTATTATTTCATCCACATATTTTCTCAAGTTTAACAATTTAGTTCTTATCATCATAAAAATTTCATATTTTTCCACCGTTTCACTTTTTGAATACTTTATGCATATTTCATCATCTCATAACACATTCATTAAAGTTTTATCACGATTTCCTTACTCACATAATAAATTGTTTCATACTTAAACTTTTGTACAATTTTCGGTTTAGTCCCTATTGCCATGTAATTTATTTTTCATCATATAAGCACTTTAATCAAATAGTTCATTACAATATATTATTTCACATAACAAATTTTCATGCATATCACGTCTCTTGTTTCAATTATAAATTTCACAAAGTTTACAATTAATCCTTAACATCATGAAGATTTATTATTTATTATAATTTCACCTTAACATCACTTTTTAATCAATTCACTATTTCATTTAAACTCTTTATCATAAATCTCAAATGTATGTTTGTTTCATTAAAAATAACTTTTATGAAATATGTTCAGAAATCATCAAACAACAAAAATATTTTACACAAATTCATCTAACCACCAGAAAATATTAGCTTTTCCAAAAAATAAAATTATTTTCAAAAATCATTTTCTAAAAACCATTTTTAGTGAAACAACGGAGCCTCAGCGAAGGATTAAATTCAATCACATAATGATTTTTGGATTAGCTACCAACTATATACTATATTGATTATATTCAACTCATGTGTATAGTGGTGTGTTCATTCTAAATTTTGTTAATAAGGTTATGATTATTTTAATTTTTCTCATGTCATCTGTACATTTTAATTATATTAATTGTAGCTTCATTTGCTATTACTTTTTCATGCTAATTTTTGTGGTATTGAGTATTGTTTTAGTCATTATTTTATTTATTTATTAATTACCCATGTTACTATTATTGAGGTGTACTGTCAATTCCGTCAAATTTTAGTTTAATTAGAAGTATAGTTTAATTTGGATTTAAAATTAGTTTAATTTATTTAATTAGGTGTATAGGATCTCTATTAATTTGAGTTTAAATTTAAAAATTGTGAGAAAGAAAATAGTTTAGGTTTAATTTTATTTGATTTAGAGGTATTTTGAGAGTTAGTCTAATTTAGTTTATGAATAAATTAAAATGAAATCAGTGTAAAATATTTTGACTTAGGTCTTAAGATTAAATTAGAAATTAATTTCACTTGAAATAATTAAAATTTGTTTAAGATTGAAATTCAGTTAGAGTTATTCAGATTCGATTAATTATAGGCTTGAGTTAAGTAATTTAATTTTTAGATGAGAGTATTTCGATTAAATATTGATTAATTTCAATCTAGGTAAGTCAATGTCTTTAATTGTTGTTGATTTGGTGAATCATCGAAAAGAAGTACTATTGGAGATCGATCACTACTAAGCATCGATTGCTTAGATAACGATTTGTGATGTTTGAATTTCAATTTTCTTATATAATGGTTAATTTAATTATTTGATGTGTTAAAATTATTTTGTGGAATTAAAAAATATTTTATGTGTTTCTAAAATTGTTCTTCAATTATTCCTAGAAGCTCAGTAAAATGTGTCGAAAAGTTTTTAGATATAGTCAACATGTTGTAAAGTATATGAGTCCGGTATTGTTTGTTATATTCTGTGAATTGCCTTGTGCATCTAGAAGTATTGTTATTGTTACGCTTTGCACATTGTGGTTATTGAATAAATCGTGTATAACGTTCATTGAAGTATAACAATTGTAAACAGCCCATTTTGCTCGGGCCCATTCAGAAAAAGAAAAAACATAATAAGAAAAATAAATGTCCACTTTTAAATGTCCCTTTTACAAATAACCCAATCCTTGGCTCAAATTAAATCGAAAGCCCAATTACACCCTTAACCCAAAACAATCCTAAACAATCCTAAACAGACTACCCACCAGATTAGCCCAAAACACCCATGGCCCAAAAGGCCCAAAACGTTAAGCAAAGTCAGGAAACCCTAGGTTTCCTGACTACCCTTGCGCCGCAAGTCTCGATCTCAGCAACACTACACCAAAATAGACTTTTAGCGGTGTTTTTTTTTTTACTTTTAGTGGCGTTTCTAAGCGCCACTAATAGTAAAAAAAAGGCCGCTAAAAAAGGCGCCACAAAAGTTAGCGGCGTTTATTGTGAAAAAATGCCGCTATAATTCTTGACTTTTAGCGGTGCTTTTATAAAATGCCACTAAAGTCCCCACTTTTAGCGCTTTTATAAATGCCACTAAAAGTGTGGACTTTTCAGCTAAAATCATAAGAAAAAAATTAAAAATATACTTTTAGCGCCTTTTTTGAAAAACGCTAAAGGTTATAAAAATAAAAATAAAATATTATAAAAACACCAAAAATCCAATTTAGAATATAATTTAATTTGAAGACATATTAAAATAAAAATTATAGAAGAATACAAATTTCTATAATTCCATCTAATAACAAGCATGTGAGATTTGCCTAAAATTATAGAAATGCTCCTAATAACAAGCACATTCTTGGCATGATTCACAAAGTCGTCAGAGTTTACGCTAATAAGATGTCTCCAACTTGACATCATTCACAAAGTCGTCGTAGTTTACGCTAACAATATCTTGGCATTATTCTTGGCATGAGAAGCCAACCATGTCGCAATCTGCTTAAACATATAAATGAAAAAAGGAATATGGGTGGGAACCAATACCTCTTGAATAAGGCAGCATGGCACCCATAATAAAATCCAAGAACCAAAAATTAACATATTTAATCCAGCGAACAAAAACAATCAGGACTTGAGACAACTCTCAAAAATGTACAATGAAGAACTAGCTTTTATGAACAAATAAGCATAAATCTAGAAAATAGAACTCATCTGACTAGCATTGGACAAGATAAAACATAAAAAAGGCATAGATGTTTCATAAAGTAAACTAAAAGCTAGTTGCTTCAAGAAAATTTCTGAAAGAAAAAAAGAAAAACTTTAGTGCCATAATTTCAATGAAAATATCTCAATTGAAATTCATGCATTTCAGCCAAAAGAAAAGAAAAGGGTGGGGGCAATGATCTTAAACCTTTTACTGGAAAATATTTCCAGTATAACAAATTTATATGACACTAATAAATATTTCTATCTCTTCTGATACTTCACTCTCTGAGTGAAATTTTAAGATGCAATGCAAAATCATGTTACGATCCTAAGACCATACCTCCGAATCTACAATATAAAGGCAATCTTCGTTTCATGATAAAAGGAAGCGGTTAATAAGCGACTTTGCGACTGAATTCACCATCCTCAAAACCTAGGCAAGAACCAATTTGACATATAAAAATTTAAGTTTGAATCTAAACTGTTTGTCTTTTATTTCACTTCTATAAAAGGAGAAAATTATTGAATAAAGGATAACAAGTATATGAGAAATCTTTGAACCTAAATTTCACATCACCAGCGAAATTATTACTAGTTCATTAAGCAAAAAATTTATGTTTTGTCTTTTGGAGACTATTCAATAGGTATACTAGGTCCAAGAATAATCAACTGCCAAAAAGATGTTGTCCTGACCTATTTCGGTTCATTGATGTTAAGTAGCCAAAACGGATAAAAGAATCTATTTGAATTCCCCTCCTTAAAAAGGAAACCTTATGATTTTTCATTTTGCTAAATTCAGAGTTTGGGAAAGTACCCAATTGTCCTCGCATTCTATTTCTACTTGTTGCATATATACTAAATTTATCATCAAATATTACATAGTTGAGAATAATCACCACCAAAGATAGGAACTTAAAATAGTGACTGCAACTTATAAGTTTAAGTGCTTACACAGTCTAAAATCTTCCCATCACCGTCAAATATAACTATCCGATGATGATTCTTTGTCAAAAAGGAACAAGCGCTTGCCACTTTCATCTGTTGAGATGCATCTTGTAAAAATGAAAGCTTTGAGAATCTGCATTTTCATTTCATCCCATCACTCTAAACTAAAGGGACAAGCCATTACTATTCTTGAAAATGATATTAACAAGATCGGTACTCAATTAATCATTCAGTTTTAGATAAACCAAAGTTCTTGAATTGAGCGAGCTTTAACTCATTATTTATTCAAATTCATTTGGCCCTCTTACAAAATTTGTTTGAAAAGTGAAATACCATATGGAAAACGCAAGAAATAGTGCCATAAAAGACCTATACCGTGGAAGTAAAGAAGTAAATTACGTAATAAGATTGCAAAATGGGGTTCCTTAATGATCTCAACTTCTTTTGACCACGAACTTTTATGAAGTGCAATATTATTGACATGGTATTGTACACTTAACTCTTCAATGGCTGCAAAGGAAGCAGAATCAAAGATAAGAAAGGTAGATGCAAGTGTACATACATGCATGCAAATTGGGTACCAACATGTGCACATGCAAGTCAATATAAATATCTAGTTGATAATCACTTTGAGAAGACATAAAACTCAAAGAGAGGGGGATGGTTTTAAAAGCCATAAAAGAAGGAATGTTCCGGCATGGTAACAACTACGTTGAAAGGAAGAGCATGTCAAGATGTAGGAGCTTAGGGCATACAAACAGTTACATAGGAGGAGAGAAGAAAAAAATAAGGGGGGATAGAGAACAATTTAGGACAATGCATTTATAGGTCCACCATCTCATATTCATGCTTTATAAGTTATCTACAATGTAATCATATACATATTCTGTTGTCCATAGTTATTGAAGTAACTAATCCTGATCAAATACTTAGAAGAAAAAGCTTCAACATTTTTTTTCAAGTGAAAAACATTAACAAGTAAATGCAATAATTGATAAACAACAAAATACAACTGATAATATCAGTTGAGCACCAAATAAAATTGACAAAATCCTCAACTGGACACCTAAGATGGTCATGTACAGAAAAGTAGTGACTTAAGCACTACCTAAATTAGCACTGAAAGTGGCACCAACTTTGATACGGAGATAGCTGCTTCTACTACCGCTCCATTACAATCTCTGTAAATAGACGAGTCCTTTAATAACCATATAGAAAATAAGTCCAATCCATACAAATAGATGTGGTATATTTTGCTAATAAACCCAATTTACTAGTTGACGTTGGTATAGAAAATATAGCAAACTGGGAGTAGTTATCCCACATTGATGGAAACTATTGACCAACGACGGCAGCTACTTGGTGTTCTATGTGCATTCCTATAAGGAGGAACCGCTAATGACATTGAAATATAATTCTCTCCTTGTTCTGTGATGATCACTTTATGGAAGTAGGATACTTATTATCTCTCAAGCAATTATCCACTGGGGCAGGCTGCTTGAAGAGCTCTTCATGTAACATCCTAGATTAGGGGTTATGCGTTTGTGCATAATTCATGAGTAGTAGGTTTTGGCAGTGTTCGGAAGTGAATTAAGGGTTTTTAAAATCCTAGGATGGAAGAGAAAGCTTTGGACAATTATTGGTTTTTAAGTTAAAAACAAGAAAGTAAGTGATCAAGTGGAAAGGGACGCCACCTAAGGTGCAAGGGTTATGGCATCAAGTGAAGTACTTTGAGGGAAGAGGTTCGAATCCCATTGTGTGCATTTTTGCTTAATTTTATGAAATAGCATGTTTACTGTGATATGTGGTGTGCATTTTTAGAACCTTGGAAATGTAAGGAAATGTATGGAAATGTATGGAAATGTAAGGAAATGTATGGAAATGTATGGAAATGTAAGGAAATGTATGGAAATGTAAGGAAATGTATGGAAATGTATGGAAATGTATGGAAATGTAAGGAAATGTATGGAAATGTATGGAAATGTAAGGAAATGTATGGAAATGTAAGGAAATGTAGGGAAATGTCCTGGAAATGTAAGGAAATGCTTTAGAAATGATAAGTTTAAAGGAGGGAAACGAATGTTTTTGGAAACTTGGAAATGTAAGGAAATGTCTTAGAAATGATAAGTTTTAAGGAAAGGTGGCCTTAAGAAAATTAATAGGAGGAATTTGACACAAGAACAGGCTTGGAAAAGTGGCAAGGAGGCACCACTTAAAGCCCAAGAATGACGCCACCAAAGATGTGTGCAAGCTTAGGTTCGAGCAGCAAGGAGAGCATTTACGAGAGTGTTTTTGTTCTGAATTGGGCTTATGCCCAATTCGTTATTAAAGCTAAACTAATCATAGGGAGGCGCCACTTAGGTGGATAATTTGGGCCTTGTATGGCCACAAGGAGTCCAATAGAATAAGTTTAAATTCGGCTCATCAAGGGAAGGGGTGGACGACATCTAGCTAAGACTTTAAGTGATTTTATTTAATTACTTAAAGAGGAAGCAATGGACGACAATAGGGACTCTTAAGGGAAGAGTTTAATTCTCCTTAAAACTTCGGCTAAATAGGTGGATAAATGATGATTTATTTTAGATTATTTTCAAAGAGATAATTGAGGATTATTATTTAATTTTAAATTAAAGAGATAAAGCTATCAAAATAGAAGAGTGATGGCCAAGTAAGGGATTCTAAGTTAGTAATTTTACTATAAAAGGAAAAGACTACCATTCATTCTTTCTTCTAACTCTCTCTCTTCAATTCTCTCTAGCAAATATCTCCTTTCTTCATTGTTTTGCTGTCGAAAATACACCTTGTGTAGTCGAAACTTCATTACCAAATTGCTCAAACTCTTTCTCTTCTTCTTTCATAATCTTCCAAAAGCCGAAAGTTTGCTAAAATCAAGGCCATAGCCGAATAGTTTTGAGACTTCAAACAAGGGTTGTCGACTTAGATTAAGGGTAAGAGCTAGTTATCATTCGATTTTCATCCTTTTTCTTTTAAGATTTGCGAAATATAGGACTAACCCCATTAATATCTTGTTGTCAAACTTTGAAGAGATCTTTTGGGATTTGTTTAAGTCAACTACAAGAAGGAGAAGTTCTTTTCCCGAAGGTACACCATAGGTTGCGTGTTCCCTAGTTATTCTATGAATTTCGGGATTTAAAATCCACAAGGTAAGCACATAGGTATGTTCGGCCAAGGCCTATTTTGGATATCTAGATCTATTTCATAATTGTTAAAAAGCAAACTAACCTATGTATAGATCCAAGTGTTTGGCGAATACAAGGAGAAGAATAACAAAGTTTTGGATTTGAGTAATAAGCAAATCGATATTAAGGTAAGTTTTAGTACACAAATCCTACTAGGATTTGGTTTTATGGCGAATGAGTTTTTCATTAAATATTTAATATGGGCGAATGTAGGGAGTTAAAGATCTAAGATCGAAATTCGTATTTCAAGTGAAATCGTTAAGCGAATCGTGTGTGTACCCTACCCTAAGTTTTAATATGTTCATGGCTATGTTTTAAATTAAATGTGTATGTTTATAAGAATGTGAATATGGCTAAGGTACCATAATATGTTCATGGCTATGTTTTAAATTAAATGTGTATGTTTATAAGAATGTGAATATGGCTAAGGTACCATACTATGGTACAAAGTACTAAGGCACGTTTCCTACTCCTACTAGGAATATGAATATATGTTATTTTAACATGTGAAAAGTGATAAGAATGTGAATTAAGGCATGATTGTGCATATTGTGTATGAAATATGGGGGCATATGGGTTATATGAAAAGGGAAGTTAATGTGGTGACCTAAGACCACGAAATCGAATGTGGTGACCTAAGACCACTAAAACCGAATGTGGTGACCTAAGACCACGTAAAACTGAATGTGGTGACCTAAGACCACGAATTCTAAATGTGGTGACCTAAGACCACGAATTTTATAAGAGGCGATGAGCACGTCATTAGTGATCGCCTTCGATGGTGTGTAGCGGATGGAGGTTGACTTAGTAGTCCCCACGGTGTGTGTGGATGGTACGGGTGGTGTGTAGCGGATGGCATATAGGTTTGGGTTCGGGTTGCATTATATTGTTTAAATGCTTTATGAACATGTATGATATTGTATGCCTGAAATATTAAATTTTAGTGTTGGTTACACATTGAGTCATTGACTCACCCGTTGTGGGATTATTTTCGGTGACGATCGGTGATGGACCTAAGCCTAAGCTTAGGGATGGCCATGCTCAAGAAGAAATTCATTTTATTCGGACTATTTTATTTAAAGTATTTTGAATTTATATTTTGGGAATTATTTTGATGTAATAAGGCTATAGTTGAACTACTTTATTATTCTTTTAATTATTATTTTACTTAATTTTTATCAATTAAAGATTAAGTAAATTTATTTTTAAAACAAAGCCTAAATGTTTTGTCACCTAAAGTAAAGGATTTTAATAATGAAATAAACTTGTTTTCAACTCAAGCCCAACCCAAAACAATCTTTCTTCCAAAACACACAAGTTTTTCCTAAGTAACAAAAGAATTTGAAACAGTTTACACTGGGGAACATACGAGATCCTAAGAAGGCTCGTGGGCGGGTTTGGGGTGTTTCACTTCACTTGTAGAAATTCATTATTCCAAATTGCATTTGGGTCCTCTGGGATGCAAACTTGCACATCAGAGACATCACTCTGCAATTGCCATCATATTCTTGCTTGGCTTCGCAAGAAATTCAGGAAAAATGAATTTCCATTAATTATTTACCTATTTTGATAGCCCAACAACATAAATATTATTATGGCACAAGAAGACAAACATCTAGAGGATTAATATAATATACCAAAAGCCACCTAAAGCATCTTAAAACACTAATAAACTAAATAGTATATTGGCAATATTGAAAATGTACTTGATACATCTCTATTCACATGGAGGAGGCATGGTTTGATAAAAGGTAACTTCTAAGTAAAAGGAAACTAATATGAAGGAAGCTTTCCAGCAATACTGAAAATGTTGAAGTTAAATAAAATGTGAAAAGCAACTATCATGTTTCTTGTATATAACTGTATTTAAATTTGCATTGTACAGTTGTAAATGCTCCTTCATGAGCCTTAATTATGAAACAGAATAATGTGTCGATTAGTCAAGTGAATGAAGATTTCTCGAAAATAACTCTCTTCTTTTATCGGGAATATATATAAACTTGGAATTATAGGAGAAAATCATGAGGAAGAATATAGATTCAAGTTAGCATAATAGATATAATGGATATCAACAATTGAATGAACTACAATCTACTTTGACCATGACTACCCTACTATATGTAGTTCATCTATTCCAGAAATACGATCCTGAAACTTTACACAATCACACATGTAAAGGCTATTACACCCTAATGCAGATGTATTAGAATAAGTAGAACCGGATGAAATTTCCATGGGAAGTCTAACACGAAAGTTTATGTCTTGTTACAAGTGAATATGATAGTTTGATGGAGAGTTCTTCAACCAAATAGACAAACTATATACGACTTCTAATCCACTTCCATGCTTCTCAACAAACTCAAGAAGCAATCTATGTACAACTATCGGTGAGTCGGAAAACATTATCTATATGATTCTTGATGTACATGGCTACTTAAGTGCATGGAAACTTTAACTACATTTTGGCGGAAAATTTTACCTCTTTGCAACGTTGGATGAGACCAAAAATTACGACTCAACCACTTGTAGGATACCTGAAAAAAATTCACTTTGAATGTGAAGTCCTTGCTTTGAACAAAAATTCTAGCCTACAAATAAAAGGAGAGTATTTTCATTGACCTGAATTATCATAGAATTCCTCTAAGACAATTTTATTTAAGCATATAAATCGGGAAGATAATACAAGGAGAGGTCAAATACGGTCCTACTACATAATTTTTATTTATCAAAATCTCCATTCAAACCGCAAACAACGAATCACTTCTTCCAAAGATCGTATACTATACAAATCCTCCTTGGAGCAAATTACCATATTACCAAATCGAAATACTCTAAAGAAGAGTTGTAAATTCTATTGGTTTTACTTTAAAATTACCATCTTCCTTTAATCCAAAAATCTATCAAATAAAGACACAAACAAATAACATGAAAAAGGGAATAGGAAGAAATTTCTGCTAGTTACATATGTAATCAAAAGAGACTCCATTTAAAACCCCACCGAAACCAATTGATGCACTAAAAAATCGGTAAAAAAAGCAATAAAATGGATAAAACCCATGAATTTATTACCACAAGAGGAAAAGAAAAGAAATCAAAATTTCCAAAAGAGAATATTAGTATTACCAAAATCCCGGAAGCAAACCAACGAATTAAGCCAATACGAAAGTAAAGTAAAAATAAAATCTAAGCAAATGAACTTACGACTTGAAGTTTATCGAGAGGAGAGCTTGGATCTCTTCAAGAATAGCTAGGATTTCAATTTGGGTCATTTTCTTCTCTTTTTTCTCTTTTTTCCTTAGGGTTTCAAGAAAATGTGAGATATACAAATTGAGATTGACGGGGATATTGCTCATTACGTTCCCTTTCTCAGAAAAAAAAAAAAGCATCCTCCATAGTTTGGGGACTTAGGAAATTTAGGGTTTGGGGAATAAAAATCAGGGTTATAAGGATAGTTTTTTAGCAGAGAAAAAACAACATCGTTATAGGTTATTTTTTTGTGGCGTTTTTAGTAAAAACGCCACTATAGCTCTTTTTTATGGCGTTTTTTTTACAAAAACGCCACAAGTATAAATTTTTAATTTTTTTTTTCATTTTTGAGTATTGAACTTTTAACTTTAATTTTTTTTTTCAATTTTAATTTTTTATTTTTTCAATTATAATTTTGTTTTTATTTGAATTTGAATTTGAATTTTGATTTTAACCTATATTTTTCTATGTTTTTTCTTTCAAAATTTTTGTGCTAAGATTATCATTTTCTGAATTTTTATTTTATTATATTTTGAGTATTGAACTTTTTAACTAAAATATTAAATATTAAATTTTTAAGTTTTTAATTTTTAATTTATTATTATTAAAATTTAAAATTTAATTACCATTATCAATTCTTTTAGAAATTTGTTTTTCTTTCTTTTTACATCAACATTAGTTGTTTACATTTTATATAAATGACATTTAATTATATGTATACACCTAAATTTTGATATAGAAACATCTCGAATTATATATGAATTTTGGTTTAATGTGTAATTCTAGATGTGAAATTCTAATTGTGGTTTAAATGTATAGTTGAAACTTTAATTTTGATTTAATCATACACATTATTTTAAAATATAAATACATCAATATATTTTTATATTGAATAAATATAAATTTTATGTATGCAATATATAAATAAAAATGATGTTAACACATTATTTTGGGTCATATAGCTAACACCCTTAACCCTAAACGTTAAAATCCTAAACTTAAATCATAAACCCTAAACTTAGAAACCTAACACATTAACCATTTCCCCCAAACCCCTAACCCTAAACCCTAAACCCTAAACTCAAAACCCTAACACATTAACCATTTCCCCTTAAACCCCTAACCCTAAACCTTAACCCCTAACCACTAACACTTAAACCTTAATACCCAGTAAACACTAAGATATTAAATACTATACAATAAACCCAAACAACAAATTTTAAAACACTAAACCCATACACCAAAATAACAAACCCTAAACCATAAAATTAACATACTAAACATTAAACCCTAAATCAATTTCAATAGCTTAATTTGTAACTTAAATGAAAAATTTTAAATTGTTTAGTTAGCAATTTGTAACTTTTCATAATTAAGTAACTAAAATGAAACTTTCTTATTACTTATAAGTGAATTTATCAAAATAAAATATAATTCAAAGCAAGAATATGAAAAAATATGAAAAACTTTTAGCGGCATTTTTTCAAAAGCGCCGCTAATGCTCAGACCTTTAGCGACGTTTGCTGAAAAGCGCCGCTAATGCTCAGACCTTTAGCGGCATTTTCTCAAAAGCGCCGCTAATGCTCAGACCTTTAGCGGTGTTTTCTCAACAACGCCGCTAATGCTCCGGTCTTTAGCGGTGTTTTTTCAAAAGCGCCGCTAATTCTCAGACTTTTAGAGGCGTTTGAGGAAAAAATGCCACTATTTATCCTTTTTAGTGGTGTTTTGAAAATAAATGCCGCTAATGCTCATTTTGTTGCGGCGTTTTCCTTCGAACCCCGCTACTGTGTAATATTTGCGGCGTTTTTCTTTAAAACGCCACTAAAAACGCCGCTAAAAGTCTATTTTGGTGTAGTGCAAGCGCCGCAACCCCGTGCCCTCGATAGCGCTAAAATCCTTAAGAGCTGCGCACCACCAAATCGCGCCACAGCTAGCGCGCCTCGCGCCCCATCGTCGCCAGATTCCTCGACGGCCACCTGCAAAACAAGGAAAAAACAACAGCAAAGGGAAGAAAATAAATAGGACATATATATTTCCTTTTTTATTTTTTATTTTAGGGATATATAAAGCCCCAAAAAGTTGTAAATCAGGGGATACAAAAAACATACATGAAAAACACACAGAGAAAAAGAATACAAAAAATATTCACAAGAATATACCGAAATAAAAGTTTTTTATTTATGAAGGTAATACATATAATGGTTTTTTATTTTCGTTTCGTGCATGTTTTTATTTATAAAATAAAATAAAAAATGATGAAGTCATACGACAGCGCGTATGGCGTGTGGGATGGAGGCTCCCGAATCCGACGACCAAATTTCGGCAGTAGAGGGAGAGAACATTTAGAGCACTTTTTAAGTTTTTATGATAAACTGATATTTGGCATATATGTTGTAATGTATGATTCATTCAAACCATTTTTATAAAAATACCTTTCGAATTAAAATATTTATTTCAAATGGTTTTCAAAATACGGTGATATGTGATATTTGGGGAATTTCGAGAAGAATTTTGCCCTAACTTACTGGGTTCGATTTTTCTCATGAAACTTTAGGTATTACATATCCCTTTTTTAAAAAAATTGAGGTTTACCAATTTCAAATAAAAAAAACCTATTCTTGGGAATTCAAAGTGTTGTGCCCTAACTTACTGAGTTCGACGTTTTGCGTCTCAAGGTAGGAATTTTCTAAAATAAAGATACGCTTAGTTTCAAAGTCATGAGATGCTATATCCTAACTTACTCGGTGTGGTATTTTTATTTCTTAGAAATAGGTAAGTCTTAGTTTTCCTTCTAATAAGGGATCTTATTTTAAATTTTTTTTAACTTTCAAACATTTGGACATGATTTTATCAATTAGGTACCAATTTTTGGGCGTTATGAGGGTGCTAACCCTTCCTCATACGTAACCGACTCCCGAACCCATTTTCTCGTTTTCGTAGACAAAATCAAATGTTTTAAAATGAAACGTTTTACAAGGTGATCCAATCACATCTAAATAAAAAGGGATTGGTGGCGACTCCATTTTTGTTTTTACAAGTCGATCCCCATTTTTAAAAATGATTTTTAAATTGGTTTCGACAACTATCTTTATAAGAAGTACCTTGAATCTTCTTCATTGATTGTTTAGTGTTTAGTTGAATACTCATATGTCTAAATGTATTTCCTACTTGGGCTTATTTTAAACTATGAATTTTATATGTATCTATAGTTATGAAATTTGATAAATTGTTAATAATAATGTTATTGAAATTGGAAATTTGCAATTTGCTATTAAATATACTTCATGGAATTGTAAGAAATGTGGAAATCAATCAATTTTTGTTTTTATAAAGATGATTTTCACTTAGTTTAGCCTTAGAATGTAATTAGTCTAATAGATTAGTTGATCTCTTTTATATCATTGTTTGGTTATTTAATTGAGTTGTGTTAAATAAGTTATTATTTGTATGTTTAAATTGCATGTTTTATTGTGTATAATTGAATGGTTGATTGAGTAGATTGCTTTGGCGACCACTATGTGCTCCGGATCTGGTTGAACTTTGTTGGGATCTAGTGTCTTTAGTGTAGTTTTTTACTATATATAATTTTAAATTTTCAAATAGATTGGTTTAATAAAATTCCATCATTTACATTAATATTGTTTGTATTTTTCTTCAATAATTTTTGCACAAAAAGAAAAATAAACAACCAAATACTGACTCATTAATTACCTAATGTTTAACTAATATTAAGTTGCATTATGTGATCGGATCATAATGTGAGAAAAGAACTTGTATTAGTAGGTAATCTAAATGATCCATAATCTAATTGAAATTGAAAAAATCAATTAAAAGACTATTATCCTACCTATCAAGTCCAAGTAGGAGATACCTTATCTTGGGTATCGAAGTGGGTGACTCCAACAAGATAGAGACATAGGTGAGATTGTCTGGATTGACAATACATCAGACAAAACCCAAATAGAATAAATCCTAGACCCATTTATGGATTTATTCACTTGTGGCATTCATAGTGTGGCTTACCTCAATCCTGAGTAAGTGACGGACTATGTGTGCGTGACTCGTATACTTTGATGTACCAAAAGCCTAAGTTCAATCGGTAGTAGAGTCGAAAGCTAGTACTTTTGATATATGACTTCTACATAATATAGCTTCACTTACAATAATGAAATTCATAGTCCGATAAAGGGTAAATGATATCCTCTCATTGGCATTATATGGTAGATGGAAAAGTAACGTGGCCATGGGTAATGTCTAGGAAAAATAATTTAATTACTATGTGTTAGTAATTGACTTTTTCATTAAGATGTAATGGTTACCATGAGATAAAATAGAATTGTATTTGGAACGACCCGAATTTGGACCTAGTAGAATTGGGCCTATTGGGCCTTGGGCATGGGAGCGTTTAAAAATTTTGAGAACAAGAGAACGACCCTAATGCAAGTTGGACCTATTAGGTGAGTGATTTTGGAAGGTTAGGGGGCTTCCCTGAAGTCCCGAGATCAAACCTGGGCTTTAGGAAAGTTTTGGTTCTAGGTGAATAAAACCCTGAGAGTTAGTAAGTAGGCTTTAAGAATAAAGTGTGGAGAAAAATGACACAAAAGGAGTTGTGGTCTAGTGGCAAATTGTGCCACATGGGAGACAAGGAAGTGACGCCATAGAGGAAGCAAGGGGTCCACAGTTCAAGTCTTGGCACTTGCAATTCATTTTGATTTCTTTTTAAATGAACTCAAACTTTGGCTCATAAACTTATATTTAGTTGTGCTTATTTTGTAACACAAATAGTTTGCTGGTAAATGTGGCAAGTGGCATGTGGAGTGTCTTAATGGTATGAGGTTTGAATCCCATTCCAAGCAAAAAGGGGATATTTATTTTGTTAAGTTGGGGCAGCAAGTGTTTGTGATGGGATTAAACTCTTCTGAAGGAGGGATCCCACATCGGGAAGCTAGCTTTAAATAGAGCAATCTATGAGGAGAGTAGGCATACCTTGGTTGGCGTTTGGGCAAGGAGTGTTCGGAGCGTGGATCAACTCCAGATTCCTATCAGGTGTGTATTTCACACTACTTTAGTTGTAGAGCGGCAAATGCCAAAATACCGGTCACACGGTGATAGTAGCTATACGAGCATACGAGCGCACGTATGGGAGCATCAACGCGATAGTTGAGGCCATCATGAGTGTTCTCATGGGTTTAGGCTGCTTTGGGCCAAGTGGGACCATATGAATAAATTGTATGATTGTGTAATAGATATTGGATTGATCTATGTGAATCTTATATCTGTGGCTAAATATGAACAAGCGTGTGTTCAGTACTCTGCGTGATAAGGTGTGTACTTGTATACACTTTTCTGATTGTTAATCGGTTGAAAAGCCGAAGGTGCGTATATTGTATTATCTTGACTATTGATCGGCATTATGCTGAAAAGCTGAAATACCGATGAACGATGCCATACAAGCGTGAGATCGTGTGTTTGGTAAACCGAGCTCACAGATCGTGAGCGTGTGATGAGGAAGGCCACCAAAAGCGAATTCATGGGCTTAGGCCGTAGTAGGTCACTTGGGATGGAAAGGGCCTTGATGGGCCCAATGGGCCGTAGGGTCCGCGAATGCAAGATTAGACTATTAAATGGGAAATAGATAGGCTTATCATGTCATGCAAATGACTTAGGTGTTTTGGGCCGCGTAAGGCCGAAAGGGGGTCGTGTGGGCTCAATGGGCTTGTAGGCCCACACAGATGAAATGTCCGTGATGTGATAAGATATTGATTTAGGCTGTGCCGTTGCACTTCCGTGGTTCTAGGCTTAATGGGCCACACGAGTGTGTGGGCCCACTTGGTAAGGCAATGGGCCTTAGGCCCATTTCCACCGTTAAGTCAATTTAGATTTCCTAAGTCGCTCGAGACGACGGTGGACCTTCTATTGGGTCATTAATACCCTGATTTACAAAATTATTGAAATGCCCTAGTTTACAAAAATACCGAAATACCCCTAATTTATAAAATTACAGAAATACCCTTGATGGGTAAACTTACCGAAATACCCCAGTTTGTAAAATTACTGAAATACCCTGATTTACAAAATTATCAAAATACCTCGGTTTACGAAATTATGAAAATACCATTGGTTTACAAAAATTACTGAAATACCATTAGTTGACAAAATTATTGAAATACCTTTGGTTTGTGAAATTATCGAAATACCCTCGATGGGTAAAATTATCGAAATACCGTCTATGAGTAAAGTTACCGAAATACCCTCGATGGGTAAAATTATCGAAATACCCTCTATGGGTAAAGTTATCGAAATACCCTCGATGGGTAAAGTTACCAAAATACCCTCGATGGGTGAAATTACTAAAATACCCTCGATGGGTAGAATTATCGAATTACCTTGTACGGTAGGATTACCGACATACACTTATAGGGTAAAATGACTGATTTGCCCTTGTGGTAAATGATTGACTTGTGCTATGATTTGACCGATTTGACTGTGATTGTATGATAGTGTTTTAATCGACTTGACTGTGGGCGTATGTCGATATGTTGTTATTATGTGTTGAAATGATTGTTACTAAGCATGGTCATTTTGCATACATGTGTAATAATTGAGCATGACATACACGGCTATACTGCATGGGGTTGGGTTTGCTGATTTGGTGGAAGTACTATTATAGTGGCATCGCCATTCACCGTTCTAGTGGCCTTGCCACATACCATTCTAGTGGCATCGCCGCATACCGTTATAGTGGCATCGCCACCTATTCTTAATTTAGTGGCTCAACCACATATACCGTTATTAGCAGCTTGGCTACATTATTGGAGAGTTTTGGCTGGGTGGGTCAACTTGGTCCCCACATGGATAATTGGTTGGTACGGGTGGAGAGTTTGGTTGGATTAGGGTGTTACATTTAATGGTATCAGAGCATGGTTGCAAGACTCGACTGTGGATTGGATTTTCAAAATTGATTTTTTGAAAGTTTCGTTTCAAAAAGGCTTGAAAAGATTTGAAGTTCTGAAATGTTGGATTGACCATTTTTCTGAAAGTGTGGTACACCAAGTCTCTAGCGTCGAATCTGTAAGTTTTTTGAATACTTTTGTCTGTTTATAAATTGAAATGCAGTGAGTTAGAAATACTGGTTTCTTTAGATATTGGACTGTATTTTTGTATTTATTCTATGTATGTTTTGTTTGGATGTGATGTTTAAATATAGAAATTGTATGCATGTGTGATAAATATCTGTTTGTTTCTGTGGTTAGATGTTTGATTGTGTGTAAGAGGTTTCAAGATTAAGTTAAAAGTGTATTAGTGTTATAGGGATGAGAGTGCGCAGCGGCATCATAGTAAGGTAGTCTGTGTTAAAAGATTGTTAGATAGTTGGAAATTTCGAGGACTAAATTTCTTTAAGGGGGTAGATTTATAACGACCCAAAATTGGGCCTAGTACAATTTGGCCTATTGGGCCTTGGGCATGGGAGCGTTTAAAATTTTTGAGAACAAGAGAACGGCCATAATGCAAGTTGGACCTATTAGGCTAGTGATTTTGGAAGATTAGGGGGCTTCTATGAAGTCCTAAGAGGCTTTAGGAAAATTTTGGTTTTAGGTGAATAAAACCCTGGGAGTTAGTAAGTAGGCTTTAAGAATAAAATGTAGAGAAAAATGACACAAAAGGAGTTGTGGTCTAGTGACAAATGGCGCCACATGGGAGACAAGGAAGTGACGCCATAGAGGAAGCAAGGAGTCCAAGGTTCAAGTCTTGGCGCTTGCAATTCATTTTGATTTCTTTTTAAATGAATTTAGACTTTGGGCCATAGACTTATATTTAGTTGTGCTTGTTTCGTAACACAAGGAGTCTGCTGGTAAAGGTGGCAAGTGGCATGTGGAGCGTCCTAATGGTCTGAGGTTCGTATCCTGTTGCAAGCAAAAAGGGGATATTTATTTTGCTAAGTTGGGGCAGCAAGTGTTTGTGATGGAATTAAACTCTTCTGAAGGAGGGATCCCACATCGGGAAGCTAGCATGAGGGAAGGTGAGAAGCTGGCTTTAAATAGAGTAATTTATGAGGAGAGTAGGCATACCTTGGTTGGCGTTTGGGCATAGGAGTGTTTGGAGAGCGGATCAACTCCAGATTCCTATCAGGTGTGTATTTCGTACTACTCTAGCTGTAGAGCGGCAAATGCCAAAATACCGGTCACACGACGATAATAGCCACACGACCATCCGAGCGCACTTGTGGGAGCTTCGACGCGATAGTTGAGGCCATCATGAGTGTTCTCATGGGTTTAGGCTACTCTAGGGCCAAGTGGGTCCATATGAATAAATTGTATGATTGTGTAGTAGATATTGGATTGGTCTATGTGTATCTTATATTTGTGGCTAGATTTGGGTTAAATGGGCCACATGAGCGTGTGGGCTCATTTGGGCCAAGAATAGGCCCTAGGCCCATTCGTATCATTATCTCTATTTAGAATACTTTGGTTTATCTAGGCAAATCGCAGTTTGATCGCTCTAGTGAAGGTGACGGCAGCTCGTAATTATTCAGTACTCTACGTAATAAGGTGTGTACCCGTATACACTTTTCTAATTTTTTAATTGGTTGAAAAGTCAAAGGTGCGTATATTATATTATCTTGACTGTTGATCGATATTATGCCAAAATGCTAAAATACCGGTGAACGATGCCATACGAGCGTGCAATCGCGCGTTTGGTGAACCGAGCTCATAAAGCGTGAGCGTGTAATGAGGAAGGCCACCATGAGCGAATTCATGGGCTTGGACCGTAGTGGGTCACTTGGGATGGAATGGGCCTCGATGGGCCTAACGGGACGTAGGGTCCACGAATGCAAGATTAGACTGTTAAATGGGAAATAGATAGGCTTATCATGCCGCACACATGACTTAGGTGTTTTGGGCCGCGTAAGGCCGAAAGGGGGTCATGTGGGCCCACATAGATGAAATGTCCGTGATGTGATAAGATATTAATTTGGGCTGTGCCATTGCAAAGCCGTGGTTGATTCTAGGCTCAATAGGCCACACGAGTGTGTGGGCCCAATTAAGCAAGGTAATGGGCCTTAGGCCCATTTCCACCGTTAAGTTAATTTAGATTTCCTAAGTCGCTCGAGGCGATGGTGGACCTTTTGTTGGGTCTTTAATACCCCGATTTACAAAATTATCAAAATACCCGATTTGTAAAATTACCTAAATACCCCGATTTACGAAATTACCAAAATACCCTTAATTTGTGAAATTATCGAAATACCCTCAATTTGTAAATTTACTGAAATACCCCGATAGGTAAAATTACTGAAATACCCTCGATGGGTAAAATTATTGAAATACCCCAGTTTGTAAAATTACTGAAATGCCCCGGTTTACAAAATTATTGAAATACCTCGGTTTGTGAAATTACAGAAATACCTTTAGTTTCAAAAATTACTGAAATACCCTTGGTTAACAAAATTATTGAAATACCCTTAGTTTGTAAAGTTATCGAAATACCATCGATGGGTAAAATTACCAAAATACCTTTTATGGGTAAAGTTACCGAAATACCCTCAATGGGTAAAGTTACTGAAACACCCTCGATGGGTGAAATTATAGAAATACCCTCGATGGGTAGAATTATCGAATTACCCCTGTAGGGTAGAATTATCGAATTACCCCGTAGGGTAAGATTATCAAAATACCCCAGAGGGATAGGATTACCGACTTACCCTTACAAGGTAAAATGATTGATTTGCCCTTGTGGGTAAATGATTGACTTGTGCTATGATTTGACCGATTTGACTGTGATTGTATGATAGCGTTTTAACCGACTTGACTATGGGCGTGTGTCTAATATGTTGTTATTATGTGTTGAAATGACTGTTATTAAGCATGGCCATTTCACATACAAGTGCAATGATTGAGCATGACATACACGGCATACTACATGGGGTTGGGTTTGTTGATTTGGAGGAAGTACCGTTATAGAGGCATCGCCACTCACTGTTATAGTGGCATCGCCACACACCATTATAGTGGCATCGCCACTCACCGTTATAGTGGCATCGCCACTCACCGTTCTAGTGGCCTCGCCACATACCGTTCTAGTGGCATCGCCACATGCCGTTATAGTGGCATCGCCACCTTTTCTTAATTTAGTGGCTCAGCCACATAGACCGTTATTAGTAGCTTGGCTGCATTATTATAGAGTTTTGGTTGGGTGGGTCGACTTGGTCCCCACATGGATAGTTGGTTGGTACGGGTGGAGAGCTTGGTTGGATTGGGGTGTTACATTATTTGGTAAATGAATTTAACACAAAGAAATTAAGGATACCCTATGAGGGCAACACATATAAGATAAGGTCATTGGATAAGCACTTGATTAGTAGCTATCGTAATGATATATAATAAAAAGAGCTCGGTCATGATACTTTAGTGGAATGGCTCAATGACTAAATAATGTTAATAGGCAAAGAGTCAAAACTTAATTACAAATTATTTGAGTCCTAATTATATATGTCCAATTGGTTTCTCCGTTATCTTAGCATAACCTTGATGGTTTGCATTTGAATTGATTAGATGAATATATAAACAATGAATTAGAGAAATATATTAAATGTATCACTATCCACAGTGTGTGTTTTCTTGCTATGAGTAAGAGATGATTTAGAGATTAAATTAATTTCTTTGAAATATTATTTTATTGGTTGTTGCAAAACACCATCAGATCTAAATAAATTAAACCAACCCCAAACTAAGCCTAACCCAAATAGCCCAAATTACTAAACCCAAAAGGACCCAATTACAAACCCGAAGCCAATAATCAAACACGCCCAATAGTAACCTACTACCCAGTATTAACCCAATAGGCCCAAACCCAACTAACCCTATAGTTAAATTAGGGTTTCTAGAAAAGCTGAAACCTTAGCTAGTCTCCAGCGCCACCACTGTCACCTCATTAGTGCAAGTGTCGCACCTTCCCATCAATCACCTTGCAAAATGAAGCAAACACGCAAAGTAGAAGCAAAACAATATCAAATAGTAGCAAACAAAAAAACATAATATTGTATCAATTTTGGATATAAAAAGCCATCACCAAGTCAATGTAATCTTTTTCACGGACACTAGCAAATCAAAAAAGACACAGAGATTTGAAACATAAAGAAATCAAATACAAAAGGTAGTTCATTTATTCATTTTTTGTTTTTTTATTTTTTCTTTACTCATATTTAAAAGAAAATAAATAAAAATATAAAAAAGAAACCAAGGTCTTACCTTTTCCGTGTTTGCGCCACCGTGAATGGCCAAGGTATCCACTTCCGACGAAAAGTGGCCAGAAACTGAAAAGATTTTACGGGTCTTTTGGTGGGGATTTCGGGAGTTTTGGGCCCAAATCTAGGTTCAGGGGGGTCGAAATATTGAAAAGGAGGATTTTTATCTTCGCGGCCACCGTGAGCGACGGCATCGTCGTCGGCGACTGGCAACCGACACTATGGTCCGGCGATTGGAGTTATGGCCGTCCTAAGGGCTGAGAGAGAGAGAGAGAGAGAGAGAGAGAGAGAGAGAGTTTTTTTTTGAAAAAATGGAGAAGAAATGATTTTTTTAGAGATTTTTGGCTTTTATAAGGTACCAAAATGGCGCCATTTTGGAGAGGTCAGAATGGCCCCAAAACAACGTCGTTTAAGCCCTGAACCGGTTCAATCCGACCCGACCCGGCAGGATCCGCGTGTTTTTGAAAGATGGGCTATTTGCGCATTTAGCCCTTTTGCATTTTTTGGCTTTTAAATCTATTTTTTTTTTGTTTTTAATTTGTACCTTAGAATTTTATTGTGATTTCAATGTGGTCTGTTTGAAACGGTGTGTTTTGGAGGACGGGGAATATTTCCCATTTGGTGCCTCCTTGTTATTCGCGCATTACAACTCGGCTCTTCACCATATTTTCTTTCCCGATTTTTACCCAAAATTCCGTTTTGATGTCAATTTAGCCCTTTTTTGTTAATATTATTATTGTATTATTAATCGATTAATTTAATATTTAATATTTATTTATTTATTATTATTATTATTTTTAAATATACTTATTTTATTTTTTATTATTATTACTCCTATTATTGTCATTTTATTATCTATTTATTTATATCTTTTTATATACTTTCAAAATTTTAGATTATTATTATTATTATTATTATTATTATTATTATTATTATTATTATTATTATTATTATCATCATCATCATTTTTAAATTTGTTTTATTTAATATTTTTATTATTTTATTATTTGCTTATTTTTAAATTTTATTTAAACTTTTTATTATTTATTATTTTTATTTACTTATTGTTTTTTATTTATAATTAGCTTGTTTGTTTGTTTGCTTATTTATTTATATAATTGTTATTTTTGTTCTTATTATTGTTATTTATATTATTGCATTAATTATTATTCATTATGCATATTAGTATCGTGATTTATTATTACTATTTTATATTCTATCAAACATATTATGCCATTATCACTACAAATGCAATTCGCATTAAATTTTACGCGTACATAAAATGGAAATTTTCAAAGTTAAGGCAATGTTTAGTATTTGGGGAGAAATTCGAAAGGTTTTTCTCTAACTTACAGGGTTTTGATTTTCTCGATAAATCCAAATAACCGAACATACTTCTTTTTTAAAACATGAGATTTTAATTAAAATGTTTCAGGAATTAAGAAAAATCATGTTCTAACTTACGGAATATGATTTCTTTCTAAAAACCAAGATAATTGAATCTTTTTAAAAAAATGAATATTTTAATGATATTTCTTATTTCAAGAATTTAAGGTATTGTGTCCTAACTTACGGGACGTAATCTTTTTTCTCGATTAACTAAAAAATAAAGTCATTTTCGTGTTAATAATGTTTTAACAAAAGGATCGTATTTTTAAAATTTCCTCGAATTTTTCAACTTTCGACACTAAGACATTAATTAATCAATTAGGTACCAATTTTGGGCGTTATGAGGGTGCTAATCCTTCCTCGTACGTAACAGACTCTCTAACTTGTTTTTCTGAATTTCGTAGACCAAAATCGTTGTTTTAGTAAATCAAAACTATTTATTAAAATGATTAAATTTCGAGGTGATCCGATCACACCTCATCAAAAAAGGATTGGTGGCGACTACCATTTTAGTTTTTTAATATAAAGTCTACCCTTTTTCAAAAAAAAAAAGGTTTCGATAACTTGGCGACTCCACTGGGGAACCAAAATAAGAGAGTCAAGCAACGAGTTGATTACTTTTTGTCTTTTTGTCGAAAACTAAAAACTTGGTTTAAATCTACAGTCCTTTCATTTCATTTCATTCATCTTTGTTATGATCTTCATCATTGTGGTTTGTAATTGCTGTGTTGGTTTGAGTTTTGGTATCTTTCTGCACATTGCATTGCATGATAAGTCAATCTTACCCTTTAAGTGGGAGTGAGAAACTATTCCTTTGTGAGGTTTTCACCTTCGCATTGGATAGTGGATCGCTTTCGGGATACATCTGTACCTATGTCTTCGTGAGATTTTCATCTCCGTGCAGCCATAGGGAAATGTATTCCCTGAATAGAACTTGATCCATATGAGCCTATAATGGGTGAGGATCGAGGAATCTGCTGGTTTGGGCACCTTTACTTTAGAACCAAACTGCATATAATGAGCCTTAAGAGACCACCTTAGGTAGAACCACTCCAAACCCTAGTGGTCACCCAAATAGGTGCTTTGTCTGTCATTTATGTTTTTTGTACTTTCGTGTTTCTTTTGTTTTGGTTATGATTGCATTGCATTTTCATCATAGAAAAGAGGTGTAGATTCACGTTCAATTGCTAAATAGAGAGCTTATCATGGAAAATGGATTTCTTGATAAAGTGGAAGACAATACGGTCGTCCGAATATGGTCCGAGAAAACACGAGAGAAGGGTGATAGTCTGACAGAAGAGTACACGACTTTGCTTTGTGGCCCAAAAATTCAAGCTGACAATGATTATTCAAGAGCCGTCAACATTCGGTCTTATTTTTAAAGAAGCTAACGAGCCTCACGAGGATGAGTGAGCAATAGGCCGCAGCCCGGATCAAGCAAAAAGGAGCTAGTAGATGCATCCATTGGAAAGTTCACAAGATTTGATCTTAACATCTGGATATGAAGAAAAGCATCGATGTCTTCACCTGAAATATGAGGGCAAGGCCGTATATGTATCCGTTTTATGTAATGAAATTTGTTTTCTAGAAAAGTTATTCTAATAGAATTGAATCAAAATCAACGCCTCTTTTTTGTATTCATTTCATGTATTAGCATTGCATCATATGTAATAAAACTCACAAAAGACCGTAAATTCATGGCAATTACCCTGGAATATCGTTACAGTACACGAGGACAAATTGAAGCAATGGACCAAAGCTTGAATGATTAGAGCAAATGCAAATATAGATGCAAGAGCAATTGACCAAAATTCAACAAGATATGAGGGATCAGATGCTAGAATTCCAAAGAAACATGATGAGCCAGTTAACCCTATTGCTAGCTGAAGGGTTAGAAAAAGGAAAAAGCCCTATGGTCAATTTTGGGGACGATAACGAGGACCTTGCTTATCATTCAGGCTTTACTCTAACAAACACCCAAGTTTAACCAAACGCATATCCATAAAGGGTGTCCGTTAACATCAGACCCCAATATCAGACTGGTACCTCGGCATTGTTGAACTTCTCCATGAATTTAAGCTCTAGTCCGGGGGATAATCTAATCAATCCGGTTGTCTTTGATCTGAATGATCTAGCGGAAACAAAAAAAGCGAGAGTGGAGCTCCCAAAACAATTTGAAGATTGTTACAAATAGAAAAGGCGAGAGTGGAGCTCCCAAATCAATACTTTAAAGGCCTCGAAAAAAAGGGAAAATGAGGTGAATAATGCGAGTATGTATAACAAGGGCTATTTAAATCTGATTACTGTAAGCCAGCCAAAGAAAGAAGATACTAGCCATCAGGTCCCCCCAAGGCAAGATTCCAATCCAAGACCAAACTCAGAAAAACTCCAGTTCACGCCCATCCCAATCACGTATAGGGAGTTATACCAAAGTTTGTTTGATGAACATGTAGTATCCCTTTTCTACCTAAAACCTATGCAACCTCCGTTCCTCAAATGGTACAACACGAACACCCAATTGCGAGTACCATGCGGGAATCACAGGACACTTGATTGAGAACTGCACCGCTTTTAAAAATTTAATCGAAAGACTCATCAAAATTGGTATTGTGAAATTCGATGATCCATCTGGTGCAAAAATCTATTACCCAACCATTCAGATAAAGGGGTAAACGTAATAATTGAGATTGCAAGGAAGAGAATCAAGATGATATAATAGAAGTGAAAACCCCACTGAGAATGGTTTGGAATAAAATAGTAGAAGGATGATTAATCATATAGGATTTAAGGGGAAAACCCAGAGAAGCAAGGAACTACTGTGAGTTCCATGATGAAGAGGGTCACGAGATTCAAAAATGCAGTGAATTTAAAGCCTTGGTGCAAGGCCTGATGGATAATAAAGAACTAGAATTCTTTGAATATATTGAAGGCCTGAAAGAAATGTTTGGAAATTGGAGCATCAATGCTATAACCGAAGAAGGAATTGGAAGAGAAAATTTATCAGGCATTTGCCCTTATGAGCTTGGAAATTTCTGAATAATTGGACTGCGGAAGAGATTTCTGTAGTTTTTAGAGTTGATTCTGAGTAATATTCAAAACACGCTTATTGCTTTAAGCCTAGAAACAATAAGGATACTTTTTTGAAATAGGCTTATGTCCAACATCTTTATTTTCAATGAAAAATGCATTTTTGTGTCCCACTTTGAGCAAATATTCTTTTATTCATTCATATTCATACCACATAAACAATTGTTCTTAGATTCATTTATTCTTTAGAATATTCCTTTGTACCTACAATAGGTATCTAGATATCAACAACATGAGCGACGCTACTACTGACCTAGAATCTCCTTTTGAGCGAGACATGTGTCTAGAGGGTTCTCAGGACTTTGAAGATGACAGAGATTGTAACTTATCTTCGAATTTGTTAAGGATGGTAGAACAAGAAGACAAACAGATTCTACCTTACAAAGAGACAATAGAGATTGTGATCTTGGAAGAAGGAAAAGTGAAAGTTGGAGCATGCATTACTGCAGAGACAAAGTGAGACCTCATTAAGTTACTTCAAGAATTCAAAGATGCCTTCGCATGGTCGTATCAAGATATGCCTGGGTTAAGCACTGATATCGTGGTACACCACCTCCCCATAAAAGAAGAGTATAAGCCAGTTCAACAAAACTCCAAAGGATGAGGGCCAATGTTTTGCTAAAAATAAAAGAAGATGTCAAAAAGAAATTCGATGCTGGTTTCTTACAAGTGGTCAAATACTTAGAATGGGTAGCCAATATTGTCCCTGTCCCTAAAAAAGATGGGAAAGTACAAATGTGCATAGACTACATGGATCTAAACAAGGCCAATCCGAAGGACAATTTCCTACTACCTCATATGGATACTTTAGTGGACAACACGGCAGGTTACTTATTATTCTCCTTCATGGATGGCATCTTGAGGACATGGATAAGACTACATTTGTAATCATGTGAGGAATGTTTTACTATAAGATGATGCCATTTAGACTGAAAAACATAGGAGCGACATATCAGAGAGCCATGGTAACCATGTTCCATGATATGATGCACAAAGAAATTAAAGATTATATTGATGACATGATCGCGAAATCCCGAAAATAAGAGAAGCATGTGCAAGTCTTGAGGAAATTATTCTTGAGGTTGAGGAAATTCCAGCTAAATCTCAATCTAGCAAAATGTACCTTCGGGGCTAGGTCAGGGAAACTGCTAGGTTTCGGGGATTGAGATTGACCTGGACAAAGTCAAGGCTATATAGGAGCTACCTCCACCGCATACTCAAATAGAAGTTTGAGGTTTCTTAGGGAGGTTAAATTACATTGTCCGATTCATTTCACAACTAAACAAGAAATGCGACCCCATATTCCGTCTCCTCAAGAAACACAATCCAGGTGTATGGGATGATGAATGCCAGAAAACTTTTGACAAGGTTAAACAATACTTGTCCAATGCCCCAATGCTAATGCCACCTAGTTTAGATAAGCAATTTATATTGTATTTAACAGTATTCGATAATTCTATGGGATATATTCTCAGCCAACACAATGAGTCAGGGAAGAAAAAATGGCGATATACTACCTTAGTAAAAAATTCACTGAGTATGAAATAAAATACTCACCAATTTAAAAGTTGTGTTGTGCCTTAATATGGACAACTCGAGACTGAGACAATATATGCTATACCATACAACTTACCCGATCTCTAAAATGGACCTTCTAAAGTACTTGATGGAGCTTAATTCCTTGAATGGAAGAATGGCCCGATGGAAAATTCTACTTTTGAATTTGACACAGTCTATGTGAATCAAAAGGCTATGAAAGGGAGTGCAATAGGGAATTTTCTAGCCAGTAAAGCTCTAGAGGATTACGAGCCTTTGAACTTTGATTTCCCAAATGAAAATCTAATGTATGTGTCAACTACTAAAAAAGACGCTCCAGAAGATATTCCTTGGAAACTAAACTTTGATGGAGAATCGAATGCTGTTGGTAATGGAATTAGGGCAGTCTTGGTATCCCCAAGCGGAGATCATTATCCATTTACTTGCAAATTGGATTTTGATTGCACAAATAATATGGCCAAATATGAAGCGTGTATCATTGGAATTCGTGCAGCCATAGAACGCAAGATCAAAGTGTTGGAGGTATGTGGAGATTCTGCACTAGTGATATATCAACTAAAAGGGGAATGGGAGACTAGAGATCACAAGATGATTGACTATAAAAGACTAGTCCTGGAGTTGATTAAGGAGTTTGATAATATCACTTTCTGCTACTTGTCGCGAGATGAAAATCAGATGGCTGATGCACTAGCTATTTTGGCTTCCATGGTCAAAGTAAACAAACAGGAGGATGTAAAGCCTATTTAAATAAGTATTTATAAGGCTCCAGCTCATTGCCACAACATTGAAAAAGATGAGGAAAAAGATGATCATCCTTGGTATCACAATATATTGTGATATGTGAAGAATCGTGAATACCCTGACCAAGCAACTGAGAATGAAAAAAGAACATTGAGAAGACTGGCCAGTGACTTTATCTTAGATGGGAAGATCCTATACAAAAGAAGAAAGGATCAAGTGCTACTAAGATGTGTAGACGTTGTTGAGGCTAAGAAAATCTTGGAAGAGGTCCATGAAGGTGTCTGCAGAACACATACTAATGGTTTTACAGCGGCCAGGCAAATCATGAGATTCGGGTATTATTGGTCCACCATGGAAAGGGATTGCATCAGTTATGCCAAGCAATGCCATAAGTGCCAAATTTATGGAGACAAATCATGTGCCTCCTTCACATCTTCATGTTGTGACTTCCCCATGGTCTTTCTCTATGTGGGGCATGGGTGTCATTGGACCGATCTCGCCAAAAGCTTCTAACAAGCACTGATTCATCTTTGTGGCCATCAACTACTTCACCAAGAGGGTAAAACCCACTTCATATGCCAATGTTACAAAGTCGGCAGTCAGTAAATTCTTAAAGAAGGAGATTATATATCAGTATGAAATTCCAAAAAGGATCATATCGGACAATGCATTAAATTTGAACAATAGTATGATAGCAGAAGTCTACAGTCATTTCAAAATTAAACACCACAACTCGTCACCCTATCACCCAAAAAATGAAAGAACATCAAGAAGATTGTCGGAAAAATGACTGAGACTTATAGAGATTGGCATGAGAAGTTACCATTTACCCTATGTTCTTATCGAACATTGGTCAGGACTTCTACTGGGGAAACTCCTTTCTCTTTGGTCTATGGAATGGAGGTAGTTGTACCCATTGAAGTTGAGATTCCCTCCCTTTGAGTCTTGTCAAAGCTGAAGTTGGATGAAGCAGAATGGATCCAATCCCGATACAATCAGCTAAATTTGATTAAAAAGAAGATGTTGAAAGCTATCCGTCATGGTCAAATGTACCAGAAATGAATGATGCAAGCTTACAGCAGAAAGGTTCACCCTAGAGAATTCCATGAGGGGGACTTGGTATTGAAGAAGATTCTTCCCATACAAAAAGATTTCAGAAGGAAATGGATGCCAAATGGGGAAGGACCTTATGTAGTAAAGAAGGCCTTTTTGGAGAAGTGTTGATATTAACTGAGATGGATGGTAAGAGCTTTCCTAATCTAGTAAATTCAGATTCAGTTAAGAAATATTTCATTTGAAAAAAAAAAGGAAAAGCTAAGGCAAAAACCCGCAAAGGGCACCTTGAGACCAAAAGGGTTTTGAATTGAAAACCCGTGAAAAGGCAATTCAAATTTTGATCGAGGGTGGGACATACAGTAGTCTTGCTATGCCTGGATTAACAAGAAGGAGGTCTGCTACATCTTGGGGAATCGACAAAGTACTCTAGATCTCCTAAACACATGTTAAGCTCAAAATGGTCCTCAAGAAGTTCGTACAGAGAAGCTCAGGCTGCGATATTTGTGTAACACCCCTAACCCGTGTCCATCGCCGAATTTGGGTTAAGAGGCATTACTAAGTTAACCCAACCCAAAATGGACTCTAAATCACACATACCAGTCTTTGTTTGAATATACCAAAGTATCTTACCTATTTAATTAACTACATCTTTTGTAAACAAAATCAAATTATCAATGCATTCAAACGTGCAACATTTGCATATATAGGTTTCATTTCCATTTACGACTTCTCTTATTTTACTAACAAGTGATATTTATAATCAAAGCAATGAATTCATTGCAACATTACTCAAGCTATAATCGGCCTTATCATATATATATGTGGTTACTCAAACATTTATGCCATCTCGTTGTCAAACTCATTTCGTTATTTGATTACTCTTTTAACAACTAAAACCGAACCTATAATGATGTTAGCTTGCAAGTATAAAATATATATAAGTCTTATCAATTGTATATAGTCAATTCGCTACTCTATAATAACATACCAAAATCTCTATTTCCATTCAAAATTCTATAGACATTTGTATCATTTCATAATACTAAGTGATGTTACAAATTCATCGAGTCATACAAACTTATAATAGGATTCAACCATGGCATAATTCATACGAGTTTCATAGGACCTAGTTAGCCATCTTTACAAGTTTTCTATATACATTACAACCCAAAAGAATCTATAAAGTGTCTAAGCTTATACATGCCATAATTTCAAAGATTAAAAGCTAATAATAATACCAAAAGTACGTGATAATATGCTTGACTTCAACAAGGATCCCCGAGTGCGAGCTTGTTTCAAAGATCTATACTCAATCAAAGACAAAATACAACCGGTAAGCTATTTAAAGCCTAATAAGTCATAAGCAAAAAGAAATATACAATTAGCCAAGCAATTTTAATAGTTTCTAAATGACTCAACTTCTATCTTTAATAACTTGCAATATCAAAAACACACATTAGGCCATCATTAACTAATATTGTACTTCCTTACCATTCAAACAAAATCAATTGTCTACATGTTACATATTCGAACCAAAATGACTTATCCAATACAAAACATCCGTACCTGTATTACCATTCCCGTAACGTATCACTCACATAGAGCCGTTACTACACTTTCGCAAACATAGTGCCAATCTTCCGTAATGTATCGCTTACTTAGAGCCGTTACTTAATCTTTCTGCACACACAGTGCTAACTTCTAGTAACATATCTCTCACTTAGAGCCGTTACTTAATATTTCTGCACACACAGTGCTATCTTTCCGTAACGTGTCGCTCACTTAGAGCCGTTACTTAACCATTCCATACACACAGTGCCAATTAGTAACCCCACTTAAACATAACATATGACTTCACATCTTATAACATTTAACATACATAATTATACATATTTAACCCAAAAATATTTATTCAATCCAATTATTATTCACCTTTCATACCTATGGCAACATATTTGTATACCTACCTCAACCATCCAAGACATTCCAATATATATATACATATTTGGCAATCACATTCAAAATCAGCCTATCCCATTTGACATTTTCAAAGATATATATATATATATATATATATGTATTTTCCTTACCTCATATCCGTATAATTATCATGTATCTATAATTCCACTTTAACTTAACCACCATGTATGATATACCATATGCCATATTCGGCCACATTGAAAAATGAAGGCATTTATGTCACTTAAGTAAGTACATATACATAAAGATAATTCACATTAGTCCAATTGCTTAGTGACTTACCTTGGAAGTCGATAAACTTGAATTTCCTGGCTATTCGTTTACTTTAGCTTTTCCCCTATCTAGCTCCTTTTCTTTTTGTTCCCGATCTATGAAATGTCAAATAAGCTTGTTCATATGCATTTCCACTTAATCTAATTCAAATCTCAAGATTATATAATTTTTACTATTTACCCCTAAAATTTTACAACTTTTTCAATTAAGTCCCAAGTATACAACTCACAAAATATACTTAATTCAAATTTAATTCTTCATGGCCGAATGCTATTTACCCCTATACGAATCCATACAACTCTATTTTTGTACAATTTAACCTTTCACTAATTTTTTTTAATAATTTGAGCCATTATGCTCTATTTTATTTACAACTTCCTAATTAAAATATGTTAATCTCAACCATATATAAATTATCTTTCCATCAAACAAAATAATCCAAGAACATTCAACAATGGCCGAATTCATATCATGCTTAAAACTAAAAATCTCAACATGGGTTCAACAATGTTCAAGAAAATGAACTCAAAAATGTAAATATTATCAAAAATCATGTTCAAATGCTAACCTTAGGAGGACATGCAAGGGCCAAAAATTGGAAAGCTTAAGCTTCTCTTCTTCCTTCAAACTTTCGAAAAAGATGAACCAAAGTGGAAGATGAACATTCCACTAAGTGTTTTATTTCTCTTATTTTAATCATATTATAATATAATTAAAATGTCACTAATTAAAACAATTTGAATTTAATATATTATTATTTCATCATTATGCCATCCACTACAAATAAAATGGACTATTTGACATGCAAGTCCTATAAAGCAAGAAACAATTCAATTAAATCATCCCACTTTCTAAAAGCTACTTTTATACTTTACCTATTTAATCCTTTCTATTAATTCAAACATATTAAACAATCAAATTCACACAATTCAACACACATAGCACATCAAATATATAAATATTATGAGATTTCTGACTCGATTCATGGTCCCGAAACCACCGTTTTGGTTAGGGTCGTATTTGGGCTGTTACAATTTGGGGCACCTATTTTTTCCTCTCCTATTTTGTATTCCAGTAATATTTGTTTTCTTTGATTAATCCATTCTTTTCAGATTTTGTTCCTGATAAATTTCAATTTTGTCCATCATTATGATCTTTTTCAAGTGTTTTGCGTTGAAATAATTATTAATGGACTAATAATACTTTCATAAAAGGAGTTTAGTATATTACTCTGAAAGCTTCTAAATAGTAAAACAACCTGAAATAGAACTATTATTTAGAACTCACCAAACCTAAAGGTTGGAAATATTTGAGAAAGAAGAGTCTAAATTATGACTATTTCTTGGGATTTTTTGTCAAAGATATCAGTTGAACAAGAAGGTAGGATATTGCGTCAGTGATACAACCTTGATGAACAATGAGTAATGGCAACCTAAACTAGAAAGGAATCATTCTCGCAAAATGACATTTTGCATTCATGCAAATATCATTCATACATATCCAATTAGGAGCATTTGATTCATCCTGATCAATATATCCTAATCATTTACCGTAAAGATAGGCCCATGAAATGAATTTTACAAGTCATCTTACCCAGAGAATGGTGTAATAGATCAACGAAGTTACAAGTATTATTTTTCTAAAGTTGCAGTAGGAGAAGACTGAAGATAGTAGATCTTATTTCCCTGACGTTGCATTGGAATAGATTAAAGCTACAAATTATGGCGAATCTTATCTTCCTGAAGTTGTGTGGATCAGATTGAAGCCACAAGTCTTATCTCCCTGAAGTTGCAGTAGGAGCAAACTGAAGACAATGAATCTTATTTCCCTGACGTTGCAGTGGAACGAATTAAAGCTAGAAGTTATAGATCTTATCTCTCTGAAGATGCAGTAGAGCAAATCATGGTAGATCTTATTTCTTGAAGTTACAATGGAGCAGAATGAAGCCACTAGCCTTATCTCCCTAAAGTTGCAGCAGAGCAGACTGAAGACAGCGAATCTTATTTCCTTGAAGTTGCAGTGGAACAGATTGAAGCTATAAGTTGCGAGTCTCATCTCCTTAAAGTTGCAGTAGGAGTAGACTGAAGATAGCGGATCTTATTTCTCTGAAGTTGTAGCAGAACAGATTGAAGCTACAAGTCATGAGCCTTATCTATCTAAAGTGGTAGTGGAGCAGACTAAAACCACCAATCTCACCTCACTAAAGTTCCAGCGAAGTAGATTGGAACTACAAAGTTCTATCTCTCAGAATTGGCGGTGGAGTGGATCGAAGCAACCAGATACAGTGGGCTGGAAGAAGTCACTTGGGAAGAAGAAACCACAGAGAATTCGAGACTCGGTGAGATCGAGAAAAATTTGTCTTTCTTAAAAGTCTTTGCTCTGTTTTCGTTACACGATAACGAGCAAAGAGGGGCAGCTATACAAGCCCAATTTAGCCCGGGCCCAACAAGCAGAGACCAAAACACCATCAGATCCAAATAAATTAAACCCATGCCAAACTAAACCTAACCCAAACAACCCAAATTATTAAACCCAAATAGACCCAATTACAAACCCGAAGCCCAAAATCAAACACGACCCAATAGTAACCCACTACCCAATACTAACCTAATAGGCCCAAACCCAACTAACCTTATAGTCAAACTAGGGTTTTAGAAAAGATGAAACCCTAGCTCGTCTCTAGCGCCTCCGCCGTCACCTCATCAGCTCAAGTGGCGCACCTGCCCATCAATCACCCTACAAAATGAAGCAAACACGCAAAGCAGAAGCAAAACAGTAGCAAATAGTAGCAAACAAAAAACATAATATTGTATCAATTTCACTATAAAAAGCCATCACCAAGTCAATGTAATTTTTTTTTCATGGACATTAGCAAATCAAAAAAGAAACAGAGATTCGAAACACAAAGAAATCAAATACAAAAGATGGTTTATTTATTCGTTTATTTATTTATTTTATTTTTCTTTACTCATATTTAAAAGAAAATAAAAATATAAAAAAGAAATCGAGGTCTCACCTTTTTCATGTTTGCGCCACTGGGAACGGTGGAGGTATCCACTTCCGATGAAAAGTGGCCAGAAACCGAAAAGTTTTTAACTTTCGGGTCTTTTTGGTGGGGATTTCGGGAGTTTTAGGCCCAGATCTGGGTTCAGGGGGTTGAAATATTGAAAAGGAGGATTTTGATCTTCACCGGACACCGTGAGCGGCGGCGTAGTCACCGACGGACTGGCGGCCGCCACGGTGGTCTGGCTATCGGAGCTATGGCCGACCTAGGGACTGAGAGAGAGAGAGGGAGAGTGTTTTTTTTTTTGAAGTTTTTTTTTTAAATGGAGAAGGAATAATTTTTTTTAGACATTTTTAGCTTTTATAAGGTACCAAAATGGCGTCGTTTTGGAGAGGTCAGAAGGGCCCCAAAACGACGTCGTTTAAGCCTTGAATTGGTTTGATTCGACCCGACCTGGAAGGATCCGCGTGTTATTGAAATAAGGGATATTTACGCATTTAGCCCTTCTGTATTTTTTTGCTTTTAAATATATTTTTTTGCTTTTAATTTATACCTTAGAATTTTATTGCGATTTCAATGTGGTCCATTTGAAGCGCTGTGTTTTGGAGGACGGGGAATATTTTCCATTTGGTCCCTCGTTATTCGTGCATTACAACTCAGTCCTTCACCCTATTTTCATTTTTGATTTTTACTCAAAATTCTGTTTTGATTTCAATTTAGCCCTTCTTTTTGTTAATATTATTATTGTATTATTAAACTGATTAATTTAATATTTAATTATTTTATCTATTTACTTATTATTATTATTTTTAAATAGACTTGTTTTATTTTTGATTATTACTCCTATTGTTGTCATTTTATTGTTTATTTATTTATTTATATCTTTTATATACTTTCAAAATTTAGATGATTATTATTATTATTATTATTATTATTATTTTGTTTAATATTTTTAATTCTTTTATTTATTTTCTCTTTTTAAAATTTTTATTTAAACTTTTTATTATTTTTTATTATTTATTTACTTATTGTTTTTATTATTATTTATAATAAGCTTGTTATTTATTTATTTATCTTATTGTTATTTTTTGCTCTTATTATTGTTATTTATATTATCACATTTATTATTATTTTGTTATGCATATTAGTACCGTGATTTATTATTACTATTTTTATATTTTATCAAACATATTATGCAATTATCACTACAAATTCACGTCGCATTAATTTTTACGCGATACATAAAATGGAAATTTTCAAAGTTAAGGCAATGTTTTGTATTTGAGAAATTCGAAAGGTCTTTCCCTAATTTACGGGGTTTCAATTTTTTCGATAAATCCAAATAACCGAACATACTTCTTTTTTAAAATAGGAGATTTTAATTAAAATGTTTCGGGAATTAAGAAAAATCGTGTTCTAACTTACGAAATATGATTTCTTTCTAAAACCGAGAGAATTGAATCTTTTTTTAAAAAAGAATGAATATTTTAATGATATTTCTTGTTTAGAATTTAAGGCATTGTGTCCTAACTTACAAGACGTGATCTTTTTTCTCGATTAACTCAAAAATAAAGTCATTTTCGTGTTAATAATGTTTTAACAAAAGGATCGTATTTTTAAAATTTCCTCAAATTTTTAACTTTCGACACTAAGACATTAATTAATCAATTAGGTATCAATTTTGGGCGTTACGAGGTGTTAATCCTTCCTCGTACGTAATCGACTCCTGAACCTGTTTTTCTAAATTTCATAGACCAAAATCGTTGTTTTAGTAAATCAAAATTGTTTATTAAAACGATCAAATTGCGAGGTGATCCGATCACACCTCATCAAAAAAGGATTGGTGGCGATTCTCATTTTCTTTTTTTTTTTAAATATAAAGTCGACCCTTTTTAAAAAAAAAATGCTTTGACAGTTGTAATTAAATAATTGAAGTTTGCAGTGAAACTTAAATTAAGTAGTCATCCCAGTCTTGTTGAAAAAGGTAATTAAATTTGTTTACTCATATATTCTAGTACGGTAAAGTTGTTATGGCTTTAACAGAATTGGCATTGCATTGAGAAACTAATTTAATTAAAAATTAATTAATTTTTAATTAAATAAATAATATCTTGGGAATAGAAAACTGGTTTTTGGGTTGGTTAAATTATATGAGTTGATTTTAGATCCAAATAGTATATATAATTGTACTCAATACACATGATCCCTAAAAGTCCAATTAATATATAATGAGCGCCAAACTCTAATCCCAATAGGAGTTAGAATCGTTGGATCACCGGTACAGTCTATGGCGCAGCGAAAATATAAATTTCGATGATCACAAGCTACGAATCTATGTACAAGGAACGAATTGGGTTGAAAAAACATTTCGAAATTATATCGAAACTGATTTGAGTACAAGAAACCTTTATTCTGCTAATGAGCTTTGATGCAAGTTAGAACCACAAACATAGTGTTTTGCTCTAACCTCGTAAGGAATCCACCCGGTTGAACACGATAAAAAAAAAAAAAAAAAAAACAAACAAACAAACAAACAAACAAACGAAGTTTTCAGAAAGTTTCGAATTTTATCATTAGTTGCTAGCCACTATAAATTTAGTCAAAAGTATGATGAAAGAGAGAAACGTAAGAGCTGCCTTTCTATTCAAAACATTCCTCGAACAAATCATCTTTCCAAAATGTAACATAAGTTAAATCCCAAATTTTTCTTTATTTGAATTTATTAAATAATATTATTTAATTAATTTGCTAAATTAATTTTCAAACCAAATAAAATCTATGTGATTCACAGTATTTTAAATGGGCTTCTCTTTATATGTGCGTCCAATACGCCCATAAAGTACATTTATTTAACCTTGTCAAAATAAATTACTAAGAACATTTCTCATATGATAGGTTGAATATAATCCCAATTATCTTGGATTCTACTCATTTCAACTAAAGAGTCTCATTTAGTAGAATCTTATAACGTTGGAGTAATATTAAAACAATTCTAATATTAAAAATAGTGAGTGATATAATTTTATACTCAAATTTACATTCAGAAAAGTTATATCACGAACCCCAATTTGAGTGTAAAATTTTAAATTAGCCGTTGTTCGACATAATTTGTCTGTTGATGATGTTGGAAACTTATTTTTATGAGAATTTTAAGGCATATTCTCAATAGGTAAAGGTGAAGAGTTGAATCATAAAATTATAATTTCATATTCTACTCCATGAGACCTTTACAACGGTATATCATATGTTCAAAATGGTTGAGTGATGAATGAGAAATTGATGCTCAAAGTAAGCTACTTGGAAATATTGTTGATGAAAAGTAAGGTCTTAGATCCCATATTGGGTAAATACTAAAGTATGAGATGTGTTTATATATGTGAATCCTCTTAAAAGATAATTGAATGACTAAGCTTGTAATATTGTTTTGCGCATAGGGGGTGTAGGTCTAAACCCGATTGGGTTGATGCCCACTCGCATGATGTGGGCAAAGCGATATATTCAGACTGATTGAGCCCGCAAATATTTTAGCCCAACACGAGTTTATTTTCCTCTGCATACATAATTTGCTTATATAAGGATACTTATCTTATTGATTTGATTCTAATAAATTTGATTAAATTTTTTTAATCAAATTGATTTAATGGCAGATTTTGTGGATATTTTTTTCCAAAATTCCAACAATCTCCATGCCTATAAAAGGCCATGATTTCTGAAGGGTTTTTACACACAAAATAATCTTTGATTTTTTCCTCTTACTGAAACTCTGCAACTCTCAAAAGTCTCCCTTTTCCTCTTCGTATTTTCAAACATTCCTATGATAGAAAAAGGCATTGTTCGTTCTTTGATCGTTGTAGAGGTGCTAATACTTTGATCAATGTTGTTCTTGTATCCTAGGAGACATTCGACCAACATTACTCCTAGTTTTGTAGTAGCGGCAGAATCTATCTTAAGAAAACTGTGTTTTACAGGCCTCAACGTTTCGTAGAATCCCTATTCTTTCTTATTTATTTCAACTTTGTATTACGGTTTTGTTTGATTTTCATATTTCACAATTTAATTATAAATTGTTCCATTTACATTTTAGTTATATAAATATTTATTTATTTATATTTATCTATTTTGTTTCACTAACGTGTGCATTGTCCAATAATCTTTAGACGAAATTTGTTATTTTTACAATTCTATAATCCAAGACTTAACGAGACACTAAGGCGAAAAAATAAAAATATATATTTTTCAAAATAAATTTTTTATTTTTAAATTAAATAAATTTGTTTTGGGATTTTTCCCATCATTCAATAGATTTCTTTTCCTCTATTATTGTTTTTTATTTCCAAATAAATATTAAAACTAATAAAATCTATTTCGATTTTTTTCTCATTGCTTAACAAATTCTATTTGATTTTTTCCAAATTAAAAGTAAATAAAATCTGCTTTGAATTTATTCCCATCGTTCAACGGATTTTATTCCATTAATTTGATTTTATTTCCAAATGGGAAATTAAAGGTAAATCAAATCTATTTCGGGATTGATTCCCGCTATTTAACTATTTTATTCCAAATTTTGTTTTATTTCCAAAAACGAGTAAAATAAAATTCGTTTCGAGATTGATTCCCGCGGTTCAATGATTTTATTCAAAATTTTGTTTTATTTCCAAAAACAAGTAAAATAGAATCCGTGTCGGGATTGATTCCCGCCGTTTAATGGATTTATTACATTTTGATTTTGTTGCCAAAAATGAGAAAGAAAATATCGGTGAAAAACCTAATTGTCAAACTTGGATTGAAGAAGACAATAGAGGTTCAGAAAAGAGGCTCAACAAAGCAGCAAATGAAATTGTTGCTAGGGCAAATGTCGTAAAAGTCAAGAAAGACTTCAAGAAGGAAAAACAACCGCAACATGGGTCTAAACTAAAACTAAAAGGTGGTGTTTCCAAGAAGCAAAAAGATCCCAAAGAAAGTTAGAGCTAACAAGACTAATGCTGTGGAAGAAATTTCCAAGGAAGTGTCAGATATGGAATTATGTGCCTAACATACGTAAGAACTATCAATAAGAATGTTTTTTAAAAATGAGGAATGTTTGTGGGAAGGGGATATGTATTAAACTAAATGCTATCTTTGTAAAAGCAAAAATATGAATAAGAATGTTGTTCCTTTTCTGTTTATATGTTTAACTAATTTAATGTAGGGCATAGTAGGCTAGGACATGTTAATTATGATACTTTACGTACATAAGTTAACTTAGAGAACATTCTTTTGCTTCACAATATTTATAATAATAAATGTGAAACATGTGTTGAGGCAAAATTAACAAAGGTCAAAAACCACTTGATCTAATACATAGCAATGCTTGTAAAGCTTGTTTAAATGAGAGGAAGGAATAAAAATGT
The DNA here is from genome assembly GCA_025506655.1 of Gossypium rotundifolium. Classification (NCBI taxonomy): domain Eukaryota; kingdom Viridiplantae; phylum Streptophyta; class Magnoliopsida; order Malvales; family Malvaceae; genus Gossypium; species Gossypium rotundifolium. The sequence goes on along the minus strand of CP106730.1, from coordinate 10,395,398 downwards.
TTATTACCTTCATTGCTATATATATTTGTTTAAGAGCTAAGACGAAGAGAATTTTATTCTCTATAAGCAATAAGATGAAAACCAACTTAATAAAAAGATTAAGTGATCATGGTGGTGATATGTTGAATCATTTGAATAATGTACACAACTTAATAACACCACCATACTTTCCTCAAATAGAGTAGCCGAGCAGAAAATCAAACTCTAAAGGAAAAGATGAACGCACTGCTAAAAAGCTCTGGTTCACACATGAAATGTAAGGGGGAACATTTTTATGAGTTAATTACCTTTTTAAATAAGGTACCCTAGAAGAAAAGGAGCAAGACATCACATAAGTTATTGAAAGGTAGGAAACCATCCTACAACCACCTGAAAGTGTCGGGGGTGTCTTGCTACCGTAATGTATAATGGTAAGTCGAGACATATGCGTCGTCGACACAATACCGTTAAAATAACTAACCTCAAACAAATTTATCTCTTTTGATTTTGAAAAATCAAAAAATAACATTGCACGAATCCACTAACTAAAGACTTAAAATGAGATCATGTTGATAAAACATCGAAAGGAATGTGACTAAAGCCTATGAAAATAAAAGGCGCTATGTGAAGGAAAACCCTTCCTAGTTGTTTGGAGATCTAATATCTAGATTCAAAGGGACAACCTAATTATATAGACCTTAAAAGGTCATTGTGGGGGTACTTATCCCAACTCCGTTCCAAAGATGTAAACAATGACTAAAAATGGGATAGATTAAGCAATGCTTTTAATGACCATTGTGTGTCTTGATGAGCCGAACAACATAAGTCACCTATGCAAGAGAAATGGGGCCGCTTCAAGGAGACTATTAGGGCATAGTTCTCTCAAACTCTTGTAGAACCAGGAGATGTTCACGGCTATATGAACATAACCATGAGAATTAAAACCTTGCCAAGGAGGTAGTTGTGTGAGTTATATTATCATTTACACAAAAGGCAGAACAATTCAAGGACATCACGTCTATTGTTAATCTAGTAAAGTAAATATACTTTCACAAGGGAAGGTTCAAGGGTGGATACCTACCTATGCTAAGTAACTATTGATCGTAGATTCTATCACCACATTGAGTCAAGGTTTTTTCAATAAAACTATCAATTTCTTCATGTGGGGAATTGTTGGAAAAATTTATTTTATGGGAACTTTAAGGCATATTCTCAATAGGTAAAGGTGGAGACTTGAATTACAAAATTATGGTTTCATATTCTACTCCATGAGACCTTTACAACGGTATATCAAATGCTCAAAATGGTTGAATGATGAATGAGAATTTGATGTTCAAAGTAAGCTACTTTGAAATATTATTGAGGAAAAGTAAAGGCTTAGGTTCCACATTGGTTAAATACCAAAGTGAAATGTGTTTATATATGTGAACCCTCTTGAAGGGTAATTGAATGACTAAGCTTGTAACCCTTCCTCGCGCATAGGGGGTGCAGGTCCAAACCCGACGAGGTTAGGGCACACCCGCACGACATGGGTGACGCAAAATGTCCAGACCATTCAAGCCGAATTTTGAATTTGAATGTGGATGAGATTTGGGGGTTGTGGGTTGTTAGATTTGAATTTGAATTAATATTAAAGAGTTTTATTATAGAAAATAAAAATGGATGATATGGTTGTCTTTATTATTTCTTTGTTTTATTAAAAAAAAAAAGGGACTACTCCCAATTTTGGTTGGTCCTTCCCACGTCTGTTTCTATTGCTCCCCAAATCCACACCGCCATTCCTAAGTCATTTCCAATTTATTTTTTTAAATTTATTTTGCTTTGTGCCTCTGTTTATTTCTTTTTCTTTTCATTAGTTCTTTGTCCCTTAAATTTTGTCTTTCTTCTCCTTTAAGCATGGGGTTGCTTTAATTATTGAGATAACAGTTCAATTTTCTTTGACTGCAAATCTAAGGGTAAGATGTTTAAGTTTATTATTTGTTTTATGTGTTATTTGTATTTATTTTGGGTGCTAGGTTGCGTTAAATCAGTAAAGTGGGTATTGTGTTGATTCTCCAACGACTTGAGATTTGCATGGTAAGGGATGTATTTTTTGAAGTCATTTTAGTTGATTGTGGGTAATTAAATTTTTTGAAGGGTCATTTTAGTTGATTGTGGGTAATTAAATGATTTAGGTGTGGAATTGCTCGTGTTCGGGTTCGTTTCCAAAAATTACCAATTGTGTGTAACAGCCTTTTTTTAGTGAAATCAAAATAGTGGTTTCGAGACCACAAATCTGACATCAAAAAATTTATTTATTTTAATTTCTACAGCATGATAGTAACATCGTATAAAAATTTCGTGAAGAAATTTTATCATTTGTATGCTTAATTTGATGAAAAGGACTAAATTGTATAAAGTGTAAAATTTGAGTTTTATAAGTAAAAGGTGTCAAATTGCTATGAAATTGGAATATGAGTGGCCTTAGATGGTAATTAGACAATTAACATACTTAGTGGACAAGATGGACATTATTTAATTGATTTCTAAAGGTTTAATTAAAGGATATTTAAGTAATTTAATAAATAAAGTTAGTAAAATAATGAAAACAAAGGCTATCATCTTTGTTTTCTTTCTTAGCCGATTTTTAACCTAGGAAAAACACCATTTTTGGGCATCCAAGCATTCGGCCAACTACTTCTCTTTCATGTAAGTGTATTTTTGCTTGATTTTTAATGATTTATATGTTTTTGGAGTCGTTGTAACTTAATCTAGCTAGCCTAAGGACTAATTTGCAAAATTATTAAAAGTATAGGGTTTTACCATGAATGCATGTTAGTTTTTTTTATGCTTGATCGATGAAAATGAAAGTTTGGTGATAGTTGAACAACTTTTGTAAAGGAAATTTTGATGAATTTGTCAATTAGGGATTAAATTAAAAAAAGAAAATTATTCATGGTGGAATTATGAAATAAATGAAGTATAGGGCTTGCTAAGGGTCTAGGTGATATTTGACTATAATAGGTTGGTATTAAATTGCATGAATTTGCATTTTTATAAGTTAGGGACTAAATTGTATTGAATTTAAAATTTAAGGGGAAAAGTGTAATTTTTCCAAAACATGATTTTTGGATTAAATTGAATAGAATGAATTTTGAATTAGTTAAATTTAATTATATAAATCAAGAAAAGCAACATACGGATTTAGATCATGGAAAAGAAAAAGTATTGGATTAATCAATCATTTTTCTCTGTACGTGTTTGAGGTAAGTTTGTATATTTAATTAGGATTGAGTTATATTTGATTTAAATGCCTTTACATTATATATACTGAAATTAAGACTCTACGGAAATATCCAATGAAGTTTCGGCAACTTTCGGATCCCGTTTGAACTTTAGGAATATATAGGATACAAATGACATGCCATTAGGGGTTATCGTGTTTTGGGTGCTAGTCTTTTACGTCCTATCGGTGGCTGAGTTTCTAGCATGTGTTGCAGTTAATTGACAGGTTGTGTAAACAACACCATTTAGCTACGTCTTGACTAATAACTTGTGTGAGCAAACCCATTTATGGCTCAAGAGAAAGCATTGATATGAGATATGAGTTAGTAGTGGTTTCGATCACATGTGGGCACTTAGTGTGTGAGATTCTCGTGTATCCAATATTATTCTAGTGGTTCAACATGTATGAAAAAGAAGGTTTGAAAAATGCTCCAATAAGTGATATTATGAAAGTATGAAAAGGTTTGAGTTGTTAATGAATGAAATATGCTCAGCCATTTGTTGAAAGTATGAATGCTTTGAAGTAAAATATATAAAAGCTATGATGTTATGAGTTGATTTGTTATACTATGTCATTTGCTAACTTGAAAGGTTGCTGTTGCTTAGGCTAATTCCAAGCCATGTTGGATAGTTTCAAGTTTATTTTTATGCTTATAAAATGAATGGTAAGCTTTATTTATGAATTACAAAGTTACTAAGCATTATATGCTAACTTCATGTTATTTTTCTTTTGTGTTTCTAGATAATCGAAGCTCATTAGGATTGGAAGTTGTCAAAGATTTTATCACACTATCCATCGGTTATATCGGTATGTTTTGAATATTTTGAGCCATGGTTATAATGGCATATATAAGTGTTTTGTTTGATGAATTCTAGTCATTAAGTGTGGATTGTATATATATGACATTATGGTTGATGATCTATTTGGTATGATGTATATTTATGTGGTATCTTGTATGGTTGGTAACTTGATATTGTGTTGGCTAAAATGATTATTTGGAAGTGTTATGAAAATGTTATAATATGAGTTGGTGAATGGTGTAAAAGGGATAGTCCATAATGTTGCTAATGACTTGATTTGGCAGTTTGAAAGTGATCATCTTTTGGTCAATTTGGTATGGTATAGGTTAGTTATGATTATGGCTATTTTGTATTGATTATGCATGTATATTTGGTTTATGAACATTGTGGCAAATATTGCATTGGGATAATCCAATTAGTAGTTTAGTTGTGGAATGAAATGGTTAGGTGTTTACATAAAATTGATTTGTTGAAATTGAGGTGCCATTTTGGCATATTGGTTGAAGGGTTAGATTCTAGGTTGTTCAAGCTTGGATATGCATATGCAAAGTAAGTTTTGAATGCTTGATTTTAGATGCAATTAGCTTTTGCTTGAGTTATGATTTTAGTGAGAAAAGTGGCATGGAAATGGCCTATTTTTTGTCCTCACAGTCAGAGACACGAGCGTGTGTCTCAGTTGTATGACACACGGCCAAGCTACACAACCTTGTGTCCCCTGTAGCTTTCAAAGGGTTGCAAGTTAGGCTGTTACACGGCCTAGCACACTGGAGTGTGAAGTTATTTCGAAGGGTACATGGCTTGGAACATGGGCAAGTGACCTAGCAGTGTGGCCCAAGTTAGTGAGTTACATGAATGCGGACACGGGCTGGGGCATGGCCATCTATCCCTATTTCGAATGCCCAACAGCCTAAGACACGAGCGTGTCTCTTGGGCTGTAAGTCATACAGCCTTGGCCACAAGGCCGTGTGACCCCTGTAGTTTGAAAAAAATTAACTTTTTCTCAAAAATTTCATATGTTTCTGATTTAGCCCCAAATCATTTCCAATGTCTGTTTTGGGCCTTGAGTGTAGCACCCCAAACCCGGTCTAGATGTTATGACCGAATCTGAAGATGTCACAAAGAATGAGTTTTGAAAATGGAGTTGATACGTTAACTCTTCTCAGTCTATTATCACAAAATCTTATAACCAAAACAAAAACTTTAATTAATTGTTTTTTTTTTCCAAAAGTTATCCACAGCGGAAGCCTAATAAAATCGATACCTTTCAGAAACCCGATTTGTATTTTTAGAAAAACTTTATTTGTATAAAACCGTTATTATCATAAAGCATTTTATCGGAGCATGCAAGTAAACAAATATATAAAACCAAAACCAACAGTTATAAAACCCAAAAAAAAAAGTCCAAAGAGTCCCAGAAATTACAAACTCTCAAATATGAACCAAAATCATAAATATACGATAAATAATTAAGTTTTAACAATCTATGGTCGAGTGGTTACTACTGAGTCTCTGCTGCACCGATCCATCTAAGTTTGTGGATTACTTAACAAAACAGAAAACAAATGTGAGTTTACGTAAACTCAGTGTGTAACCCAATAGAACTAAGCATGCAAACATACAAATTTACAAACATAGTTAGATATAGATACGGTTTCAGATTCAGATCTAGATATGCATAAATCCTACCTCCATCCTTTACACACCATCTCCAACATTCCCATCACACTATGTGGGGTCAAAAACACCCACCCATCCCTACACACCACATTATGCCATTAAGACACATATCATGATTATGCAGCCAAGCTGCCAGAATATAGGCGATTAATGCCAAATAGAACACTTACTCCTCATAAACAAATCCCACCCCAAATTAGATACAGAAATACAGATTAGACATGCTCAACATGCTTACATACAGATAACAGGACAATCAGACATGTATTGCTTACACATACTCGGAACAAAATATCAACTACCAGATCCACAGTTCTAGGGTTTGGTTAACCCTTACAGCCCCACGGAAGGTCTACGCTTGATTGGAACGACTCGTGCAACCCTAGGGAAAATTTCAAAATTTGGGCCCACATGCCCGTGTGGCATGCCCATGTGGGCCCACAAGCCCATGTGACCCACACTCAAGCCACCACACTATCTTGTCTTGTGCACAAACATGCCATCGTCGACCACACGACTATGTCTTCGCACATGACCAATCACACTCCCGTGTGGCATCGTCAGTGGCCTTTTTTGGCTTTTGCTGAAACCTCATTTTTTGCATTTCAGATACACACCTGGTATTGATTAGATGCTAAAGCAATCTCTAGCCTTCTAAAACTTAAAACAGAGCACCCAACATTCGGTTTAGCAAGCAAAAACAACAAAATCGATAGTTAGAATTAATATGAACTTGACTTACCGCCAACGACGAAACACTTCTAACGAGCACTAACCCATTGGAGTGCAAAATTCTGCTCCACAGTCTGTTCCTAAACATAAAGTTCCACCGATTAATCACTAGAATCCCCAAACCAATAGTTAAGAGGGGAGTAAGGTTTTACTTACCACCCAAAAGAACCAGAAAACACATTAATGAAGATTGAACGAGAAATTCCAACAGAAATCTGAGGAAGGTGATAAAAATTGGAGGTGAAAGACAAAGAAAAGAAGAAAAATATTAGAGAAACAAATTTTGGGGAAAACAACAGGAACTAGATGTTAATTTTCTTTAGAGGAGGGAGAATTTTTTTAGCAAAAAGAAAATAAAAAGAAAATAAATAAATAATAGATAACTCCCCAAATCCCCCAGATTCTTTTTTGGTACATCTGACCATGATGGATAGCCCTTAGCCTCTTTTCTTCAATCAAGTTCAACTGATCATATCGAGACTGTATACATTCTGCGTCACCCAAATTTAGCTTTGACAAAACTCAAAGGAAGGGTATCTCTACTTCAATAGGTAAAACTGCCTCCATTCCATAGACCAATGAGAAAGGCGTTGCTCCAGTGGAAGTTTTGACAAATGTTCGATAAGCATAGAGAGCAAATGGTAACTTCTCGTGCCAATCTCTATAAGTTTCAGTCATTTTCCCCATGGTTTTCTTAATATTTTTATTTGCTGCCTCCACTGCACCATTCATTTTTAGGCGATACGGTGACAATTGTGGTGTCTAATCTTGAATTGATTGTAAACCTCCGCTATCATGCTGTTGTTCAAGTTTAATGCATTGTCAGATATGATCCTCTCAGGCATTCCATATCGACATATGATTTCCTTTTTTAAGAATTTGTTGACTACTGACTTAGTAACACTGGAATATGAAGCAGTGTAATGCCTCAAACCCGGCCCAGATGTTATGGCCGAATCTGGCGACGTCACATTGAAGGGTGAAACGTAAAATCCGATGTTGTTGGGAAACCTCAATATCATTTGATCCTTCTGCGGTACTTCTTTTGGTATACTAAGGGTTAATTAAAAACTTTATGGTATTATAGAAAATCTCATTTTTTTATAATCATTATTAAATTTCCATGATTTAAATACAGCAGAAGCTTTTCTTTGAAAACATTTGTGTACTTATGTTTGATTTGTAAAACGTTGTTTTCTTTTTAAAACACGAGATTTAAAACTAAAATTTAAGCAATCAAACATAATAAAATCCCAAAATTAAAGCCAAACTAGAGAAAGGCCTTATTACAAAAAAAAAACCCAAATAAAAGAAACACAATTAAAGTAAAGTAATTTGAAATACTAAAATTCAATTGCCCGTAGTGTGGCCACTTCTATGTCCTCCGACACATCGAACCGTCTCTCCCTAAAGATTACCTAAAACATTAAAAAGAGAGGTGAGTTTATGAAACTCAGTGTGTACTACCCCAACAATCGAAGTAAAACAAGTATCAGATCAATCCCCATTACAGTAACGGTGGCAATTGGGCCTAGCTAGTAACAGCCTCGGTTGGGCATGAGCCCATAACAATATCAGAATCAGAGTATGTAATTCATATAAACCCCAACCAGCCCTGCACCCCATTTCACGTCCAACCCTACCCTCTTGTGGGGATTAAATCAACCCACCCATCACTACACTTTCAATGTAGCACTGGTTGTGGCACTAACTAATATCGTAACAGAGCTGCCAATCACATAATCAACTTTAAACCATCAGTAGGTCTACAGTCAACTCGTACAACCCATGCGACCCTAACAAATCAATCACTTCCTCCAATCAATGATCCCACTCTCATGCAGTAAAATGTCACATATGAATGCAAACATATTATCAGATGGTATACAAAATCATTCATATATCATATAGGAGTATTTTAGACATTTTTCCCTTTAGGGGCATAACAGTTATTTCTCAATTTTGGGTCTGGGTTCACTTACCGACCCATCCATAGGTCTCTGAGCTTGTCTTGTTGATGATGCAACCTTTGTAATCAAACGCATAATGGGCCCAGAGCCCATTATGTTGCCAAAGTAGGGCCCACACGCTCGTATGGCCCACTAAGCCTAAAATTGACCTTAGCCATGTGAACAACACAGCCAGGTCCACTAACTTTCTCATGTCGTGATAAAAACCTGGGTGGAAACCACGACCCCATTGGGCCCACACGGCCCATCTCTGCCCACAAGAAGCATAAGCCCGTGAAGTCGCTCCTAGCGGCCTCTACCATCGTTCAAATTTTCTATACGTGCGTTCGCGCGCCCATGTGGCAAACATTTCTGTACTTTCGGCTTTTCAGCATTTTGGCATTTCAGCATTTCGACATTTCGGCATTTCGGCATTTGCCATTCTGCGATTTGAGTAATGTGTGTACACAGCTTTATGCAAAATTGCAATAATATCCATGAGCCTCGAACCTATAATCAGTTAAGTGGTACAGTTAGTCTTCTACCGTTAAAGATCCTAAAACACTTATTCCCATATCGTTAGCCGATACCCACATTGTCTGAAAGAAAATTGACTTTTCCTTTTCTTAGATCCTTTGGTTACGAATTGTTCTCACCTCTTTGTGAATTATCTGAATCACAAGTGTAATCCATCAGTTATCAATGTCTAAAACAAAGTTAATCCTATGCTAATCTAAAGGAAACGCATGCCCAAAAGAGAAATGAAAACATAACCCACATTAGAAACACAAGTCCATTTACCTTAGATAATCGGTCAAAAGATATGTAGCTCTCCACCATAATTGCATCCTTTGAAAGCCCCTTCACTCCTTGTGAGTTCTAGAATCCAAAAAATCCACTTAAGAGAAAAGGGTGGTGATAAGTAGAGAGAAGTTACTTAGTTTAAGTCAGTGGAAGAGAGAGTATCATGAAAACCATTTAGAGAGAATAAGGAGGGTGACGAGTAACTTACCGGATATTAGAGAACTCTTGTAAAACTAGAGACAAAACCCAATGGAAGATCAATACTAAATTCAACCAAACCAAAAGCTAAAATTGACACTGAAGAGAAAAAAATAGGGAGAGAGATATTGGTTTGGTCAAATTGAGAAAATAAAGGGGGAGGAGATGTATTCAATCAAGTTTGAGTAAAGAAGCAAAAAGAGAAGAAAAAGGTCGAGAAGAGGAGAAGAAAGGAGAATCGACATAAGCAGCAATTGTTTGAGAAATAGCAAAGAAGAGAGGTATTGTTCAGTTTTGGTACAGCAAATAAATTAAGAAAAAAATGGCCCAATGACTAACTGAGAAAAAGCAGAAAAGAAACTAAAACGAAAGGCTCCTAAATCCCTTTAGCAACAAAATGGTTTCCCAAAAGTGCCTAAAACCAAAATGGAAAGAATGGAATCGACAACTACCCACATCAACACTCCAAAATCGAAAAATGAACCACATTTCTCCCTAGCCAAAATTCTTGAGTAATCAAATCCCCATTCAGCTAGAACACCTCATTATCCAAATCCTTCCTTGATTTTCTCCCAACCTCCAAGATTATCTCCCCCAAATCCCTCCTCAAATTTCTCCAAGACCCATTCAAACTCTCATCATTAGTGTTTGATTCATACTCCACTACTTGCTCAGCTAAAGAGTAAAATAAATACTCCTTTGAGCAGGGAGTGACTCAAACCTAATCCCCCTTTAGGCAGAGAACACGCCAGCTTCCACTATACCAATAGGCTTTTTGTGTCAAGTTTTACCCATCAAAATTTAAGAAGCAATACAACCTAGAGTTAGGGTTCCCTTAATGCTAAAAACAAAAATTTTCCATATGCCAGAGTTTGAACCCAAGACTTCACAGAGACCCCCAAACACTTCAAAATCACTAACCCAACAATGTTAACATGCATTATAAGCCACAACAAAAAAAATTAAAAGCTTTAAATTTTTGGGGCATTACAACTTTACCCCTGAAAAGAAATTTCGGCATCGAAATTTACCTGGTTAAAACAGATGAGGGTATTGTTGTCATATTGCCTCTTCGAGTTCCCACATAGCCTCTTCCGAACTGTGGTTACGCTAAAGCACTTTAACCAAAGGAATGGATTTCCTTCTTAGCACTTTTACCTCACGATCTAATATATGCACTAGTTCCTCCTTGAATGTAAGATCCGACCTAACCTCGATCTTCTCGATTGAGATCACATGTATGGGATCAGAGCGGTAATGCCTTAGCAATGAGGCATGGAACATGTCGTGAATCTAATTCAACTATGGAGTTAATTCAAGCTGATAGGCAATCGGTCCCACACGCTTTAGTATACGATATGGCCCAATGAATCTAGGGCTTAACTTACCCTTATGATCAAACCTTAGTACCTTCTTCCATGGGGAGACCTTAAGAAGCACAAAGTCCCTACATAGTACTCAATTTCTCGATGTTTAAGATTGACATATGATTTCTGCCTATCAAATGCTTCTTTCAACCGGTCTTGAATCAGTTTCACCTTATCCTTAGTATCAGTAACTAATTCTAGCCCGAACTCACCACTCGCCCAACTCAGTCCAACATGTAGAAGTATGACACCTATGACCATATAACGCCTCATACGGTGCCATCTGAATGCTGGACTAATAACTATTGTTATATGCAAACTCTGCTAACAGCAAATAGTCTTCCCAACTACCTCGAAAATCTATTACACAACTTCTTAGCATGTCTTCCAATATCTGGATCACCCTCTCCAACTGACCATCTATCTGAGGGTGGAATGCAGTACTAAAGTCCAACCTTGTACCCAGTGCCTTTTGTAATCTCTTTTAAAATTGAGACGTGAAACAAGGATCTCTATCAAATAATATAGAAATCGGTACCCTATATAATTTTACAATTTTGGCCACATATAACTTAGCCAACTTCTATAATGAGTAGTCAGTTTGGACCGGTATAAAATGGGCAGATTTAGTTAACCGATCTACAATAACCCATATCGAATCTTTCTTACTAGGCGTCAAGGGCAGCCCACTAACAAAGTCCATAGTTACCCTCTTCCATTTCCAAAGTGGAATCTTAACTGGCAGAATAATCTGAAGGTAACTGATGTTCCTCTTTGACTTGCTCGCGTCAAACACTTACTCACGAACTCAGTAACCTCGCGCTTAAGTCCTAGCCACCAATAAAGTTCACGGAGATCTCGGTACATCTTGTTCCTGTCGAGATGCATGGCATAAGGACTACTATGCACTTCTCACAGTATAGACTACCTTAAATCAGTATCCCTTGGTATACAAACTCTACCATGGAAACACAGTACCCCTTTATTATTCAATCCAAAGTCTAAAGTTTCCCTATTCTCAACCTGTCGGAATCGAAGACCCAAAGTCTCATCTATCAACTGTTTATCTTTAATATGCTCAATCCATAATGGTTTAACTTGAAGTTTAACCAGCAAACTACCATCGTCAAACAAACTCAAGGGGTGAACATAGCCCATAGGTCATACATAGCTCTACGACTCAGTGCGTCGGCTACCATATTCACTTTACCAGGTTAGTATTCAATTGTACAATCATAATCTTTGAGCAGACAATCCATCTATGCTGCCTAAAGTTCATCTCCCTTTGAGTAAAGAGGTATTTGAGACTTTTGTGGTCCTTGTAAATTATTCACTTCTCACCATATAGATAATGTCTCCAAATTTTTAGTGTGAATACCACCGTAGCCAACTCCAAGTCATGGGTTGGGTAATTCGACTCGTGAGTCTTAAGCTGGTACGACACATATGCAAGACTTTACCTTCCTACATCAATATACAGCCCAAACCAATGTGTAATGAATCATTGTAAATAGTAAACTACTTCCCCAGCTCTAGATGAATTAAGACAAGGGCCTCAGTTAGAACTTTCTTAAGTTTCTCAAACTCTCTTACTGCTTATCAGCCACTTAAACTGTACCCTTTTACGACAGTAATTTAGTCATAGGAGCAGCAATTAATGAAAAACCCTCAACAAATCACCTGTAATACCTGCCAAACCCGAAAACTTCAAATTTTAGACACCATCTTCTATGGTTTCCAGTCCAGAAAAGTTTAATTTTTCGAGGATCAACCCTAATCCCCTCAGCTGAAATTACATGACCCGAAAAAGTGACCAAAATTTGCACTTGCTGAATTTGGCATACATTTGCTTTTTTCTTAAAATCTGTAAAACAACTCGAAAGTGTGCACCGTGTTCATTTTCAGTTCTCAAATACACTAGGATATCATCTATAAACACTACCATGAACCGATCCATATAGGGTTGGAACACTCGGTTCATGAGGTCCATAAAAGTTGCCGGTTAATTCGTTATCCCAAATGTCATCACAAGGAACTCGTAGTGACCATAATGAGTCCTAAATATTGTCTTGTAGACATATTCCACTTAACCCTCAGTTGATGGTACCCTGAACGGAAATCAATTTTTGAGACCACCGAGGCTCCTCGAGCTGATCGAAAAGATCATCTATACTCGGCAGAGGGTACTTATTCTTGATAGTCAACGTATTCAATTACCGATAGTCGATGCACATTCACATGGACCCATCCTTCTTTTTCACAAATAGCATCGGTGCTCCCCACAAAGACACACTCGGTCGAATGAATCCTCGGTCCAGTAACTCCTGAATTTGAGCTTTGAGTTCCACCAGCTCATTCAGTGCCATTCTGTAAAAGGCGATGGACACCAGAGCTGTACCAGGTAGAAGCTCGATTCCAAATTCAACTTCTCTGTTGGGAGGTAACCCAGGTAGCTCTTGGAAAAACATCAAAAAATTCTTTAACCGTTCTCAAATCCTTGACAGTAGGACCCCCAGAATCTATATTACTAATGTAGGCTAAATATGACTCATAGCCTTTCTGAACCAACTTCTCGGCCCTTAATGCAGAAATTACATTCAACAAATAATCCCGACATTCCCCAATCACCACCACCTCATCATCCTCTGTAGTTTTCAGTACCATGTGTTTCGCAGCACAATCCAAGGTTGCCTGATGTTTCACCAGCGAACCCATGCCCAAAATTAAATCGAATTTTCCAAAAGGCAATTCCATCAAATTCGCCAAAAAGGTGACCCCTTGGACCACTAAAGGCACATCCCTAAATAGCATGTTCACTTTAATTGACTGCCTTAGAGGACTCAACATAGTAACCTCATTTACAGTAATTTCAAACATATCACCCAAAGTTTCAGTCATAGTGCATGAAATGTACGGATGTGTAGACCTAATGTCAATCAGTACAATACCAGGTACTTCATGAATAAACGATGTACCGATTATCATATCGGGTGTCTCCATCCTCTCGGCGACAAGCAATATAGACCAAAGCTGGCTGCCTCACCTCGGTATGTCTTGCACGTATGCTGATACTCCACGGCCACGTCCCAAACCCTTTTTACCCTTGGCTTGACCACGGCCCTTCGGCTGCTGCTGACCACCCCTCGACGGCTGCACATTACCCCTACCAATAGCTTGCATCTGATCTGGTCTTCTGGAACACTCCCTGATACAGGCGCTTCATTGATCCACAACTCAGACAAGCTCCCGTCCTCCTCCAACACTCACCCACATGGCCTTTTCCATAAATAAAATAAGGCGGTAACCCAGTAGTAGCAATAGGGGGCCCAGCTCAGACTGGCCCATCCACTCTGGCCCTTTTCTTAGGCCTCTGCACGGAACCGGAAGACTCTAAATCCATTTTATTTTTGCCCCTTTCTCTTTCTCAGTTTAGGCGCTCAGTGTGCTTCACATCCTCGGCGATTTTTTCTTTCTCCACCAACGCTGTGAAATCTCACTCCCTCTCAGAGCTATCAACACCCGAAGACTATCCCTGAAGTCGTCCTCAAATCGAACACAATGTTCATAATCTGTTGCCACCATCCCTCGAGCATATCAACTAAGTCGTGGAAACTCTGTCTCGTATTCTGCCACAAATATATCCCTCTGAATCAAGTTCAAGAATTCTCTCCTCTGGGCATTCACATAACTTATGCCCACATATTTCCTTTGAACGCAGATTTGAAGAACTCCCAAGTTACCTGGTCAGACTGAGTTCCCTCTTTCACGGTAAGCCACCACTGGTAAGCTTCCTCTCGCAGCAACGATATCGCACCTTTTAGTTTTTGTTCAGAAGTGCATTCAAGGTCACCCATTATTCGTTCTGTAGCCTCCAACCAATATTCGACCACATTAGGAGCTACTCCAGCGACACCTTTGAAAATCTCAACTCCATTCGACCGGAGTCACTCTGAAATCAACCCTTGGCTCCTAATACCAATATTGGGCCCATGGACCCTTTCTAGAATCCTCAACATATCTTGGGACAATGCATCGTCCCCAGCTGCTTGATCGTACAACCCCGTCTCAGTTATTGGTAAAGTCGTTACTTCTCTCGCCTCAACATTAGGAAAGTGACTTGATATCGAAGACTCAGCCCTAGCACTTCCACGGCCTCTGTCGCGACCTCTTGTACCTCTTTCACACCTCTAGTGCTTATTTCCACTTTGCGTAATATCTAAATTAGGAATTTTATGCAAATTAGTTACAGTTTTAGTAATTAAAGTGATGTTTTTATGAGAGTAATAGTTCAGAGTTGTCTTTGCAGCTGTAAGCTCACTACGATTTTAATTTCCTACGATTTTTCAGTTTACTCTAACTAAAGAGACTCGGTGTGCCACACAATAAAATCCTTCAAAATGCTTCAAAATCACTTGTAAATAACTTTTAAAATCCCAAAAACTAAAGCCCATTTCACAGCTGAGTTTTCCAACTTGACTATGATACCACTAAATGTAATGCCTCAAACTCGATCCAGACGTTATGGTTGAATCTGGGGGCATCACATTGAAGGGTGAAACGTAAAATTTGATGTTGTTGGAAAACCTCGAAATCATTTGATCCTTCTACGGTACTTCTTTTGGTATACTAAGGGTTAATTAAAAACTTTATGTTGTTATAGAAAATCTCAGTTTTTATAACCATTATTAAATTTCCATGATTTAAATACAACAAAAGCTATTCTTTGAAAATATTTGTGTACTTATATTTGATTTGTAAAGCGTTGTTTTCATTTTAAAACACAAGACTTAAAACTAGAAGTTAGGCAATCAAACATAATAAAATCTTGAAATTTAAACAAAACCAAAGAAAGGCCTTATTACAACAAAAACCTAAAAAAAAAAAAGAAACGCAATTAAAGTAAAGTAATTTGAAATACTAAAATTCAACTATCCGTAGTGTGGCCACCTCCGTGTCCTCCAATACGTCGAACCGCCTCTCACTAAAGATTACTTGAAACATTAAAAAGAGGGGTGAGTTTACGAAAACTCAGTGTGTACTACCCCAACAATCGAAGTAAAACAAATATCAGATCAATCTGGGCCTAAGCCCATTATAGTAACAGTGGCAATTGGGCCTAGCTTGCAATAGCCTCGGTTTGGCCTGAGCCTATAGCAATATCAGAATTAGAGTATGTAATGCATATAAACCCCAACCAACCCTGCACTCCATTTCCCGTCCAACCCTACACTCCTGTGGGGATTAAATTGACCCACCCATCCCTACACTCCTAATGTAGCACCAGTTGGGCACTAACCAATATCGCAGCAAAGCTGCTAATCACATAATTGGCTTTAAGCCATCAATGGGTCCACAGTCGTCTTGTGCGACCCATGCGACCTTAACAAATCAATCACTTCCTCCAATCAATGATCCCACCCCCATGCAGTAAAATGTCACATATGAATGCAAAAATATTATCAGAGGGTATACAAAATCAGTCACAAATAGTATAGGGGTATTTTAGACATTTTTCCCTTTAAGGGCATAATAATTATTTCTCAATTTCGGGTCTGGGTACACTTACCGACCCATCCATAGGTCTACAGTTGTCTCGCGCGACTGATGCAACCTTTTGTAATCAAAACATACAATGGGCCCAGAGCCCATTATGTGACCAAAGTAGGGCCCACACACTCGTATGGCCCACTAAGCCTAAAATTGACCTTAGCCATATGAACGACACAGTCAGGTCCACTAACTTTCTCATGTCGCAATAAAAACCCGGATAAGGCCCACGAGCCCATTGGGCCCACAAGTAGCCTAAGCCCGTGAGGTCGCTCCTAGTGGCCTCTTCCATCTACCGAATTTTCACATGTGCGTTTGCGCCCCTGTGTGGCAAACATTACCGTACTTTTGGCATTTCGACATTTGCCATTCTACGATTTGAGTAATGTGTGTAGATAGCTTTATGCAAAATTGTAATAATATTCCATGAGCCTCGAACCTATAATCAGTTAAGTGGTATAGTTAGTCTTCTACCGTTAAAGATCCTAAAACACTTATTCCCAAATCGTTAATCGATACCCACATTGTCTAAAGAAAATAGACTTATCCTTTTCTTAGATCCTTTGGTTACAAATTGTTCTCACCTCTTTGTGAATTATCTGAATCACAAGTGTAATCCGTCAGTTATCAACATCTAAAACAAAGTTAATCCTATGCTAATCTAAAGGAAACGCATGCCCAAAAGAGAAATGACAAACAACCCACATTAGAAACACAAGTCCATTTACCTTAGATAATCGGTCAAAAGATATGTAGCTCTCCACCATAATTGTATCCTTTGAAAGCCCCTTCACTCCTTGCGAGTTCTAGAATCCAAAAAATCCACTTAAGAGAAAAGGGTGGTGATAAGTAGAGATAAGTTACTTAGTTTAAGTCAGTGGAAGAGAGAGTGTCATGAAAACCATTTAGAGAGAATAATGAGGGTGACGAGTAACTTACGGATATTAGAGAACTCTTGCGAAACTAGAGACAAAACCTAATGGAAGATCAATACTAAATTCAGCCAAACCAAAAGCTAAAATCGACACTAAAGAGAAAAGAAAATAGGGAGAGAGAGATTGGTTCGGTCAAATTGAGAAAAGAAAGGGGGAGGAGATGTATTCGGCCAAAGGTTGAGTAAAGAAGCAAAAAGAGAAGAAAAAGGTAGAGAAGAGGAGAAGAAAGGGAGAATCGGCACAAGCAGCAATGGTTTGAGAAATAGCAGAGAAGAGAGATATTGTTTAGTTTTGATACAGCAAAGAAATTAAGAAAAAAATGCCCCAACGATTAGCTAAGAAAAAGTAGAAAAAACTGAAATGAAAGGCTCCTAAATCCCTTTAGCAACAAAACGGCTCCCCAAAAGTGCCTAAAACCAAAATGGCAAGAATGGAATCAGCAACTACCCATATCAACACTCCAAAATCGAAAATGAACCAAATTTCTCCCTAGCCAAAATTCTTGAGTAATCAAATCCCCATTCAACTAGAACACCTCATTATCCAAATCCTTCCTTGATTTTCTCCCAACATCCAAGATTCTCTCCCCCAAATCCCTCCTCAAATTTCTCCAATTCCCATTCAAACTCTCCTCATTAGTGTTTGATTCATACTCCACTACTTGCTTAGTTAAGGAGTAAAATAAATACTCCTTTGAGCAGGAGTGACTCGGATCCAATCCCCCTTTAGGCAGAGAACATGCCACCTTCCACTATACCAATAGGCTTTTTGTGTCAAGTTTTACCCATCAAAATTTAAGAAGCAATACAACCTAGAGTCGGGTTTCCCTTAATGCTAAAAACAAAAATTTTCCTTATGCCAGGGCTTGAACCCAAGACTTCACAGAGACCCCTAAACACTCCAAAATCACTAACCCAGTAGTGCTAACATGCATTATAAGCCACAACACAAAAAAATTAAAAGCTTTAGATTTTTAGGGCATTACAAGCAGCCTCCACCTATTTGGTAAAATAGTCAGTGACTACAAAAATGAATCGATGCCCATTCAAAGCTTTCAGCGAGATTGGCCCTATAACATCTATGCCCCACATAGAGAAAGGCCATGGGGAAGTCATAACATGCAAAGGCGAATGAGGCACATGAATTTTGTCCCCATAAATTTTTTATTTGTGACATTTCTTGGCATAGTTGATGCAATCTCCCTCTATAGTAGACCAATAGTACCCGAGTCTCATAATTTGTCTAGCCATTGTGAAACCATTAGCATGTGTTCCACAAATGCCCTTGTGAACTTCCTCCAAAATTTTCTTAGCTTCGATGGCATCCACACATCTCAATAGTACCTGATCCTTTCTTTTTTTCTACAGGATCTCCCCATCTAAGACATAATCACAGGTTGGTCTTCTCAACGTCCTTTTGTCATTCTCAGTTGCTGGTCAAGATATTCATGATTTCTCATGTATCATAATATATCATGGTACCAAGGGTGATCATCTCTTTATTCTTCCTCCACGTTGTAATAATGAGTTAGGGCCTCGTAAATACTCATTTGAATAGGTTTTCATCCTCTTGTCTACTCACTTTGATCATGTAAGCCAAAGTAGCCAAAGCATCTACCATCTTATTTTCGTCTCGCGAGAGATAATTGAACATGATATCATCAAACTCCTCAATTAACCCCAGAACTATCCTTCAATAATTGATTAATTTGGGGTCTCTCGTCTCCCATTCACCTTTAAGTTTGTAAATCACTAGTGCAGAATCTCCATATACTTCTAGTATTCTGATTTTATGTTCTATGGCTGCACGGAGTCTCATGATACATGCTTCATACTCTGCCATATTATTTGTGCAATTAAAGTCCAATTTGCATGTAAATTGATAATGATCTCCATTTGAGGATACCACGACTGCCCCAATTCTATTACCTATAGCATTTGATGCTCCGTCGAAGTTCATCTTCCAAAGATGATCTTTTGTAGCGTCTTCTTCAGTAGCTGCCACATATATTAGCTCTTTATTGAGGAAATCAAAATTTAAGGGCTTATAATCTTTTACAGCTCTGATGGCCAGAAAATCTACTATTGCGCTCCCTTTCACGGCTTTTTGGCTCACATAGACTATTTCAAATTCAGATAGCAAAATTTTCCATCTAGTCATCCTTCCATTCAAAATAGTTGACTCCACTATATATTTTAGAGGGTCCAAATTCGAGATTAGCAAAGTCGTATGATATAGCATGTATTGCCTCAACCTCCAAGTTGTCCAAATCAAGGCACAACACAATTTCTCAATCAATGAATATCTCATTTCACACTCAGTGAATTTCTTACTGAGGTAATATATTGCCCTTTCTCTTCTTCCTAGCTTATCGTGTTGACCAAGCACACATCCCATGGAGTTATTAAACACTATTAAATACAGTATTAGCGGCCTATCTGGGCTTAGAGGTGACAGCATTGGGGGACTTGACAAGTATTATTTAACCTTATCAAAAGCTTTCTGGCATTTTTCATCCCATACACTTGGATTGTGTTTCTTAAGAAGACGAAAATGGGGTCACATTTCTCAGTTAATTGTGAAATGAACCGAGCAATGTAATTTAGCCTTCCAAGGAAACCTCGAACTTCTTTTTGAGTGCGCATGGAGGTAATTCTTGTATAGCCCAAACTTTTTCTGAGTCAATCTCGATTCTCCTTTCGCTGACTACGAATCCCAGCAGTTTTCCTAATCGAGCTCCAAAAGTAAATTTTGTAGGATTGAGATTTAGTTGGAATTTTCTCAATCTCAAGAACAACTTCCTTAGAACTTGGATGTGTACTTTTTCTGCTTGGGATTTGATGATCATATCATCGACATAAACTTCAATTTCTTTGTGTATCATGTCATGGAACAAGGTCACCATGGCCCTTTGATACATCACTTCTACTTTTTTCAGCCCAAACGTTATTACCTTATAACAGAATATACCCCACAAGGTTATGAAGGTAGTCTTTCCCATGTCGTCAGAATGCATCTTTATCTGATTGTATCCCAAAAATCATCCATGAAGGAAAATAGCAAGTAGCATGCCGTATTATCCACTAGAGTATCAGTGTGGGGCAAGGGGAAATTATCCTTTGGGCTGGCCTTATTTAGGTCTCTATAATCTACACACATTCACACCTTTCCATCTTTCTTAGGGCTAGGTACAATGTTGGCTACCCATTTTGAGTATTTGACCATTTGCAGGAATCCGGCATCAAATTACTTTTTGACTTCCTAGTTTATTTTTAATGTGATGTCAGGCCTCATCCTCTGAAGTTTTTGTTGAACTGGCTTGCAATCCTCTTTTATGGTAAGGCGTGTATTACAATGTCAGTGTTTAACCTAGGCATATCCTAATATGACCATGCGAAGACATCTTTGAACTCTTGAAGTAATTCAACGAGGTCTCACTTCATTTCTTTGGTTATGCATGTTCTAATTTTTACTACCTTTCCCTCCTTCAAGGTCACAACCTCCACTATCTCCTTATGAGGCAAATTTTGTTTCTCTTCTTATTCTACCATCCTCAACAAATCTAGAGATAAGCCACAGTTTATGTCATCTTCAAAGTCCTGGGACCCCTCTAAACACATGCCTTGCTCAAAAGGAGATCCTGGGTTAGTACCAACGTCGCTCATGTTATTGATATCCGGGAACCTGTTGTAGGTATAAAAGAATATACAAAGAACGAATAAATTTAAGAATAATTATTTGTATTGCATGAATGAAATGAAAGAAAGAATGATTTGGAAGAAGGTCCAAAGAATGAAAGAATCTGACATAATTACTTGTATGGAAAGAATGAAAGAATCTAAAAGAATGAAAGATTATTTGCTCAAAATGATAGCAAAGATGTACTTCATTGAGATAACAATGTTTGGACATGAGCCTATTTCACAGGGAAAATCTTATTACTTCTAGGCTTGAAGCAACAAGTGTGTTTTGAACATTACTCTAAGTAAGCTCTAAAAACTACAGGAATTTCTTCTACAGTCGAATTGTTCAGAACACTCATTGGTTCATAAGGGCAAATATCTGGCAAGGTCCCTCCTTCAGTTGCTTCTTCATATATGGCATTGATGTGAACGTTTCCCAACATATCTTCAATACTTTCTTTCCTTGGTGTCCTTCTCTCGGGATGAATAATCCCTTCCAATATGAAAGTTTTGGATATGTGAGGGAATATCATTGGTTCCCATTTGATTTTTTCCCCACTCACGCATGCCCTTCTTCTTTCTTGCCTTTTTTCCAGTTCCTTCCTTCTTTGTCTCGTATTTGGCTTGTACCCTAAGCCAAAGTGGTTTTGCTTCTCTTTCAGCATTGGAACCTTAACTCTACCCTGAATATGTCTCCCTAGTCCTTTTCCCGATAAAGCTCCCTTTCCTACCATCATCTGTAATCTCATCCTTGTAGTCTTGGATATTTTTTTGGCATTGTAATCTTGTTCCCTTTAGTGACAAATATTGCATTCACAAACTCCAAAGATAGAAAAGAATATTAAATTGCTTCATCATTACCACTAGTTACGATCGTAATAATATCATCTTCAGCATTAATCATCACCAACCGACCTTCTGATACTAGCTTTAACTTCTGATGTAACAACGATGGCACTGCGCCTATCGAATGCATCCAAGGTCTTCCCAATAAGTAATTGTTGGAGGGCTTGATAACCATTACTAGGAAGTCCACCTCATAAGTAGTTGGGCCAATCAATAGAGGTATTTTGATTCTCACTATGACCCTCCTTTTGTGCCATCAAACACCCTCACTATATTCTAGCATACTTTCATGTGAGAGCAATCCACAGGTAACCAATTAAGTGTGGATAAGGGTAATACGTTCAATGCCGATCCATTATCAATTAGAATTCCTGACAATGTTTACCCTTTGCATCTGGTAGTAATGTGCAAAGCTTTAGTGGATCCCATACCCTCTCGTGGTATTTCGTCATCTTAAAGAAAATGAAGCTATTGGCACTTATGTTATTAACCAGTCGATCCACCTTATTGACAGAGATATCATTGGTCATGTACTCATTTAGCACTTTCATCAATGCACTTCGATGTACCTCTAAACTCAGGAGTAAAGCTAGTATAGATATGCGAGCTAGTTGTTTATGTAACTATACCACAACACTATACTCACTATGCTTTAGAAACTTTAGGAATTCCTTAGCTTCTGATAAACCAAAAAAGTAACATATTTTAATCCCACATTTAGCATACTTTTGGATGATTTAAACCTTGAATTATGTTATTTGGTGCTCTTAATCCTTTGTTTTCATGTTTTATACTTAGGAGAGCACTGGAGGATGAAAAGAACGAGAAACAGGCTTAAAATAGACCAAATTGGGCCAAAATAGAAATTGACACGGCTTGGGCCCAAGACCACACAGCTGTGCCTCATTGATAGACTAGAACATGACCTATCCATGATTCACACGGGCATGTCTCTTCAGCAGGATTGACCATGACTTGGCCTCGATTCACACGGGCGTGTGCCATAGGCGTGTCCTGCTGCAGATAAGAAGAATTCTATTCGGATTAGGGTACTTAGAGGTAAAGAAACATATTCCAAAAGCCTATATAAAGACCCTAGAGGCCAACCTTCAAGGGGGCGTTCAACTAGGCCAAAGAGCCAAGCCAGAGCAGTTGAATTTAGGGATTCACTCGAAGAAAGCCAGTTGATTCATCTCAAGAAGCCGGAATCATACTCAAGACGGAGGATCTCTCCTTCAATTCCTTCAAGGAGTTTTAGGATTTTCTTATGTTTTGTTTTACCTTTTCTTCTGAGATGTTTCTTTTACAATTATGAATTAAACCCCTCAGATACCTGAGGGGGATGAAACCTAAGATGGATCTTGTTATTGTTTTCTGAGCTATATGATAAATATTTGATTTATTCTTAATTATGTGTGCTTAATTCCTGTGTTGATATTTCTGGGATATTGATTCAAGTTTGATGTGCTTAGGTGGAGGAGGAATAGACCTTGCCTAAGAGTAGATCTAGCATAGTTAAGCGGAGTTGCTCGTGCCCTAGATATAGGGTGACAAAGTTCTGCCAGATTAGGCTTAAACCTAATATGGGAGTCCATAGATCGAGTTAATGCAATTCTAGGGTGTTTTAATTAGAAAGAGATTTCAATTAATCAACTTGGGTTTAGACGTTAGTCGCCTTGAATAGAGGGATTAATATAAATTATGGAATCCTACGGATCAGGTCAAATGAATAAATCGTCTAGTTCAGTTTTTGATAACAAGTGAAGTCTAGGTGGATTCTTCCTCGGGTATCGTCTTTATCAATTGGTTTTCCCAAAAGTATTTCTCCAATTCATTCTTTTTGTCTTAGTGTCTTTATCTTAGTAGTTAGTTAATTTAGATTAAATAATAAATTCCCTTTGATTTTTAGGCTAGATAATAGAAAGAAAGTTAGTATTAGTACTTTTGGATCCTTTGGGTTCGACAATCCGATCTTGCCTAAGCTATACTACTGTTCAATAGGTGCATTTGCCTCAAATCGTTGTCATAGTTAGCTTCTAGGTTCGATCATTCATTATATAAATTTTAAGACTTCGGCAATACAACGATCAAGTTTTTGGCGCCGTTGCCGGGGAACTAAAATATTAAGATTTTTATTACTTTAGCCATTTTTTATTTTTCGCAATTTACTTTTATTTTTAGTTCAATTTTAACTTTGCTAATATTAAGAAGGAACCCGACAAGACCACTAGTTTACGACAGTGATATTGAACGCACCGCTCGCAGAAATCGTAGAGAAATTAGGCGAACCCTAAATTACATAGAAGAAGAGCAAGAAGGCGAAACCAATCCCACTGAAGGGATGGCTAAAAATAATCCAATACCACCAGAGGTGGCCAAAAATAATGCTCCGCATACTATGTATAATTATGCTAAACCTAGTTTAACAGGAGCTGAATCGAGTATTGTTAGGCCTGCTATATCAGCTAATAATTTTGAATTAAAGTCTAACACTATTCAAATGATTCAACAGTTTGTTCAATTTGATGGTTTACAGGACGAAGACCCAAATGCTCATATCACTAATTTTCTAAAATTCTGTTATACCTTCAAAATAAATGGCGTTTCTGATGATGTCATTCGTCTTCGGTTATTTCCTTTTCATTAAGGAATAAAGCCAAACAGTGATTGACTTCGTTACCACGAGGTT
Source organism: Gossypium rotundifolium (assembly GCA_025506655.1). Classification (NCBI taxonomy): domain Eukaryota; kingdom Viridiplantae; phylum Streptophyta; class Magnoliopsida; order Malvales; family Malvaceae; genus Gossypium; species Gossypium rotundifolium. The sequence goes on along the minus strand of CP106730.1, from coordinate 10,370,927 downwards.
CAATCACTACATGGGACCAAATGATCGAGAAATTTTTAATAAAATATTTTCCACCGGCCAAAACGACCAAGTTAAGGAATGATATCTCTTATTTTGTACAGATGGATTTAGAGACACTATACGACACATGTGAGAGATACAAAGATCTTCTGAGAAGGTACCCATACCATGGATTACCTTTGTGGCTTCAAGTCCAAACCTTTTACAATGGTGTGAACCCTTCAACGAGACAACTCATTGATTCAGCCGCTGGTGGAATCCTGAATAACAGAACTCCTGAAGCAGCTTACGAGTTTATAGAAGAGATGGCGCTAAATAACTATCAATGGCAAGTCACAAGGACGAGGCCTACAAAATTAGTCGAGTTTTCAATCTCGATGCAATAACCATGCTATCGAATCAGGTAGAAATAATTAATAAAAAGCTTGATGGTTTGTGTTCTTCACAGGTACATCCGGTGATGCAGTGCGATGCAAGTGGAAGTGTGGTGAATCCTGAGTACCCACCCTACCATCCGGGCATAGAGAGCGAATAGATGAACTATATGGGTAACAATTTTAGATCTAGCACTAACCCTTATAGTAATAATTATAATCCAAGTTGGAGGAACCACCAAATTTTTCATGGGGAGGTCAAGGAAATCAAGGAAATCAAAGACAACAACCCCCACAAAATTTCCAACAATAGCCATACCCATAGGAAAAGAAGTCAACCTTGAGGAGATGCTGACAAAATTCATAGCAGCCACAGAAACCCGTCTCCAAAACACTAAGACAACACTTAAAAATCAACAAGCATCGATCAAGGGGATCGAGAACTAGTTAGAGCAACTTGCTAAGCTGATCTTCGAACGATCGCAAGGGAGCCTACCTAGCAACACTAAGACTAACCCAAAGGAGCAAATCCAAGCCATAACAGCTCATGATAGTGTAGGGTTAGATGAACCCAATCCAAGACAAGAAAATATGGTAGAAGAAGGTAAAGTTGAGGTAACCCAAGAAAAACCAAAACCGGTAATCAAAGAGTACCAACCTCGCATACCATATCCCGAAGTGTTGAAGAAAGACAACACAGAGGAACAGTTCGATAAGTTTCTTAAACTTTGAAGAAATTACATATTAACTTACCATTTCTTGAAGCTCTTTCACAGATGCCAAATTCCAGGAAATTTTTAAAAGAGCTGTTGACAAACAAATAGAGATTAGACGAAGCATCAAATGTGGAGCTAAACGCAATGTGCTAAGCAATTCTACAAAATAAACTACCATGAAAATTAAAAGATCCAGAGAGTTTTACAATTCCATGTTTAATTGGTAGTTTAACTGTTGATAATGCTTTAGCCGATTTAGGGGCAAGTATAAATGTCATGCCTTATAAAATGTTTAAACAGCTAGGTCTAGGGAAACCCAAACAAACTAGAATGAGCATTTAATTAGCTGATAAAACTATTTGAATTCATAGGGATATAATTGAAGATGTACTCGTAAAAATTGATAAATTCTTATTTCTAGTAGACGTTATTGTTTTAGACATGGATGAGGACAATTCAATTCCTTTAATCTTAGGAAGACCCTTTTTAGCAACTGCCAGGACTAAAATTGATGTTGGTACAAGAGAACTCATACTTCGTGCAGGTGACGAATCAATTAGTCTTCAGGCTCTTAACTCAGCTAGGACATCAAGTGATAAAGGTGAGAAAGTAAATTCAATCAATAACCAAACTATTCAACCTTTCTCATAGGAAACACCACAAAGCTACAAAACTGAACCTGATCCTACACCCCATAAAGAAGTAATTCATGAGGATCGAAAGCTTTATATCGAAGAATCAAACGAGTGGAAGGCACACTTTAAGGAGAAATCGAAACCGCAGGAAGTAAAATTGAAGGAGCCCTCAAAGAGCTCATAGGGACATCAAACCACTCAAAATAGGAGATCAGGTACTGTTAAATAAAATAGACCTTGGAATCACTACGTCAAACCTGAATTCAAACGAAGAAATCCCTCTTGAGGATGCAATATCTTTTCATACGGAACCATCGAGGTAAGCAATCACATATTCGATACTTTTAAAGTAAACGCTACTTGACTTAAACTATACAATGATAGCATGAAAAAGGATTTCTCACTCTTCAAACCACCATAATCATGCAAATGAGAGGAAAGTTGAGTTTAAGACTTTAAACGAGCGCTTCTCGAGAGACAACCTGAGCACTAACCCTATTTATTGTTACATTTTTCTTTTCTTTTCTTTTCTTTTCTTCTTCTTAAGCACCGAATTATAAACTAACCAAAAAGTGCAGATTTTTATGCCACACGGTCGTGGCCGTAGCCATGTGGACGCACCGAATCCACGTACTGATAGGGTAGAGATGGTACGAGTCAGAAGAATCATATCTTTGAAGTCACGGCCATGCCACGGCCGTGCGATGTGGCCATGGCTGACACTGTGAGTTCATAAACGGGTGTGGCAAACTAAACATGGGCATAGGAAAAATGATATGCCCAACAACATGGCCGTGCGAGGTGGCCGTGGTCGATACTGACTTACCAGAAATGGGCGTGGCAACCTGAACACGGGCGTGGGGAAGTGCCAGACTTGAAACTGTATTTAAACCACCACCCCCTCCCCTCACCACCTACTTCCCAACACTCTCTTCTCCCACACCCCTTTTGTTTTTCCCTTTCATTGTCTTTCACTTTCATTTTCTAAACCTTTGAGATACACCACATCTATGTCGAAGAAGCGAAAGGATCCAAGCACATTATCCCTGTGGGAGATCGACCTACATAAGTTCATGCCGGGTGCTTCATTCACTCAACAAGCCAAGGGTCTTTGAGACCATTTAATTTTTCTTTTACTTTTCTCTTCTCCTTTATTTTCCTTATCGTTACTTCTCTTCTGCTTTATTAGTTTATCTTACTTTAGTTTTCTAATTTTAGGTTCTAAAGGCTGCTAGGGAATCACATACCATGGCCTTAGAAATCACGCCCACCTCACGAACCATCTTACAATAAGGACTTTTCAGTCCATTAATCTTTTCTTTTAAGTTTATTTTACTTTTTATTTTCCTTCACTTTAGATTGCTTTTCTTTAAATATTTATTTAGTATATTTGAATCTTTATTATTATTTCCTGGCTAACTCTTCACGAGATCCCCAATTTCTTTATCTAGCGCAGGAATTCGAGGCACCCCCTCCAACTTATCTTTCACCTCCGAATCAAGTTTCCACACTTCCAATCCAAGGATCTCATCCAAAAATCAAGAAGTTTCACTTCTCCCATCTCTTTTGATACTCTTATTATATGATTATTACCTATCTTTGTACATTGAGGGCAATGTACATCTTAAGTGTGGGGGGTGAAAGTTTATTAGAAAAAGTACCTAACCTTTTGCATTATTCTCAAAATCCTAAACTCTATCTTAACTTTAAGTATTTTTCTCATATTACTAATTAGGATGAAATTTTTGTTGATTTATGATTTTTATTGATATATTTTAAATTAAGTCATATTTAATTGTGCATTGATGATTTAAGCTTTAAGATACTAGAGAATCAAGCATGATAAGTCTATCTTTCAAGAATCAAAAATTTTTCTAGGTTGTTGAACTGAATTTGAATATTACCTTGAAGATTGAAATTTATAGGGATTGATGTCAAAAACTCATAATTTTTTAAGATTTTGAGCCTTATAGAGCATATATTTTTTTTCATGCTCACTTTATTGATTATGAGTGTGTCAACATTGAATTGTTATTCTAGAACTTGCCTCGATTATACATGTCAAGACCACACCTTTGATTTGATATACAGAGATGATAAAGGCACTTAGGATTTAACCCACTCACTCCACTAAAAGCTTACCTTCATAATTAACCCCTAGTGAACCCCTTTGATCCTAACAACCCTTTTTATTAATTCACCCACTAATATTAACTCAAAACCCCACTCATATTTGTTATCACCATTCCTTTTGACTACCCTTTTATCGAGTTTTGATTTGAGCAGTTGCCTAACTATGTTCTTTATTTCAATTGTTAAAGTTCTTTCTTATTAAATTTGATTTGTTCTTAAAAAAATTGAAGTATATTCAGTATTAGTATTATGAAAAGTGAACTTGTACAATTAAAATTCCACCTATTGAAGAAAGAGCTCGTATTATTAGTATTACAAGTTTTCAATTGATGTAATTATTCATTATTCAATCATTTTTCTAGTCAGGTAATGTGTTAGGTCAATCTCGATTCTAACCTTCTAATTTAGCCTTTATTCACACCTTTAACCCAAGCCCTATTACAACCCTATTAAAGACCTTTTGATTTGTGTATCATCTCATATTACAGTGGTGGATATTTGATTTTCAGGCAAGCTTACGGGATTAACTTTTCAAGTTAGACTTTTGAGTGCTTTTTCTTAAACCTTAAACACTTCGAGTGCTTTGAGTGAATCTTTAGTGAAGATGTCAATCCTTTTCAGTTTTGAATCAAAGGTAATTATTTAGATAAGGGTAAACACCTATGTTTTCGTGCTACAAATATATGACTTAGAATTGTTTGAATCTTTAGGAGTTTCTGAGTTAAATTATCCATGTATGAATTATCTATGAATTATGATGAGACATTGTTGATGAGAATTATGAATTATGGAAAGTTTGTTTTAATTGTAAGTTGAGAATTTTGCTTGAGGACAAGCAAAAGCTTAAGTGTGGGGGTATTTGATAAACTGAAAAAGTAACATATTTTAATCCCACATTTAGCATACTTTTGGATTATTTAAACCTTGAATTATGTAATTTTGTTCTCTTAATCCTTTGTTTTCATGTTTTATACTCAAGAGAGTACTGAAGGATGAAAAGAATGAGAAACAGGCTTAAAACAGACCAAATTGGGCCAAAATAGAAATTGACACGGCCTGGGCCCAAGACTACACGGTTGTGCCTCATTGATAGACTAGAACACGGCCTGGCCACGATTCACACGGGCGTGTCTCTTCAGCAGGATTGACCACAGCCTGGCCTCGATTCACACGGGCGTGTGCCATAGGGAGTGACCCTGCCGTAGATAAGAAGAATTCTATTTTGATTAGGGTACTTAGAGGCAAAAAAACATATTCCAAAAGCCTAAATAAAAACCCTAGAGGCCAACCTTCAAGGGGTGTTCAGCTAGGCCAAAGAGCCAAGCCAGAGCAATTGAATTTAGGGATTCACTCGAATAAAACCAGTTGATTCATCTCAAGAAGCTAGAATCATACTCAAGACGAAGGATCTCTCCTTCAATTCCTTCAGGGAGTTTTAAGGTTTTCTTATGTTTTGTTTTATCTTTTCTTCTAAGATGTTTTCTTTTACAATTATGAACTAAACCCCTCAGATACCTGAGGGGGATGAAACCTATGACGGATCTTGTTATTGCTTTCTGAGCTATCTGATAAATACTTTATTTATTCTTAATTATGTGTGCTTAATTCTTGTAATGATATTTTTGAGATATTGATTCAAGTTTGATGTGCTTAGGTGGAGGAGGAATAGACCCTGCCTTAGAGTAAATCTAGCATAGTTAAGCGGAGTTGCTCGTGTGCCTAGAGATAGGGTGACGAAATTTTGTCGATTAGGGTTAAACCTAATATGGAATCCATAGATCGAGTTAATGCAATTCTAAGGTGTTTTAATTAGAAAGAGATTTTAATTAACCAACCTAGGGATAATCGTTAGTCTCCTTGAATAGAGGGATTAATATAAATTAAGGAATCCTACGTATCAGGTCAAATGAATAAATCGTCTGGTTTAGTGTTAGATAACAAGTGAAGTCTAGGTGGATTCTTCCTCGGGTATTGTCTTTATCAATTGGTTTTCCCAAAATTATTTCTCCAATTCATTCTTTTTGTCTTTGTAACACCCCAAACCCGGCCCAAACATTACGATAGAATTTGGTTTGCTCTGAGAGAAAACATTTTGAAAACCATTTTAAACCGATTCAAAACTTTGTTGAAATGCCTTTCATTTTCAATTCTCTTTGTTAAAACCATACTTAATTTGTTTAAAAATATTTATTGATTGAATTGTTTACGACTTCAAATGTACCGATGGCACTTTAAAACATTTTATGCTTAATTTGAGAAAACATGTGCATCCGTTTTAACATCATCAAATAGTTTAAACAAAACATTCAAAACATGCAAAGAATAACAAAAATGATTCTAGGAGGCCTTATTACATCTTAAATAAAACAAACCAACAGAAAAATAATTAAAATTTAAAGTTCATTTATATCAAATGTCCACTTGCATGGCCACCTCGAGTCCATCCTGGTTCCTCATCCGTAATTTACGAGTCACTTGAAAAATTAAAGGAGAAGGTGAGTCACCAAGACTCAATGTGTAACCCTTCCCGATTTAGTGCAACAACATACACAAATCATAACCAATTAATATGCATAAGTTTAAGATGCACCCATTCTAACCATCCAAACGCCTTTCTACCCCGTGGTACCAAACCACTGGTGGTGCCAAACCACCGGTGACGATAGTCACAAATGTGATGCCAAATCACTGGAGATACTAAATCTACGGTGTCCGAGGACACAAATCGAATGATGGGGCCAACCCATTGTGTGATACCAAATCACCGGCATCAATCCCATATCTCAAAGTGGGGCCAACCCACGGTGGTGCTAAGCCATAGGGACGAGACGCTATGAGGTGCCAAACCTCTGGAGGTACCAAACCTCTGGTGACCGTAGTCACAATGTGTTACCAAAACACTGGTGTCCGTCGACACGAATATCACTGCCCCCTCCACTCGTTTAACCCATATCATTCAATTACATACTTTTACAGAAATCATGCTAATAGATTTATTTAACAACATTCATAGATTTATCATTGCCATATATCATATACCGCACATACCAAATGTATCATGCTTCCCAAAAGCATCAAATAGTAATCTCATAGCAACAAAGACTTACCCAAATCCTTGTTTATACCATGATGGTATTACATTCGAATCTACACAAACCGATTAAGCATACATATAACACTTAGCATATTAAATAGTTATAAGGTGTGTATGTACACACCTTTCACCAACAATAGTCCTAATCCTCAAAGAATCAATTGGCCACACAAGATTTCTTGCTCCTATAATCGGCCAAACATAAGATGAGTTACGGACATGGACCATTCGGCCAAACCAAATAATTCTACGGGGTTATCTTATGAACCCGAAACCTCACCTAATTGCCTTCGAGTACTAACTACAGCAACCAGTACGCAAATCTGCTTCACTTCCCTACAATCGGCAACCATTAAAATAAATAATAGCCTTCGGCTTTAGAATAATCAAAAGAATAATCCCTTAAAATAAATCCTTACCACCTTCAATATTCGGCCAAGATACTTCTAATTGGAAGAAGAGAGTTTCGGCACACCCAAAAGAGTATAATCGGCCAATAAAGAAATTTTTGAGAAGAAAAGAGAAATAGGGGATTCGATTTTGAAAAGAAAAGAAAAGTGGTAGATGAAAGAGAATGTTGTAGGAGATTCGGCCAAAATTTAGAAAAAGAAAGAATGGTTTTTGGTTTTTGATAAAGGTTGAAAAGAGAATGGAAAAGAATTGATCAATGGAAGAAAGAGAGAGATAGAAAAAATGATGTTCGGTCACCACAACTTTACCAAAGAAGAAAATACACAAGATGCAAAAGAAAATGTAGTTTGGTTCAAAAGACAAATGAGAGAAAGAAAGTGGTATTTTGTTTTCAACAAAATGAAGTTGTCTTCAAAAGAAATTTTGCACTAAAACACCCTAGACATTCTACCAAAGATGAGAGTTTTTGGAGAGGAAAAACAAACACAAAATGATACACAAAACAAAAGTTTGGCCAACATCCCCCAAGCTACCTATCACATTCAGCCATCCCCTTTTCCACACATGCCGTCCACATTCAACCATTAAGGCCTAGGAAAACATTCTCCACCTTTCATGCCCTTGTCCCTCATAATACCATAAACTCAAGATTCTTATCCCTATCTTCAAGCTTTCCTTAAGCAAAATTCAACTTACTAAAGATGAAGTCCAACCTATCATAAACATAGGTTGACCAGGCCATTAATGTTAAAATACAAAATAAACCTTCAAAATGCTAAACATGCTACTCGAACCTCTAACCTCAAGCCACCTTTCAAGCTCCTTAACCAACTTGCCACTTACTCCTCTTATGCTTTAAATGAACACTTAATTTAAATTAAGTGCTAAGCTCACTTAATCCACTTCATTAAATAAACCATACTAAAAACTATTCTAATTTTCTAAAGCTCAAGGCCCAATCCTACTAGGCCCAATTTCGGGATGTTACAGTCTTAGTGTCTTTAGCTTAGTAGTTTGTTAATTTAGATTAAATAATAAATTCTCTTTGATTTTTAGGCTAGATAATAGAAAGAAAGTTAGTATTAGTACTTTTGGTTCCTTTGGGTTCGATAATCCAGTCTTGCCTAAGCTATACTACTGTTTGATAGGTGCACTTACCTCAAATCATTGTCATAGTTAGTTTCCAGGTTTGATCATTCATTATATAAATTTTAAGACTCCGACAATTTAATGATCAACTTCCTCCTCTTTTATTGGTTCATTAACAGGCGACTTAGGTTCGACTACTTTTCCTTTCTTTTGCTCCACCGTCAGGGTTTTTCCCTTAATGGATTCTGTTCAGACATTTATCAAATCGTAGCGTCTCCCACTAGACGTATGAGAACCTACATCTTGATCCTTCTTTGAAGCACTGGATGAGTTCTCCTTTCCCAGGATCGTCACATTACAATCATAATTCTAGGGGACCCTTTTGTTATCCTTATAAGAGAAGACCGCAGGTTTCTAAATTATGATCTTTGGTGTCATCTGCACCCCAGCTTCGTTACTTTTAGGTCACAAAATGAAAACCACGGATAATTGACTTTCGGGACCCTCTTTGTTGATTCTGATGCACATATGCTTCCTTCTTCTTTAACTTTTTCCCAGAACTCTATCTATTTATTGTCCATCAGACATTGCACTAAGGCCCTGAATTCTACACATTCTTGAATCTTGTTTCCTTCTCCATGATGGAACTTACAGTAGTTCCTCATCTTTTCACAACTTCCTTTTGGATCCGAAATGATTAAACTCCTTTTGACCATCTCTTTCCAGACCCATCTCAATGGAGTTTTTACTTCTGCAATATCCTTCTTCATCCATCTACCCATATATTCACTCAACGCGTTTACCCCATTATCAGTATAATTGGGTAGCGGATTTTCTGTATTAGGCGCATCATCAAATTTCACAATGCCCATTTTAATAAGTATTTTGACTACTTTCTTAAAGGTAGTGCAATTTTCTATTGAATGCCCTAAAATTTCTACATGGTAGTCACATTGAGCGTTTGCATCGTACCATTTAGGATATGAGGGCTATAATGGTTTTAGGTAAAAAGGGGATACCACTGTGCGTCAAATAAACTTTGATACAACTCCCTATATGTCATTGGGATTGGCATAAATTGGAGTTTCTCAGTGTTTTTCTTTGTCCCGGATTCTTGTTTTGATAAACCTTGTTGACCAGCAACCACCGTTCTTGGCTGGTTTACAGTAATCAATTTTGAGTAACCCTTGTTATATGTATTTGTGTTTTTCACCTTATTTTACTTTTTCCTCAAGGCTAACCTTTTGTTACTCTCTCCTGCATCTATCTTTCCACTTCTTATGGCATTCTGGATCATTCCACCATTCATCACTATATCTGAAAAACTTTTTGTGGCTCTTCCTAGCATGTGAGTGATGAATGGGGCCTTTAGAGTGTTAATGAAGAGCATTGTGGTTTCTTTCTCCAGAAGTGGCGATTGAACTTGGATGGCAACTTCCCTCCATCTCTATGCATATTGCCTAAAACTCTTACTCGATTTCTGCTCCATGTTTTGTAAAGTAATTCTTTCAGGAGTCATATCTGTTACATGACTATACTACTTCATGAACGCTTGTGCTAGGCCCTCACGAACCAATCTTGGTAAGACTCAATTGGTTGTACCATTTGGATGCTGCCTTACCAAGACTGTCTTGGAAGCAGTGTATTAGTAGTTGATCATTGTTAACATATCCAGTCATCCGTCTACAAAACATGGTAATGTGAGCTTTAGGGAAACTGGTCCTATTATACTTTTCAAATTCTACCATTTTGAACTTGTAGGGAAGTACTAAGTTTAGGACCAAGCTCAGATCTTTAGCGTTAATTTCATGATGACTATCAGTGCTTTCCATTGCCTTGAATTTTTCCTCCAGCCATTTACACCTATCCTTTAACTATTTTGGCAATTTTACCCTTACCCTTTCTTTTTCTGCAATGTCATCAAAATTGAGGATAGCAGGATTGGTTGGGTTATCCCCTGGATTACAACCTGATCTAGCTTGAAAGTTCACCGGTACTGAAACGTCAGCCTGAAAATTGTTGAGGCCTAATCATGACGGATGGTCTTAGCGGTATACCTCAGCTTGGGTTAGTGCATTTGTTGGAGTAAAACCTGGAGGATAGAGAGGTTCCTCATTATCCTCCCCAATATTGTTCATGAGGCCTTTTCCTTTATCTGTTCCCCCAGCCAACAGCAGTTCGGTCAACTAAGTCATCATGTTTCTTTGAGACTTCAGCATTTTGTCCATAATGTTTTTTTGATTCTTAGCTAGTTGTTATTGCATTTGAATTTGTAATTGGTCTTGTATCTCCCTTTAAAGTTGCTTCAAGTCTTTCCAACCTTTGGTCCATGTTTTTTGTCTTTGCTCAGGTACCGTAACGATGTTTGGTTGGTAAGTTTTTATTGATTTCCAGATTAACTGAAATGATTTTAATTAATTAGGGTCTTTCTATGAAGTTTAATGCACATGATGTGATGTAATGCGAATGCATGAAATGAATGCAAAAAGGTGTCATTCTAATTCAATTTTATTTAGAAAACTTTACTAGAAAACAAAATTCTTTACATAAAATGGATTACAAATATGCCTTTGCCCTAATGCTCAAAGTTTTAAATTTCCTAAGCAACGAAGCTAACTCTTGACCCTAGTCTGACTCTAGCTCATACTTCACGCTTAGCATATCAGCCTGAATTGCCAAAGTCTATAGATAATTGGCTACCTCCCGAATCTAAGCCATGACTTTGCCCATAATGTAATCCTGGTTCCTAACTTGATTCTGAGAATGGTGAAGCTATTCCTTCCAACGTTTCTCACTTACTTCAAGAAGCTCTACTCAGAGCTCATAGTTTTGTAATGCAGACTCTAATTCTTCTATCCTTCCTTTCATTTCTTCGATCTTGTTCAAACTCACCCTCAACTCAACCGTATAGTTACAATTTCTATACTGATGAAGTACATTTTCAAGTTCTGCCACTCTAGCCTTTAATTCCTCTTTGTCATTCTAAGCTTCTAACAAACTCCTCTCTTTGTGCCTAAGCCTCTTGGAATTTTCTTTCCCACTGATTTGCTTTGGTCCTTTCCTCTTGAATTTCCTGTCACCACTGCTTCAACGTTTTTCCCAATCCAGCGATTCTTATTGAGAGACGCAGTTTCTTGTAATCCGTCTTCAAGCTATCCTAGTCATCGATGGCTTTATTCTTTCCTTTCCTTAATTTCTCGGCCTCTAGCTTTTGAACATCAGCATCTAACCTTAAATGCATCTTTTCTTCCTCCAATTGTTCTGTCCTCCTCTTGAAGCTCTAGATTCTTCTTTTCAAAATCTTGCTTTAAGATCTCAAGTTCTGATGGGACTATTTGTAAATACTCTTCCATCGGTTGCACGCCTTCTAAACTTGGCCCAGGGATATTATCATTAATTCTTTTACTCAACCATCCACTGTACTCAGGGGTCGTCATTGATCCCACGGCCAACCTTTTTATTCGACGAAGTCTGATTCCAAGCGCTAGAAATCTCCTTAACCCTTTTCTTGTAATTATCTCCCTATACGAGAACTCATATTGAGCTAGCCCATGCATTGTCAGTATGAACTACCTTGATCTGTATTGCCTTAGTACAAGCAAAGGAGCATACCCAACGGTTCCCCAAATTCCAAGCAAAGGGACCTAGTGAAAACTCCCGCATCGATAAAGAATTTCGTCGGGAACCAACCAAGGAGCTCTTCACTTGATATCTTCTTTCTGGAGATTTTGGAGGAGTGCTATCCAATTTTCCTCTGATATGTCATCTTTTCTTGGTGTAGCCGCTATCTCTTTTAATATGGAATAGCTATCGGAGAAAACCTAATAAGAAACTTTATCCACCTTCCAAAAATGACTATTGAACTAGGCTAACAATAATTGCCCTCACCGGATCTCTTACATTTATTCAAAGATCTAAATGTCTTGCCAAGGTTGCAGGAATAGGCGTGACTGCTTTGTTAAGTCGGTCGAAGAGATCTTAGACTGCCTCATCTACATACCCTAATTCCTTAGGGAAAAGCATTAATCCGTAGATACTCAAAGCAAAAACATTGACTTTCTTCTTCGTATCAGGATGCCCTAGAATCAAATCTCTCAAATTCTTCCATGGGTTGCATTTACACTCACCTTTTTGCCTGATCCTAACTATAATCCATTGTTCACTCATTCCCATAATATTCATCAATGTTTTCCAAAAGGTAGGGACATAAGAGGCTCTCGAATAGGCTTTATCGACTTGAACCTTCGGACAATGCAGTAGAGCTGTATACTCTTCCACAATAGGCACCAAATCAATGCTTCCAAAGGTAAAGTAACTATACGCAGGGTTCTTATAATATCCGGGATTTAGGGGTTATGCATTTTCACTTGAATGAATGTGATTGCATGCTTGAGTGTGTTTTTAATGAGTTTTGGGGCTTCAGGAACCTTGAATTGTAGGTAGAAGCCTTAGAAAAATAATTGATTTTAAGCCTAAAAAGGGGCACTAAGGGAGCTAGGCCTTAAGGAGTTTATTGTGTGGTTTAGGACACAAATAACCCAGTGGTAAGGAGGCAAGGAGGCGCCACTTAGGGCCTTGTGAGGTGACGCCACAGGGAGTGAGGAGGGCCTAGGTTCGAGCAGCAAGGAAAGCATTTTGGAGCTTTTATTTTTTAGCAAGGAGATACAGTGATGGACGGCACAAGGACACTTCATGGATGAAGTGTAGATTGGGTCAAATAGCTTAGAGATTCAGCTAGGAAGGAGGAAAAGAGGGGATTGAGTGGAGAGAAGAAGAGTTGGCCAGCATGAGGACTTTTGGGGAGGGGTTTATTCGGTCATGTGTGGGAGAGTAGTGCCGAAATTTCTGAATTCCTTTTTACTCATCTCCCTCCTTTCTCTTTTATTTTTCTAAGGTCAAACTCCTCTACCATCCTTTTTCACCATTGCCGAAATTCTTAAGGTCCCAAACATCTCTTTTTCTTTTTTCTCCATTCCATATTTTACTCTCCATAGTCGATTTCATCTTACTCCTTGAACCGATTCCTTTTCTATTATTTTCTCAAAGCCAATCTGTTGTGGCCGAATCTCTCTGTGTTCCAAGCCAAGGGTGTCCAATCGATTTCGACAAGGGTTAACAATTAGTTGAGTTCTTTTCTTTTTCCTTCTTCCTTTATTTAGCCGGAAGTCAAAGATTCTAATTCCTATTTTTCTTTTGACCGAACCATGAAGGAGATCTTTCGGGATTATTATAGCCGATAGTTGGAAGGTGTTCTTTTCGGGATTTAAGAACCAAGGTAAGCAAGGCATACCATTCGGCCAAGGGCCACTTTTATTTATTCTTAGGCTATGCCGATTCTAACTATGGCGTTTTAGGGGATTTTTGACAGATCTTCAGGATTTGGCTAAGCAATCTAGGTAAGGGTTCTAGTGTTTCAGATCTGTTCCTTATTCATTCAAAAGCCAAAAACTAACCGTTTGAGTGTACTAGTGCTTAGCTGATTGCAAGGTTGGATCATCATGAAGTTTTGAGATTTGGTTGGTAACCAAATAGGCAGCAAGGTAAGGATTTTGGTTGCGTTAACCCTTCGGGATTTTCTGTATAGCCGAATGGCCTCTTTGCTAATGTTCTTAGTGTTGGCCGAATGTAGGAAAGGGGATCTAGTGCGTTAGATCAGGATTTTCGGGATTTCAGTTAGATCTATGAATAGTCAGGTGTGTAACCCTACACTAAAATTCCCAATAGATTAATAATAATGTTAAGCATGTGTTAATGAAGTGACGAATAAACATGGCTAAGGGTACCATTTAATGGTACAATGAATTCAGGTATGTTACCCATTAATACTCGTTAATAATGTTTAATAACATTGATGTGAAAATATGTGGAATTCCGTTATGAATTTGGGGGTAAGGTAAATTGCATGATAATTGTATGTTTTGAATGTTGCATGGGCATATGGGTGATTATGTTCAAGGGGAAGTGATCTGGTGGTTTCTACCACATTATTTGGTGACTTATGTCACATATTATAATCTGGTGACTCTGTCACATTATCTGGTGGCTATGCCATAATTATAAGGGCGATGTGCAGTTGACTGTAGCGACTGCCTTCCATGGTGTGTAGCAGATGGAGGGTCAATTTAGTAATCCCCACGGTGTGATCGGTAGGTACGGGTGATGTGTAGAGGTTGGATTTAGGTGGTTTAGGTTACACCATTGTTTGCAATTGTTTTATGTGATTTAATATGCCTTGTTTGTTTTGGGAGTCTGTGTTGGTAGTTACACACTGAGTCTATTGACTCACCCCTCGTGGGCTAACATTTTGCAGATGGCACTCAGTAAATAGACCGGGTCGGCAGGAACTTAGTGGTGGCCATGCTCAACTTAGTAATTTTGGGTTTTCTTATCAAGTTTATTTTGATTTATTTTGGGTTATGTTTTGATGTAATAAGGCCATTATCACTTAACTGCTTTATTTATGCGTTTTAAATTTTTATTATGATGCGAACAATATCGAACAGAACGATTAAACAATTTTCATAAAACAACATCAATTATTTTGAAACCCAAACACCTACGGTTTTCAAGTTAATAATAATAAACTCTAAAATACGACATTTCTTTTAACTTGTAACTTTTGCAATATGAAAATATCGTTTTAGTACAAAACTAAATTACAACACGGTTTTAACTTGAGAACAATCCAAATTTATTTTCTTCAAAACCATCAAGATTTTCAAAATGTCATTACGAGACTTAACTACGTTTTAATCAAGGAGCATGCCAGATCCGGTCAGGGCTTGTGGGTCGGGTTTGGGGTGTTTCAATTTGGTATCAGAGCCTGGTTCAAAACTCGGCCTTGAGGGCTTTTTGGGCCCAAAACGTTTTTCTTATTTGAACTTGAGTTTACAAAAGAATGAGCAGGTTTTCTGGCATGGCACCTGAGTCTCCGGCCCAAAGTCCATCAGGTAAGTACCCCTAACCATTGTGTGATTTGTATGTGGGTATTACGGGGACGTAGATTAGTAGATTAGGAGCTATTGAACTCTAGGATTAGCTTACTCCAACACGTAATTACATAAAATTTAAAGTCTAATTAAACAAACTCGTGAGTGAGTCACCGAGTTAAGGTGTGGCAACCACAGCGCATGTCTAGGATTGTATTCAGGGGGAGTTTGGTATTTAAGCGGTCCTAGTGACTCACCTCCTCTCCGCTCGAATCCTACCTGGTGCGTAGTGACGGTTCATCCTAACTAAGAGGACTTAATCACAGGCTAAATTCCATAATTAAAACCCAAAAGGGACCAGTCACCTTATTTGTACAACCCTAAAATTAGACCTTGGTTTCAAAACTTCCAAAGTACCCTTGGTTCAAAAAATGACCAAAATACCCCTAATTTGCAAATTGACCAAATTGCCCCTAACAAAAAAAAATAAAACTTACCCTCAGTTTATAAAATTACCATGCTACCCTCGATTTCTTTTATCAAAATATTCCTATTTTCCAAAAAACCAAAAATCTCTATTTTATGAAAATTTCAAAATACCTTGATTTGGAAAATTACCGAAATACCCCCAATTTCCAAAATTATCGAAATACCCCGAATTTCCAAAATTACCAAAGTACCTTCAGGGATTACAAAATTACCAAAACACCCCTATTTTCACAAAAACACCAAGGACCCTATCTTGAAAAAAATTACGAAAATACCCCTATAGGATAAAATGACGAAAATACCTCTGGGTAGTAGAAAACAACAACAATGATAACCACAACACTTTTCTATAATGAATGCGAGTTCATGAATGTTGATGATTGAATGAATAAACTTGAGACTGTAGTGTGAATTCGAAAGAACTACCACTAAATTTCTTCACATAAAATTTGTTCGTGGGTAATCAGTGGAATAAAAACTAATGCATAAAATTTTTAAAGCAGTTTAAACTGCGATCGTAGGCATGATTTCTAGGGGACGTGATCATAATGTGTGTGGCCGTGGTAGAGACCAAATGACCGTATCAGAACCCGTTAGGTCTGGTCAAGGGTTCGAGAATGAGATGCCACCACCACCATTCTTTGGTGTTGAATATCGAGGATCGACGGGGGATGATGCGAGATCACAGTGATCTTTGCGAGTTCTTGAGAGGGTGGCTGGAGCAGGTCGAGGTATGGGAGCTCGAAAGTCTGTACCTGAGTGACTCCGAACTAATGGAGCTGAGGTTTTTCGAGGTATATCTGGTGTGGCGCCCAATACGGCTGAGTATTAGTTGGAGGCGACGAAGTGAATTATGGACGATTTGGACTTGACTGTTGAGGAGAAACTGAAAGGGGTGGTGTCGCTTCTCTGCGATGAGTCATACCAGTGGTGGCTCATGGTTCGAGATGGTGCTACAGCGGATGATCTCACTTGAAAGTATTTTAAGGTGGCGTATCAGAAGAAGTATATTGGGACTAGCTATATAGATGCCCAGAGAAAGGCGTTTTAGGGTTGGCTCAAAGGAATAAGTCCGTAGCGGAGTACGAGGCAAAATTTTTAAGCTTGTGCAGATATGCTCGAGGTATTGTGGCTACGGACATGAATGATGTGTTCGGTTTGAGGACGGACTGAGGGATGACCTAAGATTGTTGATTGCTCCACAGCAGGAGTGGGAGTTTGCTGTGTTGGTAGAGAAGGCTAAGGTTGTTGAAGGAGTTAAGGAATCTGTGAGACAAAATGCAGACAAGAATAGACAAAAGAGAGGTTTTTGATCATCAGAGTCATCTGGGAACGTCCAAAAGAGACCTAGAGTTGATGGGTCACGAGGTCAGCAAGTTATTACAAGAGGACAGTACCGTACTTGTGCTCAGTGTGGAAAGATGCACCTGGGTGAGTGTTGGAAGAAGACGGGTGGATGTTTTAAGTGTGGGTCCAAGGATCACATGATTAGAGACTATCCTATGAAAATGCAGACGAGGCCACCAACAAGTCGTGGTCTTAATCAGCAGAAGAGGTGGGCGAAGAACCACCATGGGTCGTGGTCCCGGTTGGCGAGGTAATGGTTTTGGAAGAGGTCGGGGAACACCGAGCAGAGGTGTTGGTAACACGGAGGCGAGACAATGGGTCTAGTATATCTGATTCAATCGGAGGAGGATGGTGATGCACCGATGTCATAATGGGTATGTTCCTTATCTCTAGATTACCCTTTATTGCGTTGATAGATATTGGGTCAACTCATTCATACATTGCTAGTAAGGTGTCTGGAACTCTGCATGTGAACTCTGAGACTGTACCTAGGAAGATGACTATACTTAACCCTTTAGGGCAATCAATAGTGTTAGACAAACTCTTTAGGGCAATACCTTTGGAAGTTTAGGGGGCGCAGTTTCTAGCTGACTTAATGGAGTTGCCATTTGAGGAATTTGATCTAATCTTAGGCATGGACTGGTTAGTGAAGTACCATGCGAATGTGGATTGTGCTGCTAAGCTCATGTCGTTAAGAACTTCTGACGACAAAGAGGTTGTGGTAATGGGCGAGAGACGAATTGCTTGTCAAATGTAGTATCTTCCCTTAAGGTAGAGAAGATGGTGAGAAAAAGGTGTGTAGCTTTTCCGATGTTGATCGATGCCTTAGAGGCTAAGGAAGCAAATGTGGAGGAGTTAGAACAAGAAGGGAATTTGTGGATGTCTTTTCAAGGAGTCGCCTAGGTTACCCGGACGGGAAAGTGGAGTTCTAATTAATTTCTTGTCGGTATAGCTCTGTGTCAATTGCTCTATACCAAATGGTACCAAAGGAGTTAGTAAAGCTTAAAGCCCAGATCCAAGAGTTACTCGATCATGGCTTTATTCGACCTAGTGTGTCTCCATGGGGAGCACCGGTCCTATTTGTGAAGAAGAAGGACGGGACTATGCTCATGTGCATAGATTATCGGCAATTGAATAAGCTGACCATCAAGAACAAGTATCCATTGCCAAGGATAGATGACTTGTTCGATCAACGTAAGGGGGCCGCGGTATTTTCAAAGATAGATCTAAGGTCAGGATATCATCAGCTTAAGGTGAAGGAAGCAGATATCTATAAGACAGCTTTTCGGACTAGGTACGGGCATTATGAGTTCTTGGTAATGCCGTTCGAATTGACAAATGCCCCAGTCGCGTTCATGGATATGATAAATCGAGTTTTCCAACCCTACCTGGATCGGTTCGTCATTGTGTTCATAGACGATATCTTAGTGTATTCCAAGTCTGAGGAAGAACACGATGAGCATCTTCAGGTGGTGTTGCAAGTGCTAAGGGAAAAGAGGCTATATGCCAAGTTCAGCAAGTGTGAATTTTGGCTAAAGGAAGTTATGTTCTTAAGGCATGTGGTGTCTGCCAAAGGAATAAGGGTGGATCTTCGGAAGATTGAGGCAGTAGTATATTGGAAACCACCTAATTCTGTGGTTGAGGTTCGTAGTTTCTTAGGGTTAGCAGGCTACTACAGGAGATTTTTCGAAGGGTTCTCGACTATAGTAGCGCCTCTGACGAAGTTGTTGAGGAAGGAGGTACCTTTCTTATGGGCGGATAAGCAGCAAGAGAGCTTTGAGAAGCTTAAGAGAGTATTGACAGAGGCTCTGATTTTGATTCAGCCGGAAGTAGGGAAAGACTTCATGGTGTATTGTGATGCTTCCCATACAGGATTGGGATGTGTCCTTATACAAGACAGGAAAATGGTTGCTTATGTGTCTCGGTAATTGAGGCCACATGAGGTTAACTATCCAACGTATGATCTGGAGTTGGCGGCGGTTGTATTCGCTCTTAAAGTGTGAAGGCACTACTTGTATGGAGAAAGGTCGGTGATCTACACGGACCACAAGAGTCTGAAGTATTTGCTGACTCAGAAGGAGCTAAATTTGAGACAGCGAAGGTGGGTGGAGTTGTTGAAAGATTATGATTGCTCAATAGAGTATCATCTGGCAAGGCAAATGTAGTGGCAGATGCCCTAAGTCAAAAAGTAGTATTGGATTTGAGGGCGATGTTTGCACATTTGAGCCTTTATGATGATGGGAGTTTGTTGGCGGAGTTGCAAGTGAAGCTAACATGGTTAAGTCAGGTAAAGGAAAAGCAGTTAGTAGATGGTGAACTAAGTACTAAGCTGCTACAAGTGCAAAATGAGGAGTTAGAAGACTATGGTGTAAACGGTGATGGAGTGCTGTATTTTTGGGGGCAAGGTCTGTATGCCAAAGGATGAGGATTTAAGGCAGAGAATTCTTTAGAAATTGCATAGTAGCCCTTATGCTATGCATCCTGGAGGAAGTAAGTTATACAGGGATCTACGGGATCAGTTTTGGTGGCCTGGTCTTAAGCGAGAAGTTACAGAATTTGTAGGGAAGTGCTTAACGTGTCAGCAAGTTAAGGCTGAACACCAAGTACCATTAGGATTGCTTCAGCCGATAAAGATTTCGTAGTGGAAGTGAGAGAGAATTACCATGGACTTCGTTAGTGGGCTTCCCCTTATGCCTACTAAGAAGGACTCGGTATGGGTGATAGTGGATCGGTTGACCAAGTCTGCACATTTCATACCAGTGCGGGTTGACTATTCTTTACAAAAATTGGCAAAGTTGTATGTAGCAAAAATTGTGAGGCTGCATGGAGTGCCGTGTCGATTATCTCCGATAGGGATCCGAGGTTTACGTCTCGGTTTTGGAAAGCACTACATCAAGCTTTGGGCACCAGATTGGACTTCAGTACGGCATTCCATCCGCAGACGGATGGCCAATCTGGGGGGTAATTCAAGTGCTAGAAGATATGTTGAGAGGTTACGTGATAGACTTCAGAGGGAGTTGGGAGGAGTTCTTGCCTTTAGCGGAATTTGTGTATAATAATAGCTATCAGGCAAGTATTCGGATGGCACCGTACGAAGTGCTATATGGACGAAAGTGTCGTACTCCTACGTGTTGGATAGAATTGGGAGAATGTCAGGTTTTGGGTCCAAAAATTGTGGCGGAATCGAAAGAAAAGGTTAAGGTAATTCGAACATGGTTAAAGGAGGCATCTGACAGGCAGAAGTCACATGTAGATCTTAAGCGGAAGGAGATTGAGTTTGCTGTGGGAGATCAGGTGTTTCTCAAAGTTTTGCCATGGAAGAAGGTGATGAGATTTGATCGCAAGGGAAAGTTAAGTCCTAGGTTTATAGGACCTTATCGGATTCTGAAGCGAGTTGGACCAGTAGCGTATCAGCTAGAATTGCCTTCGGGGTTGGAGTAGATACACAGTGTGTTTCACGTTTCGATGCTACGTCGTTACTGGTCGGATCCATCCCATATAATACCGGTGGAGGAGGTGGAGCTGAGACTAGATTTGTCTTATGAGGAAGAGTCGATTTAGATTCTGGAATGACATGTAAAGATACTACGGAGGAAATTAGTTCCTCTAGTCAAAGTATTATGGCGTAACCATGGGTCGGAGGAAGCTTCGTGGGAGCCAGAGGAACCAATGCGACAGCAATACCCTCACTTATTTTAGCCAGGTAATTTTGAGGTCGAAATTATTTTAAGGGGGTAGAACTATAATATTTGGGATTTAGGGGTTATGCATTTTCACTTGAATGAATGTGATTGCATGCTTGAATGAGTTTTTAATGTGTTTTGGGGCTTCAGGAACCTTGGATTGTAGGTAGAAGCCCTAGAAAAATAATTGATTTTAAGCCTAAAAAGGGGAACTAAGGGAGCTAGGCCTTAAGGAGTTTATTGTGTGGTTTAGGACACAAATAACCCAGTGGTAAGGAGGCAAGGAGGCACCACTTAGAGCCTTGTGAGGTGACGCCACAGGGAGTGAGGAGGGCCTAGGTTTGAGCAGCAAGGGAAGCATTTTGGAGCTTTTATTTTCAGCAAGGAGATTCAAAGATAGATTTAAGACAAGGACACTTCATGGATGAAGTGTAGATTGGGTCAAATAGCTTAGAGATTCGGCTAGGAAGGAGGAAAAGAGGGATTGAGTGGAGAGAAGAAGAGTTGGCGGCGAGGGACTTTTGGGGAGGGTTTATTCGGTCATGTGTGGGGAGTAGTAAAATTTCTAATTCCTTTTACTCATCTCCTCCTTTCTCTTTATTTTCTAAGGTCAAACTCATCTACCATCCTTTTTCACCATTACCGAAATTCTTAAGGTCCCAAACATCTCTTTTTCTTTCTTCTCTATTCCATATTTTACTCTCCATAGCCAATTTCATCTTACTCCTTGAACCGATTCCTTTTCTATTATTTTCTCAAAGCAAATTTGTTGTGGCCGAATATCTCTGTGTTCCAAGCCAAGGGTGTCCAATCGATTTCGGTAAGGGTTAACAATTAGTTGAGTTCTTTTCTTTTTCCTTCTTCCTTTGTTTAGCCGGAAGTTAAAGATTCTAATTCCTATTTTTCTTTTGGCCAAACCATGAAGGAGATCTTTCGGGATTCTTATAGCCGACAGTTGGAAGGTGTTCTTTTCGGGATTTAAGAACCAAGGTAAGCAAGGCATACCATTCAGCCAAGGGCCACTTTTATTTGTTCTAAGGCTATGCCGATTCTAACTATGGTGTTTTAGGGGATTTTTGACAGATTTTCGGGATTTGCCTAAGCAATCTAGGTAAGGGTTCTAGTGTTTCAGATCTATTCCTTATTCATTCAAAAGTCGAAAACTAACCGTTTGAGTGTACTAGTGCTTAGCCGATTACAATGGGGGATCATCACGAAGTTTGGGATTTGGTTGGTAACCAAATCGGCAGCAAGGTAAGGATTTTGGTTGCGTTAACCCTTCGAGATTTGCTGTATAGCCGAATGGCCTCTTTGCTAATGTTCTTAGTGTTAGCCGAATGTAGGAAAGGGGATCTAGTGCGTTAGATCAAGATTTTCGGGATTTCGGTTAGATCTACAAATAGTCAGGTGTGTAACCCTACACTAAAATTCCCAATAGATTAATAATAATGTTAAGCATGTTTAATGAAGTAACGAATAAACATGGCTAAGGGTACCATTTAATGGTACAATGAATTCAGGTTCGTTACCCCTTAATACTCGTTAATAATGTTTAATAACATTGATGTGAAAATATGTGGAATTCCGTTATGAATTTGGGGGTAAGGTAAATAGCATGATTATTGTATGTTTTGAATGTTGCATGGGCATATGGGTGATCATGTTAAAGGGGAAGTGATGTGATATCCTGATCCTGTGGGTCTATGCATTTGAAACGTTGCATGGTGAAGTTAGTAGGTTAAAGGCTTTGAGGTGTGTTGGCTCAGGTTTGAGCTTAAAGTCGAGGTAAATTGATTAAAAATAGAGTCAGTAGAAATTTAATTTAAATCACTATGTTTAGTAGCAAGCTGGGCTTGTGGCCCAAAAATTTGAGGTGCTTTAGATAGGTATTAAGTGGCGTCACTTAGGGGAGGAGTTTGGGCCAATGTGGACGCTTGGGGCCCAAGTTAATGAGCCAAAATTTGACACTCCTAAGGGAAGGGGGAGTGGACGGCACAATGGCTACAAATTAGGAGCTTAAATCCTTTTATTTTAAGTGATAAATGATGATAATTAAGAGGGAAGAAGTGGATTTTAGGTGGCCTCTTTTAAAAGGGAGATAAAGGTTGGGTTATCAAGATGGATAAAAGTTATCAAGAGGCAGAGAGTTGGCCGAAATTCCAACTCTGTGTGTGGTTGTGTGTGTGCCAAATTTAGTGTTAAGGTAATAGGATTTTCGGTATTTGGATGGGTTGCTACTTCTTGAAACCTTGTTATTTCCTCTCAATCTCTCCTTTTGCCGAAAATCACCTAAGCTTTCCCTTCTTTTCTCTTTTTCCTCACATAGTTGAAACCCCCTTTAGACTTTTCCCTTTTTCTCTCACTCTCTTGAAGCCGAATCCTTGTTATCCATACCTTCTTCTTTCATAGCCAAATCTTCAAGGTAAGATCTCTTTTTCCTGAAGGAGCACCATAGCCGCATACACCTCTCGAGTTTGGTAAGTTTTTGGGATTTTCTTCTTTGTGGTTTCTCTCTTCTTTAATTAGTTTCTAACCTGAATCACGTTTCCAAGGCTCGTTCGGTTTCACTCCTTATTCCTAGAAGCCGAATCTGACTCACTAAAAGTCTCTTGTGCCGATCTGTGGAAAAGCGATGGTAGGATGGTGTAGGTTCGGCCTAACGGCCACTTTTCTTGAATCTTTTCTTTTAGCCGAATGGCCTTTCTTGTTCAAAGGAGGTTGGCCGAATGGGTTATGATACTGATTGATTGCATTTAAGGGTTTGGTCTAATAAATAGGGTATTGGCCGAATGTAGGTTGGTGGTGACGTTTCATCAAGGACTTTTGGGATCTAAAAGCTAGGTAAGGGTTTCGTTTAAACACTAAGTTTATTTATTAGATCTCATCGGTTTGATTGGTTTAGTGACCAAGGGTTATTATGGACTCGAATAGCGATCAAGGTAAGGAGGGTTGGTTCGTAAACCCAACGACCAAGTACAAAAGCGATCTGTGTCGAGTGCGATTGGCCATCCGGTGTGTACCAACATCGATTGGATTGTAGGCCAATCGTTATAGTTTCGAGTGATAATAGCATAGAAGCAATAAAAGCATTAGTGAGAAAACCAGATGTAACTCTTACACACTTTCTTACTTAATTTGTGTTTGTGTTATGTGTTGATTAAAAGCCGGAATGTCGGCTATGGTTATTGAAACACCCTTTGAGTAAAAGCGTGGATGCCGGGTAAGTTGTTATTATTACTCGCATTGTATGAGATCTATGAAAGCATGTTATCTTGTATACATGATTTGGTATATTAAATATGATCATACTATTATTGTGACCATAAATATGTGTTATGGGTGATAAGAGGAGGGGGAAGTATGATCTATCAGACTGTCACCAGTGATTTGGTATCACACAATGGGTTGGCCCCACAGATATTTATCTTTGTGACTAAGTCTCAGTGGTTTGGCACCACCAGTGGTTTGGTACCACATATGATATATTCGTAACTTTAGCTACCAGTGGTTTGGCACCACCAGTGGTTTGGTACAACAAGGGGTAGATTTGGGAGTCTTGGATGGATACTAGGTTGGATGGGTTGCATGACTTGCATATTAATGTATGATTTTGTGTAAGGGCATAATCTCTTTGGGATGGGGATTTATACATTGAGTCTCGATGACTCACCCCTTCCTTTAACATTTTGCAGATCAGACTTAGATCATGGATATGGAGCCGGAGTGAACTCAAGGTGGCCAAGCTCAGTTTTATTTATTTCATTGATTTCCTTTCGGACTTAGTATTTTGTTTAAATTTGGTTCACGATTTTATTTTATTTTGGGTTTTTTTTATTTAGCAGACTTAAAGTTCATAGTTAGTACGTTAGTTAAACTTGAAATTGATTGTTAAAAAACTTAAATAAGTACTTTTTAAATATATATCACGCCTAAGTAAATAATATGGAACATCAACATGTTTTGCACCTTTCCAAAACACCTCGATGTTTTCGGAAAAAAATTATTAGTTTCACAACGACTACCTCTTTTCGAAAAGCAATGAGTCGGTTTTAAAGCATTTTTCCTTTCCATGGCACGTTAAATTTGGTTGTAGCGTTTAGACCGGGTTTGGGGTGTTACATTTTTGGTATCAGAGCCCGATTCAAAAGCTCGGTTGTGGGCTTGGGGCCCAGAATATGTTTTTGGGTTTGTGAAATGATTAAGCATGGCACCTGAGTCTCCGGCGCCGATCCACCCAGGTAAGTCCCCTAACTTCTATTGTGATATATATTTTTGGGTTTTGTGGGCTTAGATGTAGCTAAGGATGATAGTACCAATGGACTCTAGGTTAGACAAACAACTTTCTAATCCATAAGACTTAACCTTAATAAACAAAACCTGTAGACAAGTCGTAAGGCTAAGGTGTGGCAACAAACATATGCATGTCTAGGAGTAGATCCGGAAGAGCTTGGTATTTAAGCAGTCCGAGTGACTCACCTCCTCTTCACAGGAATCTTACCTGGTGTATAGTGATTGTTCACTTTAGCCAAGCCAGGGTGTGGCAATAGGCATATGCATGTCTAGGAATGGATTCAGGAAAAGTTTGGTATTTAAGCAGTCCTAGTGACTCACCTCCTTTTCACAAGAATCTTACCGGTGCATAGTGACTATTCACCCTAGTTACAAGGGCATGTTAACAGGCCAACACTTACAACTAAAACCCGAAAGGGACCAGCCACACTGTTTTGTGGAAACCCTAGTTTTTGAAATTACCAAATAACCCCTAGATTTGTGAAAATTACCTTAGATTGAAAAATGACCAAAATACCTTTGGTTTATAAAATTATCAAATTACCCTGACTTGTAAAATTTTCAAAATACCCCCAGATTTACAAAATTACCAAAATACCCCTGAATTTGCAAAATTACCGAAATACCTCCGAGTTGAAAATTACCAAAATACCCTTATTTCACCAAATCACTCGGAATCATATTTTGGAAAATTACGAAAATACCCCTGTATGTTAAAACTACGAAAATACCTCCAGTAGTGAAATGACAAAATACCATTAGGTAATGGATGTGCTCGTATGAATGTTGAATGTGCATGTTTCTTAGAATTAGGAAGACCGAAACCGTAAATAGTTCAATACTGATGTAATCACTTTTAAAAACTATTTTCCATAAAATTGTTCGTGGATAAACAGGAATGCGAGTTAATAATTCATAAAATTCTTAACCAGATAAATCGAACGAGAAGAATGAGTACACGAGGTCGTGGACGTCCACCGCGTGGCCGTGGTAGGGGTAGGATGGCCTTGTCGGAGCCAGTAGGGTCTGACCATGGGTCTAAAAATATGATGCCAGATCTGCCGGCAGCGGAAGCTGAGTTTCAAGACCAGACCGATGGTAATGATGTAGTATCGCAGGTGGTACTGTGAATTTTAGAAAGGGTTACCGGTGGGGGAGCAAGAACTCGTAAATCGGTAGCTGAGCGACTCCGAGCTAACAGAGCGGAGGTGTTTAGGGGGTGTCCGGTGTAGCTCCCAATACTACTGAGTATTGGCTGGAGGCAACAGAGTGAATAATGGATGACTTAGACTTCTCGACTGAGGAGAAGTTGAAGGGGATAATATCTCTTCTCCGGGATGAGTCGTACCAGTGGTGGCTCACGGTAAGGGATGGTGCAGTGGAAGGTGATATCACCTAGGATTATTTTAGGCGACCTATCGGAGGAAGTATGTGGGGATGGCTATCTTGATGCACAACGGCGGCATTCCTAAATTTGGTACAAGGGAATAAGTCAGTAATCGAGTACGAGGTTAAATTTTTGAGGTTGAGTAGGTATGCTCGGGGAATGGTGACTACGGAGCATGAGCGCTGTGTTAGGTTCGAGGATGGGCTAAGAGATGAGTTGCGGGTGTTGATTACACCTCAGCGTGAAAGGGAATTTTCGTTCTCGTAGAAAAGGCCAAAATAGCTGAGGAGGTGAAGCGGACCGAGAAACGGAATCAGGATAGAGGCAAGGATAAAAGGAGTTCAGGGCCATCAGGGTCTGGAGGAAGTGCTCAAAAAAGGACTAGATTTGGTGGGCCGGATCAAGCTGCGAGGTCTGTTGCTCAATGGCCGCCTTGGTGTGCTCAATATGGGAAGTCCCATTCTAGTGAATGTTGGGCTGGTAATAGAGGATGTTTTGAGTGCGGGTCGATAGAGAACCGGGTAAGGGACTATCCGCAGAAGTTAGCTAGGATCCAAGCTGAGGGTCAAGGACGTGGTCAATTCAGGAGAGATGGCCAAAGAACCACGTAGGGGTTGAGGTGCAACTAGGGGTAATGGTAATGGCAATGGTCGAGGTCATGGAACACCTGGCCGAGGTGCCGGAGGGCTAATGCTAGGTAGCTGGGTTGGTCTATGCAGCCAAATGTCGAGAGGAGGCGACGCACTGACGCCATAATCAGACGCTTATAATTTCTAGGCTGCCTTACATTGGTTTAATTGATATTGGTTCGACACACTCGTATGTCACTAGTAGTGTGGTAGGAACTCTGAACTTAGTCTACGAGATATCTACTAGGAAGATGACGATAGTTAGCCCCCTAGGACACTCTATGGTGGTAGATAAACTATATAGGGATGTACCCCTAGAACTTCAAGGGTCATGTTTCAAGCGGATTTGATGGAACTACCCTTTGGGGAGTTCGATTTAATCTTAGGAATGGATTGGTTGGTTAAGTACTAGGCACAATTAGACTGTGCGGCTAAGTGTATGGTGCTAAAAACGGTCGAGGGTGTGGAGGTGGTAATGATAGGTGAGAGAAAGAATTACCTATCTAATGTGGTGTCCGCACTAAAAGCAAAGAAGATGGTAAGAAAAGGATGTGAGGCGGTTGTAGTTTATGTTTGTGCATTGGAAGGTAAAGAATCGCCTATAGAAAGTGTTCGAGTGGTGAATGAGTTTGTTGATGTCTTCCCAGAAGAGCTTCCGGGTTTGCCCCTGGATCGAAAAGTGGAGTTTGGTATAGACCTTTACGAAACGGCCAAGTATCCATTACTCAGATAGGATGGGCCAAAGGAATTGGTGGAGTTGAAAGCACAGATTCGTGGAGTTCTTTGGATCGGGGTTTCATCCGGCCAAGTGCGTCTCCGTGAGGAGCGCCGGTGCTCTTTGTTAAGAAGGACGGGTCGATGCGGATGTGCATAGACTATCGTCAATTGAATAAATTGACGATTAAGAACAAGTACCCTTTGCCTAGGATAGATGACTTGTTCGACCAGCTTAAGGGAGCATCGGTCTTTTCCAAGATAGATTTGAGGTCGGGGTATCACCACTTAAGGTGAAGGAAGCGGATATCCATAAGATGGCATTTCGTACTCGATACGGGTATTATGAATTTTTGGTTATGCCGTTCGGGTTGACGAACGCACCAACGGACGTTTATGGATATGAGGAATCGAGTGTTCCAGTCGTTTTTGGATCGATTTGTCATAGTATTTATTGATGATATTCTGATGTACTCAAAATCGGATGAGGAGCATGATGTGCATTTACGAGTGGTGTTGCAGATTCTAAGGGACAAGCGTTTATACGCCAAGTTTAGTAAGTGCGAGTTCTGGCTGAACGAGGTTACTTTCTTGGGTCATGTAGTGTCAGCTGAGGGGATTAGAGTGGACCCTCAAAAGATTGAGGCCATTCTGGATTGGAAGCCACCGAAGTCTGTGGCGGAGATTCGGAGCTTTCTAGGGCTAGCAGGGTATTACCGGAGGTTCGTGGAAGGATTTTCTCAGATTGCAGCGCCATTAACCAAGTTTCTGAGGAAAGGGGTTCCGTTCGTGTGGTCAAACAAGCAACAGGAAAGATTTGAGAAGTTAAAAAGGATTCTAACCGAGGCCCCGGTGTTAATTCAATCTGAAGTCGAAAAGGAGTTTACGGTTTATTGTGATGCATCCCACACAGGATTGGGTTGTGTGCTGATGCAAGAAGGAAAAGTGGTAGTGAAACACCCCAAACCCGGCCCATAAGCCCTGACCGGATCTGGCATGCTCCTAGGGAAAAACCATTCGAATCTTATTTGATGTTTGTTAAAATTTTGTGTGTCTTTGAAGAACCATTGATTTGGGTTGGGTTCAAAATTAAAAATGGTGCTAAAACATTTAATCTCTATTTTTAAGAAAACTTATTTGAACTTTAAATTGATAAGAATCGTACCATAATTAAACAATTAAAATGCATAAGTAAATAGTTCATACCATGGCCTTATTACATCAAATCAAAACCCAAATTAAATCCAAAATACTTAAAAAGGGAAATCCCAAAATAAAATAAATAAATTCAGAGCTGAGCATGGCCACCACTTGAGCTCCTGCCAACCCGGTCCATTACTGAGTGTCACCTGAAAAATAATCCCACAAAGGGGTGAGTCAAACAGACTCAATGTGTACAACCAACACAAGTCTCAATTAATTCAGGCATGTCAAATCATACATAATGTACATATATAAATCATGATGCAAACCCAAACCCAAACCTAGATAACCATCCACTACACATCACCCATACCAACCATCACACCGTGGGGACTACTAAGTCGACCCTCCATCCGCTACACACCATCGAAGGCAGTCGCTGCAGATGACATGCTCATCGCCCTTATAAATATTGTGGCATAGCCACCAGATAGTTATTTTGTGACATAAGTCACCACATTCAGATTTTGTGACATAAGTCACCACATTCAGATATTGTGACATAAGTCACCACATTCAGATATTGTGGTATAAAACCACCAGATCACTTCCCCTTTACATATCACCCATATGCCCCATGTCATACAATTATACATTAACCATGTCATATTCCTCATTCACATTCTTATAATTTCACATATATGCCATAACAAATCTTATCATACTCATAGTAGGAGTGGGTAAACATACCTGAGTATTTTGTACCATTGCATGGTTAGCCATGTGTTACATTATTATAAACACATACATATAAAATTGATGCCATAAATCTTTTAAGAGCTAGTGTGAGGGTACACACCTAGTATTAACGCTTTATTGAAATCCCGAAACCCGATCTAATGCTTTAGACCCTTAATTCCTATATTCGAACAACACCATACATTTTAGATAAAGGCCATTCGGCCAAATAATCAATCTTGAAGGATTTATCACAACTTAAATCTTACCTTGCTGTCGATTTGCTTACTAATCAAATCCTGAAAACTTTGTGAGGACCCTTCTTGCAATCGGCTAGACACTAAACCACAGAACTAATTAGTTTCGGCTTTTAAACGAAGTAAGACATAGATCTAAGTCACTAAGTATGGTCTTAGCCGAATGTCAGATTCACTTACCTTGCGGATCTAAATCCCGAATTAGCTTCTGGTATTTGTCGGAATCCCTACAGATAAATGTTAGATCCGATCTAACATTTAATCTCAATAAAATGGCCTATGGCTGAATGTTACCATCCACTTACCTAACTCGTCTAAATCCCAAAATCCTTGCTTGCACCTGAAGTTATCGATATCCCTTGATCACTACAGATCCCGAAAGACTCCCTCTTGAAATCGGCCAAAGAGTTCTAATTGGTTAGTGCTTTTGATTTTGGCCACAAGAGAAAGAAATAGAATGATGATGGTAGAATCCTTACCCTTAATATTGAAATCGACAGAATTCCTTCCTGACACCACTACAGAGATTCGGCTATAGGCTAAGTAGATATTTGACAGATTTTGGCTTTTAAGGCTTATTGAGAAATCAGCTTCAATAAGAGTGAAATGAGAAAGATTGATGATGGGGATTCGGCTTCAATAGAAGAGTATGGGACTTAGGAAGAATCGGCAATGATGGTCTTTAGGGAGAGGAAGATTTCGGCTAGAATAAAAGAAGAAGAAAAGAAAAACTTTGGAGAGAAAAAGAGTAAATAAGAAGGGAGACTAATTTGCTAATTGAAATTTGGCTATTCTCCCTTTACTAGCCTGATCGAAATTCCCCTCAAGAGAGTCCCTAGGTCGGCCACACTCTTCCCCTATCTAATCCCTAAATTTTCTCTTTATCACCTTATTCAAATTAATGAAATTAATCCATCATTTATCCCCTTATCTAGCTAAATTTTAAAGAGGATTAAACTCATCCCTTTAGTGCCTTGGTGCCGCCCATCATCGCCACTGCAAAGAAAATAAAACTCCTTTATTTACTTCCCTTGTAGCTCGAACCTAGGCCTTGCACCCATGCTTGTGGCGTCACTTACTAAGGCCCTAAGTGGCGCCTCCAAGCCACTTAAACAAGCCCAATTTAGTGTCTTATTTCCCCTACTAATTTTCTTAAGGCCTTTTTGGTTTAGCTTCCTCTTTTAAATTAAAAATCGAATAATTTCTAAGGCATTTACTACACTTTAAAGTTTCCAAAATTCATGCCACACAATTCAGAACACATAGACATGCTTTCACACATACAAAAATGCATAGGCCATAAATCCCAGATATTACAGGTAGCGTACGCTTCTCGATAGTTAAGACCTCACGAAATGAACTACCCGACGCATGATCTGGAATTGGCTGCAGTAGTTTTTGTGCTAAAAATCTGGAGACATTATTTGTATGGGGAGAAGTCGGTAGTGTATACGGATCACAAGAGCTTGAAGTACCTTCTCAATCAGAAGGAGTTGAATTTAAGACAAAGGAGGTGGATTGAGCTGTTAAAGGACTATGACTGCTCGATTGAATACCACCCGAGAAAGGCTAATGTGGTAGCAGATGCCTTGAGCCGTAAGGTTGTGGCAGATTTAAGAGCCATGTATGCTCACCTTAGTCTCAGATGAGGATGGAAGCCTGTTAGCGAAATTGCAAGTAAAGCCAACATGGATTAACGAGGTTAAGGAAAAATAATTGGCAGATGAAGTTTTAAGTGCTCAGTGGTTGCAAGTACTAAATGGTGAATTGGAAGGGTATAGCTTGAACAGTGATGGAGTGTTGTGTTTTCAAGGGAAGGTGTGTATGCCTAAGGATGTGGAGTTAAGGAAGAAGGTTTTGCAAGAGGCACATAGCAGTCCATATGCTATGCATCCAGGGGGTAGTAAGATGTACCGGGATTTGCGAGAGCATTTTGGTGGCCGGGCCTTAAGCGTGAAGTAAAAAATTTGTGAGTAAGTGTCTGACATGTCAGCAGGTTAAAGCTGAACACCAGCTACCCTCGGGATTGTTGCAACCGATTAAGATTCCACAATGGAAGTAGGAAAGGATTACAATGGATTTTGTGGGTGGGCTACCCCTTACGCCTACCAAGAAGGATTCAATTTGGGTAATTGTGGACCGTCTGACGAAGTCTGCTCATTTTGTACCTGTACGCATGGATTATTCTCTTCAGAAGTTGGCAAGGCTGTATATAGCGGAGGTTATGAGGTTGCATGGGGTGCCAGTGTCGATTATTTCGGATAGAGACCCTAGATTTACGTCAAGGTTCTAGAAAGCTTTGCACTAGGCACTAGGCACAAGATTGGATTTTAGCACGACATTTCATCCACAGTTAGATGGACAATCGGAGAGGGTGATTCAAGTTTTGGAGGACATGCTACGGGGATGTGTCTTGGATTTCAAGGGCAGTTGGGAAGAATTCCTGTTGTTGGCGGAGTTCGCATATAACAATAGTTATCAGGCGAGTATTAAGATGGCTCCATACGATGTGTTATATGGTCAGAGGTGTCGTACCCCTACATGTTGGACGGAGTTGGGGGAGCGGCAGTTGTTGGGTCCAGAGTTGGTTGCTGAGACAGAGGATAAGGTGAAAGTGATTCAGCGCGGCTGAAAGAAGCTTCGGATAGGCAAAAGTCTTATACCGATCTTAAGCGAAAGGATATAGAGTTTGCAGAAGGCGAAAAGTTTTCTTGAAGGTGTTGCCGTGGAAGAAGGTTTTGAGGTTTGGTAGGAAAGGCAAGTTGAGCCCTAGATTTATTGGGCCCTATCAGGTGTTGAAGCGGGTAGGACCAGTGGCATACCAGTTTGAGTTGCCACCATAGTTGGGTCAAATCCACGATGTCTTTCATGTTTCCATGCTTAGACGCTATCGCTCGGATCCATCTCACGTTGTGTCGGTGGAGGAGATAGAGGTGAATCCAGACTTGTCTTTTGAGGAGTAACCAGTGCAGATCTTGGATCGGGATGTTAAGGTTTTACGTAGGAAATCTGTTCCTTTGGTAAAGGTACTATGGCGGAACCATGGGTCGAAAGAAGCGACATGGGAGCCGAAAGATGTTATACGACAACAATACCCTCAACTCTTTTGACCAGGTAAATTTTGAGGCCGAAATTTATTTTAAGGGGTAGAACTATAATATCCTGATCTTGTGGGTTTATGCATTTGATACATTGCATGGTGAAGTTAGTAGGTTAAAGGCTTTGAGGTGTGTTGGGCTCAGGTTTGGGCTTAAAGCCGAGGTAAATTGATTAAAACTAGAGTCAGTAGTAATTTAATTTAAATCACTATGTTTAGTAGCAAGCTGGGCTTGTGGCGAAAAATTTGAAGTGCTTTGGATGGGCATTAAGTGGCATCACTTAGGGGAGGAGTTTGGGCCAATGTGGCAGTTTGGGGCCCAAGTTAATGAGCCAAAATTTGGCACTCCTAAGGGAAGGGGGAGTGGACGGCACAATGGCTACAAATTAGGAGCTTAAATCCTTTTATTTTAAGTGATAAATGATGATAATTAAGAGGGAAGAAGTGGATTTCAGGTGGCCTCTTTTAAAAGGGAGATAAAGGTTGGGTTATCAAGATGGATAAAAGTTATCAAGAGGTAGAGAGTTGGCCAAAATTCCAACTCTGTGTGTGGTTGTGTGTGTGCCAAAATTTAGTGTTAAGGTAATAGGATTTTCGGCATTTGGATGGGTTGCTACTTCTTGAAACCATGTTATTTCCTCTCAATCTCTCCTTTTGCCAAAAATCACCTAAGCTTTCTCTTCTTTTCTCTTTTTCCTCCCATAGCCGAAACCCCCTTTAGACTTTTCCCTTTTTCTCTCACTCTCTTGAAGTCAATCCCCTGTTATCCATACATTCTTCTTTCATAGCCAAATCTTCAAGGTGAGATCTCTTTTTCCCGAAGGAGCACCATAGCCGCATACACCTCTCGAGTTTGGTAAGTTTTTGGGATTTTCTTCTTTATGGTTTCTCTCTTCTTTAATTAGTTTCTAACCTGAATCACATTTCCAATGCTCGGTCGATTTTACTCCTTATTCCTAGAAGCCGAATCTGACTCACTAAAAGTGTCCTGTGTCGATCTGTGGAAAAGCCGAAGGTAGGATGGTGTAGGTTCGGCCTAACGGCCACTTTTCTTGAATCTTTTCTTTTGGCCGAATGGCCTTTCTTATTCAAAGGAGGTTGGCCGAATGGGTTATAATACTGATTGATTGCGTTTAAGGGTTTGGTCTAATAAATAGGGTATTGGCCAAATGTAGGTTGGTGGTGACGTTTCATCAAGGACTTTCGGGATCTGAAAGTTAGGTAAGGGTTTCGTTTAAACACTAAGTTTATTTATTAGATCTCATCGGTTTGATTAGTTTAGTGACCAAGGGTTATTATGGACTCAAATAGCAGTCAAGCAGAATGAGGGGTTGGATCTGTAAACCCAACGACCAAGTACAAAAAGTGATCTGTGTCAAGAGTGCGCGATTGGCCATCCGAGTGTGTACCAACATCGAGGATTGGATTGTAGGCCAATCGTGGTAGTTTCGAGTGATAATAGTGTAGAAGCAATAAAAGCGTTAGTGCGAAAACTAGGTGTGTAACTCTTACACACTTTCTTACTTAATTTGTGTTTGTGTTATGTGTTGATTAAAAGCCGGAATGTCGGCTATGGTTATTAAAACACCCCTTTGAGTAAAAGCGTGGATGCCTGGTAAGTTGTTATTATTACTCGCACTGTATGAGATCTATGAAAGCGTATTATCTTGTATACATGATTTGGTATATTAAATATGATCATACTGTTATTGTGACCATAAATATGTGTTATGGGTGATGAGAGGAGGGGGAAGTATGATCTATCAGACTGTCACCAGTGATTTGGTATCACACAGTGGGTTGGCCCCACAGATATTTATCTTTGTGACTAAGTCTCAGTGGTTTGGCACCACCAGTGGTTTGGTACCACATATGATATATTCGTAACTTTAGTTACCAGTGGTTTGGCACCACCAGTGGTTTGGTACCACAAGAGGTAGATTTGGGAGTCTTGGATGGATACTAGGTTGGATGGGTTGCATGACTTGCATATTAATGTATGATTTTGTGCAAGGGCATAATCTCTTTGGGATGGGGATTTATACACTGAGTCTCGGTGACTCACCCCTTCCTTTAACATTTTACAGATCAGACTTAGATCGTGGATATGAAGCCGAGTGGACTCAAGGTGGCCAAGCTTAGTTTTATTTATTTCATTGATTTCCTTTCGGACTTAGTATTTTGGTTAAATTTGGTTCACGGTTATGTAATAAGGCCGCCTAACTTTATTTTATTTTGGGTTTGTTTTATTTAGCAGACTTAAAGTTTATAGTTAGTACGTTAGTTAAACTTGAAATTGATTGTTAAAAAAAAAAAAAAAAACTAAATAAGTACTTTATATATATATATCATGCCTAAGTAAATAATATGGAACATCAACATGTTTTGCACCTTTCCAAAACACCTCGACGTTTTCTAAAAAAAATTATTAGTTTCACAACGACTACCTCTTTTCAAAAAGCAATGAGTCAGTTTTAAAGCATTTTTCCTTTCCGTGGCACGTCAAATTCGGTTGTAGCGTTTAGACCGGGTTTGGGGTGTTACAAGTGATCTGGTGGTTTCTACCACATTATCTGGTGACTTATGTCACATATTATGAATCTAGTGACTCTGTCACATTATCTGGTAGCTATGCCACAATTATAAGGGCGATGTGCAGTTGACTGCAGTGAATGCCTTCGATGGTGTGTAGCGAATGGAGGGTCGATTTAGTAATCCCCACGGTGTGATCGGTAGGTACGGGTGATGTGTAGAGGTTGGATTTAGGTGGTTTGGGTTGCATCATTGTTTACAATTGTTTTATGTGATTTAATATGCCTTGTTTGTTTTGGGAGTCTGTGTTGGTAGTTACACACTGAGTCTGTTGACTCACCCCTCATGGGCTAACATTTTGCAGATGGCACTCAGTAAATGGACCGGGTCGGCAGGAACTTAGTGGTGGCCATGCTCAACTTAGTAATTTTGGGTTTTCTTATCAAGTTTATTTTGATTTATTTTGGGTTATGTTTTGATGTAATAAGGCCATTATCACTTAACTGTTTTATTTATGCGTTTTAAATTTTTATTATGATGCGAACAATATCGAACAGAACGATTAAACAATTTTCGTAAAACAACATCAATTGTTTTGAAACCCAAACACCTACGATTTTCAAGTTAATAATTATAAACTCTAAAATCTGGCATTTCTTTTAACTTGTAACTTTTGCAATATGAAAATATCGTTCTAGTACAAAACTAAATTACAACACGGTTTTAACTTGAGAACAATCCAAATTTATTTTCTTCAAAACCATCAAGATTTTCAAAATGTCATTACGAGACTTAACTATGTTTTAATCAAGGAGCATGCCAGATCCGGTCAGGGCTTGTGGGCGGGGTTTCGGGTGTTTCAGTTCCAATACTGAGTGAGGGCCTAAAATAAATGCTCATCCACCTTGATATCGAGTAAGTATGGAAAATCCTCATAATTATGGTAGAACAACTGCTTAACCTCATCATTCCACTGATCACATATCTCCTTTAATTCTTGAAGATTATTTTGCGTCACGCTGATGTGAGTGTAGTCCCATAATTCTGACGTGTACCCCTCGGCTAGACTATCCCCTTTCTCTAATTGCATTTTCTCTGACCACATACGAATAGCCGCATTATCTTCCACTTTATTAAAAAATTCATTCTCAATGACAAGCTTTTTAATTTAGTAATCGAGCACGAATCGACACATTTTAAATATGGAATGACATGCAAAAAATTTTGATACTTTTGAAACCTAGAAATGCATGGAAATGGAAATGAAAATGAAAATGGAAATGGAAATGGACATTTTGGAAACTTAGACATTTTGAAACTTAGACATTTTGGGAAACTTTTTAGAACAACATTTTGGAAACTGAACATTTTGGAAACTTGAACATTTTGTAACATTTTGGAAACTTGAACATTTTGGAAACAAGATGTAAGAAAAATGGCAAGTTACTGAGCCGATCGAAAATTTTAGGAAACTTAGAAATAAGGCCAGAATGACAAATTTTAAAGTTCAAAATAGGAAATAAGGGCTAAAGGGCCTTAAAAGAAAAAGTTGGAGAAGTTTGACACACAATCAGGCTTAGAAAAGTGGCCTGAAGGTGTCACTTAAGGCCTATGGAAATGGCGCCATGTGCAAGAGGAATGGGCCTGAGTTCGAGTCACTTGGGAAGCAAGTAAATAAGTTTAATTTTTGCTTCGTATAATTTGAGGTGGACGGCATGGGTTTCTAGAAAAGGAAGAGTTTTATTTGCATAAATATGTGAATAATAAGAGAGAGTTTTATTCACATAAATATGTGAATAATAAGAGATTTTTTATTCACATAAATATGTGAATAATAAGAGATAAATAAAGGAGTTTTATTCACATAAATATGTGAATAATAAGAGATAAATAAAGGAGTTTTATTCACATAAATATGTGAATAATAAGAGATAAATAAAGGATTATTTTCTAAGGAGATAATTGAGGAGATAATGGATGGATTAAAGGCTTTTATCTTTTAAATAAAAGAGATAATATTATCAAAAAGAGGAGTGGTGGACAAGTAAGGGACTCCTAGGCTGATAACTTTGGCTATAAAAGGAGGGCAGGAGGGCTACTCATTCACTTTTGCTCCCTCTTCCTCTCTGCCGAATTTTTCTTTAAGAAAAATCCATCTTTTCTTCTTCTATTTTCTTCTCTGTTTCTACTGTCAAAGCCGAATCTTTGTTGATTCTAAGTAAAGGAGCAATCAACTACAACATCAAAAGGGTTTCTTCAACTGTCGAATACAAGGATCAAGGATCTAAGGTAAGATAAATTTATTTGATTAAAGGTTATGATGTATATGTTAGATTAGATCTAACATGAAGATTTCGACAGCATATATAGGCAAGGAATCCTCTCCAGATTTGGAATTTGTATGGTAAGTGATATTCGGCAAAGGCTTAATTTTGGTATTTGGAATTATTTTTCATTATTTCAAAAGCCGAAAACTCACATGGTTACATGAATTAGTGTTAGCCGATTTCAAGGAAAAGGATACTAGCAATTTTGGGATTCGATTTACAATCATCCAATTCGGCAACAAGGTAAATAATACAAATCCTACTAGGATTTGGTTTTTAAGCCAAATAGGTTTGTTAATATGTTTTAATAATTGGCCGAATATAGGAGATAAAGATCTAGATCGGTAGATCGTTCTTCGGGATTTCAAGGAATCTATTAAGCCAATCAGGTGTGTACGCACACTAACTTTCGATATTTCATATGGCAATTGTTTTATTATGTGATTATACGTAAGAATATGAATATGGCTAAGTACCCTAATGTGGTACAAAAGTACTCAGGTACGTTTCCTACTTCTGATAGGATTATGAAATATGTTATTTTATAACATGTGAATATATGTATATGATTATGAAATTAAGTATGTTATG
Source organism: Gossypium rotundifolium (assembly GCA_025506655.1). Classification (NCBI taxonomy): domain Eukaryota; kingdom Viridiplantae; phylum Streptophyta; class Magnoliopsida; order Malvales; family Malvaceae; genus Gossypium; species Gossypium rotundifolium. The sequence goes on along the minus strand of CP106730.1, from coordinate 10,332,322 downwards.
CATGATATATATATTTTTGGGGCATTCGGGATTTATGTGAAAGGGAAAGAGTAGGTATTGACTTCGGTCTCACCAACGAAGGTGTTGACTTTGGTCTCACCAACGAAATATAGGTGTTGACTTCGGTCTCACCAACGAAGGTGTTGACTTTGGTCTCACCAACGAAATATGGTGACTACGATCACATTATTTGAATATTGTGTCTAATGACACAACGTATATGGGCATATCAAAAACAAAACATAATAAGTTTGATTTGAACATGTATGCTGATTTGTTGAATGTTAGTATCAGTGTGCACATTGAGTCCGCTGACAATATATAAAAACAAAACTCACAACATTTGAAGATTTTATATGAAAAAAATTTTATTTGGATCAAGCACCTATCTTTATTTTCGCTTTACTATTAAGTTAACTATTTTGGATGTATTTAATTAAATGGGTTTGCAAGCTAGGGTTTCAATCTAAGCCCAACTCAAAATAATAGCATACACAAGTACTATTATAACACTACAGTTATCTTCGGTGCTCGTGAATTTGAGCCTAGTAGAATCGGAAAAAATAATCAAGCCTAGTGCATGGGAGCCGTTTTGAGCCTAGTAGGCTACACAGGAGGCTAAAAAAATTATGTGTGCATGAAATATCACAATTGCATGTTTAGTTTAGTGGCTAAGTGATTTAGGAAGAGTTGGGAGTGTTGAAGAAGTCTTGGGTTCAAACCAGTGCTTTAGCAAAAATTTTAGTTCTTCCTTTTAGGTTAACTTGGCATTAGTTTGAAGGCCTTATCAATATTCTAGGATAAAATGTGACATAAAGAGAGCATGTGGTCTAGTGGCAATGAGGCATTAGGAGTATGCATGTGGTCTGAGGTTCAACTCATGGCGTGTGTAGAATTTTTGGCTTTTTCTTGAATAAACCTAGATATTAGCATGAAGGCTTTATATAATGTTGAGGTTAAGTTATGTCACAAAGAGCCTATTGGCTTGATGGTAAGTGGCGTGATGGATCTTTAAAGGGGGCTGGTGTTCGAGTCACACTTGGAGCAAAGAGGAATTTCTTTTGCTGCTATGGCCAGGGGAGAAGTAGAGGTGGACTGGAACTCTACAAGGCAAGGTTTGAATTGGTCATTGAGTGAATCAAGGAGGATTTCATGGAGGGATTAAGGGAGTGATTTATGAAGAAAAGGTGGAGTTTGAATTGATGAGGGGTTTGTGCCGAATTGGTATATAGGGAACCTAGGAAAATTTGGCTAGGGAGGTTTTCTCATCTTCAGCTTTTGGGGATCAATTTGAGGGCATTGCCAAATTTTTCCTTTATTTTTCCAAATTTGTCTCTTTTGTTCTTTGGTGCTAGAATTGTTCTTTGCGTTTTCTTCAACCGAGTCTTTTCTTTTGACCATTAATTGTTAGCCGACTTTATGTGTAACTTATTCTTTTATTTTCTTCTTTCTCGTCTTCTGCTCTCTTTGAGGCCTATTGTTTTTCCCTTTTCTTGACAGAATACTCTGGCTTCTTTTGAGTAGGTTACTATTGCTGATTATTTCTTCTCTTAATTATTTTTACCTTTCCTGAACCTTCATGCTCCCTTTCTTCCAATCGGTCATTAGCATTTACCTCCTATTTTGTCTTTAACCGAATATATCTACTCTTCCCCCCATTTCTGTTGTTTTGGTTCTCTTCTCCTTCCGTGTGTTGGGTTAGTTGAATAACTTCCTTCTATTCATTCACACTATTTTCGGCTAGTAAGGGTTCTCTGATGAATCGGTAAGTGCTCCTTGGTTTACTCTTGTTTCTCTCCACTGTTGTGGTCTTTTCTTCTAACATCTTCCTATGTTGTCGTTTCATGAAAAAGGGTACAAGCGTCTTGACTCTTGTGTATGGGTATAGGCCAATTTCTTCTATCGGCCGTTCTTAGTTCTATGTAGTGGTAAGTTGTCGTTCTTTCAGTTCTAGTTATTTTTTCATTCATGGTTATAGATAAAGAGTTTAAGAGATTAAGATACAATGCAGGTTGTACCAAGGATTTGGTGATCACTGGTTTAAGAAGGGATTTTATCATATTTGCTTAACCGAGGTTGGTGTACGTGGAGTTTTGCACTATTTTTGTAAACAGGTGTGTAACCGTATACCCTATTTCTGTGGATCGACTTAAAGCCGATAAAGTGTGTGTGTATTGATTATAGACCGACATATGCTAAAAATTCAAAATACCGGCGAATGATGCCACACGAGCGTGCGAATGCTAGTAGGATGAATCGAGCCCACGAACATAGGCGTCGGATGGTTGAGACCACCATGAGCGTTCTCATGGGTTTAGGTCAATTTGGGCCGCGTTGGGCTCGAAATGGGCCTATAGGCCCCACACAGATTAAATTCACATATTATGGCAGATATTAGATCGAGAGGTGTAGTCCACGTGGCTAGAGTTGTTTTTAGGAGAAAAACCCCGTGTGGGCCTAATGGGGTTGTGAGCCCCACACGGATAAAATGTATGTTATATGACTTCTGTAGGTTAGGACTGTGCAGTTCGTATAGTTAAGGCTATTTTTGCGCTAATTGGGCCACACGAGCATGTGGGCCCACTTAGGTCGAGTAATGGGCTTTGGGCCCATTTACGCCGTTATGTTAGTTAGGTTATTTAAGTCACTCGAGGCAACTGTAGACCTTCTAGGAGGTCGTTATAATTATCGAAACACCCCTGTAGTGTAAAATTATCGAAATACCACTATAGTGTAAAATTATCGAAATACCCCTATAGTGTAAAATTATCGAAATACCCCTATAGTGTAAAATTACTAAAATACCCCTATAGTGTAAAATTACAGAAATACCCATGTAGGGTAAAATGACTGTTTTTCCCCTAAAGGGTAAAAAGACTATGGTGCCCCTCGAGGGTAAATGACCAACTTGTGCTGTGATTTGACTATGATTGTATGACTATGCTTTAACTGACTTGATTGAGGTTGTATGACTGATATGCTTTTAATATATATGTAAATGACTGTTACTGAGCATGGCCATTCTACATACATGTGTAATGATTGAGTACGACATATTGCATGGGGTTGGGAAATTGTTTATGGAGGAAGTACTGTACTAATAGGGTCTCATGGATCGCACGAGATGACCCAGTACTGATCTGTTAAGGTCACACGGGTCACATGAGACGACTGTGGACCGACTGTTGGCTTAAGGCCACTTATTCTGATTATGGCTTTATGCCATTCTAAATATGGCTCTGTGCCATCTTGAATATGGCTGTGTGCCGGTCATGATTCTTGATGACTCTGTGTCAATCATTTTTACCCATGGTTGTGTGCCTATTGTATTATCGTCGCTGATGGCTATGTATCGATCTTGTTACAGTTATCGATGGTTTCGTGCCAATTATAATACCGCTACTGAAGACTTAAAGTCGTATATATACTAGCAGCCTTGCTGTGATTCTGGTTAGTGCCGCAACCGGTGCTAACATTGTAAGTGTAGGGATGGCGTGGGTGATTTATTCCCCACAGGTAGTGCAGGGTTGTACAGAGTGGTGTGCTGGTTGGATGGGTTTGCATGCATCATGTATCATTCATTTTTGTTCTAATTCTATTATGGGCTAAGACCCAGATGATATTGAAATGGGTCTAGACCCACAGAAACTGTACTGTTACTGAATAGGGTTCAGGCCTAGACATATTCTGTTTTTGTATACTAACTGTTCTTTTTAGGGGATTACACACTGAGTTTTCATAAACTCACCCCATTTTTAACTGTGCAGGTAATCCCGGCATTAGGAGGTGGTGGTGAGAGTGGTGAGAGTGGATTTGGTTTCGACTAAAAGAGAAATAAAAAGGGGCTAGGGTTTTGTTTTAAAAAAAATGGTGGTGATTGTTTTGATTTTGTTTTTAGGAAAATGTTGTTCATTAAGGAAACGACATCATTTGGGCTTATTCCAGTAGCCTCAAAACGATGCCGTATATGGCCGCCCAGATCCGATCCGACCCAATGCCCTCAGGATCCACGTGTTTACATGTTGAAGGGATAATTGAAAACTTAGTCCCTCCATTTTGTGTTGACATTCGATTGGGCCTTTTTTTATTTCTTTCGCTTTTTAATTCTTTCTCGAGGATTCATGCGCCATTTCAACTTGGTCCAATCTGTACGCTGCGTTTTGGCTATTGAAATATTTTCTAGTTTAATCCTTGATCATTTGTGCGCATTTTAGTTTGATCCTTGACTTTGTTTAAATAATTTTATTTATTTATAAAGTAGCCTTTTAATTTTATTTTTATTTCGATTAAGTATTTTTTTAGTTTTTGTTTATAATCTTTGCAACCTTTTTATGGTATTAAATTTATTTATTATTTATTTTTAGAAGTTGTTTTAATAAATTATTTTGAATTATTTTCATGATTTTACAATGTTTTTATTTGTTTTATACTTCCATTTGTATATACTTTTTAATTTATTATATAAATATTTAATTTCAAATCTTCTTTTATATGTTTCTCTGTTTTAAAGATTTGTATAATATTTAATTTAAATACTCTTATATATTATTAATTTATACATGCATATACAATTTGTATTAAAATTATCTTATTTTATGTATATATTATTGATTTCATATTATTTTATGTATGTATTTTCTTTTAAATTTATATATAAATATATAATTGTTCTTTTAAAGATCTTATTTTAAATTATATTTTATTTATTTCAAACACTTTTCTATATTATTTTATATATAGATTATTTATTAAGTTTTTTTATTTTAGATAAGTATATTTGGTTTTAGATTATTTTGTATATTATACATTTTAAATTTCTTCTTACATAATTGTTATTTCATAAACTCATTTATAAATTATTATATTGATTATAGTTTATTTTCTAAATAGTTTCATAAATTGTTGGTTTCAAACTCCTCTTTCTTTATTTATTTTAAATCCATTTGTTATCATTCAAAATTTGTTTTATACTAATTTGCCATGTAAATTTTGTAAGATTACTATATCTTTTAGTTTATTGGTCTTTGATTGTTAAAATGGGTCTTTTGAAATGGAGTATGTCATGAAATAATTGCTATTTTGTATTTGTACATTTAAATTGTTTGTATCATTACCATTCATTTGTATAATGTTGAGTTCATATATTATTTCATGTTTGATGCTATGCTTATGTTTCTCGGCATTGTTTTGCGATTCAAATTCCAATATATTTAAACTTTTACTAGATGCTTCATTTTTATCCCGAGCAAATTGAATAAATGCATTATGAGTCGATTTTAAAATCAGCCATTTAAAAATTTCTCAAAACAAGGCAATATTTGGTGTTTGAAAATTCGAGAAATCATGCCCTAACGTGTTGGGTTTCGATTTTCAGTTGAATCAAATAACCAAATATCCTTTTAAAATTTTGTCCATGTTTTCTTAAAAAAAAACAAACAAGGCAATATTTCGTGTTTGGAAATTCGAGAAATCATGCCCTAACGTGCTGGGTTTCGATTTTTCGTTTGTCCAAATAACTGAATATCCTTATAAAAATTTTAATACATGAACTTTGGAAATCATGAGATGATCTTGGTATCGAGGGTTTGAAATGTCGTATACTAACGTGCTGGATGTGATATTTTATTCCTTTGGAACAAGAGAATCTCAATATCCAATTCGAGTTATTTAAATTTTCTTTAAAATAGAATTGTATTTTAAAATCGTTTCAAAATTTCGACATTAGGATATTAATTAATCAATTAGGTACCAATTTTGGGCGTTGAGAGGGTGCTAATCCTTCCTCGTGCTGTAACCGACTCTTAAACCCGTTTTCCTGGAATTCATAAATCAAAATTAATTTCTTTTAAAATAAAACAAAATGTTTTATAGGTGATCCGATCACACCTAAACAAAAAGGATTGGTGGCGACTCCATTTTCTTTTTAAAGTTGATCCCCATTTTTTTTCAAAAATAAAAATGGTTTCGACAAGAGACAAATAGGCTAAAAAAATTGGGAGATACCTCTGTTTCTTTTGTTTTTGTATTTGAATCGTAAGGGAATTTTACAGATTACACTTGGCCCCGTTTTATAGCCGATTAAAAAGATAAAAAGAAAAATCAAAACCCTTTTTAAATTTTTTTCTGTTACATTAGCTGTATATTGCTGCTATTTGTTTCTTTTTGCAGGAGAAAACCGTCGTACGGAGGCCGTTTGTGGGGAAATAAAAAATAGAAATATATAGTAAAAAATCACCTTTTTTCTTGCTTTTGAATTCTATTTTTCGATTAATAGTAATGTGTTTTTCCTCTCTTTACATTGATATTTTGTGGCTTTTATAGCCGAGAGAAGAAAATAAATGTTAAAATACAAAATGTTTTTTTGCTATGGTTGTTTTCTCTCTGTATTTGCTATCGTTGGTTGTTTGTTTTCGCAGGTAAGAAGGTATAGAGGCGAGGCGGTGATACGGAGGTACGGAGGTATAGAGGCGAGGTGTAGCGGCAACTAGGCTCTGCCTTAGGGTTTTTTGGCTGAGAATGTTTAGTTTTGGGCTTTTGTGGGCTGCTAGGGTTAAATCTAATATTGGGCTTTTGTATTTGGGTGTTTGGTTTAGTAGAGTTGGGCTTGTAATTTGGGTTGTACTTTGGGCCCGTGGACATTTCGTTTTGTAAAGGACTTGAACTATTAATTTTATTTTTGGTTTATAATAGGCCAGGCAATTTTGGGCATGTACAGCTGCGCCTCTTTACTCATTGTCGTGTAATGGGAATGGAGCAAAGACCTTAAAAGGGCCAATCTTACCCGGTCCTACTAGTCTCCGATTGCATATTCAATCTGCTCCACTTTTACTTCAGGAGATAAGGCTAGTGGCTTTAATATGTTTCATTGCAACTTCAGGAAGATAAGATTTGCCATCTTCGATCTGCTCCATTACAACTTGAAGGAGATAAGATCTGTAATCTTTAGTCTACTTCACTGCTACTTTAGGGAGATAAGGCTGGTGGCTTCAATCTGCTCCACTACAACTTCAAGAAGATAAGATTCATCATCTTCGATCTACTCCACTACAACTTCAAGGAGATAAGATCTGCAATCTTCAGTCTGTTCCATTGTTACTTCAGGGAGATAAGGTTGGTGGCTTCGATCTGCTCCACTATAACATCAAGGAGATAAGAATTGCAATCTTCAGTCTACTCTACTGCTACTTCAGGGAGATAAGGCTAGTGGCTTCAATTTGCTCCACTGCAACTTCAAGGAGATAAGATCTACAATCTTCAGTCTGCTCCACTACTACTTCGGGAGATAAGGCTGGTGGCTTCAATCTACTCCACTGCAACTTCAGGAAGATAAGATTCACCATCTTTGATTTGCTCCACTGCAACTTCAAGGAGATAAGATCTGCAATCTTCAGTCGCTTCCACTGCTACTTCAAAGGAGATAAGGCTGATGGATACATCAATCTTGCTACACCGTCCTCTAAGGCACATGACCTATAGAATCGATTTCATGGGCCTATTCTTATGCCGAATGATGAGGATGCTATGGTCGAAATGAATCAAATGGTCCTAACTAGATATGTATGAATGATATTTGTTTGAATGTAGAATATCATGAGAATGATCCCTTTTTAATGCTTAGGGCGTCATCGCTCGTTGTTCATAAAGGCTCTATCACTGACGTATTATGCTGTCTTCTTGCTCGGGTGGTATTTTTTGATAGAAAACCTGAGGAAACAAGCATATTTTGCTTAGTTGGTTTGCTTCACTGCACCTTCAAAGAGATAAAATTTGTGGTTTCTTCTGTCCATCCCACTCCAACCCAAGGGTATCTATATCGTCTTTAATCCATTCCCACTACCATTCAAGGGTATAGGATTTGTATTTTCTTCAATCCATCCCACTGCAATTAAAGGCTACAGGATCTGTGGCTTCTTCAATCAATTGATCTGTTACACAATTCTCTGGGTGACATGACTGGATGTGTATGCATGATATTTGCATGAACCCAGACTATCATTTTTTCAAGAATGACCCCCTTTTAATGCTTGGGTTGTCATTGCTTGTTGTTCATCGAGGTTTTATCACCGATGCAATATCTTGTCTTTTTATTCAACTAATATTTTTGACAGAAAATCTTAAGAGGTAGTCACAATTTAGACTCCTCTTTCTCAAATAACCTTTAGGTTTGGTGATTTCTAAACAACAGTCCTATTTCAGGTTCTTGTACTATTTAGAAGCTTCTAGAGTAATATGTAGAACTTCTTTTGTGAAAGTATTATTAGTCCATTAATCTTTATATCAATGTAAAATGTTTGAAAAAGATCATAACAATGGACAAGAAGGAAATTGATTAGGAGCATAGCTCGAAACGAATAAATTAATCAAAGATAGCAAATGCAATAAGAGGGAAATTGATTGGGAGCATAGCTCGAAACAAATAAAGTAATCAAAGATAGAAAATTCAACATAGGTATGATGAAAACTAGGTGCCCCAGATATCGCTGCCTGAGCTTTTCTGTACGAACTTCTTAAAGACCCTTTTGAGCTCAACATGTGTTTAGAAGATCTAGAGTACTTGCCGATGCCCCAAGATGTAGCATGCCTCCTCATTGTTAATTTAGGTATAGCAAGATCACCGCATGCCCCATATTTGATCAAAATTTGAGCCGTCCTTTTTGAGTTTTCAACTCAAAACCCATTTGGTCTCAAAGCACCTTTTGTGGGTTTTCGCCTTGGCCTCCCTCCCCCTTTTTTAGAAGGTCTCAAAGTGCCCTTTGCGGGTTTTTGCATTGCCCCATTCCCTTTTTAGGTAAATTATTTCTTGACTGAATTCAAATTTACAGGATTAAGCAAGCTTTTCTCGTCCATCTCAATCAAAATCATTGCTCCTCTAGAGAAGGCTTTCTTTACCACATAAGATTCTTCCCAGTTTGGCGTCCATTTTCCTTTAAAATCTTTTTGTGTGGGAAGGATCTTTTTTAGCACTAGATCTCCTTCATGGAGTTCTCTAGGATGAACCTTTTCTTCATAGCCTCATATCATTCGCTTTTGGTACATCTAACCATGACGGATAGCCCTTAGCCTCTTTTCTTCGATCAAGTTCAACTGATCGTATCACGATTGGATCCATTCTGCTTCATCTAACTTTAGTTCTAAAAAAACTTGAAAAGAAGGTATCTCTACTTCAATGGGTAAAACTACTTCCATTCCATAGACCAATGAGAAAGGCGTTGCCCCAATAGAGGTTCTAACAGACGTCCGATAGGCATAAAGGGCAAATGGTAAATTTTCATGCCAAGCTCTATAAGTCTCAATTATTTTCCCCATGATCTTCTTAAACTTTTTATTACCTGCCTCTACTGCACCGTTTATTTTTGAACGATATGGCGACGAGTTATGGTGTCTGATCTTAAATTGACTACAGACCTCCACTATCGTGTTGTTGTTCAAGTTGAGTGCATTGTCAGATATGATCCTCTCTAGCATTCCATATCGACATATGGTTTTCTTCTTTAAGAATTTACTGACTGTCGACTTAGTAACACTGGCGTAGGAGGCGGCTTCCACCCACTTGGTAAAGTAGTCAATGACAACAAAGATGAATCGATGCCCATTTAAAGCTTTTAGCGAGATCAGCCCAATGGCATCCATGCCCCACATAGAAAAAGGCCATGGGGAAGTCATAACATGCAGAGGCGAAAGAGGCACATGAATTTTTTCTCCATAGATCTGACATTTGTGACACTTTTTGGCGTAATTAATACAATCTCCTTCCATTGTGGACCAATAATACCCAAATCTTATAATTTTTTTGGCCATTGTAAAGCCTGTTAGCATGTGTTCCAACTTGGACTTCTTCAAGATTTTCTTGGCTTTGATAGCGTCCACACATCTCAAAAGTAGTTGATCTTTTCTTCGTTTGTACAGGATCTCTCCATCTAAGACATAGTCACAGGGTAGTCTTTTCAACATTCTTTTGTCATTCTCGGTCGCTTGGTCAGGGTATTCACGATTTTTCACATATCACAATATATCGTGGTACCAAGGGTGGTAATCTCTTTCTTCTTCTTCAATATCGTAACAGTGAGTCGGGGCTTCATAAATACTCATCTGAATGGGTTTTATGTCCCCTTGTTTGTTCACTTTTATCATGGAAGATAAAGTAGCCAAAGCATCAGCCATCTAGTTTTCATCTTATGGGAGGTAATGGAAAGTGATGTCATCAAACTTGTCAGTTAACTCCAAAATTATCTTTCAATAATTGATCAATTTGGGGTCTATTATTTCCCATTCACCTTTAAGCTGATAGATCACTAATACAGAATCCCCATAAACCTCTAGCACTTTAATTTTACGTTCTATGGTTGCACGGATTCCCATGATACATGTCTCGTACTCTACCATATTGTTTGTGCAATCAAAATCAAATTTGCATGTAAATGGATAATGATCTCCATTTGGGGATATGAGGAGTACCCCAATTCCATTACCCACAACATTTAAGGCTCCGTCAAAACTTAGTTTCCAAGGATAGCCTTCAAGGGCTCATGCATTAAATCCTCGTCGAAGTCAAAATTTAAGGGCTCATAATCCTCTAGGGCTCTACTGGCCAAAAAATTCGCTATCGCATTCCCTTTTATAGCTTTTTGGTTCATATAGATTACATCGAATTTGGAAAGCAGAATTTTCTATCGGACCATCTTTCCATTCAACGTTGTTGACTCCATCATTTACTTCAGAGGATCTAGTTTTGAAATGAGCCAGGTGATGTGATACTACATGTATTATCTTAGCCTTCGGGTTGTCTAGACTAAAGCGCAACACAATTTCTCAATTGGTGAGTACCTTGTCTCACATTCAGTGAACTTTTTACTGGGGTAATATATTGTTCTTTCTTTCTTCCTTGACTCATCATGTTGGCCGAGCACGCATCCCATAGAATTCCCAAATATCACCAACTACAGTATCAGTGGTTTATCCGGGTTAGGTGGCACTAGCACTGGGGCATTGGATAAGTAATGTTTGACCTTGTCAAATTTCTTTTGGCATTCATCATCCCACACACCTGGATTGCGTTTCTTAAGGAGACGAAGTATAGGATCACATTTCTCAATTAGCTATGAAATGAAAAGAGCGATATAATTCAGTCTTCCTAGGAAACATCAAACTTCTTTTTTAGTATACGGTAAGGTAGCTTTTGTATGGCTTTGACTTTATCTGGGTCAATCTCAATCCTTTTTCACTGACCACAAAACCTAACAACTTCTTGGACCTGGCTCTGAAGATACACTTTGCTGGATTGAGCTTTAGTTGGAACTTTCTCAATCTTAAGAATAATTTCCTCAAAACCTGAACGTGCTCCTTCTCATTTCGGGACTTTGCAATCATATCATCAACATAAACTTCGATTTCTTTGTGCATCATATCATGGAACAGGGTTACCATGGCCCTTTGATACGTTGCTCTCACATTTTTCAGCCCAAACGGCATCACCTTATAACAAAATGTACCCCATACTATTACAAGCGTGGTCTTCTCCATATCTTTAGAGTGCATCTTAATCTGATTGTATCCAAAGAAATCGTCCATGAAAGAGAATAGTGAGTGGCCTGACCGTGTTGTCCACTGAGGTTGTCGATATGAGGCAGTGAGAAATTATCTTTCGGGCTGGCTTTATTCAAATCTCTATAATCTACACACATTTGTACCTTCCATCTTTTTTAAGGATGGGAACAATGTTGGCTACCCATTCTGAGTATTTAACCATTTTTGGAAATCTAGCGTCAAATTACTTCTTGACATTTTCTTTTAATTTTAGTAAAACATCGGGCCTCATTCTCTGGAGTTTCTGTTGCACTGGCTTACATTCTTCCTGTATGGGAAGCCGGTGTACCACGATATCCGTACTTAAACCATACATGTCTTGATATGACCATGCGAAGACATCTTTAAATTCTTGGAGTAACTCAATGAGGTAGTGCTTCGTCTCTGCTGTGATACAAGCTCCGATTTTCACCCCTTTTCCCTCTCCTAAACTCACAATTTCTATTGACTCCTTATGAGGTAGGATTTGTTTCTCATCTTGTTCAACCATTCTCAATAGTTTAGGAGGTAGGTCACAGTGTCGATCATCTTCAAAATCCCCAAAATCCTCCATACACATATCTCGCTCAAAAGGAGACTCCGAGTCATTAGTAGTATTGCTCATATCATTGATGTCCGGAGACCTGTTTTGGGAATAATGGAAGGCTCAAAGAACAAAAGAATCTAAGAATAGTATGATCATGAATGCCGAATAAAATAATATTTGAAAGAAAATCCAAAGAATGAAAGAATAATTGTCTTTATAGTATGATTATGGATGAAAGAAAAGAATAAAGAATAATTGTCTGTATAGTATTATTATGGATGAAAGAAAAGAATAAAAGAATATTTGCTCAAAAAGATAGAAAAGATGCATTTTCATTGAATTAATAATTTTGGGACACAAGCCTATTTCACAAATGATTCTTATTACTCCTAGGCCTAGAGCAATAAGTGTGTTTTGAACATTACTCTGAGATAGCTCTAAAAACTACAGGAATCTCTTTCGCAGTCTAGTTGTTCAGAAAACTCCCAGCACATAAGGGTGAATGCCCAAAATTTTCTTTCTTCATTACTCTCTTCAGATATGGCGTTGATGTACAAGTTTCCCAACATTTCTTCCGTGGGTCCCTCTCTTAACATCCCTCTCTCCGGGTGAACAATCCTCATTATATGAAAGTTCTAGATATGTGGGGGAATATCATCGGTTCCCATTTGATCTCCTCCCCGCTCAGACGTGCTCTCCTTCTTTCTTGTTTCTTTTCCATCTCCTCTGTTCTTTATCTCACGTCTGGCTTGAATCCTAAGCTGAAGCGGTCCTATTTGTCCTTCAGCATCAGAACCTCAATCCTTCCTTGGAAGTGTCTCCCAAGTCTTCTCCCCAGTAGGGCTTCTTTCTCAACCGTCAGTTGTAAGCCCATTCTCGTAGCCTTGGATATCTTAGGCAATGGGACCTTGCTCCCTTCAATAATAAATGTTACATTTACAAATTCCAAAGATCGAAAGGAGCTTTTGATCGCTTCATCATTTGCCTCCAAGTACGGCGCGTCACTAGTTACAGGTTGTAATGATATCTTCTTCCGCATGTATCGTCACCAGATGGCCTTCTGTTACTAACTTTAGCTTTTGGTGTCAGCTTTTGGTGTAGTGATGAAGGCACGGCCCCTACTGAATGTATCCAAGGCCTTCCCAACAAGCAATTGTAATAGGGCTTGATAACTATCACCAGGAAATCTACCTCTTATGTAGTTAGGCCAATCAATAAGGGTATTTTGATTCTCCTCATTATTCTCCTTTTCATGCCATCGAACGCCCTCACTATGTTCTGGCACGCCTTCATGTGAGAGTTATCCACAAGCAACCTATTCAGTGTAGATAGGGGCAGTACGTTTAGTGCCGATCCATTATCGATCAGAACCCCTGGCAATGTGTACCCTTTGCATCGGGTGGTGATGTGTAAAGCTTTAGTGGATCCCATGCCCCTTGGTGGCATTTTATCATCATTAAAGAATATGAAATTATTGGCACTTATGTTATTAACTAGACGGTCTAGTTTGTTGACAGAGATATCATTGGTAAATAAGTTTCGTTTAGTACTTTCATTCATGCACTACGATGTACCTCCGAACTTAAGAGTAAAGCTAGTAAAGATATGCGAGCTAATTGTTTATGCAGCTGTTCTACAACACTATACTCATTGTGCTTCTTGAACTTCAAGAATTCCTTAGCTTCCTCTTCATCTACCGGTTCATTAACAGGCAGTTCAGGTCTGGCCACTTTTTCCTTCTTTTGCTCGACCTCCAGGGCTTTTCCTTTTACGGAACTTTGCTCTGCATTTGCAGAATCATAGCGCCTCCCACTACGCGTATAGGAACCCACATCTTGGTCCTCTTTCGAAGTGTCGGTTGGGCTCTCTTTTCCCAGGATTGTCACATTACAGCCATAATTCTAGGGAACCCTCTTACTATCTTTATAAAGGAAGACTGCAGGTTTCTAGATTATGATCTTTGGTGTCATTTTTGCTCTAACTTCGTTGTTTTTTGGTCGTGAAATGATGACCACCGGTAGTTGACTTTTGAGACATTCGTTGTTGATTCTCCCTCTAAAGCACATATATATCCTTCTTCAAGGTTTTTAACAGCTTTATAAAATTTTATTTCTTTGTTGTCTATCAAGCCTTGTATTAAGGCTTTGAACTCGACACATTTTTGGATCTTGTGCCCCTCTCTATTATGGAACTCACAGTATTTCCTCATCCCTCATATTCCTTGGGGCGAAGCCCAAACTCGGACCTTTAAGAGGTCTTATGGCTTTCACAAATGGAGAGGAGCCCCGGCGGTGGCAAGACGCGGGGAAAACCAGTAGGTTTCAAAGACTTTTTCTTATATTTTGTTTTTTTTATTTTACAAAATAAAAAATAGAAATACATAGTAAAAAATCACATTTTTCTTACTTTTGAAATCTGTTTTTCGATTAATAGTAATGTGTTTGTCCTCTCTTTACACTGATATTTTGTGGCTTTTATAGCCGAGAGAAGAAAATAAATGTTAAAATACAAAATGTTTTTTGCTACGGTCATTTTCTCTCTGTATTTGTTGTCGTTGGTTGTTTTTTTTCACAGTACGGAGGTACAGAGGCGAGGTGGCGATACGGAGGTACAGAGGTGAGGTACAGCGGCAACCAGGCTCTGCCCTAGGGTTTATCGACTGAGAATGTTTAGTTTTGGGCCTTCGTGGGCTACTAGGGTTAAATCTGATATTGGGCTTTTGTATTTGGGTGTTTGGTTTAGTAGAGTTGGGCTTGTAATTTGGGTTGTACTTTGGGCCCGTAGACATTTGGTTTTGTAAATGACTTAAACTATTAATTTTATTTTTGGTTTTATTTTTGGTTTATAATGGGCCGGGAAATTTTGGGCTGTACAGTCATTCGTTCAATCAATAAGTGCATGGATGTATTTTGAAGGGTCATTTTAGTTTATTGTGGATGATTAAAAATTAGAGTTTTGATAATCATTAATAAAATCGCTTGTGTTAATTGGTGATTTAAGTGTGGGATTGCTCATGTTTGATTTTGTTTCCAAAAAATACCAAGTGTATAACGAGAATCCTAGAAAAGCCGCAAAAGCTAAAATTGGACACTATCGACACCACATGACCATGTGCCAAACTATGTGGTAGGCTATGTGTGACATACGGTCGTGTGACGGACCATGTGCTGGGCAATGTGTGACACAGTCTAGTCTATTTTGGGCCATGTGGACCACACGGGCGTGTGGGTCCAAAATTTAGAATTTTTCCCTTTGGTCGTACACATCGTCCCAATCAATGGTGGGCATTTTGTGGGGTCAATATGTGATTAAGTATACCATGAGACATGAAATTGGTCATCTGATTATAAATTTTGATATTTGTAACTGTATCTAAGCTGTCATATGATAATTCAAACTGAGATGATAATTCAAACTGAGTGTGACATTAAATACATACATGATTTGCATCTAAAATGTTATGCATGATTTCTGTTCTATCTATATTTGATTCTGAGGTGGGATATATTTTATGTGGAGGAAGTGTTCTATGAGAGGTGGTATCTCTCCCATTATACTAGCAGCGCAACTGTAAATTTTCTAAAAGGTGTCGATCGAGACTAAGTTGTGTGTAGGGCTGGATGAGTCTTTAACACCCTATATATTTTGTTGGGATGGTCGGAGATGGTTTGTAGCGGATAGGGGTAGGATTGTAAATTTGCATATGATTCTAATTTTGTATGAGATATTCGTTTGTATCTGCTCCGCTATATTATTACTCTAAAATTAAATATGTGATTCTATTTTCTTAAGTTACACATTGAGTTTCGAAACTCACTCTCGATTTAACTGAAATTTTCACGTAATCCTCAACCTTAGGCAGATCGGTGAGACTAGAGCTTGGTTATATTAGTATTCCGTTCTTAACTATTTTAAATTGGTTTAAGAGTTTTGTAAAATTTGGACTATTTGGATATTTTGGGATTGTCTCGACTTTGGATTTTATTCCAAACTTTTTGCATGATGTTGATAAAAAAAAATTTACCAAAATGATTATTTTTCCGCAACCAACTGTTTTTGAGAAAACAAATTTGATTTTCCAAAACATAATAATCTAAGAATTTCCGCTACATGGTATTCGATTTAATTAGGAAGTGTAAACAAATAACCTTTTCTTTTAATTTAAGAATTATGACAAACATGTTTTCTAATAAACAGGTTTTTTAAGTAAAAAAAAAAAGTTAACAATGTTTTTCAAATAAACGAAAGCCAAATTTACAATTGTTTTACGTAACATCTCCAAGTCTAACTATAAGTGGAAGGTGTCTAGCATGAACATTCTCTACATGTTTAAACATGTCTTCATAAATCAATTGGCCAAAGTCAAACTCTACCATCTCAACAATCATCCTAACTAGGATGACAACTTTTTTCTCTAACAGCATCCTTTTGGTTATTTGACAACCAATTCCTCATTACAATGGAAAATAGTTTAGTAGGATGAATATTGCCTTTTTTTTTTTTTGGCTAAATGAGGTGAATACTATGGGTGATTAAGGGTGAGTATTTGACCGAGTCGAATCGAATCAAGTTAAAAAATTTTGAGTTAGTCGAGTTGACTAATCCTATTTTAGCAACCGAACTCAAATTAATTTTTTAATTGAATTGAATCAAGTGAAAAATTTTCAAATCAAGTCAAATTAAGTTAACGAATCCTATTATTTAACTTAATGTTGTGTTTACATGGACCGATTATTTAACTAGTACACGTAGTACAAGATTATTTAACTACATAAACAATATAATGGTTTTGCCTTTTAACTTAATGGGTAAACATTTATCAAAACAACGTAATTTGGCCTTTTAAATTAATGGTTTTGACTTTTAACTTTAGAAAAGGAAAACATTTATCAAAATGACATAGTTTTACTTTTTCTTATTTGGATTTTCGGATAACTCGAATTGCATAATTTATATTCGAGTTAAACCGAAACACTTAATGTTTTATTTAAGTTGATCCGAATAACTTGATTAACTCAAATAACTCGAACTACTTAGTTCAAAATTTTGAATTTTTTTTTATCAAATAATTTGATGTTATTTGAGTTTGGACCCATTTTAGGCTTAGAAGCTCAACCTATTTAAGAGAGGCCTTATTACAACCCAGTAAGAAAACGGTTTAAATAAAGCAGAATAGAATACTAAAATTCAAGCTGCTCGTAGTGTGGCCACCTCATAGTCCTCCAGTACGTGGAACCGCCTACTAAGGATTACCTGAAAAGAATTAAAAAGAGGGGATGAGTTTACGAAAACTCAGTGTGAACAACCCTCATCAGTCCAAAAAACATTCCTCAAATCAATCCGGCCCAAGCCCATTACAGTAACAGTGGCAATTGGGCCTTAGCCCATAACAAAAGTCACAGATCACATCTATCTAGGCCTAAGCCCATCTCAATAATAGAACAAGTGAATGCAATGCATTAATGCCCATACCAACCCTGCACTCGGTCTCCTATCCAACCCTGCACACCTATGGGGATTGAATCGACCCACTCATCCCTACACTCCTTATGTAGCACCGGTTGCGACACTAACCAATATTGCAACAGAGCTGCCAATCATATAGTCGGCTTAAAGCCATCGGTGGATCCACAGTCATCAAGCGACCATGCGATCCTATCAGAACTTCCTCCACATCAATAATCCCTTTTCCCCATGCAACATAATATCACATGAATGCAACATACCATAATTAACATACGATAACAATCATATAACATGTAGGGCATTTTAGTCATTCTACCCTTTAGGGGCATAATGATC
Organism: Gossypium rotundifolium; assembly: GCA_025506655.1. Classification (NCBI taxonomy): domain Eukaryota; kingdom Viridiplantae; phylum Streptophyta; class Magnoliopsida; order Malvales; family Malvaceae; genus Gossypium; species Gossypium rotundifolium. The sequence continues at coordinate 10,314,411 of CP106730.1, read as the reverse complement.
ATCTTACCCTCTAGGGGTATTTCGGTCAATTTTACCCTTCAAGGATATTTTGATAATTTTACCCACCAAGGGTATTTCGGTAACTTGGCTACTTAACAGCCTTTCCAGAGGCCAACTGTCACCTCGAGCAACACAAGTTCCCTTTTTGGTCAAAACGGTGTAGTTGGGCCTAGAGTCCAATCTCGGCCCAAATGGGCCTACATTCTTGTGTGGCCCATTTCGCCCAAAACTACCTTTGGCCATGTGATCATCATGGTCGACTCCTTATTTCCTATCCGTCCATAAAATTTACTCGCGTAAGGACCACAGGCCCGTTGGGCCCACTCAGCCCATTTCAGCCAAATGAGGCCCAAAACTTCCTAAACCAATGAGAACGCTCATGGTGGCCTCAAGTGTCTTACGCCCATATTTGTGGGCTCGGTCCACCACACGTGCAATCGCACACTCGTGTGGCATCACTTGCCAGTATTTCATCTTTTCAGCATTTTCCGATCTACAGTTGGAATGGTGTAAGTAAACACCCTATCGACTTTCTCGCCGACTATCGATTACAGGGTACTGTTACACACCTTCTCGTGCAAGCCTACGAAACACCCCTTGAGCACCAACCTTGATCGAATGAGAAGAGGTTTCTCACTTAAACTGTCACCCAAGACCAACGGCGATTTCCTCCTCTCAAAATCCCTGTATTTCCAAACACCATTAACAGACTATAGTATACATACAAGTGCTGAAGTAAGGGCACAGTCACTTACCGAGATTAAAAGAGAACTAATCGGCCTTAAGTCACACTTAGAAACCCTCCAATCTAAAACTGAGTTATCACCCCCGCAATTTCAACTACCATTGATAGAAAAGTAAAATGTTAGAAAACCATTAATCTAAAGACAGGAGGAGAAAGAATACAAAGGATTGTGTTACCATCTTCATTACTCACCAACAAAGGAGAAGGGAAAAGAATTTTCCAAAGCATTACTAATCTGAAAGAGCGCAATATTCGACCTATTACCACCAAAGTATTTGAGAAAGTAACAAGGGGAGTAGCATTCGGTTAGAAGAAGAAAAAGAAGAATAACTAGATAATAACTGAAGGACAAGGGAAAAGAGGAAAGTGATTCAACAAAAACTGGAAGGAATGTTGAGAATAGGGATTTGGCACTAAGAACTTACACTAATCAAATCCCAAGAGGGCACGAAAGGTAACTTACAAAATCGGCACCAGGGAGAAAATAAGTTAGAAATGCCAAAAAGAATAAAAACCCAAAAATGAACAAAAAGGGAGTAGCAAGCACAGAGAGAATTCGGTTTGCTATCACACTTCAAATGACTAAATTTGCTACTCCATCCACCCTCTTAGCCAAAATCCCCCCAAGCCACACTCCCAAATTCGGCTACTACTCCCTCACTCTTCAACCCTTTAATTCTCTCCACTATCTCCTCCTACAATTCCTCCTCTCCTTCCATTCAAATTCACCCAACAACCTTGACTAATTCAAATACTTCTCCATCAGTATTTGATTCCAACACAACCTCTTATCTTCTCCTGAGTAAAAATAATCACATTGTGCAAGTAAGGGGTTTTGAACCTAAGCCCTCTTGTAACATACTCCATGCCAATTGCCACCTTGCCACTTGGCCAACTTGTGTTAGCAAAACACACTCAATTATACTTAAGTCCATCCTCAACCAGCCCTCTCCTCTAAAGGCCCAAAAACTAAAATTTTTCCAAGGCTCAGACTCGAGCCCAAGCCTCCCTCACTACACCAAAATAGACTTTTAGCGGCATTTTAATAAAATACGCAGCAAATATTATACATTAGAGCCGTTTGAAAGAAAACACCACAAAAAGTTGAGCAATAGCGGTGTTTTTGGCCCAAACGCCGCTAAAGATCTGAGCATTAGCGGTGCTTTCATAAAAACACCAATAAAGATCTGAGCATTAGTGGCACTTTCGTAAAAATGCCACTAAAGATCTGAGCATTAGCAGTGCTTTCATAAAAATGCCGCTAAAGATCTGAGCATTAGTGGCACTTTAGTAAAAACACCGCTAAAGATCTAAACATTAGTGACGCTTCCTTAAAAACGCCGCTATAGATCTGAGCATTAGCGGCGCTTTTATAAAAACGCCACAGAAGGTAAGATTTAGTGGCGTTTTTTATAAAAGCGCCGCAAAAAATTTTATTTTAGGGTTTAGAGTTTAGAATTTAAGGTTTAATGTTTATAGTTTAGAGTTTTAGGGTTTATGATATAATATTTATAATTTTGGGTTAAGGGTTTATGTTTTATAGTTTAGGGTTTATGGTTTAGGGTTTTATAGTTTGGATTTGGGGTTTAAGATTTAAGGATACTGTTTGAAAATCGAAAAATATTTGGAATTTATGATGTAACATCCTGAATTAGTGGGCCTGTGCATTTTGTGTGTTGTAGGTTTAATGTGTTAGTTTGAGAATTAGAGGTGCGAATTGGGCTCAGGTTTGGGCTGAGGCCTTGGCTAAATTTTCTCTTGGGAGCACTATAGGTTTTAAAGGTAGGTATCTATGTTTAAAAGTAGCAAAGTGGGCTTGTGGCCCAAAGGTTGGTGACGCTACAAAGAAGTCAGAGGGTGGCGTCACTAGTGGATGGAGAGGGCCCAAGTGTTGGCCGCTTGGAGCCCATGTTCTTGGGCCAAATTCGACACTTAAAGGAGGCTAGGGGGCGGCAACAAGGCTAAAATATAGGGGATTTTTAATGTTTTTCCTATGTAGATATTAAAGCTGATAAAGGAGTAATGAGTTGGTGTTAATTAGGTTTCTTTTGGATGTGAGTTCAGATTAAGATAAGGGGAAAGGATGAGGAGCTAATCTAGGAGGCTAGTGTTGGTCGAATGTAGGATTCTTATTGAGGGGAGAAATTTTGGTTGGATGTTTAAGTGTGGGAATGCCAAAATTTTGAGGATTTTTTTTCAAGGAACTCTCTTCTGATTATTTTATTTTCTTCCCCCTCTCTATTCTATTTTTTTTTGGAGTGTCAGCCAAATTCTCCCTACCCATTTGTTATCTTTTCTTCCATTCACTAAAAACTGAAACCCTCTGAAGTCTCATCAATTTCCAAAACACTGTTAGTTTCTGTCTCTTTTCTTTCAAACACGTTGGTCGAATATCCCTTGTAGGACAGCATTCTTCTTGTTCATCTTTTCCGGATTTTCTTAAAAGCTGAAATTCCTAGATCTTTGATCTTCTACGTTTCGATCTTCTTATGTGATTGCCGAATCTTTCTGCAAGGGGTAGCCGAAACCTTCTATAGAGGTAAATGTTGAATGTGCTATTTTTCCAATCTTTTCTGGCTTTCAGAGACCATAGCCGAATGGCTACATGGTGGATTGATCTTATGTTTTTTTTTCATGGGCGCATTCCGGGATTTGAAGGAGATCTGATCGCCTAGGTTTCTAAAGCGGTAGCACTCAAATCATACTACTTTTGGGATTTAATCGATCCAGGTAAGGAGATCTATCCAACTTAGCGTGTTAATCTAAGCAAGGATTAATTCTTGGCCGATTGTAGGAGGAGCCTTATCTTCGTGTTCTTTCGGTTTTTGAGCAGAGTCGTAGATAGAGAGCAGTGGTTCCGATTAGCGAGAGTATAGTACTACGTGTATTAGGTGCGTAATCTCTCACACCATCTCTGTTGTCTGTTATATATATGAATCTATTTATATTCCGTTAAATGCCGAAATCCCGGCATGGCTGTTGAAAACCCGTGGATGGTAAGGGCGATTCACTAGGTTAGTGACTTCTATGTATATTCTGTTGAATGTTATTGATATGCATGTCGATTCTATGTTTGCTCGGGGTTGGGCGATTGATATAGATGAAAAGGGAAGTGTTCTGTTGTAGTGGCTCTGCGACGATCTGTTGTAGTGACTCTGCCACGATCTGTTCTGGTGACTAAGTCACAACCGACGATGAGCGACTAATCGCAAAGATGACTGCCATCGGTGGTGTGTAGCGATGAGGGTGATTGTAGAAATCCCCATTGGTGTGATTGACAGGTAAGGGTGGTGTGTAGCGGATGGATCTAGGATTGGGATGGGCTTTGCTTAATTCTAATATGTGATATTCTGTTATTTTGTTCTGTGGGCCTAAGGCCCAGTCTGATGGTGCAAGAGGGATTGCACACTGATTCTTGTGACTCACCCCATTGTTTAACATTTTTCATGTAGCAATTAGTGCATCGGACCGGGCTGCAAAGGAGTGCAAGGTGGCCATGCATGGATTTATTTCGACTTAATAAAGGATGTTGTTTTAATTATTTTCCATAATATTTTCAAATTGTTTGGTTTTATATTTCATTGTAATAAGGCCACTGGCTATGGTTTATTGGTTTTATGTTTACGTTTTCGGGTTTTCATACGCTTAGATTTTATGGTTAATTGGAACTAAGGCATGTGTTTAAATAATAAAACTCAGAGGCAAACTTTTGGTTTTTAATCATTAAGGCATTAATTAAAATTTATTTCTTTTACAAATTATCAACTTATTAAGTTTTTCCCATATAAGTGTTTGAACTATTTTTTTTAAAAAAAAATATGCGACATGTTTTACAAAAACTTCTTTGTGACATGCCAGATCCGGTCGGGGTGTTTGGGCTGGGTTTGGGGTGTTACAACTGATATTCATGCTATTTTGTACTACACCCATATTATTTAATATAAGAATATAAAATATATGTTTTGTACTACACTAATGTTGGTCACATGAATTCCCAAAAATTTGGGCTCGGATTATGGTTTGAGGTTTGCAGTTTAGAGTTTAGGGTTTAAGTTTTAAGGTTTGGGTTTTTGAGTTTGGGGTTAGGGCTTGGTGTTTGTGGTTTAGGGTATAATATTTAGGGTCTAAGGTTTATGATTTAGGGATTAATCTTGGATTTTTAGAATATAAATCAAAATAAGATAAATGTAAATAATTATTTTAAAAATATATATCAAAATGGGTTAAATCCCAAAAGCATACATGAACAATGGTTTAGTGTGCAATCATATACATGAACTTTAATTTGATCTAGATCTTGTAAAATATTAACACAATTATTGATAGAATTAACATCATTTTTTATTTATATATTGCATACATAAAATTTATATTTATTCAATATAAAAATATATTGATGTATTTATATTTTAAAATAATGTGTATGATTAAATCAAAATTAAAGTTTCAACTATACATTTAAATCACAATTAAAATTTCACATCTAGAATTACACATTAAACCAAAATTCATATATAATTTCGAGATGTATATAATTAAATGCCATTTATATAAAAATCTAAACAACTAATGCAGACCATACTTAAAAGAATAATGTTGATGTAAAAAGAAAGAAAAAAAATTCCTAAAAAGAGTTGATAATGGTAATTAAATTTTTAAAATTTAATAATAAAAATTAAAAACTTAAAAACTTAAAATTTTAATATTTAACATTTTAGTGAAAAAGTTCAATATTCAAATTATAATAAAAAAAAATTCAAAAAATAATAATCTCGACACAAAAAATTTAAAAAAAAAAATAGAAAATATAAATTAAAAATAAAAAAATTAAAATTATGTAATAGTAGCATTTTTATAAAAAATGCCACAAAAAATAGAACTATTTAAAAATGCTACAAAAAATAATCTAGAAGATGAGAAAGTGAAAATAAGCCAAACACCTGCAGGAAACCCCGACGACAAACCAAATTCCCTATCTTTCTTTCTCTTTCCAAACTCAAAATAAAAAAAGCAAGGGAAAATATAACATCCTGAAAAGGGCCTATGAATTTTGGCCTAATTGTACAAAAAGACATCTTTTATGTGTTTTGGAATAAATTTGGAATGATTTTTGGAAACCTGAGAATGTATGGAAATGTTATGTTGGAAATAGGAAAATGACCATTTTTGGAAACCTAAGCAAATTAGGAAAGTGAACATTTTGGAAACCTAAGTAAATTAGGAAAGTGAACATTTTGGAAACTTGAACATTTTGGAAACCTGAACATTTTTGGAAATGATCCAAAATGGAAACCCGAACATTTTGGAAACTTGAAAATGTAAGAAAATGGCAAGTTCTGAGCCGATCGAAAATTTTAGGAAACTTAGAAATGATGCAAAAATGTCAAATTTTAAAGTTTAAAATAGGAAATAAGGGCAAGATGGCCTTAAAAGAAAAAGTTGGTAAAGTTTGACACACAAAAAGGCTTGGAAAAGTGGCCTAAAGATGTCACTTAGGGCCTATGGAAATGGCGCCACATGCAGGGTGTTGGGCCTAAGTTCGAGTCACTTGGGAAGCAAATAAAAGGAGTTTTATTTTGCTTCCAAGGCTAAGGGGTGGACGGCACAAGCCTTCTAGAAAGGAGGTGTTTTAATTCCATAAATATGTGAATAATAAGTGATAAATAAGGGATTTTAAATTTGGATTATCTGAGGAGATAATTGATGGATTAAATGCTTTTATTTTTAGATAAAGGAGATAATATTATCTTAAGGAGACGTGGCCAAGTCAAGGACTCTTGGCCTAGCAAATTCGGCTATAAAAGGAGAGCCAAAGTCTTTTTCTTTCATCTCTTCCAAGTTGCCAAAAATTCCCTTGCTCTCTCCCCCTCTCTGCCGAATTTTTCTTTAAGCAAAATCCATCTCTTCTTCTTCTATTTTCTTCTCCTCTCCTTTGCTATTGTCGAGCCAAAACACTCTGTGATCCCCGATTAAAACTCCATAGCGAAACTCTATGACTCGGCAAGGAAGCAATCGATCAAAGCATTAAAGGTAAGGCTAAGCATTAATCAAGTTCTTTCTTTTTCTATTTGCCAAAAGAGAAGGGTCTAATCCCTATTTTTGTCTTATGGTCGAATCTATAAGGATCTCTCAGGTTCTTTTTACAACAGCTTGAATACAAGGAGGAATCTTTCGAGAAATTCGAGGATCTAAGGTAAGATAAATATATTTGGTTAAAGGTTATGATTTATATGTTAAATTAAATTTAACATATGATGCTAGGGATGTCGACAAAGTTATAAGGCAAGGAATCCTTTTCGATTTGGAATTTGTAAGGTAGGTGATATTCGCCAAGGCTTGTTTTTTTTATATTTAGGATTATTTCCATTATTTCAAAAGCGAAACCGACATGGTTACATGGCGGTGTTAGCCGATTTCAAGGAAAAGGAATACTAGCAATTTTGGGACTTGATTTACGTACATCCAAATTCGCAAACAAGGTAAGTAATACAAATCCTACTAGGATTTGGTTTTCTTTAAGCCAAATAGGTTTGTTAATATGCTTTAATGAATGGCCAAATATAGGAGTTAAAAATCTAGATCGGTAGATCGTTCTTCGGGATCTCAAGGAACCCAATAAGCGAATCAGGTGTGTACCCATACTAATCTTCAATAAATTATATGGCAATTATTAACTATATGAATATGCATAAGAATGTGAATGTGGTTAAGTACCACAAATGTGGTAAGAAGTACTCAGGTACGTTTCCTACTTCTGATAGGATTACGAATATGATATATTATGAACATGTGAATAGGAACATGAATGAGAAATATGTATGTTATATAATTTATGGGGCATTCGGGATCTATGTGAAAGGGGAAGAAGGTGTTGACTTCGGTCTCACCAACGAATATGGTGACTACGGTCACAAAAATTTGAATATGGTAACTTCGGTTACATTACTTGAATATGGTGTCTAACGACACAAATGATATGGGCGATGAGCACGTCGACTACAGCGACTGCCTTCGATGGTGTGTAGCGGATGGAGGGTTGACTTAGTAGTCCCCACGGTGTGACTGGCAGGTACGGGTGGTGTGTAGCGGATGGACAAATAGGCTTGGGTTTGGGTTGCATCATCATTTATTTTTATATGAATATGAATTTGATATGAACATGTATGCCTGATTTGTTGAATGTTAGTACTGTGTGCACATTGAGTCTGTTGACTCACCCCGCTGTGGGAATTATTTTCAGGTGATGAACAGTGATGGACCGGGACGGTAGACCTTGAGGTGGCCATGTTTCATTTGAAGATTTGATTTGATTTGGACTTTATTTCTTTTCAGTACATTTAATTTTTTTTTGGGTTTTACTTGATGTAATAAGGCCATAAGGCCCAAGTGGATTTCTTTATTTTTGCTTTACTTTTAAATATTGTGCTAAGAACTATTTTGGATGTAAGTAAGTACAAAAAATTATTTCTTTAAAAATGAACCCTAAAATTATTTTGTCACTTTACTTAAATTGGATTTACAAGATTAATTAAATGGGTTTCCAATCTAAGCCCAACTCAAAATAATAGTTTTCCAAATTTTACAAATTTTCTCTAAGTAACGAAAATTTTTGAAACCGATTTACTTTAGGAACATACGAGATCCGGTTCGGGCTCGTGGTAGGTGTGGGTGTTTCAATTTGGTATCAGAGCCCAGTTTTAAACTCTCGGCCTGTGGGCTAAGGCCCAAAATGTTTTCGAATCGAGCCCAAATAAGTTTCATGAAAATATTTTATGAAATAGACAGGTTATTCTGGCATGGCACCTAAGTCTCGACCATGATCCACCGGGTAAGTACCCTAACTATATGTGTGATTACGTGAACTGTAAAGGGTAGAAAAGGCATGGAACGTAGAATAGAATGATAGGAACTTGAACCCTAGGATTAGACTACTCAAACACAAAACCACATAAGACTTAATGCCTTGAACAAACCTATGGCTAAGTCATCGAGCTAGTGGTGTGGTAACCCCATGCATGTCTAGGATTGGATCCCAAAGAGCTTGGTATTTAAGCATCCTAGTGACTCACCTCCTCTTGCAGAATCCTACAGTGCGTAGCTTCGGTTCACCCTAACTCAGAGGGCTCAGTGGTGTGGCAACCTCTGTGCGCATGTCTAGGAATGGTTTCGGTGGGAGCTTGGTATTTAAGCAGTCATGACTCACCTCCTCTCCACTCGAATCCTGCCTGGTGCGTAGCTTTGGTTCACCCTGACCAAGAGGGCTCGGTCATAGGCTAAACATAATGACTAAAACCCGAAAGGGAACTAGCCATGTTTTAAAAAAAAAAGAGAGAACAAAACAACAAACCCCAGTTTTAAAATTCTCAAAACTTTCTTTGAAGTTGAGGAAACCATCTTTACAAAAAAAAAAATTGATTTGTGAAAATTACAAAAAAAATGCCCTAGTGGTAAAATTACCAAAATGCCCCTGGTTATAAAATGTTCAACTATTCAACAGCTTTACCAAAATGTCATTATTTTATAAACATTCAAAAACCCTAATTTGTAAAATATCAAAATACCTTGATTTTAGAAAATTACAAAATTACCCCTAACTTACAAAATTACCAAAATGACCCTGATTTCCAAAACTTTTGCAACATCCCCATTTTGGAAGGAACAATTTTCAAAAAGAACCCTCAAAGTTTTACAACTTTCGAAATATCCTTGACTTATAAAATTTTACAAATTTACCCTGATTTGAGAAAAATTACCAAGATACCCCTGAGGTCGAAAATTATCGAAATACCCTGGTTTCAAAATTTTTCCAAATTACCCCGAGACTTTGAAATTTTCAAAATACTTTTTGACAAAAACACCAAGGAACATTTTTCTTCTGAAAAATTACGAAAATGCCCCTGTAGGACAAAATTACGAAAATACCCCTGGGTAGTGGAAAACAACAACAACGAAAACTACAACGTTTCTCTGAATGAACGAAAGTTCATACTTGTTTGATGGATGAATGAATGAATGGAAAAGACTGTGTGTTTGTATGAATACGAAAGAACCACTCTTAAATTTCTTTTCATAAAACTCCTTCGCGGGTAAAAAAGTGGAACAATGACTAATCCATAAAATTTCTTAATCAGATCTCGACGCTAGAAAATGAGCTCTAGAGGACGTGGTCGTCGTAGGAAAGGTAGAGGAAGGATGACTGTGTCGGAACTCGTTAGATCGGGTCAAGGGTTCGACAATGAAATACCACCGCCACCACCACCCCCAGCTGTTAATGTTGAGCAGCAGGCTCAGACGGGGGAAGATGCTGTGTCGCAGGCTGTGCTGCGAGTTTTGGAATTGGTGGCAGGTGCAGGAGGAAATTCAGAAATCGTAAGTCTATGCCTAAACGGCTCCGAGCTAATGGAGTTGAAATGTTTCGAGTAGTATCTAGAGTGGCACCCAGTACAGCTGAATACTGGTTGGAAGCAACGGAGCGCATCATGGATGAGCTCGATCTGACTCCAGAGGAAAAGTTGAAAGGGATGGTGGCATTGTTACGCGATGAAGCGTATCAGTGGTGGTTAACTGTGCGAGATGGTGCTATGGCGGAGGATCTGACCTGGGAATATGTTAAGGAGGCATTCCAGAAGAAGTATGTGGGAACCGGTATCTGAGATGAGCAAAGGAAAGCTTTTCTAGGGTGGTTCAAGGAACAAGTCCGTAGCGGAATATGAGGCGAAATTTCGAGGTTGAGTCGTTATGCTCGAGGTGTAGTGGCGATCGAACATGAACGCCGTGTCCGCTTTGAGGACGGACCGAGAGACGACACGAGAGCTTGATAGCACCGCATCGAGAGCGGGAGTTTTCGCTTTAGAGGATAAGGCTAAAGTGGTCGAGGAATTAAGGATTCTATCAAGCGAACACTAATCGAAATAGGCGGGAAGAGGTTTTGGATTGTGCGGATCATCGGGAATAAGAGGCCTAGAATCGATGGGTCAAGGATCGCAAGTTGGTACAAGAGGCGATGTCGTCCTTGTGAGCATTGTGGAAAGAAGCATTTAGGTGAGTGTTGGAGAAAGACAGAGCATGTCTTAAGTGTGGGTCCAAGGACCATATGCTCAAGGACTATCCAAAAATATCAAATGACAAACAATGAAAGAACTCGAATGTTAATCAGTGGTAGGGAGAGGAAGCACCTCAACGAGGTCGAGGTTCGAATAACAGAGGTAATGGTTCCGCCAAGGTCGTGGAGCACCAAGCGGAGGTGTTGAAGGTTCAAAGCAAGGCGACCAAGGTTAGTTTATGCGATCGGTCGTCGTGAGGATAGTGACGCCGCAGACGAGACAACGAGTAAGTTTCTTATTTATGGATTATACTTCATTACTTTACTCGCTATAAGATTAGTTCGATCTTATGTTGCTAATGAAGTGTATGGAACCTTGATTGTGAACTTAGAGAATGTGCCTAGAAAGTATGATAGTTCTTTAAGATCGAGAGTGCAAAGAAATAGCGTAGTGTGGTGAGTTAGATTGTGCGGATGAGCGATAGTAAGTAATTTCGAGGACGAAATTATTTTTAAGGGGTAGAACTCTAACATCCCGAAAAGGGCCTATGCATTTTGGCCTAATTGTACAAAAAGACATCTTTTATGTGTTTTGGAATAAATTTGGAATGATTTTGGAAACACGAGAATGTATGGAAATGTTATGTTGGAAATAGGAAAATGACCATTTTGGAAACCTAAGCAAATTAGGAAAGTGAACATTTTGGAAACCTAAGTAAATTAGGAAAGTGAACATTTTGGAAACTTGAACATTTTGAAACTGAACATTTTGGAAATGATCCAAAATGGAAACTGAACATTTTGGAAACTTGAAAATGTAAGAAAAATGGCAAGTTCTGAGCCGATCGAAAATTTTAGGAAACTTAGAAATGATGCAAAAATGTCAAATTTTAAAGTTTAAAATAGGAAATAAGGGCAAGATGGCCTTAAAAGAAAAAGTTGGTAAAGTTTGACACACAAAAAGGCTTGGAAAAGTGGCCTGAAGATGTCACTTAGGGCCTATGGAAATGGCGCCACATGCAGGGTGTTGGGCCTGAGTTCGAGTCACTTGGGAAGCAAATAAAAGGGAGTTTTATTTTTGCTTCCAAGGCTAAGGGGTGGACGGCACAAGCCTTCTAGAAAGGAGGTGTTTTAATTCCATAAATATGTGAATAATAAGTGATAAATAAGGGATTTTAAATTTGGATTATCTGAGGAGATAATTGATGGATTAAATGCTTTTATTTTTAGATAAAGGAGATAATATTATCTTAAGGGAGAGTGGTGGCCAAGTCAAGGACTCTTGGCCTAGCAAATTCGGCTATAAAAGGAGAGCCAAAGTCTTTTTCTTTCATCTCTTCCAAGTTGTCAAAATTCCTTGCTTTCTCCCCTCTCTCGTCAATTTTTCTTTAAGCAAAATCCATCTCTTCTTCTTCTATTTTCTTCTCCTCTCCTTTGCTATTGTCGAGCCAAAACACTCTGTGATCCCCGATTAAAACTCCATAGCTGAAACTCGTGACTCTAGGCAAGCAATCGATCAAAGCATTAAAGGTAAGGCTAAGCATTAATCAAGTTCTTTCTTTTTCTATTTGCCGAAAGAGAAGGGTCTAATCCCTATTTTTGTCTTATGGCCGAATCTATAAGGATCTCTCGTGTTCTTTTTACAACAGCTTGAATACAAGGAGGAATCTTTCGAAATTCGAGGATCTAAGGTAAGATAAATATATTTGGTTAAAGGTTATGATTTATATGTTAAATTAAATTTAACATATGATGCTAGGGATGTCGACAAAGGCTATAAGGCAAGGAATCCTTTTGATTTGGAATTTGTAAGGTAGGTGATATTCGCCAAGGCTTGTTTTTTTTTTTTGATATTTAGGATTATTTCCATTATTTCAAAAGCCGAAAACCGACATGGTTACATGGCCGGTGTTAGCCGATTTCAAGGAAAAGGAATACTAGCAATTTTGGGACTTGATTTACGACATCCAAATTCGCAAACAAGGTAAGTAATACAAATCCTACTAGGATTTGGTTTTCTTTAAGCCAAATAGGTTTGTTAATATGCTTTAATGAATGGCCGAATATAGGAGTTAAAAATCTAGATCGGTAGATCGTTCTTCGGGATCTCAAGGAACCCAATAAGCGAATCAGGTGTGTACCCATACTAATCTTCAATAAATTATATGGCAATTATTAACTATATGAATATGCATAAGAATGTGAATGTGGTTAAGTACCACAAATGTGGTAAGAAGTACTCAGGTACGTTTCCTACTTCTGATAGGATTACGAATATGATATATTATGAACATGTGAATAGGAACATGAATGAGAAATATGTATGTTATATAATTTATGGGGCATTCGGGATCTATGTGAAAGGGGAAGAAGGTGTTGACTTCGGTCTCACCAACGGAATATGGTGACTACGGTCACAAAAATTTGAATATGGTAACTTCGGTTACATTACTTGAATATGGTGTCTAACGACACAAATGATATGGGCGATGAGCATGTCATTTATGTGGCGCCTTCGATGGTGTGTAGCGGATGGAGGGTCGACTTAGTAGTCCCACGGTGTGTTGGCGGTCACAGTGGTGTGTAGCGGATGGACAAATAGGCTTGGGTTTGGGTTGCATCATCATTTATTTTATATGAATATGAATTTGATATGAACATGTATGCCTGATTTGTTGAATGTTAGTATTGTGTGCACATTGAGTCTATTGACTCACCTCATTGTGGGAATTATTTTCGTGTGATGAGCAGTGTGATGACCGGACGGTGAGACCTTGAGGTGGCCATGTTTCATTTGAAGATTTGATTTGATTTGGACTTTATTTCTTTTCAGTACATTTATTTTTTTTGGGTTTTACTTGATGTAATAAGGCCATAAGGCCCAAGTGGATTTCTTTATTTTTGCTTTACTTTTAAATATTGTGCTAAGAACTATTTTGGATGTAAGTAAGTACAAAAATTATTTCTTTAAAATGAACCCTAAAATTCTTTTGTCACTTTACTTAAATTGGATTTACAAGATTAATTAAATGGGTTTCCAATCTAAGCCCAACTCAAAATAATAGTTTTCCAAAATTTTACAAATTTTCTCTAAGTAACGAAAATTTTTGAAACCGGTTTACTTTAGGAACATACCAGATCCGGTTCAGGCTCGTGGACCGGGTGTGGGGTGTTTCAGAAAAAGCGTAAGAAAATATCTAATGCCCCAAAACTCTCTAACTCTAACTTCTCATCTCTTCATTTTGTGTCTCTCTTTCTCCCCCACTGTTTCCTTGCTCGAAAACACATGTTGATTCCATTTTATTAACGGCTTTCTAGGATTTTATTTGGGATTTTGTCAGAGCACTGAATACCTTCCTTTTCCTGGTATATTCCCCTCTTTGGCGTAACTTTTTCTTCTTCTTCTTCTTTTAAGTTTTTAAAGAAATGAATCGTGAGGAAAAATAGAAAAAAAGTTCAGCCGCCATTGAAGAGTTTATTCTTTCGGTACAAAAATAAATGGAAACAAATGGGTTCCAAGTTTTGTCATCACGTTTTGCCGCATTCAATTTATCTCTCTCAATGTTAATTCAAATTCCGCATGGATTCAGTGGAGTTTACTTTTTCATTACTTATTCTAGTTTCCCTGTTTGTTTAATTTGCTTTCTGTTTCTCTCTTTTTCTCAGTTTGAAATCAAAGAGTTGCGGAGTGTAAGAACTATATAAACGAAGATGTTTGGTACAACTAACCGTAAGTCTTTCTTTTACCTTTTTTTATCTTTCTTTTTGAAATCTTATAGAGTTTTTGATTCGGTTCATCGAGCTGATGTCCGGATGAGTGTATAATTGCTACCATTCTTTAAAACTAGAAGCTCATGACTGCCAATTTTATTTAGGCATTGTAAAATATGAACTTTTATTGGTTTTAGCATCGAAGATTAACTTAATCATCCAAAAAAATTATAATATTAATGGTAATGGTAATATTCACTGAATATTAATTAGGCAAGCAAGCTCTACCTTTGGACAGAATGCTAGTAGATTTGGTCCAACTAGCATTTTCAATACACCTTCCACTTGGGTTTAGTGGAAATATGTTTCGAGCTCTGTCATTGGCTCCTAGCAACCCAAGCGCCTTTGGCTCAACAACTATAAGTCACTTGTGAAATCTCGACAATCATTTTTCTTTTTTATCATGTTTATGATCCTTTGCTTGTGTTATTTGGTTATAGAGTTAATTTGGAATGTTTGTTGGTTGTCTTCAACTTTGGTCAAAATGCTTTATTTACATACATTTTCATTGTCTTTGTTGTGGAATCTGAAATTATGTTCACTTTTCTTTTCTTTTATTTAATTGAGAGTTCAAAGTAATTGTAGTTTTTTGTCTTCAAATATGTGTTATTTTATTGAGCGAAGAGCCATAGTTGATGTGTTCATACGAGATAAGCATTGCATATCTAAAGGCAAGGGGTCATGTTGATTTGACTAAATATCCTTATGACTATTTGTTGATTATAATGTGTTTGATTTTTATGAAAAAAATTGTGGGCAAAATTTTTATGATTTTAGGAGTTTTTTACGCTTTAATTTGCTATAATGCTCTCTAGTTTAATGCAAGAGCCTTTGCATAAATGTGCATGCTCTATTACCTATTTCTGAGCCTTAAGTTATTGGTTTGACCTATTGTTGTTGCAGCCCTCTTTTGCTTCACCTTTCGGCCACTCGGACTTACAAAGCATTCACTTTAGTAATCTTGGTCAGACACAAATGAGTAAGAAAAGTTTTATCTTGAATATTATCATTGAATGTTTTGGGAGCTCTTTTTTTTACGCTTTCGACCATAATGATTTTGTTGTCTTTATAGGTGGTGGATCAGGCATTTTTGGTCAGAGTAAAGTTAGCCTACCGTATGTTTAATATCTCTTGGGTTTTGGTTCTATTTTCACTATCACTTATAAATATCCTTATACATACCTACAAGCATGTCCATATCTATTACTAGTAGAACTTGTGTATATCTGCATTCAAAAGTATGCCTGAACAAGTTCTTTCCATGGTCATCCATGTAGTCTGTGATTTTCTATTTTGTAATATTAATGGTAATGGTAATAATATTAATGGTAATGGTAATATTCACTGAATATTATTTTCTATCCTATTCCTTTTAAATTTTTATCGAGATCATTTTATGATAATCATTTTTCCACTATTGGGGCTTCACTCTCTCGCATTTTTATCGCAACAAAATCTTATCCCGATTGTTACGTGTCCCGTTGTTTAGCTTCTTGCTTTGCTCTTAGTTATAATATTTTAATTAGAAATACTTTTGTGCTTGTTATTGGTCGGTTGCTTGTGCTTTGCCTGTGATTTACATATTTACTTGTAGTTTGTCATCGAGTTTGTATTTTGTTGTTATGTTTTTAACAAATATATGTGTATATATCTTGCATGTCTTTTTTATTTTTGGAAATTATTTTTTGTGAGTTGTTATTTGTGAACTTTTTTCACTAATAAATAATGGTTAGCAACTCTTTAAATGACTTTTGAGAAAATCTCTTTTCTCTTTCATTATTGGTTTTCTAAATTTTCAAAAGATTTTATGGACATGAAAGATATCTTGTTCTAATTTGTTTGTGTTAAGAAATGTTTTGTTGGAAAATTTGGATATTGGATTTAGTCAATTTTATTGATCTATATGACTCCTGCACTATAATGGCCAAAGATGGTTCTTGGTCTTAGAGTTAGCTTGAGTTATGAGATATCTTTGATGTAATTCATTTAATTTTATATTCCTAAACCATTTTCCAAAGAGCATCAAAATAGTCATTATGGAAACACGTAGATCTGAAGTTTAGAAGGCTACCATTTCAAATAACTGTTATCATTTGTTTCATGAAAATGATTGTTTCTGATATCACAAAAACATGTTCTGATTATGATTCAGGATTTCTTGAGGACTAGAGAAGTTGGTCAGTTTCTTAGTGGAGCTTTAGTTGGGGTTATGACCAAAGTTGTCCTCGCTCTTTTACTATCAGGTTGGTATACACTTGTATTATATGGTTTCCTTTGCTGAGTTCTTGTCTCTATCATTATGTCTAACATTTATGATTCTTCATCTGGTGTCTAGTAAGTGTAATTTTTTCTTTCAATGAGCATTAAAATTTTAAAAAGATATGGCAACTCATCTGGAAGCTTGAACATGGGTGTACTATATAGCTCATTTCATAGTTTTTGCTTTTAAGTAAAAACTATTGAATTTCTTTCCATATTGATCATAAATTTTAAACATGGTTCTCAATTTCATTTAATTTGTTCTCCATATTTTTAATGCCATTGAGCATTAGAAATTTCTGATGGATAAATTGGTGACAAACTTTTGTCAACTACTATACATTTTGGTGTAAGTTTGAGAATTTGAATGTCCATTCAGGCCTTTTATTGTGATACTAAGTTATATAGATCCTTCAAATTCAGTCAAATTGATTGACAATTGTAACACCCCAAACCCGGCCCAAACACTATGACTAAATTCGGTATGTTACAGATGAAAACATTTTGAAAACCCTTGTTTAGCCGATTTAATTTAAAGTAAATGTTTTAAAAAAAACAGTTGAGGTGTATAGAGAAATCAATACTTAGTTCATTTAAAAATATATTAAGTCAGATTGTTACCAATTTCGGATGTACTCGATGGTACGAGAAAACATTTTACGTTTAAATTTAAGAAAACTTGTGTGATCATTTTAAAATCATTAAACATTTTAATTAATTCACCCAAACATGAAAAATAATAAAAATAATCTTAGGAGGCCTTATTACAACTCGAACAAATAAAACCAAAATAAAATAAAATAATTCAAAGTAAATTTAAATTTCCTTTGCATGGCCACCTCGAGTCCATCGGCTCCTCATCCGCGATCTCGAGTCACTGAAAAATATTAAAGGAAAAGGTGAGTCACCATGACTCAGTGTGTAACCCTTTTCCCGGTTTAATGCAACATCATGCACACAAGTCACAATTAAGTTTAACATACACCCAACCTAACCATCCAAAACACCTTTTTCTACCCCGTGTGGTACCAAACCACTAGTGGTGCCAAACCACTGGTGACTCAAAGTCACGATATCATCAACATTGTGGTACCAAACCACTGGTGACTCGAAGTCACATATATAAGTGTGGGGCCAACCCACGTGTGATACCAAATCACTGGCGTCGATCCCATAATATCATCCGTAGGGCCAACCCACTGTGGTGCAAAGCCACTGGGACAAGACGCTATGAGGTGCCAAACCTCTGGTGACCGTAGTCATGAAATGTGGTACCAAACCACTGGTGTCCGTCGACACGAATATCACTTCCCCCTCCACTCGTTTAACCCACATATTTATGATATGCACATAACATAAATCATGCCAAACATGTTTATTTAATAACATATACCGAATTTATTAAAAGCCATCTCTTATATGCCACATATACCAAATATGTCAAGCATCATAATCAAACTCATATCGACAAGGACTTACCTGGATCCTTGCTTATACCTTTATGGTATTAAATCCAAATCTACACAATCCAATTTAGCACACACAATATATTCAGCACATTAATTAGTTATAAAGTGTGTATGTACACACCTGTTACTATCGGTAGCCCTAAATCCCGAAGATCCGATCTACGTCGCTAGATCTTGCCCCTACATTCGGCCAATTGTCAGTGTTAATACCAAAGGCCTATTCGGCCATATCTACTCAATACCAAAAGTTCTTACCTTGAACGGATTTGATTTCCAAACAAATCCCGAAGCCTTAATTAGTCCCTAAATCATGGCACTCATTAGTTTCGGCATTTACACAATAACTTTTAACAAAAGGCCCTTGGCCGAATGGTGCATCCCACATATCATGCTCACCTTAAATCCCGGAAGACTTCTCAATTTTCCTTAATGCTGGTTTCTAGAGAGGGTTACCAATCCAAGACCCTGAATAGGTTCGATTTTACACAAGAATTCAAGGTTAAACCTCATGGTTTCGGTTGGCCAAAAAAATAATAAAAGAATAAATCTTAGAAAGATCCCTTACCACACTTATTGATATTCGGCAGCACCTTAGCTAGGGAGGGGAGAAGATTCGGCCAACACAAATGGAGGGCTGGAATTTTGAGAAGAAGGAAGGGTGTATTCAGCTAAGGAGGAACAAGAGAAGCTGGAAATTTTTGAAGAATTTTTGCTATGAATCAATGGAGAATTCGGCAGCAGCAAGGTTGGAGAGAAAGAAAAGGAAATTGTTTGAACTTTTGGCACTTCTTTGCTGCAACAAAAACAAATATGGACAGCCCCCAAGGAGTCCAAATTTCGGCAATCACCCTCTTGTTGGTGATAAATTCCAGCCTCTACTTATCACAAAAAAAAACAAGATTTATCCTACTTTCTATCCCTTAATCTCCTCTAAACAATTTAATAGCAAATAGACTACCTACCATTACCCCCTTCCAGCTGAATATGTGAAAGAAATAAGCCTTATCACTATCAAAATTAGAGTCCAAATCCATGCAATTACTCTCCTTTCCATGCGCTTTTGAGATAAAAAAATATAAAACACCAATGCGGTTTCTTGGGTTCGAACCCATGACCGGTGAAGGCAACAGCAAGCACCTCCTTAACGCCCTTTCCAACTCTCCCAATTGACTTTCATGTCAATTTACCCCACCATTTAATTATAAGCCTTCTTCCGGCCCTTACTTCTTTAACGCCAAAGCCCAAAAAATAAAACTCCTTGCTTCCTTCATGTCTCAAACCCGAGACCTTAAACCAAAGCCCCTTTAAGTGGCGCCCCAAGCCACTCCACCTCCTTGACTTTCATGTCCGATCCTTACCCAAAAATTCTTTAAGGCCTTCCTTACTTGGGCCCTTCCTTTAACGCCCCAAAAAAAAACATATCCCCTTGTTACTTCCATGGATCGAACCTCCTCCCTAGCTCACTCTCTTGATGCACCAAGCCAACACGCCAACTACTTTCTTGTGTCATGCTTCTCCTAAATTTTATTTAACCCCTATCCCCTAGCTTCCTTCCTTTTAAACCCTTAAGAAGAAATTTTTAATTCCAAATCTGACCTAATTCAGGGTTATGTCAAGGCCCTAAATATGCTTAGAAATCAAAATATTTATTTCTACATGCACATACATGGGAAATTAATTAAATTTTCAACAACCCCTAATTTAGGGTGTTACAGTTTTAACCCCCTTAAAAATAATTTCGTCCTTGAAATTACTTGCTAACGAATAATCGTACATCCTAACTCACCGCACTAAGCTTATGCTGCGCACTCTGATCTTAATAAACCTATCTTACTTCCTAAGCACCGTCTCTAAATTCACAACCAAGGTTTCAGGCACTTCCCTAGCAAAATAATAAAACTCTACCATAATCAAGCAATTAAGGGTATTCCAAAAATAAGCATACCCGTTGTCACATCTGGCACATCTTCCTCTTCGCGACGGCCAATTGCATAAACCAACCTTGGTTGCCTCGCCTCTGCACCTTCAGCACCTCAGCCACGCCCGTTACCATTTCCACTACCCCTAGCTGCACCTCGACCCCTCTGTGGCTGCTGGTTATCCCTCCTGTTTGGTGCACGATCCTGACCTTCTGATCTTAGTCTAGCTTCCTTTTTCGGACAGTCTCTAACTCGATGCTCCAAGGACCCACACTCGAAGCATCCCCGATTTCTATGCCAACACTCCCCCGTGTGAGACTTGCCACACCGAGCACATCGTGGCGGCCATTGAGGATTAGCAGCATCAGCAGGCCTAGCAGCTTGATCCGACCCACCAAACCTCGTTCTCTTCTGCTGATTATCAGAAAACTCTGAGGGTCCCGATCTCTTCTTATTCCAATTCCTATCTTGACTCTGTCTAACCGACTGTCTTACTCCTTCAGCAACCTTCGATTTCTCCACTAGGACCGTAAACTCCCGTTCCTGTTGTGGAGCTATTATCATCCTCAGCTCATCTCTCAGGCCATCTTCAAATCTGACACAGCGTTCATGCTCGGTACCCACAATACCACGAGCATACCTACTCAACCGGAGGAACTCGACCTCATACTCATACCGTCTTATTTCCTTAAACCAGTTCAAGAAAGCCTTTATTGCATCTACGTAACTAGTTCGATATACTTCTTACGGTAGGCATCCCGAAGAATTCCCAAGTAAGATTTTCGCCACCGTTCCATCCCTTACGGTGAGCCACCACCGATATGACTCATCCCAAGCAAAGAAATTATACCCTTCAACTTCTCCTCACCGTGAAATCCAAATCACCCATAATCCTTTCAAGGATTCCAACCAATATTCCGCAACTAGGCGCCACTCAAAACTCCTCTAAACACCTCTCATTAGCAGAGTCGTTCCATCACGCATTTACGGGTTTTGTACCCGCTCGGCCTCGTGACTCGTTCCAACACTCTTAACACTGCTTGTGATACAACATCATTACCACCGGTCTAATCTTGGAACTCAGGTTCCACCGCCGGCAGATCCGGCATCTCATTTCCAGACCCATGACCGGACCCATGGCTCGGCGAGGTCATCCTACCCCTACCACGCACGCAGTGGACGTCCACGACCTCTTGAACTCATTCTAACGATTGTGTTTATCTGTTTAAAAATTTTTATGTATTAGTACTTGTTTCACTGGATTATCCGCGAAGAAATTTTATGATAAAAGTTTTAGAAGTGGTTTTTTCGTAATCAAACAAGCACACAGTCTTTCATTCATTCATTCCAAAGAGCGTTGTAGTTTCGTTGTGATTGTTTTTCCACTACCCAGGGGTATTTTCGTAATTTGTCCTACAGGGGTATTTTCGTAATTTCCCAAAAATGAAAATTTTCGGATGATTTTGTCAAAAAGTATTTTGGAACTCTTAAATTCCTGAGGTTTTTTGAAAAGATTTTGAAATTCGGGGGTATTTCAGTGATTTTGAAGCTCAGGGGCATTTTGGTAATTTTTCACAAATCAGAGTAAATTTGTAAAATTTTATCAAATCAGGGATATTTTAAAAGTTGTAAAACTTTGAGGGCTCTTTTTGATAATTGTATTTCCCAAGTTGATGGTGTTGCAAAAATTTTAAAAACCAAGGTCGTTTTGGTAATTTTGCTGATGAGGGGCAATTTTGTAATTTTACAAAATCATGACATTTTTGAAGTTTAAGGTTTTTAAGCACTTTTTATGAAATGAAAATTTTGATTAAAAGCTGTGGGTATTTTGGGAATATCATAAATCAAGGGTGTTTTAGTAATTTTACCCCAAGGGTATTTTAGTAATTTCTCACATAATCGTGGAATTTTCACAAAATGATTTCCAAAATTGGGTTCTAAGTGATTTCACAAAATAAGGATATTTTGAAAATTTCTATTTGAAAATTTTTCATATGGAGGGTATTTTGGTCATTTTTCAAACTGAGGGGTATTTTGGTCTTTTTTTTTAGAGCTAAAGTTTTATTTATTTCCAAAATCAAAGCAGCTAGTCCCTTTCGGGTTTTATTTATTGTGTTTGGCCTATAACCGAGTCCTCTTGGTTAGGGTGAGCCGGCTTACGCACCAAGTAGGATTCTGTGAAGAGGAGGTGAGTCACGAGGACCGCTAAGTACCAAGCTCTTCCTGATCCAATCCTAGACATGCGCACTGTGGTTACCACACCTAACTCGGCGACACAGTCGTAGGTTTGTTTACTTAGGCATTTAAAGTCTTATGTCTTTTGTTGGGGTAAACTAGTCCTAAAGTTTAAAGCACTTATCATACTATCTACGTTCCATACCTACCCTTCTACAAATAATAATCCACACAGAAGTCAGGAATACTTACCTGGGCGGATTGGTGCCGGAGACTCGGTGCCATACTGTTCAAAACCAAAAACATTTTCACAAAGGCCTACCAAAACATTTTGGGCCTTGGGCACCCACAACCGAGCTTTGAACTGGGCTCTGATACCAATTTTGTAACACCCCAAACCCGACCCAAACACTATGACCAAATTCGGTATGTTATAGATGAAAATATTTTGAAAACCCTTGTTTAGCCGATTTAATTTAAAGTAAAAGATATTGTCTTGTTTTAAAAAAAAGCAGTTGAGGTGTATAGAGAAATCAATACTTAGTTAGTTTAAAAATATATTAAGTCGATTATTCTGATTTTAGATGTACCCGATGGTACGTAAAACATTTTATGTTTAAATTTAAGAAAACTTGTGTGATCATTTAAAATCATTAAACATTTTAATTAATTCACCCAAACATGAAAAATAATAAAAATAATCTTAGGAGGCCTTATTACAACTCGAACAAATAAAACCAAAAATAAAATAAAATAATTCAAAGTAAATTTAAATTTCCTTTGCATGGCCACCTCGAGTCCATCCGGCTCCTCATCCACGATCTCGAGTCACTGAAAATATTAAAGGAAAAGGTGAGTCACCATGACTCGATGTGTAACCCTTTTCGGTTTAATGCAACATCATGCACACAAGTCACAATTAAGTTTAACATGCCCCAACCTAACCATCCAAAACACCTTTTTCTACCCGTGTGGTACCAAACCACGGTGGTGCCAAACCACCGGTGACTCAAAGTCACGATATCATCAACATTGTGGTACCAAACCACTGGTGACTCAAGTCACATATATAAGTGTGGGGCCAACCCGTGTGATACCAAATCATGGCGTCGATCCCATAATATCATCCGTGGGGCCAACCCATCAGTCTTTGCTAAGCCACTGGGACAAGACGCTATGAGGTGCCAAACCTCTGGTGACCGTAGTCACGAAATGTGGTACCAAACCACTGGTGTCCGTCGACAAGAATATCACTTCCCCTTCCACTCATTTAACCCACATATTTATGATATGCACATAACATAAATCATGCCAAACATGTTTATTTAATAACATATACCGAATTTATTAAAAGCCATCTCTTATATGCCACATATACCAAATATGTCAAGCATCATAATCAAACTCATATCGACAAGGACTTACGGATCCTTGCTTATACCTTTATGGTATTAAATCCAAATCTACACAATCAATTTAGCACACACAATATACTCAAAGACATTAATTAGTTATAAAGTGTGTATGTACACACTGTTACTATCGGTAGCCCTAAATCCGAAGATCCGATCTACATCGCTAGATCTTGCCCTACATTCGCCAATTGTCGGTTATTAATACCAAAGGCCTATTCGCCATATCTACTCAATACCAAAGTTCTTACCTTGAACGGATTTGATTTCCAAACAAATCCGAAGCCTTAATTAGTCCCTAAATCATGGCACTCATTAGTTTGACATTTTCACAATAACTTTTAACAAAAGGCCCTTGGCGAATGGTGCATCCACATATCATGCTCACCTTAAATCCGGAAGACTTCTCAATTTTCCTTAATCTGGTTTCTAGAGAGGTTACCAATCCAAGACCACGAATAGGTTCGATTTTACACAAGAATTCAAGGTTAAACCTCATGGTTTGGTTGGCCAAAATAATAATAAAAGAATAAATCTTAGAAAGATCCCTTACCACACTTATTGAAATTCTGACACATTAGCTAGGGAGGGGAGAAGATTCGGCCAACACAAATAGAGGGCTAGAATTTTGAGAAGAAGGAAGGGTGTATTGGCTAAGGAGGAACAAGAGAAGTGGAAATTTTTGAAGAATTTTTTCTATGAATCAATTGAGAATTCAGCAGCAGCAAGGTTGGAGAGAAAGAAAAGGAAATTGTTTGAACTTTTGGCACTCCTTTGCTGCAACAAAAACAAATATGGACAGCCCCCAAGGAGTCCAAATTTCGGCAATCACCCTCTTGTTGGTGATAAATTCCAGCCTCTACTTATCACAAAAAAAACAAGATTTATCCTACTTTCTATCCCTTAATCTCCTCTAAACAATTTAATAGCAAATAGACTACCTACCATTACCCCCTTCCAGCCGAATATGTAAAAGAAATAAGCCTTATCACTATCAAAATTAGAGTCCAAATCCATGCCATTACTCTCCCTTTCCATGCGCACCAGCATAAAAAAAATATAAAACACCAATGCAGTTTCTTGGGTTCGAACATGACACAGTGAAGGCAACAGCAATGGCGTCCTTAACGCCTTTTCCAACTCTCCCAATTGACTTTCATGTCAATTTACCCCACCATTTAATTATAAGCCTTCTTCCTGGCCCTTACTCCTTTAACGCCAAAGCCCAAAAAAATAAAACTCCTTGCTTCCTTCATGTCTCGATCCCAGACCTTAAACAAAGCCCCTTTAAGTGGCGCCCCAAGCCACTCCACCTCCTTGACTTTCATGTCCGATCCTTACCCAAAAATTCTTTAAGGCCTTCCTTACTTGGGCCCTTCCTTTAACGCCCAAAAAAACATATCCCTTGTTACTTCCACAGATCGAACCTCCTCCTAGCTTACTCCCTTGGCGCACCAAGCCAACCGCCAACTACTTTCTTGTGTCATGCTTCTCCTAAATTTTATTTAACCCTATCCCTAGCTTCCTTCCTTTTAAACCCTTAAGAAGAAATTTTAATTCCAAATCGACCTAATTAGTGGTTATGTCAAGGCCCTAAATATGCTTAGAAATCAAAATATTTATTTCTACATGCACATACATGGAAAATTAATTAAATTTTCAACAACCCCTAATTTAGGGTGTTACAACAATAAACTAGTTTGGTGCTTTCTGCTTGTTGTTGCCCTTGTTTTATTCCCCCAAAAAAAAAGAAAAAAAATGAAGTCTCAGTGTGTTGATTCTTGTGGTTTTTGTATTTCTTTCCCTGTACTACACTGTGGTACACTTATTGCTCCTATGTGTTTCAAGATAATTAGTGTATCATAGGATTGAATGTGTGTATTGTTTGTTTAGTTTCTAGGGTATAATAAATTGTTGACCTGCAATGTTTTGGATATCAAGTCATTGTTGAAATCTTAGGATAGTTTGTTCTCATCATTGTTACCTTATTCATAATCCTTTTTGCCTGAAAATCATTATCATGTGTTTGTCATTAATGTATTTGTTGCTCAAATTTCTGATGAATTATGTTGAGACACTTGTAACTTATTTGGTCAACTCATAATTTGGGGTTCTGACATGCAGGACCAGAATGGTGGTAAGTGTTGGATCCAAAAACAGACCTGGTAGTTTAATTGAGATCATTGAGCAGCAAGGTTGGCAAGGACTGTGGGCTAGAAATGGAATCAATATGCTTAGAATAATTCCTACCCAAGCAATTGAACTTGGAACATTTGAGTGTGTCAAGCAAACAATGACATCAGCACAGGAGAAATGGAAGCATATTGAAGGCCCAAAATTGCAAATTGGTCATGTTAACGTTAACTTTTCTCTTTCCTAGGTTTCTCTAGTTGCTGTGGCTGGTGCAACTGCTGGAATTGTTAGCACACTTGCATGCCATCCACTTGAAGTTCTCAAGGTATCTGATATCTCATGAGTTCATTATGTTTCTTTTTATATTTCCTAAACCATTTGCCAGAAGCATTAAAATAGCTGTTATGGAAATACAGAGATCTGAAGTTTAAAAGGCTACCATTTCAAATAACTGTTATCTTTTGTTTCATGAAAATGGGTGTACTATATAGCTCACTTCATAATTTTTGGTTTTAAGTAAAAACTATAATCATAAACTTTATTATTTAAATTTTATAAATGCTGAAAGCCTGGTTTTGTTGCTTTGCAGATGATTGAATAATCCATTATGATTTTCTTAACATTTGATAAATTAAGACTGATGGATTGATTGTTGTTTGTTTTCGTTTTGTCAGTTGCTACCGCCTATGGATAATAGGCTATCACATATTCTAGTGTAAGACTAAATTAGTTTTGCATATACGTTTTATATTTTTTAATAGGCTATTTTATTTATCTAGAAACCCTAATGAAGCATTTTCTATATAATAATGTCGTTCTGCTGCTAATTATTATCTCGTAATTTCTCTTTAGAACTCTAAACACTGAATATAATCTTTTGCTTACGGTTTTCCTCGTGCTTTTGAGTTGGGGTTTTGAGTTATTCATCAATGGCGGATCTGAGAGATGTTTGCTTTTCAAGTGAGATTAACCGACTTCTTAGTTTAATTATCAACACTTTCTACTGACAAAAGGAGATCTTTCTTCGTGAGCTCATCGCAATGCTTGATGTAAGTCCCGCTCTTCTCTATTTTAACTTTTTTTGTCATTAATATGGAGATGTTTTTTAATTACTTTATTATAATTTTAACATATGGTTAATTAGATCTAATCTTTTTCTTTAATGCTTGTTGGTTTTGTTTGCCTTTTTGTATGGAAACAAAATTTGGGTTTTATTTTCTCTTTGTTTTTTAATTTATAAAGGTTCGTTAGTTGTTTATTTCAATTGAAAATTACATTTGTTAATAAAAGGCATCATTACGTCATTTTATTTGTTTATTATAATTTTAGGAATTTATAGTATGAAAGTTTAAGATTGAAATGCAAATGGAGTCTTTGAATCTATGGCTTTTGAAGTTTGATTAAACCTGCAAATCGTTAGCATGGAAGTGGGTTTTAATTTTAGGTTTAAAGCTAGTATCATTTAATTTAATTATTAAAAATTGTGGTTTTAGGCATTGGACAAGATTAGATTTGAGAGTTTGTCGGACAAGAGCAAACTTGATGTTCAACCCAAGTTGTTTATCCACATTGTCCCCGATAAGACAAACAATACTCTATCGATCATTGATAGCAGTATTGGCATGACTAAGGCTGGTAAGTTTTGTTATTGCTTCTTGTGCATTCGGTTATTCACTGAATTTTAATCAAGAGAGAGGTTCTAATGAGATTGTGTCTTTTTATTAAGATTTGGTAAACAATCTTGGTACCATTGCTAGGTCCAGGACTAAGGAATTCATGGAGGCATTGGCTACTGGTGCTAATGTTAGCATGATTGGACAATTCGGAGTTGGATTTTACTTAGCTTAATTGTTTAATAGGCTATTTGTTTAATTGTGCTGGTATTGGATTTGACACCACCTATTTTCAGTAGCAGGAGCCTGATTTTTCTTGTGAGTTGGATAAACTCATAACATAATATAAACTTATGAAATTTCTTTTGTATTGGTTGAGTTTCTATTTGTTTGTTAAATAGATTTGTGCCCTTGGAACATAAATGGATTTGTATATGAACTATTATCAAAGTAATGTTAAAGGATTTGTTTAAGCGGGTAGAGGGATAGGAATGGATTTGTATATAAACTGTTATCTAATTAAAGCTTGTTTGCGTGCTGTGATAATAGTGCTGCTCTTTTATATAATTTTTAATTTTTACTTTTATTTTTTATGCTCTTTAGCGGCGTTTTTGGGTAAGCGCTGTAATATCCTAGATTAGGGGTTATGCATTTGGTGCATAATTCATGTGTTAATAGGCTCAGTGAGTGGTTTGGGTGTGATTTAGGGGTTCTTAAAACTCTAGGATAAAAAGGAATACCTTTGGAAAATTTTTGGATTTTGAGTAAGTAAAGGAGAAGCTAGGCTGAAGAAGCCTTAAGGGAAAATTATAGGCGCTTTTGGACATGAAAGTGAGCTTGGTAAAGTGGCTGCAATGCGCCACTTAGGGCCTTGGTGATGACGCCATGTGCAGTGGGCAAGGGCCTTGGTTGAATCACGTTGGTGTCATGGGAGTGTGTTTTATTTTTGCTCTTTGCGTCAAGAAGGGAAGCGGGCTAAGGAGGCTTTAAGAGAAATATTGGGTGTTTATGACACAAAAGAACTAGCAACAAAGTGGCTTGGGGCGTTACCTGAGGAGCAGGGAAGCTTGCGGCAAAGGGAGCTTCAGGAGGGCTTAGGTTCGAGCCTTGTTGGCAGCATTAAGGGTTTTTTATTTTGCCTTCTGGCGTTAAGGGAGAGAGGAGTAGTGGACGGCATGTGGGCTTCCAAAAGGATGAGATAAGGTTTGCTTTATCCTTATTTTTTTTTTATTCAGCTAGGAAGATGAGATAAAGGGTGGAATTATTTTTAATTTATTTTGTATGGGTAAGATAAGAGATAATGGTGGCTTATTTGTTTAATTTTAAATGAAGTGATAATGGGAGAAAAGTGTCGGATTTGATAAGATGGCCGATTGTGGGTCTCCTTGGGGGTTAGTATATTCGGTCATGGAGGGGGATTAAGGGTGAAATTTTATTTGTTTCTTCTCTAGTGATTCTTACCGAAATTGGTAGCCAAGAAAATCCTCTCATTTTTTTTCATTTATTTTGCTAAGGCCGAATTCTCCAAAACCTTCATTATTCTTCTATTTTTTCTTTTCTCCAACCTTCAAACCTGTTCTTTGTGTTAGCCGAATGTGCAATCACCATTTGTTAAGCCATAGCCGAATATCTATTAGGAACCCCTCATCACTTCTTTTCTTTTTTTGTCCCCTTCAAAGCCGAAAGTTGGAGATCTAGCTCTATTTCTTGGTTGTGGCGAACCTAGGAGGTGATTCGGGAAGTTGATCGTTAGTGGTAAGCAACGATAGTGGTAAGTATTTCTTTAGAAATCGATTTTGGGATTCTTTTCTTTTGGTGCGAAATCAAGGATTAGGCCTTGATTTTTATGGATGGCGAATGTCCATTAAGCCTTATTAT
Source organism: Gossypium rotundifolium (assembly GCA_025506655.1). NCBI lineage: Eukaryota > Viridiplantae > Streptophyta > Magnoliopsida > Malvales > Malvaceae > Gossypium > Gossypium rotundifolium. The sequence goes on along the minus strand of CP106730.1, from coordinate 10,284,995 downwards.
GTGTTCTTTTGGTGTTTAGTCGAAGGAGGAAGCACGAGAGCCTTCGGGATTTGAAGTATTCAAGGTAAGCAACTATAATATTGACCAAGGGCCATTTTTATGGATTGTTGTTTAAAGCGAATCTAACATGTGGTATAGGGATTTGACGACTTCTAAGGCAAGTCGTGGTTTTGGGATTTAGATCCATAAGGTAAAGCGAGAGTGACTTTCGGCTATAGGCCATATTGTGAGTTTTAAGTGTTGGTGAATGTGACTGTGACTTTTAGGAGGAAATCGATATGCGATGAGGAAAGTTTGAGGATTTAGTCAATTGTGCTAAGCAGTGCGTAGTTATCGCTTTGTCTCTTGAATCTTAAATGAATGTTTAAATGTGTTATTATGTATATGTGATATGATGTGAGCAGTAGCCAAAATAAGGGCTAAAAAGGTGGATACCCATGATGGGTAATCGATCAACAAGGTCGATATTTTATGATGATTAATTTACATATGATATATGTAGGAAAATGTGATGGCATGTGATGTATGCTTATTTTAATGACATTGTGGCATGATACATGGGGCTTGGGATGTGACTATCGAAGGAAAGGTGTACATTATGTACGTGGTCTAATGATAGCCTTGTGCTACATTAGCGCTTGATGTTAGCTATGTGCTTCATCAAGGGAGGTGTTAGCTAGGTGCCACATCTCGGCGGTTGATAGTTGTGTGCATCACCGTGGTGATTGATATGTGGGATCACTTATGTGATCGGTGGCTCGACCAACGCCTTGTCAGTGCAGCAGTGCCTTAAGGTAAGATATGTGGATCACTTGGTTGATCGGTGGATTAGCCACGGCCTTGGGCGTGGTCTGCCAAGGTAGGTGTAACGGATGGGCACTAGGTTGGGTTTGGGCTTCATGTTGTATATTTATGTAAGTGGACTGTATGGATATGGGCCAAGCCCATATGTGGAGACATGTGAAATAACTATGCACTGAGTCTGTTTGACTCACCCAATTTTACCAACATCGTAGGTGATGCATAAAGCTTGGGTGGGTTGGAGTGGATATGAGGTGGCCCATGCGAGAAGATGTTTTTTAATTATTTACGTATTTTATATTTTAGTATTTTTAAGTAAGGTTTATTGTAATAAGGGCCTTTTAAGGATTTGAGGTTTATTATTATGTTTAAAGTGGATTGACGATTAAAGTATTATTTGAAAATGTTTTTATTCTCGGCAATTTATACCTTAAAAATATGCATTCTGATTTTCAATTGAGACGATTTGTAATAATAAAGTTTTACTTAGAATTTTAAACAAACAATGTTTTACAAAGAACAACAAATTTTTATGTTTTTAACTTTAAGTCAAAAGTTTTTCAAACATCTTCCGATGGCATTTCAAATTGATTAAGTAGTGAATGGGCGAGTTAGGGGTGTTATTCTGATTTGGTATCGAGCAGGTTCAAAACTTCGGCTTTGAGGGTTTTAATGAAAAACATTTTTTAAGGTGGGCTTTTCAAAGATTTGGGCTTTCATAAATTTTTCAGTTTATTCTGGGCATGGCACCTTGAGTCTCAGACCAAGTCCACTAGGTAAGTACTCCTAACCTCTTTGTGATTTGTATGTAGGGATATATAGGGGCGTAGACTAGTGGATTAGGAATTAAACCCTAGGACTAGTTTACCCCAACAAATACATAAAACTCTAAGGCACGATTAAATAAACACATGTCTAAGTCGCCGAAGTTAGGGTGTGGTAACCATTGTGCGCATGTCTAGGATTGGTTTGGTGGGAGCTTGGTATTTAAGCGATCTGCGTGACTCACCTCCTCTCCACTCGAATCCTACAGTGCGTAGCCAGTTCACCCTAACCAAGAGGACTTAACCACGAGCTAAACCCGATAATTAAAACCCGAAAGGGACTAGCCACAATTTTATGAAAACCCTAGTTTTAAAAAAAAAATCAACAAATTACCCTTTTGAAATTATGAAAATTATTATTTTGGAAAAACTTTCTAAAATTTTTTTTTACAAATTACCTAAATACCATAGTGGTAAAATTACTAAAATGCCTTGAATTTTCAAAATTACCATACTACCCCGATTTCAATAACAATTTACGGTTTTGCAAAAATATCCAAAAACTTCACAAAATATCAAAGACACCCGATTAAAAATTACGAAATTACCCCGACTTTCAAAATGACCAAAATACCCTCAAGAAGGAAAATTAAAGTACCCTCAAATTAGAAATCTTTAAAATACCCTTGTTTTGAAAGTCACCAGAACAATATTTTTGCGAAAAATTACGAAATGACCACGGCTTGTGAAATTACAAAATACCCCTAGTGTATAAATTACCATTTTACCCTTGAAATTTTTCCAGCAAGAATTTTAATTTTGTAAAATATCAACAACCTCTATTTTATGAAATTTTCAAATACTCTAATTTGAAAATTACCAAAATACCCTGATTTGGAAATTTACCAAATTACCCCTAGTATACGAAATTACCAAAATAATCCCGATTTCCAAAATTTCTGCAATACCTGGGTTTGGAAAATCTTTCTTTCAAAATACCCATGAGTTTGGAAAATTTCGAAATGATTTTTGTGATTTTCAAATTGACCCAGACTTAATACCAAAATACCCTATAGGAAAAATGACGAAATTACCCTTGGGTGGGGAAATGGATGGAATGCTCAAGGAACTATCACGGGTGAATGAATGTGTCTTTATTGATGAATGTGAATGTGATTCTCTGAATTAGAATAGTAAACTTCATTGAAACTTTGATTGATCGAAAAATTACCTCTAAACACTTCTTATCATAAAAGCTGTTACATGGGATAATCAGTGGAACAAAAGTACTAATGCATAAAACTTTTTAATCAGATTAAATCACTACGTTAGAAATGAGTTCTAGGGTAAGTGGTCGTTGTGAACGTGATAGAGGCAGAATGGCGGTACCGAAACCCGTTAGATCGGGTCAAGGATTTGAGAATGAGGTGCCACCACCACCACCAGCTTTTGGTGTTGAGCAGCAAGACCAGACGGGGATGATCTTTGTATCACGTGATGGTCTTCGAGTTCTTGAGATGGTGGTGGGCGGTGGAAATATGAGAGCTAGGAAGTCTGCACGGCGACTCGAGCCAATGGAGCCGAGGTGTTAGTGGCGTGTCGGTGTGGCACCGATCTGCTTGAGTATTGGTTGGAGGCTAAAGGCGAATTATGGATGAGTTGGATCGGCCGTGAGGAGAACGTGAAAGGAATGGTGGCGTTACTCTGCGATGAAGCGTATCAATGGTGGCTCACTGATTCGAGATGGGGCCACGGTGAGGATCTCACTTGGGAATATGTTAAGGCGGCGTGTCGGAAGAAGTACATTGGTACTCACTATATTGATGTGCAAAGGAAGGCATTTTTGGGGCTGGTTCAAGGGAACAAGTCCGTAGCGGAGTACGAAGCTAAATTCCTGAGGTTGAGCCGGTATACTCGAGGAGTAGTGGCTACGGAGCATGAGCGATGTGTCCGATTTGCGGACGGATAAAGGGATGATCTGAGGTTATTGATAGCTCCGCAGCAGGAGCGAGAGTTCGCCGTATTAGTAGAAAAGACTAAGGTAGCTGAGGGGATTAAGGACTTGGTGATTCAGAACATAGATAAGGATAGGAACCAGGATAAGAGGAGCTTTGGACCATCAGAATCGGCTGAGAGTTTTCAGAAAAGACCAAAGGTTGAGAATTGCATTGGCGTTACTAAGCCACTCTTGAAATCCGCACCGTCCGTGTGCTCGGTGTGGAAGGTATCATATTGGCGAGTGTTGGAATCGAGAAGAGGAATGTTTTAGGTGTAATTCAAGTCTCATTTGATTAAAATCGTCCCGTGATCCGAGTAGGGCTCGGACGATGAGGCGAGGTTATGAGCGGTAGGGTAGGAATGGTCAACAAGCGATAAGGGGTCGTGAGTCCGAACCATGGAGGAAATGGTTGGTGAGGTCATGGAGCAACGAAATGAGAGTCTTGAAGGATCGAGATCTGAGGCAACCAAGGTTGGTTTATGCACGATTGGCCATCGAGGAGAGTGATGTGCGGATGTGACAATGGGTAAGTTCTTATTTTGGAATACCCTTCATTGCCTTGTTTGTTATAGAGTTAGTTCGTTCTTGTAATGCTAGTGAAGTGTTTGAAACCTTGGATGTGAATTTTTGTAGGAAATGTGTTAGTTTAAGATCGGAATCTTGTGACGATAGTGTAGTGTGGTGAGTTAGGATGTACGATTTTTCATTAGTAAGTAATTTAGGACGAAATTATTTTTAAGGAGGGTAGAAGCGTAATATCCTAGATTAGGGGTTATGCATTTGGTGCATAATTCATGTGTTAATAGGCTCAATGAGTGGTTTGGGTGTGATTTAGGGGTTCTTAAAACTCTAGGATAAAAAGGGAATGCATTGGAAAATTTTTGGATTTTGAGTTAGTAAAGGAGAAGCTAGGCTGAAGAAGCCTTAAGGGAAAATTATAGGCGCTTTTGGACATGAAAGTGAGCTTGGTAAAGTGGATACAATGCACCATTTAGGGCTTTGGTGATGACGCCATGTGCAGTGGGCAAGGGCCTTGGTTCGAATCACGTTGGTGGCGTGGGAGTGTGTTTTATTTTTGCTCTTTCGTCAAGAAGGGAAAGCGGGCTAAGGAGGCTTTAAGAGAAATATTGGGAGTTTATGACACAAAGAACTAGCAACAAAGTGGCTTGGGCGTTACACGAGGAGGCGGGGAGGAGGGCTCGAGTTTGAGCCTTGTTGGCGACGATAAAGGGATTTTTATTTTGCATTACGGCATTAAGGGAGAGGGGGTAGTGAGCGTGTAACACCCCAAACTGGCCCATTCGTTCTGACCGAATTTGAAATGCCACTGCGAAAATGTTTGAAAATATCGACTTGTGGTGGAACTTGGAAATTTTGTTCTTATTCAAAACCATGTCCATTTAAAAATTTTAAATAATATAAGCTTGATAAAATATCAAAATAAAAACTTTATTATATCTGATTTAAAAAATAAAACCATTGGCGAAAGATATCTCAATTGTCAATCCATAATAAAACATAACAATAAAGATACTTAAAAAAAACTTAAATACTTTAATGGGCCTTATTACAATAAACACTTAATCAAAATCTGAAAATATAAATACTTAATTAATTAAATAAAATGTCTTACGCATGGGCCACCTCGTATCCACTCCAAACCCGGTCCAAGCATCACTGCGATGTTGATAAAAATTGGGTGAGTCATACGGACTCGGTGTGTAATTAAACCACCGATTTCCACCCACATATTAACCCCATATTAACCCATATATCGGATAACAAATATCATAATCACATATTACCACATTACGGGCTTGGCCCACATTCATATCACATTCATATAATAGTGTAAATAACCACATGTTTCCACATCTGGGCTTGGCCCATTACCACATTATTCCACAAATCATATACTAGGCTTGGCCCATTTCTCATTCAATCCACATTCACATTTTGGGCTTGGCCCATTTCCACGATAATACCTCATTTCACGGTCACATAGAATTATGCAAAGTGCACCCAACCCGGACCTAGGGTCCATCCTCTACACACCCCGTATCCACCTACCACACACGGGGATTATCAAATCACCCTCTCCTTTTCACTCCAAAAGGCAATAAATGTCATCCACGTGCAATAAAGCACAAAAATCCTAGCGACCTCGATCGGCGCCAATCCACGATGTAGCCGTAGCTAACACCAAAACCACGATGGGACACATAGTCACTCATCAACCACGATATGGCACTTAGCGATATCAACCACGATGAGGCACATAGCCACTCATCAAGCCACGCGAACTAAATCGCAATTAATCCTAGCGTGACCTCGATCAACGTCAATCACGATGTAGCTCAAGGCTAACATCAAACCACGTACTCGAAGTACACCCATACCTTCTTTCATATCCCAACCCATGCACATGCAACATGTAATAGTGGCATAATAATAATAAATGCATGCACATGTTATTAAGGCAGACCATCATATTTCCATAGGTATAGTCACATTCACATCGGCACTTTCACATTCAGTATCAACAGATAATACTAACCTGATTATCGATATACCCCTTTTTAGGGTAATCACCACATAACGCCCTTCGCATTGGTTAGCATATAATTCACACATGCAAATATAGCAAAACCCAAAAATGGTGGGTTAATCACACACGACTATTTAGCGAAATCTCGAACTATTTGATTCTAACACGATGAGCGGGGTTTTCCTCCTCCCTTAATGCCGATTTGGTCTCCTACCAAATCCGGAGGCTTTGGTTATCTCTACCGATTTACCCTAACATCCATAGATAGAATCGGTCATCCATTAAATACTAAATATGGCCTATGGCGAATATTACTCACCACCTACCAAGCTTACTCGAATCTAAAACTACACTTGTCTTATAGAATTGTCGAGATCCCTATATGTCACATATTAGAATCGGCTATTAACAATAATCCATAACAATTAGCCCTTGGCCGAAACTACATAGGCTTACCTTGATTGCTCCAAATCTCGAAAACTCCACTAATGCTCCTCTTGTCGGCTATATACCAAAGATACATTGGTAAGGCACTATGAACATTCTACCATGTTCTAAAAAAATCAAGGCCTCCCTCACTTTGGTTTGACACACTAATAGAAAAGAACCCAAACTAATTGCTTAAAGAGAGCATACTTACCAATGATTAAGACTAGGAAAGAGTAGCCGATAGCCCTCCTTAGAGATTCGAAGGTGCTTGAGAATGGTCTTGGTATTTGGTACTTTAATGGTGGAAAGAAAACGAATAGAGAATGGGGCTATAAGGTTCGGCTATGGCTTCCAAAAGAAGATGGAACATTCGGCTATCAAAAGGGTAAGTATTCACAATTTTGGCTTATAGATTTCAAAAAGAGAAGAGAATAAAAAGAGACTTATGGCGTATAGTGTTTTGGCAAAGAAAAGTAGTAAGGAAAAGATGAAAGAACCCACCTTGATAGCGTCCCTAAATTCGGCTAATGACCAAAAGAAAATATCTTTGAACACTTGATGGTTTTAAACAAAGGAGAATGAAAAGAGAGGAACAATTTTCAAATAAAAGAAAATAAAAGAAGAAAAGAATAGCCAAAAGATGGTCACCCTATTTAACAAATTGGCACATCTACCTCCTTCACACTTCCAAGTCGAAATTTGCTACCCCAAGGAGTCCTATATTAGGCCATTGCTCATCCCATATCAAATCCCAATTTAATCTCTTATCTTCCCATTAAAATAACTCAACCTTTATCACTTCATTTAAAAAATAATCAAACAACCATTATCCCTATCTACCTATTTAAACTAAATAAAATAAATCTACACTTATCCTACTTTTTAGCCAAATTAAAAAAAAAAAAAAGCAAGCCTTATCTTTAACTCCTAATCACCTACTCAAAATAAATAAAATAAACAACAACTTATCTCCTATTCTAAGCCAATAATAATAAAAATAAAACCAAGCATTATCCTTATCATTTGAGAGTCCATATGCTTAGTCCCACTACTCACCTATTGTTGACGTCAAAAGCCAAAATAAAAGCCTCAAAATTTTGCTTCCCACGACTCGAACTCATGACTCGCACCCAACTTGTGGCGTCATTTCCAGAGCTTTAAGTGGTGCCTTGCAACCACTTTAACAAGCAAGTTCTTATGCTATAGATCCCTTACAAATTTTCTTAAGACTTCCTTGGCTAGCTTCCCCTTTTTACCTCGGCACAAAAGCAAAATAAAAACCACCCATTGTTGTCCCCGAGTTTCGAACACGAGACCTGCTGGAAACACCACACGCTACCAGCCACTTTGCTGCTAGCTCCTTAGCGTCATAAACTCCCAACAATTCTTTTTAAGACCTTCTTCTCCTTAAAGCCAATCTTGCAAAAAATAAAACATGCCCATCTTAGCAGGATTCGAACCAAGGCCCTTGTCCGAAGTCATCCAGGCCCTTAAGTGGCACATGGAAGCCACTTTACCAAGGTATGTTTTATGCCAAACACGCCTAAGATTTTTCCTTAAGGCCTCCACAGCCTTGCTCCCCTTCAGACGCAAAAAGAAAAGCCCATTGCTTCCCATGTTGCTCGAACCACATCCACCTAGCTCCTTGAGGCGTCAATCCCCTAAGCACTAAGTGGCACCTCCTAGCCAATTTACCACTTGGATTTCTTGTATCCTAAACTCCCAAAAATTTTCTTAAGGCCTCTTCACCCTAATTTCCCCTTTTCACTTAAAATTCCAACATTTTCCAAAGTTTTTCCCCTTCACCTAAAGTTCTCAAAAACTCCTAAAATATATCCAAACACACTCCAAGCCTACTATCACTTGAATTATGCATTAAATGCATAACCCCAAATTCGGAGCCTACTGTCACTTAAGTTATGCACTAGATGCATAACCCCAAATTTGGGATGTTACAGGACGGCATGTGGGCTTCCAAAAGGATGAGATAAGGTTTACTTTATCCTTATTTTTTTTATTCGGCTCGGAAGATGAGATAAAGGGTGGAATTATTTTTAATCTATTTTGTATGGGTAAGATAAGAGATAATAGTGGCTTATTTGTTTAATTTTAAATGAAGTGATAATGGGAGAAAAGTGTGGGATTTGATAAGATGGCCGATTGTGGGTCTCCTTGGGGGTTAGTATATTCGGTCATGGAGGGGGCTTAAGGGTGAAATTTTATTTGTTTCTTCTCTAGTGATTCTTGCCGAAATTGGTAGCCAAGAAAATCCTCTCATTTTTTTTCTCATTTACTTTGCTAAGGCCGAATTCTCCTAAAACTTCATTATTCTTCTATTTTTTCTTTTCTCCAACCTTCAAACCTATTTTTTGTGTTAGCCGAATGTGCAATCACCATTTGTTAAGCCATAGCCGAATATCTATTAGGAACCCCTCATCACTTCTTTTCTTCTTTTGTCCCCTTCAAAGTCGAAAGTTGGAGATCCAGTTCTATTTCTTGGTTGTGCCTGAACCTAGGAGGGTGATTCGGGAAGCTGATCGTTAGTGGTAAGCAACGATAGTGGTAAGTATTTCTTTAGAAATCAATTTTGGGATTCTTTTCTTTTGGTGCCAAAATCAAGGGATTAGGCCTTGATTTTTATGGATGGCAGAATGTCCATTAAGCCTTATTATGTGTTCTTTTGGTGTTTAGTTAAAGGAGGGAAGCACTAGAGAGCCTTTCAGGATTTGAAGTATTTAAGGTAAGCAACTATAATATTCGGCCAAGGGCCATTTTTATGGATTGTTGTTTAAAGCCGAATCTAACATGTGGTATAGGGATTTCGACGACTTCTAAGGCAAGTGGTGGTTTTGGGATTTAGATCCGTAAGGTAAAGCGATGAGTGACTTTCGGCTATAGGCCATGTTGTGAGTTTTAAGTGTTGACCAAATGTGACTGTGACTTTTAGGAGGAAATCGACAGTAGTAAGGAAAGTTTCAGGATTTAGTCAATTGTGCTAAACAGGTGCGTAGTTATCGCACTGTCTCTTGAATGCTTAAATGAATGTTTAAATGTGTTATTATGTATATGTGATATGATGTGAACGGTAGCTGAAATAAGGGCTAAAAAGGTGGATACCCATGATGGGTAATCAGTCAACAAGGTCAGTATTTTATGATGATTAATTTACATATGATATATGTAGGAAAATGTGATGGCATGTGATGTATGCTTATTTTAATGACATTGTGGCATGATACATGGGGCTTGGGATGTGACTATCGAAGGAAAGGGTGTACATTATGTACGTGGTCTAATGATAGCCTTGTGCTACATTAGCGCTTGATGTTAGCTATGTGCTTCATCAAGGGAGGTGTTGGCTAGGTGCCACATCTCGGCGGTTGATAGCTGTGTACATCACCGTGGACTGATTGATATGTGGGATCACTTATGTGATCGGTGGCTCAGCCACGGCCTTGTGCAGCAGGTCTGCCAAGGTAAGATATGTGGATCACTTGGTTGATCGGTGGATTAGCCAAGACCTTGGGCAGCGGGTCTGCCAAGGTAGGTGTAACGGATGGGCACTAGGTTGGGTTTGGGCTTCATGTTGCATAATTATGTAAGTGGACTGTGTGGATATGGGCCAAGCCCATATGTGGAGACATGTGAAATAACTATGCACTGAGTCTGTTTGACTCACCCAATTTTTACCAACATCGTAGGTGATGCATAAAGCTTAGGCCAGGGTTGGAGTGGATCGAGATGGCCCATGCGGAAGATTTTTTTTTAATTATTTACGTATTTTATATTTTCGGTATTTTAAGTAAGGTTTATTGTAATAAGGGCCTTTTAAGGGATTTGAGGTTTATTATTATGTTTAAAGTGGATTAACGATTAAAGTATTATTTGAAAATGTTTTTATTCTCATTAATTTATACCTTAAAAATATGCATTCTGTTTTCAATTGGACGGTTTGTAATAATAAAGTTTTACTTAAATTTTAAACAAACAATGTTTTACAAAGAACAACAAATTTTATGTTTTTAACTTTAAGTCAAAAGTTTTTCAAACATCTTCCGCAGTGGCATTTCAAATTCGGTCGTAGTGAATGGGCCGGGTTAGGGGTATTACAAGCGCCGCTAAAGTTCATGTTCTTTAGCGGCATTTTTGAGAAAAGCGCCGCTAAAGATCATGATATTTAGCGGTGTTTGGGAGAGAAGCACCGCTAAAAGTAATGACCTTTAGCGGCGTTTGTGGGAAAAGCACCGTTAAAAGTCATGACCTTTAGCGGCGTTTATGGGAGAAGCGCCGCTAAATTTCATGACTTTTAGCGGCGTTTGTAGGTAAAACGCGTGGCATTTTTTCTCATATTTTAACGGCGTTTGGGACTTATAAATGCCGCTAAAAGTCTATTTTTCTAGTAGTGCCTAGAGCCCACAAACACCCTCAAATACCTAGCTATACATACCCTACACATGCAATAATGCAAAAATCACTAACCCCTAATTTTTGAGATGTTACAATGGCCTCAGGGACAGCTTGAAGGTTTTGATAGCTCCACAGAGGGAGCGAGATTTTTTTGCATTGGTAGAGAAGGCGAAGATCACCAAGGAGGTTAAGTGCACTGAGCGTGAAAACCGCAACAGAGAGAGAGGTAGGAACAAGAGGGATTTGAAGCCCTCGAGTTCCGTACAGAGGCCTAAGTAAAAGGCCAAAGTTGGTGGGCCGATTAGAGTTGGGGCACCTATTGCTAGACTAGACAGTAGTCATGTACTAATTATGGTAGATGCCATCAGGGCGAATGTTGGAAAAGGACTAGGGCATGTTTGAGGTGCGGTTCATTGGAGTACCGTATTAGGGAGTGTCCGCAGAGGCCCGATCAAATGCAAGCTCTGTGTACTGGTACTGCACAACCACCGAGGGTAGTTCAGCAGCCACTGAAAGGCCGTGGTCAGGCTAGAGGTGGTAATGGTTAAGTAGTGGTAGAAAGTCTTTGGCGAGGTCTTTGGTTAGATTGAGGCGAGGCAGCTGGCTCTAGTTTATACTGCATGTCGTGAAGAGGATGGAGATGCTCGGATGTCATCACGGGTATGTTCCTTATTCATGATGTGGCTTATACTGCATTGATAGAAATAGGATCCACTCACTTCTATATAGCCTACTCTGTTACTGAAAACTTGGGGATTCTGATTGAGAGTACCTTGAGTGAAATTATTGTATTGAGTTCATTGGAGTAGTTTGTCTAGGCTAGTAAGTTATTTAGAGATGCTTTTTAGAGGTTCAAGGGGCAATCTTTTTGGCCGATTTGATGGAGCTTCCATTTGGAGAGTTCGACTTGATATTGGGAATGGACTAGATGGTCAAGCACCGTGTTAGTTTGGGTTGCACGACTAAGAGGGTCGTGTTGAGAACTAAAGAGGACAATGAGTAGTTGTAATTGGAGAGCGTCGAAACTACTTGACAAATGTTTTCTACTTTGATGGGGAAAAAGTTGGTTTGTATGGGATGTGAGGCATTTCTGGCCTATATAAGTGTTTCAGATTTTGGGGTTTCTTCTATTAAGGATATCAAAATGGTAAAAGATTTTTGGATGTTTTTCTTGAGGAGTTACTTGGATTACCCTCGAGTCGTGAAGTGGAGTTTGGGATAGAGCTCCTTCTTGGTATAGCTCTAGTGTCCATCGCCCTCTATCGGATGGCACTGAAGGAGCTTGCGGAGCTTAAGGCTCAGATTCAGGAGCTATTGAATCGTGGGTCATCTATCCTAGTGTGTCTCCGTGGGGAGCACCGGTACTGTTTGTAAAGAAAAAGGATGGATCCTTGTGTGTATGCATCGACTACTCTGCAACTGAACAAATTGACCATTAACAATGAGAACCCCCTATCGAGGATAGACAATCTGTTTGACTAGTTTCGAGGAGCTTCCATTTTCTCTAAGATTGACCTCCAGTCTGGGTACCATCATTTGAGAGTTAAGGAGGCTGACGTACATAAGATGGCATTTAAGACTCACTATGGTCATTATGAGTTCCTAGTGATGCCATTTGGACTGACTAATGCACTGACAGCTTTCATGGATCTAATGAACTGAGTATTCTAGCCCTATTTAGATCGATTTGTAGTGGTATTTATCGATGATTTACTGGTGTATTCGAGGACTAGGGCGAGCATGACGAACACCTTAGGGTGGTTCTACAGATTTTGCAAGAGAAACAACTGTACGCCAAATGCAGTAAATGTGAGTTCTTGTTACATGAAGTAACATTCTGGGTCATGTGGTTTCTGCTGAGGGGATTACGGTTGATCCTCGAAAGATTGAGGCTATGTTGGATTAGAAGCAGCCTAAGGCTGTATCTGAGATCCGCAATTTTTAGGACTACCAAGGTATTATCGGCAATTTGTAGAGGGCTTTTCACTAATTGCAGCACCCTTGACTAAGCTTCTACATAAGGGTGTACCATTTAATTGGACTGACACGTAGTAAGAGAGCTTTGAGAATCTCAAGACTGTACTGAGTGAGGCCCCTCTTTTGATTCAGCCAGAGTCTGGAAAGGAATTCATTGTTTATAGCGACGCATCACATGTTGATTTGGGACGTGTATTGATGCAGAAGGGTAAGGTAGTAGCATATGCGTCTCGTCAACTTAAGACTCATGAGGTAAATTATCCGACGCATCACTTAAAGTTGGTCGTGGTGGTATTCCCACAGAAAATCTGGAGGCATTATCTGTATGGTGAAAAGTGTATCATCTACACTTATTACACTTATCACAAGGTTAGGTTGATTCAAGATCGACTAAAATTGGCATCTAATAGGAGAAGTCATATGCGGATCTGAAGCGTTGTGAGATTGATTATTCTATGGTAGACTTCATTTTTCTCAAGGTCTCACCATAAAAGAATGTACTGAGGTTTGGTCGAAAAGGCAAGCTGAGCCCTTGGTTTATTGAACCTTACCATGTTCTAAAAAGAGTGGGACCGATTGTTTACTGTTAGAGCTACCTCATGAGTTGGATCATACTCATGATGTATTCTACGTCTCGATGTTGAGGCGCTACCACACTGATCCCACATATATTGTTTCGGTCGAGGAGATTGAGGTTAGGCCAGACTTGACCTTCGAGGAGGTGCCGGTGCAGATACTTGATTGTAACATAAAATTTTTAAGGAGAAAGTCTATCCCACTAGTTAAGGTTTTATGGCATAATCATAGCACTGAAGGGGCCACGTGGGAGCTTTAGGATGGGATGTGTCAGCAGTATCATCATCTGTTCTAATCAGGTAAGTTTTGAGGCCAAAATTTTCTTTTAGGGGGTAGAGTTCTAACAACCCAAAATTCATATATATGATTTTGTGTATTCGTGACACAACTATCTGTCTGCTTCAGTGGTTAAGTGTTCTAAGTGTGTGTGAAAGGTCCCAAGTTCAAGCCTTGACTTGGACAAATTTTGGTATTTTTATGAATAAAGCCTTACTCTTGTTTAGTGGGCTTAAATTTTAATGGTCTGTAATTGATTAACAGAATGGCCATGTTGGTCTAGTGGATAAGTGGAGTGTTATCAATGCTAGAGTTCTTGGGTTTGAGCCTTTGTATGAGTACTATTTTTTCTAGTAGTGCCATTAAGAGTCTGAAATGAACTAAAATACCGAAGTGGTTGAGGTGTAGTGGGAAGTGTGGAGAGAAAATTAAGGGATTTTGGATAGTAGGAATGGTTGGACGGTTACGGAGAAATTAGATGGATTTGGGGATAATGGTGCTAATTTTTTATTATTTTGTTATTCTCCATAATTATCAAAACCCCTCATTTCTTTTGACGATTTATTTCCCCAACTCTGCCAAATCTCTACCGAATCTCTGCCAAACCTCTGTTGAATTGCCATTGTTTCCCTTCCTCTTCTCTTAATTTCTTTTTGGTTCCTTGTACAATCGATTTCCGTCTTGCTTCGATTATTTCCCTTGATTTGGTAAGTGGTTTCGTCCTTATTTTTTTGGTTTTTTATTAAGCGATTAATAGTAGGTTTGTTTACTCACGTTTAGGTGCTACTCGAAGGCTTTAATCAAGTTCTCGTGTTACAGAAAAGTTGCTTCTTGCTCGAGGGTAAGGGGGTTCCATTAAATTTTAAAGAGTTATTATTCGATTGTAAATGTGGAATAACATTTAAGTGTATAATCGAGTGTATTACTGTTCAAATATAGGTTCTGGATTTCTCAAAATTTCTCTCGCTGCAAAAACATTACAAGTGTGTACTCGATTACACAGAAAAAGAGGTTTCAGCTAAAGCTGAAAACCAGTTTGTCGATGCCACACGAGCGTGTGTTCGATGAGGCCAGGCCATGCCCAATGGACACTGTCGTCTGATGGCCACGGCCTCAACCAATTGGGTCATATGGGCCACACGGGTAGTGGACATGGGTGTGTGGGAATCTAGGCCAAGCCGTGTGATCCACATGGCCAAGGCAAATTTGGGCCGTGTGGGCCGCATGGGTAGACAATACGGGCTTGTGAGCCCATTTTCACTGATCGGTTGCTAAGGTTGCACGTGTCGCCTAAGACGACTATGAACCTTCTATAGGTTCGGTAAGTTTTTCTAGACCCCTAATTTAATGAAATGACTGAATGACTGTTATATGCATACATGATATTAAGAATGATGATATTACACTGAATTGATATTGTATGTACTATGTTACTCTGGGATAGCATGTCATAATTATATGTTGCATTGCATTGGGTTGGGGTTGATATTGATCGGAGGAGTGTACTGAAAGGCTTCAAGCCTAATTTACTGGCAACACAGCTGTATATTACTCATAGTGCCGCATTAAGTACTACTTGGAGTGTAGGGATGGGTGGGTTGATTATATCCCCACATGGAGTGTAGGGTTGGACGAAGATGGTGTGTAGAGGCTGGTTGGGTAGTATTTTATTAACTGCATTTCTGTAACTACTACTAATATTGTAATGGGCTAAGGCCCTGCTGCATGACTACTTTTGTACTAAGAGGGGCTAAAGCCCAAACTGATACTGTTACTGATATTGAAAAGGGCTTAGGCCTAGACTGTGATTATCTGTTTACTGTCTGTTTGTTTGCATGGGGATTACACACTGAGTTTTCGTAAACTCACCTATTTCTGTTAATCTGTACAGGTAATCCCTAGACATAGGCGGATCGGTGCATCGAAGGACTCAGCAGTGGCCATACGACTCCTTTTATACTGTTAGATACTTATTTATGATTTTAAGTTTTACTTGGGTATTTCTTTATAATTATGGCCTCTATGGATTTTTACTTAAATTTGTGGATTTATACATGCTAGTTGTAGGAAGATTGAAAACGCGGGTTTTCTAAAGAAATAAACAGTTTTATCAAAAATATCCACAAATACACAAACTGGTTTAGAAAGCTTCCATAAATAAATATCGTTTTGAAAATGATCAACACGATTTTAGAATTAACAAAAGATAATGCAAAGTAATTAAGCGGAAGAGAGGTTTAGCGACAATACGATTTTAAAAGCACTACCATGTGACATCACCAGATTCGACCACAATGTCTTGGCTAGATTTGGGGTGTTACATTTTTTATTAATGAATACGGGGAACCAATCAAAAATTTCCAAAAGCAAAGGCTACTTACTCTTATAATAGAAGGTAAGACCGAAGATCAAATTGTTAGAATAGATCATGGATAGTACATCCATCTCTGGAAAATTTCTTGTCAACTTTCATTAGAAGTCCTTCTTAACTTGATTTCTTGATATGCTTCTTAACTTGGCTGAAAGCAAGTTTTAGTAAGCCTTAAAAGAGTATTGAAACCAGGGCATACTTTTTGTTATCTTCTTTATATTGGTTGATGTCACACGATGTTTGTATTAAGGTAGGGAACTATAGATTTGACATTGTGTTTGTTCTTCTAAATTTTTATATCTTTCTTGTGCCCGTATAAATGCATAAATATAAGTACATAATTTTTTATGAATTTTAAATTAAAATTTCAATATGTATGTGTCTGTTTACATTGTTGATATGGATCATATTATGTCATTTGCAATGTCCTTTTTACTTTTTTTGTAATGATCATCTTATTTTTTGTATAATTTGTATAGCTTGTACTTAATCATTTATAGATATTGTATGCTTGATTCCTTCAATAAATTATAAATGTAGGTTTCATTACTTAGTTACATGCTATAACCAACTCTGCATTTAACTTTAGACCTTTAAGCTAACAATTAGGTTTTTGAAATCTGCAATCTTCTCAGTCTTGCAGATTGATATTAAAATTGTGATTGTTGGTAAATGCTCCCTCGATCATCTTCATGATCAAGCTACTACAGTCCCACCTGCAAATGCTCTCTTACTTCTGGGTTGTCAATCCACTCCTGCTAAGAGCTAGTTAGAAGAATTTAACAGGGTCAAAGAGGATGAGGAAGATCAAGGAGACAAACAAGAATGCTAGAGGAAAGACGAGGAAAAGGGAAAATTTTGAGGTCTAATGGAAGAAGAAAACAGAAAGGTGAAAGAGAGCTTATTAGTGATGAAATACGACCCTGATTTCTATGAAATTTCATCTGATATAGCCCAAGAGGCATGGCTTGTTGGTGGAATGAAAGATCATTTATACTGAAGCCAAAGTTGGAAGAGATGATTAAATTATATTATTGTCCCTGGTGACTACTCTGTTTTCTTCATAGTTTCTTCATAGCATCATTCCCTCTTTCCAAAATAGTTTGGTCATTTTTAGTGTAGTCTTTTTTCCGAACCATTTAACCTTTATGCAAATTAATGAAAGAAACATTGTATTTATAAATTTGTGCATATTTAATTAATCCATTTTATTTATTCAATTTTTTTTTGCTTTAATTTACAATTAATATACCTTATATTTTGTATATCCTTTAAGTTGATCTATCACGCTTGAAAGAAGGGCGAAATGGAAGGAAGCAACTGAATAAACAAGTTTATTGAATATTACAATTCATTCTATCATATATAACACAGGATATGATTTACAAACAAATTATCAAAGCTTGATAAACAGTATCTAATTAAGAACAAGTGCATGGAGTTTAAAAATTACGAGTTTCAATTCTACCTCCAATTTGCATTTCATGGTTCACAAGTTGTAACAAAGAGATCATTCGAAGGGGAATTCCCAAGGATGTTTGGCCACAAAGAAACTTTTCGCACACTTCTTTCATCATTGGTCAAGACTTGGGTTGTCGTAGGCAAGCGAATGCCAAAGTAGCAATGCGAACAAGATTTTGTGTAACTAACGGCTTGTTAGAAGTGGAAAAGCGATTGTCTAGCACATCAATCAGCCTCGTATTTACGAAAGAAGTTGGTGATGACAACCATGATAACACTTCTTCAGGATGCTTTCCCATTAACACTTCTAGTGCCACCACTCCAAAACTATAGACATCACATTTTTCAATGATAACCGTCTGTTAAGTTTTTTTTAGATCAGTAACCAAAGATCAAGGCATAAAAATGTGTTTGAAAGATGAAAAACAGAAGCTAAACCGCATGTTTGATGAGAGAAAGAAAAATTTTCTTCTCATTACTTCAATAAGTAAAAATGCCATATTCATAATTAGTTCAATTACATTGGTGAAAGCAAAACTTGCTTGTGCAAGTATCCAAGCTATTAAATCAGCTTAAAGACAACCAAAATGACCACTAAATCAGCTAAGTACATGATTAACCCTTAGCTAAACAAAACAAAAAAAAAGATTACAACCAAACTAACAAAAGTCAACTATTACAAAAGCTCCACAACCGAATTACACCATGGACACTTGCATGATGCTGCATTGTTGCTTGGCCACTTGCATGTTGCTGCATTGTTGCCAACTTTCAACACTCCTTAGCTACAAAGTAGCATACTCCAATTTCCTTCCTCAAATACTTGAACCTGGTGCAAGCCAATGGCTTGGTCAAAATGTTTGTGAGTTGAACTTCTGAGTATCAATGAATCAAGTTGACTTTCTTTGAAAATTCTGCCTCTCTTTCAAAATGATAATTGATTTTGAAGTGCTTGGTCTTGCCATGAAATACAAGATTCTTGGTAATGGCAACAGCTGATTGATTATCCACTTTGATCTTTGTTACTTCCTCTTGATCAGCATTCAAGTCACACAAAAGCTTCCTAAGCCAAATGGCTTGATTAACAGCAGTAGTAGCTACAATATACTTTGCCTTTGTAGTGGATCGAACAAATTTCTATTGTTTCTTAGAGCTCCAAAAAAACTCCTAAATCTAGAGTGAAGAAGTAGCCAAATTTGCTGTTCATATCATCAGTTGAACTAGCCCAATCACTGTCTGAATAGCCAACCAGCTTTAACTCCTCAGGTTTTTCAAGCTTCACTCCATAGCTTAAGGTCCTGTTGACATACCTTAAGACTCTTTTAACAACTTTAAAATGAGCTACATTGCAGCAAAGCATGAACCTCGATAGAAGGCTAACTACATACATGATTCTGGCCTTGTTGCTGTCAAGTAGAGTAGACAACCAACCAGACTTCTATAGCTCTTCTCATCCACACGATCATGATCACTGTGGCTTGAAAGTTTGTCTCCTAGTGCCACAGAGTGCTAGTAGACTTGCAATTTTTCATGCAAAACTTTCTTAGAACCTTCAATGCAAAAGCTTGTTGGCTTATAAAAATACCATGC
Source organism: Gossypium rotundifolium (assembly GCA_025506655.1). Lineage (NCBI taxonomy): Eukaryota > Viridiplantae > Streptophyta > Magnoliopsida > Malvales > Malvaceae > Gossypium > Gossypium rotundifolium. The sequence continues at coordinate 10,265,796 of CP106730.1, read as the reverse complement.
TCATTCTGATTCACTTCCATACCAGGGAAGTAGGTTATCAATCCTAAATCAGTCATGTCAAAATCATCTTACATCTATTTCTTGAATTCTTCAATCAACTTACCCCTAGAACCAGTAGCCAGTAGATCATCTACATACAAAGATACAATCAGAAAGGTTTCTTTTTCGACCTTCTTCACATAGAGTGTAGGCTCACTAATACTTTTCTCGAACCCTAGCTTTGACAAGTAGGCATCAATTCTGTCATACCAGGCCCTTAGAGCCTATTTTAGACCATACAAGGCATTCTTGAGCTTGTAGACCTTGTGTTCTTCACTAAGAACCTTGAATCCATCAAGTTACTCAACAAAGATCTCTTCCTTGAGAAATCCATTTAGAAAAATTGATTTAACATCCATCTGGTGCACTTTCCACTATTTCTAAGCAGCTAAGGCAAACAACAGCCTTATGGTTTCCAACCTTGCAACAGGTGCAAAAGTTTCAGAGTAATTGATGCCATGCTACTAACTATACCCTTTCACAACAAGTCTAGCTTTGTGCTTGTTTAGTGACTCATCTGTATTGTTCTTGGTCCTGAACACCCATTTTACACCAATAACCTTTCTATTTGCTGGACTATCAACCAGCTCCCAAGTGTCATTCTTGTGAATCATTTTTATTCCAGCCTCCATTGCTTCTTTCCAACAGCCCTTCTTTACAGCCTCATCAAAGTAAAAAGGCTCAACAATGGTCATACCATATCTTTCATATATGTCCATTAAGGTTCTAGTGCCTCTACCAGGTGTATCATTATAATCATCCTCAGTTTCAGCTTCAATCTTAACATGTTGTAAGTCAAGATCATGCTGGTCTTGCTCAAAAAAGATTGCATCTATTGCATCCTATTTCCAACAGCCCCCTTCATTGAATTTCACATATCTGCTCACAACTATCCTCTTAGTGGATGGATTAAAGACCCTATATCCTTTCTTCACACTGCTGTAGCAAACAAAGGCTCCAAGCATGGACCTTTTCTCTAGCTTGGTCCTCTTATCAGCTGGCACAAGTGTATAGCATAAGCATCCAAACATCTTCAAGTGTGAAAGAGTTGGTTTGTGTCCAAACCAAGCTTCAAATGGTGTCTTGCCTTTGACTGCATTAGCTGGGAGTCTATTGAGCAAATACACTGAAGTATTTATTGCCTCTGCCCAAAAATTGTTAGGCATTTTGCCTTCAAACAACATGCTCCTGGCCATATCGAGAATAGTCATTTTTTCTTTCACAAACACCATTTTGCCATGGTGTGTAGATGGTGGTTAATTGGTGTTGAATTCCAGCTTCATCATAAATCTTCTGAAACTTTTGAGATAGATACCCAATCCCATTATCTGACCTCAAAATCTTCAACTTACAACTGGCTTGATTTTTAGCCAATGCCTTGAACTAGTAGAAGAAGTCAGCCACATCTGACTTTTGTTTCAAAACGTTCACCCAACAAAATCTAGTACAATCATCAATGAACAACATAAAATACCTACTGCCATTCAAGGAGGAAATCTTTGAGTCTACAAATGTCAGTATGAACCAGTTGGAGTCTCTTTTGAGCTCTTCATGCATTGTTAATAGGAAAAGGCAGTCTAGTTTGCTTGCCAAGTTGACAAACTTCACATACATCATTCTTAGGCTCAATCTTGGACATCTCTTCAACTAGACTTATCTTGTGCAGTAAGCCAAGTGACTTATAGTTCACATGCCCAAGCCTCTTGTGCCACAAACATGATTCATCAGCTAGAGCTATATGAGCCTTTGCTTCTAACTAATTCACATCCAAAATGAAGGATCTCTCATACACAACTACTGTCACCAGCACTTGATCAAAATAATTCTTCATCACACAAGTCTTTCCTTAAAAAAATAAGGGAGTAACCTTCTACAACAACTGACCAACACTAAGTAAGTTTTGATCAATGTCTAGTACAAAAAGAACTTCTAAGATGGTCTTGTTACATGACTAAGTGCAAATCACATCTTTGCTATTTCCTTTGGCCTTGATGAACTCACCATTCCCAATTCTAACTTTAAACACAAAGTTGGTGTCTAGCTCCTTAAACATGCCTTTATCTGAAGCCATGTAATGAGTGCAACAACTATCAATCAGCCAATTCTTCCTGACTTTACTCGAACTTGCAAAGCAAGAGGTAGTAAAGACATGCTCCTCTTGAGATTACACATCCTCAACAGCTAGAGCTTGATTCTGCTGCTGTGGTTGTGTTTTTATCTTGTTCTTGCAAACTTTTTCAATGTGGCCAAGTTGCTTGCAGCTTCAACATTGGATGTCAGTCATGTACCAGTAATATTTTTCCAAATGAGTGCATGGTGGAAACTTCTTTTTAGCAACATCCTTCTTCCCTTTTTGTTTCTTTTTTGCCCAAGGCTTCTTACCTTTATAACTTGAGCTCAAGCTTGAGGTTTCTCCGCTCCTGACCTAAAAAGCTCCTTTAGAATGCTCCTCCATTCTGTTTGCTCTTCTCTGCTCTTGTGCATAAGAAGCATTTATCAGCTTTGTCAAAGGTATAGCTGATAGGTCCCTAGAGTCCTCCAAAGAAGAGATTTTTTACTTATACTTCTCTAGAAGAGTTGTAATGACTTTTTCAACTATCTTTTTCACTAAACTCATCCCCATGAAGCCTTATGTTGTTGACTATAGCCATAATCTTTCAGCATACTGCTTGATGATTTCAAACTCTTTCATCTTCAGATTCTTGAAGTCCCTCCTTAAGTTAATCAACCCCTGCTGCTGGTCTTGTCTGACCACTGAAACTTTTCCTTAAGTCTGTCCTAGGCCTGCTTTGGAGTGTCACAAGCCATTGTCCTTGTGAAGATCACATCTGAAACTCCATGTTGAAGGCATGGCATAGCCTTATACCTTTTGCCACAGTCCTCATTGTGCTGACTGATTTGAGCTATCGTTGGATTAGCTCTAAAAGGTGGTGGCTCTATGTCAGCTAGAACAACACTCCACAGATCATGAGCCTACAGATGTGTCTTCCTTTTCACAGCCCAAATGTTGTAGTTTTCACCAAAGAAAGACAGTGGTGGTGATGAAAAACTCAACTTTTTACAGCAACCAAACAAGCCAACAAGAAACAACACCTGTTTCTTTTCTTTCAAGCACGAGTCACTCAAGAAATAGCTCACAACAAAATGCCTTCAAAGATGACAGGCTCTTGATACCATTTGTTAAGTTTTTTTAGATCAGTAACCAAATATCAAGACATAAAAATGTGTTTGAAAGATGAAAAATAGAAACTAAACTGGATGTTGGATGAAAGAAAGAAAAATTATCTTCTCATTACTTCAATAAGCAAAAATGCCATATACATAAGTAGTTCAATTGCATTGGTAGAAAACAAAACTTGTTTGTGCAAGTATCCAAGCTGTTAAATCAGCTTAAAGAGAACCTAAATGACCACTAAATCAGCTAAGTACATGATTAATCTTTAGCTGAACAACACAAAAAAAGATTTCAACCAAGCTGACAAAATTCAACTATTACAAAAGCTCTACAGCCGAGTAACACCATGAACACTTGCATGCTGCATGCATGCTATTGATTGTTGCTCAGTCATTAGCATGCTACTGCATTGTTGCCAACTTCAACACCATTGTATAGGCAAGTCCTGCATATGAAAAACCAGATAAAAAGAAAATCATTTATATGTTCAATTAATTTTATAAATTTTAAAAAAATGTCATCACAATGAAGTAAAGAAAATCACCTATAGCTAGATAACCACATGTGCCCACAATAATAGTCTGATTGGATGATTCAAGATCCAACATTTTAGCAGTCCCAAAGTCAGCTACAAAGGCTCCAAAGCTTGAGTTTAAAAGAACATTGTTACTTGATATGTCTTTATGTAATATTGGAGGGATGTAATCATAATGCAAGTAAGACAAAGCATGCGCTAGGCCTTTGATGATCTCCACTCCATTTGTCCAATCCATTTCAACTGCTTCCACTTCATCTCTTAGGTTGCAGAACAAACTCCTTTTTCCCATGTATTCATATATCAAAAACATGGATCGTCTGTGTAGACAAAACCCATGAAGCTTCACGATGCCTCGATGTCTTATTTTTGTTAGAAACTTGATCTTATTCCTGAAGCTCTTATCAAAGGCTGGATTTTTAACTTCTAAATGATGAAGTTTCTTCAAGGCAGCTACTTTACCACAAGGTAGTTGTACTCTGTAAACACTTCCATAACCATCAACTCCTATACAGTATTGAAAGTCAAAATCCTCTGCTACTGCAATAATATCCTCGCATGTTATCTTTCCATCATAGTTCTATATGGAACACAAATCCCCATTCTTCATCAGTTGTACGATGATACGATTATTCTTGAGCATAAATCATGAAAATAGAAAACATTCCAAAATGGAGAATGTGAAGAAGATGGCAATAGGGAGGAATATTTTGATATAGTAAAGAATTGTAATATAGTTGACTTTGTTGGTTACTAGGAGAATGACACATATAGGGTGATAGATAATTATCTCCTTCAAATGGATTGGGAGAAATATTGTTACAGTGATTTCCAACATCGATAATGTGAAACTTGGTGGCAGACATGATAGGGACACTACCTGAGAGTTGGTTGAAGCTAAGGTTTAAATTTGATAGGTGAAAAAACCGCCAATTTCTTCAGGGATAGGACCTTTTAATAATTTGAATCAAGTTTTAAGGTATCCAAATTGGATAAATTACCAATACAATATGGGATTGAACCACTCAATTTAATTTGGGAGAAGTTTAATGAAGTTAAATTTTCCAAATTCCCAATCTCTTCGGGAATAAGACCTTTTAATAGATTTGAATCAAGATACAATGTGCGCAAGTTAAACAACTTACCAAGTTAAGAAGGGATTGAACCACTGATTTGATTTTGTCAAGGTAAATATATTCTAATTTTGTCAAACGACACAAAGCTAGGGGAATATGACTAGTAAAACTATTATTAGTGATGCTTAAAAAGTTGATGTTTGGCCTCGTAGGCCCATTTTAAGGACAATATGAATATGCATGAATAAATTTGAATTGAAAAGGAATTTTATGACTCGGTTTGTACGATGGGTCATGTTATTGTCCGGTAAAGCCTCGTAACCTGCTTCGACATTGAATACGGGTAAGGGGTGTTACATTTAAGTGGTATCAGTGCTATGGTTTAGTCGATTCTTGGACTATCGTAGTGTGTGGAAAACTCTAGCTATACATGCCATAAATATATTGTGATAGTATGGTGACTTTTGACAAATTTAAACTATGTTTTTATAGTAAATGGATCCTGACCGAGCTGCTGATGATGTTGTGAGTAATGTGCCAGCTCTCGCACAATGTACCGCGCTAGTTGAGAGTAGGTCTAAAACTCATGGACAGGGAAATGAGGCTCGAAAAGCCTTTCTCCAAATGATGAGTAATTGGTATACTGAGTTTGTTCGGGCAAACCTTAATGCTCAACCTCCTCCACCCCCTTCCATACTGCAACCGGTCCTCGTAGCTCTTCCGTGTCTTGAAATGGTAAGAATGAATAAACCCCCAGTTGATAAGATCAGAAAATAAGGGGCTAAAAATTTAGGGCCAATATAGATGATGATCTTGAAAAAGCAGAGTTTTGGCTCAAGAATTCCATACGGGTGTATGACAAACTATCTTGCTCACCCGAAGAAAGTTTAAAATGTGTTGTATCATTGCTGAGGGACTCAGCCTACCATTGGTGGAAGACGTTGATATCAGTGGTTCTGAGGGAAAGAGTGACATGGGAATTCTTCCAATGGGAGTTCTAAAAGAAATATATTAGTCAGCAGTTTATTGATCAAAAAGGAAGGAGTTCCTTAAACTGAAGCAAGGTAAAATGTCTGTGGCAGAATATGAGCATGAATTTGTTGGACTCAGTAAATACGCCCAAAAGTGTGTATCTATCGAGGCGATTATGTGCAAGAGATTTGAGGATGGGCTTAATAAGGACATTAAAGTGCTAGTAGGAATTCTAGAATTGAAAGAATTTGTGGTACTAGTTGATCGGTTTGTAAAGCCGAGGAGCTAAATAAAGAGAAGAGGTAAACTGTAATTGAGGCTCGAGATGCTAAAAAGAGTCCTATGAGTAAGTTGTTCCAAACTCGTTCAAAAGATTCAAGAAAGTGAATACTCGAATGACGGTTTCAGCTGGATATTCCCACCATGGCCGTGGTAAAACATATATAAGTTCTAAAGGTCAAGCCACTTCAATAGGAAGTGTAGGAAGCAGGAGGTCTAATAAACCTGAGTGTCAAAGTTGTGGCAGGTAACATTTTAGTGAATGTTGGGGGATTAATCAAGCCTGTTTTAGGTGTGGTTCCGAGGAACATTTTATTAAACATTTTATTGAGAAAGCTGAGGAAGAGAAACTTCAGAGTGGTAGATCGAAATATTACTAACAGAGGGAGACCACCGAGAAATGTTGGGAGTGGAGCTTGCAGTAAAAGCGCAGTGAAAGATTCGACTGTGAGGTTAGAAGCAAGAGCTCCTGCTAGAGCATACGCTATACGTGCTCGAGAGGATGCATCATCTCCTGATGTGATTACGGATGAAGTAAACAAGATGCCTATGATGATTTCTTGCTTGGTTGCTCAAAAGTACATGAGGAAAGGGTGTGATGCTTACCTCGCATTTGTGTTGAATACTGAGATGACTGAGTCGAAGCTTGAATCGGTGCTAGTAGTTTGTGAATTTTAGATATGTTCTGGAAGAATTGCCTGAGTTGCCTCCTGTTAGTGAGATTGAGTTTGCTATCATTTGTTACTTGGCACTGCTCGATCTCTATTACTCCGTATAGAATGGCTCCAACTAAATTGAAAGAGTTGAAGGCCCAACTACAAGAACTAACTGATAAGGGATTTGTGAGGCTGAGTTTCTCTCCTTGGGATGCTCCCGTATTGTTTGTGAAAAAGAAAGACGGGTCTATGAGGCTATGCATTGATTATTGCCAACTTAATAAGGTGACAATAAATAACAAGTATCACTTACCAGGAATTGATGATTTATTCGATCAGTTGAAAGGAGCCACGGTGTTCTTGAAAATAGAATTAAGGTCTGGTTACTACCAATTGAGGTTTAAGGAGTCAGATGTTCCAAAAACGCCTTTAGAACAAGGTATGGGCACTGTGAATTTCTTGTGATGCCTTTTGGCTTAACTAATGCACCAGCTATGTTCATGGATTTGATAAACCAAATTTTTTGATTATACTTGGATAAATTCATGGTAGTATTCATAGATGATATATTAATTTATTTTCGAGATGAATCCGAACATGTCGAGAATTTGAGGACAGTGTTACAGATTCTAAGGGAGGAGAAATTGTTTGCTAAATTCAGCAAGAGCGAATTTTGGCTTCGTGAAGTTGGGTTTCTGGGACATATAGTTTCAAGTGATGGAATTCATGTTGACCCGAGTAAAATTTTTGCAATTGTTGATTAAAACCGCCAAAGAACATTTTTGAGGTTAAAAGCTTTTGGGATTAGCGGGGTACTTTCGACGCTTCATCGAAGGATTTTCAATAATTGCTTCTCTTATAACTAAGTTGTTGCAAAAGAATGTAAAATTTGAATGGACTAAAACGTGTTAGCAAAGTTTTGAGAAGTTGAAAGCACATTTGACTGAGGCACTAGTTTTAGTGCAACCCAAGTCAGGCAAGGAGTTTGATTTATAGCGATGTGTCATTGAATAGCCTCGGATGTGTATTGATGCAGGAAGGTAATATGGTAGCTTATGTCTCAAGACAATTGAAGCCTCATGAGAAAAATTACTCGACGTACGATTTAGAATTGGTCGCCATTATTTTTGTTCTAAAGATTTGGCATCATTATTTGTATGGTGAGAAATGTCAAATCTTTACGAATCACAAGAGTTTGAAGTACCTGATGAATCAAAGGGATTTGAATTTACAACAAAATAGATGGCTTGAATTGTTAAAGGATTATGAGCTAGTAATCGATTATCATCAGAAAAGCAAATGTAGTAGCAGATGCCTTGAGTAGGAAATCCTTGTTTACTTTGAAAGCCATGGATACGAGTTTAGTCTTATTCGATGATGGTGCAGTTCTAGCTGAGTTGAAAGCTCGACCAACATTCCTTCAAGAGATTTGTGAAGCTCAAAGGAATGATAGTGAGATGCATGCCAAGAGAGCTCAGTGTAAATCGGGTGGTAATTTTGATTTTTGGATTGGTTCAGACGGTTGTTTGATGTTTCGTGATAGAGTATGTGTACTGAAAGATGATGAGTTGATTCGAAAAATTTTACATGAGGCACACAGTGGATGTTTATTAGTACATCCGGGTAGTACAAAAATGTATCATGATTTGAAGAAGTTGTATTGGTAGTCGAGCATGGAAAGAGACATCTCTGAATTTATAACAAAATGTTTGATCTGCCAACAAGTAAAAGCCGAGCATCAGGTACCTTCGAGTTTGCTCCAACCAGTGATAGTTCCTGAGTGGAAATGGGATAGAATCACAATGGATTTTGTGACAGGTTTGCCTCTGACCCCGAAAAAAAAAGATGTTGTGTGGGTTATTGTTGACAGATTGACGAAAGCAGCTCACTTTATACTGGTACGTACTGATTTTTCTCTTGATAAATTGGTCGAGTTGTACATTGCTGAGATCGTAAGATTGCACATGGTGCCTATGTCTATTATTTCAAATAGAGACCTGAGGTTCACCTCGAGATTTTAGAAAAAGTTACAAGAAGCTTTAGGTACGAAATTGAATTTCAGTACCGCATTTCATCCACAAACTGATGGTCAGTCTGAAAGAGTAATTCAAGTTCTAGAAAACATGCCCCGATGTTGTGTTTTGGAGTTCGAAGGTAGTTGGGAGAAATATCTACCTTTTGTGGAATTTGCCTACAACAACAGTTATCAAACGAGTATACAGATCGCACCTTATGAGGCATTATATGGGCGTAAGTGTCTAACGCCTTTGTATTGGACTGAGCTTAGTGAGAAGCATATTCATGGAGTTGATTTGGTTAGAGAAATCGAAGAGAAAGTGGAGATAATCCGTGATTGTTTGAAACCCACTTCGGACCGACAAAAGTCCTATGCTGATTTGAAAAGAAAGGAGATTGAATTTCAGGTGGGTGATAAAGTGTTTCTGAAAGTAACCCCGTGGAAAAAAATATTGAGATTTGCACAAAAGGTAAATTGAGTCCACGTTCTATTGGGCCGTATGAGGTTATTGAAAGGATCGGACCAGTGGCATACCGGTTGGCCTTACCAACAGAGTTGGACAAGATACATAATGTGTTCCATGTATCTATGTTGCGTCGATATCATTCAGATCCCTCACATGTGATTTCTCTTACAGAGGTTGAGATACAGCTGGATATGACATACGTTGAGGAACCGATTAAAATCTTGGCTCAGGAGGTTAAACAATTGAGAAGCAAGAATACGGCCTAGTGAAAGTGTTGTGGCAAAAGCATGGTGTAGAAGAGGCTACGTGGGAACCGGAGGAAGCAATGAGGAAATAGTACCCAAACCTTTTCACTGGTAAGATTTTTGAGGACGAAAATCCCTAATGGAGGAGAGTTGTAACAGCTCGAAATAGGGCTTAAACAGAATAGTGGTTTTGAAACCACAAATTCGAGGTTAAAATATTTATTCCGATTGAGTTTTAAGATTTATTGGGTGACTGAATACTTGTGTGAAATTTTCATGATGAAATTTTATAGTTTGGATGTCCAATTTGGTAAGTTGGACTAAATTGTAAAATGTGTAAAATGTGTGTTTTAACTAGCAAAGGTACTTGATTGAAATAGGTTTTTAAATTGGAGGTCTTTCAGTGGTAATTAGACCTTTTTATGCTAGTTTGGACAAAAATGCCCAAGGAAGGAGAAAAATATTAAAAGGGTTAAGGAAGGGCATTTTGGTCATTTAATAATAAAAAGAATAAAAAGGGAAAAAGAAGTCAAAAATGGTTTCCATCTTCCTTCTAGGTGCTAAAAATTACAAGTCCTCTATAGCTAGGGTTTTTCCAACTTTTCAAGCTTGATTAAGGTACCTCTAAGCCCGTTTTTAATGTTCTTTGTATTTTTAAAATCCTCGTAACTTGGTTTATTTATTTCTAGTTATATTTCAAGCTAGGGTTCATGTTTGAAAAATGACCCATATGTAACATGTTTTTTTTTTGATGGCTATTAGTAGAATATGAATGTTTGAAGGGTATTAAATATCTTTTGCTAGGTGATTTTCGGTGAAAACCAAGGACCTATTTGTAAATGTTGAAAATTCTATGTGTAAAAGGGTGATTTAGTGGGAATTTGGGGCTGGTGTAGAAGAGAAAATCGTTCATCTAGGCTTGGGATTTAAGGAAATTGAATAAATTTCAATTTATGAGCCTAGGGTAAAAGTGTAAATAAGTGAAAGTTTAGGGGTAAATTTTGTATAGTGTGATTTTTGGACTTAATTGTGAAATGTGATGATTAAATAAGCTAAATTTGTTGTCATAGATTGAGAAGAATGAGGAATCGACCTTGACCGAGGAAAAGGTAAGGTTTTGGACTAAATTGCAAATAGTCATATTTTGTAACGAGGTAAGTTTATATGTAAATAATACAGAGATCTTGTCTATATTATAATGCTTTGTTATATATATATATATATATATATATACATATATATATACATGTACTATGATTGTTGGATAATTTATGAATGAGGTGATGTGGTCAAAGAAATTCCCGGTTGAACCTTCGGAGTTGAAAGATACAAGAATTTGCTAGTAATGGTGGGCTAGTTGCGATACCACCGAGATTCTCTTAAAGATGGTGGGCTAGTTGTGATACCATCGAAAATCCATTAATAATGGTGGGCTAGTTGCGATACTACCGAGAATCCCTTAATGATGGTGAGCTAGTTGCGATATCACCAAGAATCTGCTAGTGATGGTGGGTTGGTTGCGTTACCACCAAGTATCTGTGACAATCCGAAGTGTTCAACAGGAAAACCTACTAAGTGGGATGTGGTATGATCATGTGTTATATGAGTGCAGGAATGCGAGCATGTGTATGTGTAAGCAATGTGCATAATATGAGTGTAAAAATCGGTAAGGTTAAGATGAGTAAGTTCAACTACTGAGATTGTGCCACTTTTGGTTTGATGTGTTGTGATCTTGGGTGTTAAGCTTATTGGTATGATGTTATATATTTGCATATAGACTTACTAAACTTAAAGCTTACTCCCTTCTCTTTTCCCTCATTTTATAGTGTTGCCAAGCTAGCTTGGGATATGGGAATCATCGGAGGGTCATCCACACTATCAACACGTTTTTGGTAAATTTTATATTTAGATTATGGCATGTATAGGGACTTGGTGATTTTGTAAGTGTCATAATGGTATAGTTAAATTAGTGATCCTATGTCGTGATATGTTGTTTTCTATAAGGCCATGTTATGTGGCTACTGTTGATTATGGTATGAAATTAAAATGATGCAATGCATGAATGAAGTATATATGTTGAAATCATGGCTAAGTGGATGTTGAATAAGGTTATGTTGAAGGATGATAAAATTGGTATAAGTATGTATGAGATTTGGGTGGCATTAAGGCTTGGTAGATAGCTTAACTTAAGGCCATACGGACGACCACACGGCCATGTGTGTAGGGCATGTAGAATTTCAAGTGAATTTTCGAAATTCAATTCATCACACAGCCAAACACACGGGTGTGTGCCTTGGCCGTGTGACCTAAAATAAATGATGACGCATAAACAAAGAGTTACACAGGTTGAGAACACGGACATATCATGGCCGTGTGATGGACACTGGCTATGGACACGGGCGTGCTTGGCCGTGTGAAAACTCTGTAGGTTCGAAATAAAAATAAATTCACACGGGCTTGGGACATGGGCGTGTGTGACCACATGGCCTGCCCACACGAGCGTGTCCCTATATCACACAGGCGTGTGCCCCGTTTTTATGAAAAATTTCTAAAATTTTCCAAACTCCTCGGTTTAGTCCCGGACCACTTCTAAAGTATGTTTTGGGCCTCATAGGCCCATTTTAGGGACAATATGAATATACATGAATAAATTTGAATTGAAAAGAAATTTTATGACTCGGTTTGTACGATGGGTCGTGTTATTGTCTGGTAACGCCTCGTACCCTGTTCCGGCGTTGAATACGAGTAAGGGGTGTTACATGACCACTATTTTACGATTTTACCTTGATTTTGTAAAATGTTTCAATTTAGTCCCTGTACAATCCCCAACTTGTTTTGAAGTTTTCATAAGCTCAATTGAGACCCTGTTACCATAATTGTTTTGAAATCTATGATATGTTTAATTTATGTGTTAAATCTAAAATTACTACTGATAAATATCTATTGCTACTATTAAAACTATAATTGTTATTGTTTGCATGATAATCACATGGTCATATTGTTATCATTATTGATTACTGATTTATAAAAACATGTCATACTGTTGCATTGGGATTGGGTTGTTAAAGGAGGAAGTGCTTCTGGCAATTTTTCCACATATTTACTTACAGCTCATCTGCAAATCTACTGGCGGTTCATCTGCATATCTACTAGTGGTATATTCACAAGAGCTTTTGCTCCTACTGTTATGGTGTGTAGTATTGGATGAGTTCTAGAGAACTCTTACTGTGGAGTGTAAGGATGGATGGGTAGGAAAATTTTACTGTTATTCTTGCATACTGCATACTTATTGATATCTCTATGAAATTGATAATCTGATTTACACTGTATAATGCAAAACTATATGTTGTTATATATTGTTTTAATTGCTACTACTTGTGTGTTAAGACCACACTGAGTTTTATAACTCACTCCTTAGTTTCCCATATTTTTAGATAGCTTTTGAGGTTAGGACTCGAACTCAGCATTTAAAGCACTGTCGTCGGTCTTCCTTAAAAATATATTTTTGAATTGTTTTATTAATTCTTATGGATTTTGCATTGCTTTAAACGAACTGTGGCATGGACTTCAATATTTCATTTGGGTGTTTGAATTGGGGATTTGATATTATATGCTTTTAATGACAAACTCAAATTTGGATAAGGTTTATAATATTTATTTTAAATTATTTGAAAAAGGGTGAAAATATTATTTTCTTGCAACTTTGGAACTAAAATCAAAATGAATGAGATAATTAAATAAACTAGCATTTCTTAAAATATAGTAAAAATTATAAATGTGACTTTTGGAAACCAAGCATAATTGTTTTTTCTACAAAGTGGTCTTCATTAGTTTTATAAAGTGATGAATATTAAATATATGTATTTTTCTTCTAAATAAGTTTGAGATTTGACCATTTAAAATCATTATATTGAATTTGAATGTTTTTTCTTGGATATTTGGTGGCTAATGTAATTTTCACGATTCGGCCAAAATGTCTAGGTCGAGTTGAGGCGGTTACACTGAATCTAATCTAATTTACCTAAAATACATTTTTTTTTTTTGGTAATATTAAATAGGTGGCAACTATAGTGAGAACTTTTAAAAAGAGAATTCTAATAAATAAAATTATCTTATCCATTAAATCAAAATAAATGGTTCTATGCTTTAGATTTTGTATCTTACTTTATTAAAATAAAACCAAAAACACCCAATCATTCTCTTCTTCTTTTTTTTCACTGTGTAATTAAAACATTAGGGTGAAAAAATTGGATAATTCTTACTTTCAAATTAGAAAAAATTAAAATGGAAAGCAAGATATTAGGATTATTAAGATTAATCAATTTGTGTATTAGCTATTTGTTTTTCTTAATTGAAAAAATTGGTCGACCATCTCAATCTAAAAAAAAATTAGAACTTTTTCCTTGATTGAGTAAAAAGTGAGTACCTGAAATCAACAGAGAAAAAAATCCATTTTTTTAGAATGAAATGATCGTCTATTTTTTTAATCAAGAAAAACAAATACCTAATACTCAAATTGATTAACCTTAATAACCTTAATCTTTTGCTTTCCATTCCATTTTTTCCTCAAAAAGAATTAAATCTAAATTATTCAAAAAATTACCCTAATACTCCAATTCCATGGTGAAAAGAAGAAAAAGGAAAAGATTGGGTGTTGTTGGTTTTTGTAACACCCCAAACCCGGCCTAGACATTATGGTGAATCCAGAGATGTCACAAAGAATGGGTTTTAAAATGAATTTTTACGATAAAACTATTCCAGTTCTTCAACTCTTATTTGCTCATATCCATTGTCGAAACGTTTATTCAACTAGTCATATTGTCTTAATCGTGTTTAGTGCGGAAGCTTTCAAAAACTGTGGTTTTAAGGAAAAACAGTTCAAATTTTAGAAAAACCTTTGTTTAGGTAAAAATCGTGTTTTAAGCGAGCTATTCAAACAAAATATTAAACAAAAATCCAAATACCAAATCAACCAAAAAGTCCGAAGAGTTCAAATATTACAAAACTCCATAAATGATCTTTAAATTAAAATAAAAATCGTTAACCTAATCAATTTACGAACTCGTGGTCACCAAGAGGCTCCATCACATCGATTTGCCTAAGTTTGTGGATTACCTAAATAGAACAGACAAACAGAGGTGAGTTTATGTAAACTCAATGTGTAACCCAACAGAATTAGACATGCAAACATGCAAAATTTCACGTACAACCAGATACAGATTCGGGCTCTTGCCCATTTTAGATGCAGATCATAGAGTCAGATATACAGATCAGATAATATGAATCCTACCCCCATCCTCTACACACCATCTCCAATCATCCCATCACACCATGTGGGGTTAAAAACACCCACTCATCCCTACACACCACATTGTACCATTAAGACATATATCAAAATATTTGTGCAGCTAAGCTACCAGAGTATAGGCAATGGTCGCCATACAGAACACTTCCTCCATATATACAAACCCCAGCCCAAATCATATACAAATAACGAAATAACAAATTAGATACAAATTTATCAGATTAAACATGCTCAACATGCTTTTATACAAATGTCAAATATCCATATAGTAGTACAGTGAAGCGTGTATTCAATATCCTACTCAAATCAGTCTATCAGAATATCATAGCATACAAATTAGGGTTTAAATAGCCCTTACCAACCCTACGATAGGCCTACAGTCGATCGGAGTGACTCATGCGACCCTAGGGAAAGTTATAGAAATATGGGCCCACACGCCCATGTAGCTTGCCGTGTGGGCTTACAGGCTCGTGTGGCCCACACGGCCACACTCCGTCCACCACACGGTCGTGTCTTGCATACGGCCATGCCTTCATCGATCACACGGTTGTGTCATCGGACACGGCCATCCACGCGGGCGACCACACGCCCGAGTGGAGTCGACAGTGCAGTTTTTCGACTTTTGTCGAAACTCGTTTCTCTACGTTTCGAGTACACACCTGATATCATTTTTATGCGAAACCACTCCCGAGCCTTCTGTAACCCAAAAACAAAGTATCTCACCCTTTTAGAAACCAAAAACGAGCCTAAAACGATTTACCCAAAAATGCAAAATCGACTTACCATTACCAAAAACGAACACAACCTCGAATCAAGCCGACAAAGTGTGATTTCTAGCCTCACAACCTTCTCCTAAATGTAGAATTCACCACTTAGTTACCAAAACCTAATATCACTAAACCCAAACCAAAAAGTTAAAGGCAGAAAGGTCACTTACCAGTCGAACAAGGGATCAAGCACGTAGTAGAGACGAATAACCAAGAAAATCCCATAGAGACTAGAGGAACCACCAAAAATCGAAGGAGGAAAGAAAAGAAGAGGAAAAGGGGAAAAGAACGTTAGAATTTTTGAGAGGAGGAAGAGAAAAGAAAATTCAAAAAAAAAAACAAAACTAAAACTGATAACTACAATATCTCAACCCCCCCACTAACATTTCAATCTCAACTACCTCGGTATTTAAATTCCACCGAAACTCTGTCAAACAACCAAGCAAAAATAGCATCCATGCTCACACAGGGATTTGAACACAAAACCTCCAACATACCACACTCTTACCACTCAAACTAGCAAGCTCATTCTAATATGTATTTATATATAATTTATTATAAACCCACTAAATAAAGGTAAGGCTTGATTCCAAAAACAACAAAAATGAGACTTGAACCCAAGACCTCTCAAATACACCCAAAACACCTAATCATTAAAATAAGTACACAATTGTGTCAAATTTTACAGAAGCAGAAATAAATTTATTGGGGTGTTATAGTTGTATTGTAATACTAAGGCTTAGAAATTGCTTAAGTCATTTTGGTTATCATGGTTCCCATTTTAATTTAATTTATCTAAATAACTATTTATTTTAAATGAAAATATTGTCCTAGGTGAATATGAGATTGATCTTGTAGCTACTCGGCTACTTCAAAATTAACAATTCCAATTAAATTAATATATTTTACTAGTTAAACATTCAAATTGACTAGAAAATCAAATTTAATAATTTAAATTGTACCATAATTTATTTAATTAAATATTAAATAAATAGATTTGATAGAAATTAAATAGAATAAGAATAGAATTTAATAGTAATAGAATTTTCTAATTCAACTTCAAATCCTAAAACTAAAAAAAAAAAAAATAATAATAATAATAATAATAATAATAATAATAATAATAATAAATAAACAGATAGCTCTTGTCCTTATTTAAAACGCCGCATGATCTTTAACAAATTTTGCGCCTCAATATAATTACCAAGAGTAAGTACTATAGCCTATTTCCAATACTCAGCGGCTTGATCGAACCCAACCTTCGCTATTTTAGAATTCCCCTCTCGAAATGGGCAGTTCAATTCCTTCCATTAGAATCATACTTGAGAGTTTCCTACCTCACACGACTTGGCAATCAATTCTTTTGGTGTCCCATTTTTTACCCTACCATATATCCAATTGAATGAGATTTCTCATAAATCTATCGAATTATTTCGGGTTAACCAAAAGGGGTTAATTACTTGAGTTTTAAACTCTAATTTGGATTAAATTAATAATAAGTTTTATCTTTTCTCCCATCTTCAGAAAAATAAAGCATAGGCATTTTGGGGCTGTCATCGGTTAGATTTTTCTGAAAGGTAACTATCTTGGCTTCATATCATATAGAAATTTATATAGGATCCTTGAAAAAAACTTCTTCATTATAAAAAAGACTTAATGTCTTTGGGATCTGATGCTACACAGCTGCTCAATAACTTAGGGGATCGGCTCTATTACATAAGTCGATTCCTAATTTTTATCTCATGACATAAATATTCTTTTTGAAATGATGGTAACAACTATAATGAGAACCAAAATATTATCAACCTTAGATCAAAATGAATATTTTTAAACCATAAATTTATCACTTATTATATCTCATTAAAATATATTATCAAAATAACCAAATTAAACATTTTGGTTTGATTTGATAAGTTTTTAATTTTGGTTTTGTTCTATTTTTAAGATTTATTTATTTATTTATAAAAAAATTTATCAGTGTAAACTATCTACAAAAATATATATTTCTTTGTTAATAAATTTATAAAATTCATGTTTATAATCGATCACTTTATCCTAACGTGATCTTGATAGTTAATGTGGCAGCCTCTCAATATGTGATGACATATATAAATATAGAATTAATTTTCACATTAAGAATGAATTTAGACAAATAATTGTTCAGATATAGATTCATTCTAATATATTTTAGTAATTATATATATTTATAATTTTAGGTTATTATTATTTTGAAAAGTACATGAAATATAAATTTTAAACCTATAAAATATATAAAAAGTCCTTAATATTTTAAAAATCTAATATATTTATAAATTTATAAAAATGTATAAACATATAAAAAATTTAAAAATTCATCCAAAATAAAATTCAATAAAGGATTTCAATTTATCCACATTTGAATGCGATTCGGTGCAACTGCAGTGGAGAGAATTGTTTGGACAAGACTGCCACGCCCAACTTTTCCCACGAGCCAAAACACTCTGGCTGCGTTTTGCAGCTTATTACCTTTTTTTGTCCTTTCATTTTTTTTATTATTTCTTTTATGATTTTGATTATTTTTTAAAAAAGATAAATAATCTGAGATTTCAATGTTTAATTATATAAAAATAAGAAATTATATAATTATAGAAAGGAGCTAATTACTAAATGAATATTGTAATTATATATATGATAAATTTAATATAAATATGATAATATTATTGAGTGAATACAATTTTAAATTTTGAAATATTATAAAATGCATAAAAATAAAAATATATAAAGAAATTTTGTTAGGTTTTAATTTCAATATATTCATGTATTAAATAATATGAAGGTAGATATTTTAAAATTGATCAAAGTATTTGTACTAAAAAAATCCAAGTATGGTTTTTAATTAGTGAAAATAATACTCCTCGTTGTTATAAAAATAAACTATTTATAAAATATAATTAAAAATATTTATAATTTAATATAATTAATTTAAAATATATATAAAAATATTGTGATACACGTTAATATTTTATTAAATATAAATATAAATTTAGATATTTTAACAATTTCATAAAAGTAAATGAATTTCAAATTTTTATTATATACATTTCTATTTTATTATTTATAATAATAATTTTATTTTCTCCTGCTACAATTATATTTAAATTTGAACACATAAAACCGTCTTCTCATCTCACTAAAATTCAAAATATTGGGTGGACTGCTTTGAAAGTCAAAAATAGGGTAAATATTTTACCCTTCCAATTCTTCCTTTATTATTTATTTTATTTAATACTCATAACATAATTTTAATATATCATCATTTAATATAAATTTTATTTATAATTATTATTATTTGATCTAAATATGATTTGTAAAATATTTTGATATTTTATTATATATTTTTAAATTAATGTTTTTAATAACCATTTTTATTATCATTTCACCGTTAATAACTTAAACGTTACATTCGAATCCAAACACATATCTTACCGCTAGTTTTTATCTCACCTCTACAATAACTAATCCTAACCTTATTGACACTACTATTTTTAATCTCATCAAAACTAAACACACTAATAGTGTGTTTGCATGAGATTAAAATAACGGTAGCGGTGGAATTAATTACTGTAACGGTAAAATTAAAAGCAACAATTTTGAACAACTATTTATCTAAGTTCACTCTTGATGTTAATTTTTATGTTTTTTATTAATTTATATATTTTAAAAACTTTTTAAAGGGATATATTTTTAAAATTTTAAATTTCATATATGTATTTTTAATTTTAAAAATAATCATATAAATAACTTGATATTTTATAAAAAATTAAAAATATATAAACTTGATTGCATCTTATTTGAATTTAGAAAATAAGTGCCCAAATTTAGATGTATCTAGACAACTATTTATCCATACTCATTCTTGATGTAAAGAAGATTATACTTTTTTATTAATTTATATCTTTTGAAAGATTTTTAATTTTTAATATATATTTATCAGATGACATAGTGATAGATTGTCACATGACACCACCATATTAATTATTAGTTCTCATCACTACAAACTAACAATATTAGTGCAAAGAAGTAACATAATTCAATCACCACCATATTAATTATCAATTCCTATCAACACAAATTAACAATATTAGTGCAAAGATGTGATAAAATACAATTTTAAATACCAACTAGATCCAAAAAAATAGGTACCAATTAAGTATAAATAAACAAGTTAAGAAAAATATATATATATTAACCCAAAATTAAAGATTAGTTTTAATTCCATTTACATTCAATTTTATTAAATTTGATTCGCTTTCAATTTAAATAATAATTCAATATTGTGTTTCAATTTTCAATTCATAAAATCAAAATAAAAATCATTCAAACCGGATCAAATAGAACTTTATTTATTTTATTGATTTTTAAAATTTTGTAGTGTAAGTCAACTAAGCCACTAATAATACATCTAAATCAACATGAAACAGTCTATTACTGTCTATAATACCTGCTATTATCATATGGAGCTCCAGCCGCCAGCTCAAGTTGTAGCTGCAGTGTGTCATGCCACTAAAATCAAGTGTTCATACTCTTTTATTTTTATCTAGTCATTCATTTGAAGATCAAATTTCTATATCAATGTCCAACGAGAAAGTGTCAAAATAACATAGCATTTAGGCATTCATGGCTTCACTCCACAAAAACAAGTTCATCAAAGCTGTCTAAGCTATGTTTACTCAAACTCATGTGACTATTAGATCATACTAGTATATATCCCATGCAGATGGCAGGTCATAACTCCATATCTAAATCAGAACACGAATACCAGATATGACGAATGAAAATAACATCACGTTTCACGGTTTCACAAAAGCGAGTTTATCAAAGCACAGTCAATGAGTTATTTTGTGAAACTATGGATCATTGCCCCACATCAAGACTATGGGAAAAGCTTTGATAAAGAAAGTTTGTGATACTTTTCCAAAGCATTTTCACCATCCCACTGTACAATTGTGAAATGTGAAACATAAACTATCATTGAAACTTGAAAGGATGATACAGAAGAACGCGCTGCTTCAATGTTTTAATCAATGTCTTGAAACCTTTCGGACTCTTAACATCCTAAAATCATTTCATAGTCAACATATCGAGATTCAAACATAATGTCTGCAACCAAAAAGAAAATAAATAAATAAATAACCTTTTATAAGACACCTGAAAAGAAGATGATCACTGAGAATGATACTGAAGAATGCACGTCTTCAATTTTTTAATTATACACTACTTTGTTCATCACATTACACTCAATTCGGAATTTCAACGTTTTTTTTCTATTTGTTTGTTTGTATTGATGTAAGAATAGAAAACAAACATGAGGCTCGGACAAACTTCTAATGTTTATATTATATGCTTTTGTATAGTAAAGTAGAAACATACCTTGATCAGCTCTTCTTCTCATGCACCTCAATCATGTCGTCATCCTCCATTCCTAGACTTGCAGGGGTTGCAGCCAGATTAATTTTATTGCCGTCAAAAGAAAATACTAAGCTTTGCGGGTCAACCTTAGCTTTATTGGCATACAAGCTGAAGAGCTTTTCAAACTTGTCATCCTATTTAAAAAAAAATGAGATGTCACGTAAGCTTAATATATTCCAAAGGAAAATGGGGCGGGGAGGGGGGGAGACCAATATATAACAAAAAAATCGTTCAATCATACATCAAAATCAAGCAAAACAAATCTAAAAAATGCAGTCAATCTAAGAAATGAGTTCAAGCTAACACAAAACAAACACGAGATACTTGAGATGTGATTGGATTTAAACCTGTTGATTACATTAACTCTCCATATTTTAAAAAAAAAAAAAAAACACAATAACAGAAAGATACAGTATTGGCAGCTGCCAACCTATGAACAGGGGTTTTGTGCACTCCATGAGTGAAAGATTCTAGCAAGTTTTCTTATTCTATGCAAAGAAAGGAAGAAATGGGTCAATCTAAAGATTCAGCAATCAAGAAAAGAGATGTCCTTTGACGAACCCTCGAAAATAACACAAATATGGACATGAATCATGCATGAATGGCAAGATATCAAATTAAGTTCTACCACTTGTTAATCTTTATTTTTCCAGCATAAATAAGAGATGAAACTAGAGCAGAATTCACTTTAAAGTGAAATTTTAGTTTGGTGATTGCATCTTCACCATGTTTATGCACCATGAATTTGTCTTATTCTCTCCACTGCTTGTACCTAGGGATTTATATACATGTCAACACTATGACAGAACTACCATGCTTTGATTCTTTATTTTTTTTAAGTACTCATATCCAAAGCATATCCAGACATGGGTAGAGGATTATGATTCTCCAAATACCCTCCAAAACTCCATGGAAATCCTAGAATAAAATCAAACAGACCCATGTAAAACACAAATCCATGTTCAACACTTACACCTAAGTAACATAGGAAAGAACAGGATCTCAGCTAGAGCTATTTCTATTCCCATATCTGGAAACTGGCAAGTGCAAAACAGAGGGGTTAAATGTTTTAATTTACCACCTATTTCATAGCCTGACTGTATGCAATTACTAACAAATAAGCAAAAAGTGCAGCAGAAAACTATACCATGTATATACGAAATTGCTTGATTTCATCCTTGTTCTGGATCGAAATAACTATTTTGGCCCTTTCAGGAGCAGGATTTTTTGATTGCTCAGCTACAGCATCTAAAGAAGGTTTCGAGGAACCACTCGGTTCTTGCTTTGCAGATTCCTCCAGTTCTTGCAACATGCTTTTTGCAGATTGTGCAAACGAAAGCAATTCCTGTTTCCTTCGCCTGCATGAATAATTCGACATTAAAATAAGTAAAACAAGTTCCACATAAAAAGTATTTATATTAAAGCACTAAACATCCCAAAACATCCCAAAATCCTTTAACCCTTAATTTCTTTCATAGCTCTTAAATCCTGAGACTAGAAATAAAATATATTACACTATATCACTCGTACTCAAGTTTAAAGTTGGATACTAATATATGTTAAACATGAGTATATTCAGGTTTTTTATAAAACTCTCTCATTTATTTGGAAGATTCTTGGGAAGTCATATCCCCATACCTCTATCCAGGTATACATTGGACACTGAATATTTTAAGAAAATGAGTCTTAATAATGTAAATATTGCAATTATGGTTAACAGGCAAAACCAAGAATTCTCTTGCAGAAAACAACAGTGTTGAATCATAAACTACCTGTTCATGTCTAACAGTCAGACAATTTAAACACAATTGAAACATTAGAAATGGGTATAAAATATTTCATCTCAGATAATTATAAGCAATGTCTACATAAACACTTGCACAAGTCTGCCAAGTCGGTGTAGATTTTAGCTCCTTATACGACATAAAAAAAACCTCCAAACTGCCAAGTATAATACCTTAACTCCTTTATGGTTGAATCCTCACCAATCTTGCTATAAGCTTTAGTTGAAACCACAGGAGGGGGAGCCAGCCAATCCTCCTCTTCAACATTCACCACTTTTATCACTTCAACATCTTTATCCAAATCTACTTCCGCAACCTAATCCATTTCCAATTTCATAAAATTAAAAAATAATAATAATAACTTACTAAGCAAATTTACTTTCATATGTCATAAATGAAGAAAGGCAAAAATCTTACATCGGGATTAGCAAATTTCCTCCGTTTTGGTGACGGAACTGGTGAAGTATCTGAACAGTCATCTACAATGAAACTCAAAACGATAACTATAACTTGTGTACTAAAATTAAGGTCAAGCTAAATTGCAAAGCCTAAATGTGAACTGTATGCTATTATTGAAATTCATGATCACCATGTGAAAACAAGAGATCATGCGTGTTTATCAAACATGAAAACATTACAATAAACACAACAGAATACGTTTAATTACAATTGAGTTAAATTTTGAAATCTAAATGCGAATTGTATGTGCTATTATTGAATTTCATGAACACCCTATGTAAACAAGTCAAATGCATGTCTATTAAACACGAAAGTGGTATAATTAATACAACAGAAAACGTTTAATTGAGCTAAATTTCTAAATCTAAATGCAAAGTGTATGTGCCATTTCTGAAGTTCATGAATACCGTATGGACACAAGTCAATATGCATGTTTATTAAACACAAAAACAGTATAATAAGCGCAACACAATCCGTTTTAAGTACAATTGAGCTAAATTTCAAAACCTAAATGTGAATTATATATGACATTACTGAAATTCATGAACACTATATAAAAACTTGACATAGTGCATGTTTATCAAGCATGGAAACAGTATAATGAACAAAAAAGTGTACACCTAATTATGAAATTTAGGATTGCTATATGAAAAGAAAACACAACACAACAATTTTTACCAAACATGACTCTGACATGTTTGCTAAACATGAGCAGGGTATAATAAACTCAACATGATACAATTAATTACCAGCCAGTTAAATTTTAAAAGTCAAAAACTAAATACATATTGTTTGCTATTATTGAAATTCATTAACACAGTACAAAAACAAGAAACCACACGTTAATTTAACTCGAAAACAGTATAAGAGACATAACAAATTGTATTTAAACAAGATTAATAAAAACTAAACCGGACTTGAAAGTTCTTTTTACCGTCTAAGCAAACAATGTTCAGGGGCTGAATACGGCAGTAATCGAACAGAGGCTCAAGATCATCCTTAGTGGAATCGGCCTGCAAAAACAAATCGTTTTTTCCACGAAAACAAACAAATAATAAGAAAAGGGTTTCAAATACAGGTGACGTAGCAGTGACGCGGCCGCTATTTTGCAGTATCAGTGCCGTCCGCCACCACTAAAGATCTCAATAGCGGCAATAACTGTCCGCCATTCTCCTTCCAACACAGTAAACAGAGAGACAGTAACGAGCAGTAGGATCGAAACATAGCAGCGTGATGTAGAGACGGAGATAACTCAAAATCTGATGAGTAGAGAAGAAAGAAATGCGGGAGATAAGTTTAGTGTTTAAAAGGTTACCTGATTTAATTTCATGGTCTGTCAGAAACCTGAAGGCGAGAGAGGAGTGGCTTTGGGTCAGGCACTGAAATTTCAATTTAGCGAAGAAAGGTAAGAGAGGATTGAGAATTTCAAATTTTAAAGGAAATTTAGTATTTAGATCTTAATTATTATCCAACGCATATCTGTACATAGGTATGAGGATAAACTTCAAAAATTTTGAAGATAGCCAAGTTGAACATATACCCATAACCAACACTGACACCAGAATCCAAGTAACATGGAAAGATGCACAGGCAATGTTTATCTAAATGCTAAAGTTGCAAATGCAACATTTATCTAAATGTAAAAGTACCGCAACGAGTTCAACAAAGGGTGTTTCAGCAGAGTTCAATGTTGGTTACTTTGGTTTAACAAAGGGCACTTCGCTTCAGACATTTCTACAAATCGGTGTTCCTCATAAAAAAAAAATTCACAAATCCAAAGCAGTGCTAATTGGAGTAAACACCATTATTCTGCAGAGTAGACTATACAACAACAGGCATATCTTCATCAGCTGTTGAAAATATAAAATCAAAGCTTCTGACTTCATCTAAACCCCTTACTTATCAATAAAAATTGAAATCAGTTAGCCAAATGAAGATTGTTTCGAAAGGTTCGTAAAATTTTAATAAAAGTTGCGGATTCAATTCCAGAACGAACATCAACAAATACGAAGGGAAAAAAAAAAGAACATCAATCGGAATCTTGTTCAAGCAGGTCTATCGTATATGCTCTTTTTTCTTCTTTTTGCGAACCAAAAGATTTGGAAAAAAATCCAAAACAAAAAAAAAAAAAAAAACCTAACACCTTCTCGCACTGAACTGTCTTCAATCCAGAGAAGTAAAACAAGCAAAACTTGGTCTTTTTTTTTTTACCTTCGTCTTCCCCTTTATTTACCTCGATTTCGCAGCAAACAAAAAAAAAATAACAACTTATTAAAAAGAAGAGGAAAACTGAAGTAAAAGTAAGTTAATCGATCAGAAAGTGTTGGAGAATATGAACTAACCTTTGGAAATTTTGAACTTCGTCTGAGAATAACTATCGGATCGAAGAAATGAACGGAGTTTTTCAGTCAACAGCGAAAACTCAAAAGCGCGTTATATTCTGTTTTGTTGTTGTTGTTCCTTTGTTTTCTCGAAGGTGAATCGCGTTGAATATTTATGGGCCCAGCCCCTGATTTTAAAACAAAACCTTTGTTTTAGTCAGTGTCGTTTTTTTGTTTCCCCAAAAGGTACCGTACAATGTCGGGTTCTGGTGGCGTTTCGATCGCGAGAAGCCGTGGCGGCGAGAGCCGGTTTTACAATCTGCCGCCGATGAGGAAACAGCAACAACTGCAGCAAAGCAGCAGCAGAAGATGACGACGACGACGATGCAGCGACGGGAACAAAGGCCGCCGTTGATTTCGAAGGGTTCGACGGAGAAGAGAACGGATCACGAGGATTGCGCCACTTTAGTGTCGTCTTCTTCGTCTTCGTCGTCGTCGGCGAATAATGGCAGTAAAACAAATGATGATAATTCGACGAATTTGGATCGGTTCTTGGAGTTTACGACTCCTGTGGTTTCGGTTCAGTATTTACCCAAGGTAAAAAAAGGATCCCCAAATTTCGCTAATCACGATATTTGAACATTGTTTCTTGCTGTTTATTTTTTAAATATTTTGGTTCAATTATATACATATTTGGGGTTCTCTGATTGGTTAAAATAATGGTCCATTGCTATTTATATGATGAAATATGTGGAAATTTGGTTTTTAAAATGGTTAATATTAGTGCTAATACTGGAATTTACTTAATTTCTTTGTGAGAAATAAAATCCGGTGGTAAGTTGAAGAAATGGGTTTTAGTTTATTAGTCAGAAAATGTAGGAAATTGAAGAAGCTTTGCCAAAAAAACAGAAGATCAGATGACCCAAATCATTGAAAAATATGGAAATTTTGTTTCCTGAAGTGTTAAGCAGAATATCATGTGTTTGATTTTTGTTCTTTTGGTGAATATTATTATTGATGAAATTTTAATGCTGGTTGATATTCTTTGCAAGAATCCAAACCAATAGAAATTGAAGAAATGAGTTTTGTTTTATTAGTCAGAAAACGTAGATAAACAACAGAAGATCAGACAATCAGCATCAGTACAAAAATGTGGGATTATTTTTATCTGAATTCTGAAGTATTAAGCAAAATATGAAGTGTTTATTTTTATTTTTTTTTAATGCTGGTGAATGTTATTATTGATGGAATTTTGGTTACCTTACAGACAAGCATAAGAGGATGCAGAGGGCAGGAGTGCGGACTGGAGTGTCCTCCATATTTTGAGATGGTAGACGCCATAGCTGAGTCTGAAGGGATTTCCATTAACAATGTTAACTTCAAAGCCCTGTTGGGAAGAGGTTCTTTTCCTCTATTTCCATTTTCTGACCCTAAAAGAAAACTTTGGGTTTCTTCCTTGAATTACTTTCTCTGATGTTAAATTTACTGCCATTAGTATGCCTTGAACTATTAAATATTATAGCAATGGCTCTTTGCTACGTACGCATCTCTTGGTACTTCATGGAATTAGCAATGGGCATTATTGGATCCCTCGAATTTGGTTTTGGAATTTTTAATTTTTACATTGATTTGATTCTAGTTCCGCGCCACTGACTTTGAAAATCAGAATATAGCAGGTTTAAAAGGTATATTTGATAATCGGCACTTTCTTCTCGGTACATTGATAATCACTACTTAGATGCAATAATGAAATGCTTAATCCAGTAGTGTAGTAGCATGGTTCTTATATTGGAGATTTTTCACCTTACTAAATTTCTGCTTAAATTTGCTTTCTCAATTGAATATGAATTTGCGATTAAGATATTAAGACAAAATAATGAAATAGAAAAGAGAGAACAGGGCGCGTAGAATGTAGATAATGGAAACTTATTAAATCATGATGCCATTCCTCAATTTACTTTTGATTTAGATGATGGCAGACAATAGAAACTACAATTTTTAGTAAATTCTTAGCTTCTTTTATCCTTTTTGAAAGGTGCATGATATAACTTATGCCAGAACCTTTATCTTAGCTTCTTCAGCATAAGTTTAAGCATCAATATCGATGTTTCTTCTGAAAGTCTAAGACAGAGATATATGTGAAGCTGAAGACAGCATGCTTGGCATAGTCTAGATATAGAATTACACATGGTTAATGATTAATTCTGTATAAAGATTCTATGTGTGTATATACATGTACAATGAGATTGTGTCTAATAGATGTAAAAGAAAGTTAAAAATTAATCTATCCAGTTCATGAAATTATGTTGCAAGCTATAATAGGTAACTGAAAATGCCCTACTATACAATATTTGATTGGAAATAGTTACTGTTTTCCAGGGTTTATTGGAAATGTTCCAGTCATGCTTGCCAAACCACATACTTTCATGAACTCAAGTGGTGAATCTATAAGTGGCCGTCGGACCTACAAATTGTCCTTGAGGGTCAAAGCCTCTCATCTGAACGAAATTACTATAATTCTAATTGTCATTTCATGTTTTTTCAATATATTTTGAAGGTTGGTTCCATTGTCTCGTATTACAGGATTCCATTGAAGCAAGTACTCGTGGTAATTTTCTTTCTTTGATGCGACTTAATGCTATTATTTCCCTCTCTTTCGACACTTACTGTTCTCCACAGGTTTACGATGATTTAGATTTACCTTTTGCCAAATTGAGACTACTTCCAAAAGGCGGACATGGAGGACATAATGGGTATTTAGTTTGTGCTTTCTTATCCCATTAAAGTGAATATGTTAAGTGTAACAATTGGCTGTATGATATGTTGGTCTTTTCTTTTATTCTAGCATGAGAAGTATCATTGACCGTTTAAAAGGGAGCCGTGATTTTCCTCGTCTAAGAATCGGTATGCCGCTAAGAGCACTAAATTAATACCTGAAATTCTGGTAGTAGCCTTATATGCTGGTTTGTTAAATTTGTTGAACTTCTCTACGCATTGGGCTGCCTCCTGGGAAGATGGATGCTGTTAATTTGTTCTTCGCCCTTTCAATAAGCAAGAACGTGAAGAGGTATGCAAAAATATATAAAACAACAATATATAGAAGAAAAAAAGAAAGAAGTTGGCAAACTGTTTCATGGTTATGTCTTTGTTTTTATCATTCAGCTTGAGTTTACATTTGAACGTGGAATAGAGGCTGTCCAGATTCTTTTATTTGAGGGTTTCGATAAAAGTGCTACATTTGTCAACAGCACCAAAGTAATGGAACAACTTGGTTAAATTATAGCTCTTGGCGGTTATATCTTTCGTTAAGGCAAGTGCATTGAGGTAATTTACGGAACTAGAATTGGATTACAGTGAATTTTTAGCTAGAAAGGTTAAAATTTTCCAGGATGGAAGCATTCAAGTAAGTGGGTAGATCTTGTCC
This sequence comes from Gossypium rotundifolium, assembly GCA_025506655.1. Classification (NCBI taxonomy): domain Eukaryota; kingdom Viridiplantae; phylum Streptophyta; class Magnoliopsida; order Malvales; family Malvaceae; genus Gossypium; species Gossypium rotundifolium. The sequence goes on along the minus strand of CP106730.1, from coordinate 10,236,828 downwards.
CGAGCTTCATCTCCTTTTAACATAAAAGAAAATTTTAATTCTACAAGTAGGGCTCAACTTCTGTCATGTGTCCTATATCTTTAATACTTACTATTTATTTTATTTTTTGTCTGACTGCGTATCAAATAATTTATCATATTTATAGAATTGGTAATAATTTCAATGTTCCAGAATAGGAATAGAAAGCAATAAACATGGCTGCCATGCAACTAATTTTCTTTTTTTGAGATGACACATGTTTTATTCTTTGCCATCTACTTCATGTATGGAATTCCATAAAATGTTTTATTTTTATTAGTTTCTTTGTTGGACGAATTCTGGTTGAGCTACACATTTCTATTATAACAGAAAATTCTGCTGAGTTTTTTTTTAGTTTATGCTTTGTGGTCTTATGAACTTTTGGTTTATTTTTTTTTTTTGTTTAAGCTTCTTTTTAAAGTTGACTTATATTTTGGGTTGTATGTAAGGATGGTGGGTAATTAGGAGAATCATTTAGTAAAGAAGTCGAACTATAGAGATTCAAAGGATGACAATCTAAGAAGTGGGGAAGGAAATGCAAAACCAGAAAATTTATTTGGTAAATAGGCGAGCAGAAAAGAAGTCACAACCCATTGAAGCCATCAAATTTGCATTTTGTTTTAGGACTATGTTGTTGACATCCAAAGCTTTACAAATTAAACATTTGCCATTACCAAGCTCCTGCATATCAATTTCTAAATTTGGGTGTGTTGAACTGAGACTGTAGCATTAGAAAACAAATTCATACTGCATATACTTTGCATCTTTTTTTAAAATTCTTGTTGAATATTGTTTGCTATCAATTTTTTTTTTTTGGTTTAAATGTTATGGGCTGAAAAATATTTATATAATATTATGGATTTGCTTAAGTAGGGATGGGAATGGATTTGTGGCTTTTTTTTTATAATATTTTAATATTTATTTTATTTTTTATGACCTTTAGCGGCGTTTTTAGGAGAAGAGCCGCTAAAGGTCATGTTCTTTAGCGACGTTTGTGGGAAAGCGTCGCTAAAGAAGGTTAAGTTTTTTAGCGACATTTGTGAGGAAAGCGTCGCTAAAGGTCATGTTATTTAGCAGCGTTTTGTGAGGAAAGCGCCACTAAAGTTCATGTTCTTTAGCGGCTTTTTTTCATATAAACGCCGCAAAATTTAGTGGCATCGTCTATAGCGGCGTTTTTTGCGGCGGTTGTAAAAACGCCGCAAATAATTTTAACAAGGCCTAAAAAAAGCCGCTCTGTTTTGCTGCAGTGAATTGAGGATTCATAAAAGAAATTTATATATATCTCTAGACTTATATTTAGAAAAGCTGAAAATATTTAAAACATGTGACAATCTATTAACATTATTCATAACCTTTTTTCAATTGAGCATAGTTGATAAAGTTGGATATATAATGATATCCCTATTTTCTTAAATGTTTTGATATAACAAAGTTAAATTATAAATTCTTTTAAATTTACAATTAGTTGATATAAAGCTCTTAATATTATTTTAAAAGTGTTTAGAAACTTAAAATTATAAAATGCTTTTAAAAAACCTCGATTCAAAACAAATTTTATAACTTTGAGACTTCTACCAATACAAGTGCATAGAAGTATCGATAGAACCAAGTCAATGAGCACCCCAAGAATTCTTCCAGACTTCTATCGATACTTGGGTTGAGTTTTACTAGTAGAAGTAAGTTAGATAGCATTCCTGTAATAGCCCAAATTTCAGTGGTGTCAGAAATAGTGATTCGAGACCACCAAATCTAACAAATAAACTCGTAGACCATATTATTTAATATTTACAAGTCAAATGTAGCTTTTAAAATATTTTTAAAATAGTAAATTATGTTTTATAAAGATTTATTTGGTCAAGAAATCGAGAAAAAGAGATATCGAGATCTCGGTGTTATAAACCGAGTCATAAGTATTTTTATGAATATTTACCGAATTTCAATAAGTTAGTTTTAAAATTTTGTTAGAAAATTTTGACGTTTGGATGGTTAATTAAATAAAAGGACTAAATTGAAAAAGGTGTAAAAGTTGCTAGAAGGATTAAATAGATTAATTGTCAAATGAGAAAGGACCTAAAGTGAAAATAAGCCAAAAGAGATATTTTGGGCGGTAATAACTGAGAAAAATCAGGAAATGGGTGAAATAAGAGCAAAATTGGAAAATTGTCAAAATTAGTTAAATAAAAATGGGACCAAATTGGAATATCTAGAATTCTCTTCATTTCTCTTCATTTTCTTCAGCTGAAAAACAGCCATGGGAGAGAGTTTCAAGCTGGTTTTCATACTCAAGCTTCATGTAAGTTTAATTCTTGCTTTCTCCTTGAAATTTCTATGTTTTTAGACTTTTACAATTGGGTCCAACTTACTATGTCATTAGTTTTTGATTCTATGGCTAATTTTTAAAGTTGATGTGGATTAGTGCTGGAAGAATATGATGAATAAATATTGAATTGAAGCTTTAATTTTGTTATATGATGATTTTATCAAGTAAAATTGATGGAAATTAGTTTTAGGACCTAATTGTGAAAGAGCTGAAATTAAGGCCTAGTGTTAAAATTCTGATTTTCAAAGGTTATGAATTAGTTTAAAATGATAGAGAAAAGTATTAATTGAGAAAATTAGCTCAATTGAGGGGTTAATTGAGCAAGGATTGAATTGTATGAAATGTGGAATTTGAGACAAAATAGAAATCAACATGTTATACTAAAGCAGTTTTGTACAGCAGCAGTTGTCTAACTTTGAAAAATCATCAAAAATGGTATAAATTGAATTAGAAGTTTAATAAGAATATAATTAAAGCTTGTTGAGTCTATTTTCATATAAAAGAAACAGAGCAAGCAAAGGAAGTCTACATTTTGAGATATTTAAATTTTGGTAAGACTGGTTTAGAATAACTTCGTGAGCCCCTGTTCTTACTTTAGAAATTCACTAAAAATTGTACAAAAATAATTATGAGTTATAATTTATATGTATGTATTCCTTAGTGAGCCTATTTTCATTAGAAATAATCGAAAACACTATATGAAAATTGTACTATGAGATAATTGGTTTTAGTGAAGAGAGGTCAGAGCAGTAGGACTGTATAATAGGGAGAACTTAACTAATAAACTGTACTAATTGGCCATACCAAAATTCTGGAAACATTATGGTAAGAAGATATATGAGTTTAGTTTCAAATAAAATTTACGGATCTTAATTTGGAGTTCTGTAGCTCAAGATAAAAATAATTTAGTGACTATGACACGGATGGACAGCTTGAATATTCACATAAGTAAATAGTGAAAATTATAGATAATGTTACTTACAAGTGTGTTGTTTATACTAAGGATGTGGATGGAGAGGAGGAGGAGGAAAAATAGTAAATGAATGACTTGTGTATAAATTGATCACATGCTTGATTATAATTGATAAACGTTGAGGTAGAAATGATATAATGTTTTATTTCAAATATTTATTATGAAACTAAGATTATCGTTATGGTATAAAAATCGAATTGTAAGTTCATGTAACTTGAATTATATTCTTAAATGCTTGAAATGTATGTTATTGATATGAATATAATTTGAATGTTCATTGTATGAAAGTTGACAAAACATTGATATATTTGGTAAAAAGGGGAAGAAATCCTGGTTAAATGAAAGGAAAATTCGATGGATCTCTGAAAATGAATTGACGGTAAAAAGGATCTAGCCCGGACGGGTGATCCTATCCCGATATAGCCCTCCCGAAGAATATGTGTGAAAAGGATCTAGCCCGGACGGGTGATCCCGATATAGCCCTCCAAAGAATATGTGGAAAATGGATTTAGCCGAGAGTAATCCAATTAGGGTCTTCAATTTAGCTTTGATGTAATTGAGATCCAAGCTCATTAGAGTAATTGTCGTTGCGGTGATTTAGCCTGACCGGTAATCCCGACAATACTCTATGAGTTTATATTCTGAGGATTTAGCTTTGAGTGGTAATTCATTGTAAGGATGAGGTTCATGAGTGTACTCTTTACAAGGATTTAGCTTTGACCGGTAATCCATTGTAAGGATGAGGTTCGGGAATGTGCTCTCGAAATGGAAATGTGCGCACATGAACATGAATTGACGGACTGGATTTGTACACTAAAGTGTACCTCGAAAATCCATCGAAAATTCCAAGAAATTCAATGGGATAAATATGTAAAAATATCAAGGAATGGAAATCATGGTATATATTATTTGATATAAGGAAATACGAGTTGATGAGACATAAACGTAGAACTTGGTTGACGAATGAGTTCATTTGTGATTATATATTTGTATATCCTTGAGTCTATTATCTCGTATGAATTGGTATTTCAAATAAGTTAATGAGAAGAGTTCTAATATGAAATAATCTTAATTCGAATGAAATATTATGAAAACGTATTTGAAATACATTGGTATGTCTTGTATATGTTATTTGAGTTCATAATGTGCAAAGTAATGTATGTGGAAATATAAGATGATGATACTTGTACATGAAATTTATTGGTGGATACGTACATCCAAATTTATATGATAGATTGTAGTGAATATTGAAATTGGCCTCAATAAGTGATTTGTCACTTTAAATTGTGATTGGCAAGAAGGGTTAGTGAATTTTATTTTTATGAATTGTTACACGTATTTGTCGAAATACGAGGAAATGATGGTAATTGATACATGGAAATATGAGACTATGATATATATAAAAACATGACATATGTTTGATAAATGTGTTCATTCATAATTATGGAATGGTGCACCTCAAGTGCACTATATGTGTAAAGAAACTTTTATAGTCAATTTCGGTATTTGAGCGATAAATGGCTTAAATTATCTGTGAGCATTCCGTACTCCTCGATAATGCCTCATACTTTATTCCACCAATGGATACGGGTAGGGGGTGTTACAATTCCAACCTAAGCATCAAACTTCAAGATACTTAGGGGACTTCTATCAATACAATTAAGTTAGTGAGCAATTTTTTGTCTCCCCTGCACCTTCTACCTATACAACTATTGGCACAAGTCCAAACCTTTGAAACCTTCAGACTTCTATCGGCAAAATTCCACTTGTATCAATACAAATGGTCTATCGTCTACAATTAATACGTGAACTAATTGCAGCAATGGCTATAATTGACTCCCAATGTCTCCAAACGGCTCCAAGGTTGTTAAAAGGTATAAATACAAGTCAACAACTCCACATTGATGACAAGAAACTAGTTTGTAAAGTCAATTGCACAAAAATTCGATATTTTCATTGATATTCTCTTTGTTCCACACTTGAGTAACTGATAAAGAATGAGAAGGATGAATGCGGAAGCGGATCGTAAAGTTTGTAAAAGTCGCGGATTTGATTTAGGGCTCTAGACGTTCGAAAAGAAACTTAGATTTTTGACACAACCTGAAACGCAATCAAATCCAAGTTAGATAAAATAATTAAAATAAATAACTAAAAATAACTAAGATAATTAAAATAGAATAATTAATCTACAATTAGAACAATAAGGAAGAAATTAAAGAAAATAGATGGAAAGATAGAATGTGGTATGTAGAAGTCTTAAAAAGCCTTGGAAACATGAAGAATACACAACTCCCTTCAAGCAGCTCTAATTTCCCCTCCAAGAAAGAAATCTTGGTAAGAAAAAGTTTGAAAATGATCCCCACAATCTTAAAAGATTGTTAAAACTCTTCTAAAAGAAATTCAAGAGAAATTCTTTAAAAGAAAACTCAAAGAGAATTTATTAACTCAAAAAGGAATTTATTAGCCTGTGTAGCCCACATGCATGGTCGTGTGACCAACCCATGTGGCCCCTGTACCTTGTTCCGATTTTTAATTTTTCAATCGTTTTTCACTTCTTTTGCTCTCAAATGCTCTTTAAATATATAAACATTAATTTAAAGAATTAGAAGCATAAAATTCATCATTTTACATCGAATAATCATCTAAAATGCATTAAGAATATAATTAAAACATTTACTTTTATCACTTATCAATTATTAAAAAGTTTTAAAAAATTATAAAATATAGCTTACTTGCTATGAAAATTTCATTTGATATTTCACTCAAATGTTTAGAAATACTCACATGTATTGGTAGTATAAATAATTCTTAAGACTTGTGATTAAAATTCGCCTTCTATGTTGAATGGCTATAAACAAAAATGTGGAACCTCTTGTCATCGGACAAGGTTAAGAGTGACATTCTTAGAAATTTCTTCTCAAGTTGTTGTAAAGAATAATCTCCTTTGCTATATCACTCATTAATGATAATGCCCATTATTTTGGCAAGGGGCTAACACTCTTTGCTGTCTCCTCCCTTCTAGTTTAATCCACAATCAAGATTTTATATATTTAACAACTAAT